>OU015750.1:75075118-75090234 GCA_907169655.1 Acomys percivali
AGAAAGAAAGAAAGAAAGAAAGAAAGAAAGAAAGAAAGAAAGAAAGAGCAAGCTCCATTTGTGCTAAGAGGCCATGTGCGTCAAATGTCAAAACTTCTAAGGAATCAAATACAACAGAAGAATGGCCTGACGACTGAATTTAGCAAGACAAGGATTTTAAAAATGCCTTACTGTAACACCGGACAGGTGCCTTCATGGTTAAGAGCACTGGCTACTCATCCAGGAGACCAGAGTTCAATTCCCAGCACCCAGATGTTTCCTCACAACCATCTCTAACTCTCCTTGCAGGGGAATCCAATGCCGTCTTCTGGCCTCCACAGCCACCGCAAGCACACGGTGCACAGACATGCATGTCCACAAAATACCCACACACATAAAATAATGAAATAAATAAAATAAAATTGCTTCACTGTGATATTGGGATCCTTCTTATCAAAATGTGGGATTTAGCTATATCAACACTTTATGAAGCTTCTCATCAATATTTAGGCATTAATTTAAATAATCCTTTACCTTTTCAAAAATTTTTTTTTACCACATCTAGCCTCACTTGTACTATAACCAAGTTCAGAGCCCTGTTGCCTCAGGACTGGATTATTCAGTATGCCCCAAGCCTCCCCTTTTGTTCCTTCCAGCAACCCATCCTGATTAGTCATTCTGGAACGAAGATTTTCTTGATGAGGTCCCAGATTCTCTGGCTCTTCTCCCAGCCTGCTGAGAATTTTCTCTCACTCATTTCCTCACTGTTATTTTTTTGAAGCGAAAGTCCCCTACACAAGATCATGTGTTTGAACAATTAGGCTCCAGCTGGTAAAGTTGTTTGAGGAGGTTGTAGAACATTCTGGACCTAGACCCTAGCCAGTAGACTGGGTCACAGGGTAGGGCCCCACATGGGGCCATCTGTCTGTGTCCTGATTATAGAACAATGTAGTCAGCGTCTTGTGGGCCCACAGAGGCAGTGGAGGGCAGCTCACTCTTTCACCGATTCCCTTCAGTTGTGGATTTTATTTCCTCACCCATGAAGCTAGATGATTCTTTTCTTTTTCTTTTCTCTCTCTCTTTTTTTTTTTTTTTTTTTTTTTTTTTTGAGACAGGGTTTCTCTGCCCTGGACTTGCTTTGTAGACCAGGCTGGCCTTGAACTCACAGCGATCTACCTGCCTCTGCCTCTGCCTACCGAATGCTGGGATTAAAGGAGTGCGCCACCACGCCCAGCTAAAATAGATCATTCTTCCATCGAGTTGTTTCTATTGGGCACACTAGCATAGGCACGAGAAATGGCATGAAAAGAGCTACCTAGCACAGCCATGTCCTCCTGAGATGTCACATGTCCCTGTACATTTGTCAACAGTAACCATTTAACACCACAGAGGAGAGCCCTCCTGTGCTGCCACAGGCAAAAATGAGTCCGGAGGTCCCCTCTATCCCTTACAACTTGATAGGCTCAGTCTCTCTTAATTTTGAAGACAGTAACAGCAACTGTGCTGACTAAGTGGAGCAAAGAACTAGGTTTTCTAAGAAAATACAAGATATTCACATGGTTAAAACTAAGTGAGCTGTTAAAACTGACAGTACCAGATTCCTAGCAAGGACGCACAGCAACTGGAACTCTCATTTGCTGTTGTAGGTTTGCAAAGTTGTGGAGCAATTTCTTTTATAAACAACTACTTCACACAGGGCCCAGTGATCTCACTCTCAAGTCTTTTTACTCCAACAGGGTTAGAATATACTCCCTGACCCATCCTTATATACAAACCAAGTATAAATAAATGTCTACAACAGCATTATTCATAATCTCACAAAACCGGAAGCAATCCAAATGACAATGAAATGGTGACAACTAACTAGAATTCTCCCCTTCAATAAAAAGAAGAACTTAGTGCAAGTGTATAGGCAACTTGCAGGGTTCCCACACAGCATTCTGAATGAAAGCAGCTGGGTCTAAAAGGCTGCAAAACCCAAAGGTTCCCTTGACCTAGAATTTAGGAAGAGATTGACAGACCACACACAGGGGCTTGCCAGGATGGGGCCTGTGACTACAGAGGAAAGTGAAGGAGCTCTCCAGAGTGATGGGAAACACACTGCAGTTGACTGACATGGAGACCCCATGACTGATTCGATTGTCCAAACTCATGAACATGCACAAGGCATGCATCTTGCTGTTTGTAAACATACTAGTGAGTCTAAGTTTAGAAATAAAGGTCCGTGAGGGCAATGCTTTATTTACTGACATATCTTTGGCATCTATAACTGTAACTAAATTGTACAAATTGTTAGTAAGAATAAAGATAAAGAAGAGCAAAGGTAAAGAAGAAAAAGAGGAAAAGGAGGGGAAATAGAGAAAAAATTTTAAAAAGGAGAAAGGAAAATCTAGCTGTGGATTCTGGACTGGCATTTTTAAGATTCCTACATACATAGTGGAACTAGAATATAGCTCATCCTGTATATAAGTTTCAGAATTTACTTATTAATCATTTGACTTGAAATTTATCAAGTGTCCTATTTTGGGGTTTCTTCTTATAGTCTGGAGTATGAAATAACTAATTGGAAGCATAAGAGCCATAGGAAAAGTATACTTTTACATATCAAAATAGGATAAGCTAGAAATTCAAAATGAGTTGCTCAAATGCATACTGGCTAGGATGTGGAGAAAGGAGAACACTCCTTCATTGCTGGTGGGATTGCAAATTTGTACAACCATTTTGGAAATCAATCTGATGTTTTCTCAGAAAACTGGGAATAGGGCTTCCTCAAGACCCAGCTATTCCACTCCTTGGAGTATACCCAGAAGATGTTCCACCACACAACAAGGACATATGCTCAACCATGTTCATAGCAGCCTTATTCATAATAGCCAAAACCTGGAAACAACCTAAATGTTCCCCCAGTTGAAGAACGGATAAAGAAACTGTGGTACATTTACACTATGGAATATTACTCAGCTTTTAAAAACAATGACACCCTGAAATTTACGGGCAAATGCATGGAACTAGAAATGATCATCCTGAGTGACTTAACACAGAAAGATTCAAATGGTATATACTCACTTATAATTGTACACCAGCCCAAAAGGGATGTCCAATGAAAGTCTTCACTTGCCAGAAGATCGGAATAGATGTGGAGACTTCCTATTTGGACTCTAGGTGAGGGAAATATGGGAGAATGGGGGGAAATAGAAGGATCCAGAGGGTCCTAGAAACCTACAAGAACATCATGATGGGCGGATCTGGGCCGTGGAGAGGGGAGGTGGGATGGGGGAATGGAGGGGTCTGCTCAACCTACTGCACCAACCAAGGACAATACATGCAGTAAACATTGAACGCATATTCAGATCTAGCCAGTGGACAGGACATTCTCCACAGTTGCGTAAAGAGCTGGGACTGACTCTGACATAAGCTCTAGTGCCCCATATTGGACCACTTCTCCTTGGTGGGGAGGCCTGGTGGCACTTAGAGAAAGGATAAGCAGGCTACCAGGATGAGACTTGATAGGCTGTGACCATATGGTGGAGGAGGAGGTCCCCTTCTGTCATAGACCTAGGGGAGGGGAAAAGGGTGAAAGAGGGAGGGAGGGAGGAATGGGAGGATACATGTGAGGGGCTAACAACTGAGATGTAATCTAAATAAATTAATAAAAAAGAAAATAAATACATTTGTCAAAAAAAAAAAACCCAATAACCCTAATAATAGCTCTCTGTGGGTCACAAGATTATGTTTATTGGCTTCCTGGTTTGCTTGGTTTTGTTTTGTTGTTTTGTTTTGTTTTTAATCCCTTTATTTGTTATGTGGGAATGCATTGAAAACAAGATTATAAACCACATTAAAGACTATTAATTAGCAAAAGAATCTACCAAAAAAAAAATAAATGCACAGCATGTGCTAGGATATAGGTCTGCTGCATAATGCAAATCAGTAGGCATACAGCCTTGGGTTCAATGGCCAGCACATAAAAAGCAGAGGAGCGTATAAAGTGCAACACAATTTATGTAAGGTGCAAAAGCAAGTAAAACCAAACTTTGTTAGAAGTGAGAGTGGAGGCCCCCCTTTCAGTGGAGGGCAGAAAGGAGCAAAGAGTGTGAAGGAGCCTGGAGGGTGCTGGTTACTCAGGGTCATTCGCTTTTCAATAATGAATAATTACATTCGCTTATGATGAGGATGTGTCTCTGTATTTCATAACTCATTAAATTGCTTTAAGACAAGCATTCCAGCCTAGTTCCCAGAAAATAAAGGCCAAATTGGATAGTTTAAATTAAACAATCAGGCATGGTGGCACATGCCTTTAATCCCAGCACTTGGAGGCAGAGGCTGGTGGATCTTCATGAGTTCGAGGCCAGCCTGGTCTACACAGTGAGTCCAGGAAATCCAAGGCTATACAGAGGAACCCTGTCTCAAAAAAGAAAAAAAAAAAAAAAGAAAAGAAAAAGAAAAGAAAGGAAAACATAACATCATCCAATTGATCTATTTTCTTAGTAAAGAGCTTAATTCATCCTACCATAGCAAACAACTTAGCTAAAGTACAACAAAGGAAAAAAAAACAAAAAAGCTCAGCACTTAATAGTAGATTCCTTCTCAGAATCTCCCACATGATGCTGTATGAACATCATCCAAAGTCAGGTTACAAAATGCTTAGTGAACCTACCCCAAAAGAATTAAGGTATAGGCATGACTCACCTAGGTGTGCCCATTGCTAAGAAAAGGAGCAACCAGTTCCTCCCGGGAAGGTGAGGACACCTCTTACAGCTCTTTCTCGCAAATGGATGGAGAAGGAGAAATCAGCCTGAGCGAGCTGGAGCAAGCAAGAGCAGGACAGGAGAATCAACGATGGGCCCCAGTGGGGTCTGTGCAGTTCAGTCCCTGAAGACACAAGTTCTAAGGCACAGAGAGCAGCTCCATGAAGAAGCAATTAGCGAATGAAGACCATAGTAATGAAAGCAAACTACAATGTTGAGAAGTTAAAAAAAAAAAAAAAAATTAACAATGGACACCCTTTATATTTGTGGGGTAGGGTTAGGGAGCTGCAATGTTTTAATATATGTGTGCATGTGTGTGTGTGTAGGCCAGAGAGTAATGTCAGCTGTTTTTTCTCCATTGCTTCCCCACTTTTTTTTTTTTTTTGACACAGGGTCTCTCACCGAACGAACCTGGAGCTCTCAAATTAGCTAGGCTAGATGACCAATGAGCTCCAGAAATCTTGGTGCAGCCTCCAACGTTGCAAGCTTTCTACCTTGTTGGTTCTGATTCCTCAACGATTCTACTTTATTAGGGATTTATTAAAGGCATGCACCTCCCTTACAACCCGACTACCCTAAATAGGAGGGAAAGGAGATTAAGGAGACCACGAATGAAACCTTCTGGGCATCAGTTCTGCAGGGCAATTCCCCTGGTGTAATTCTCAGGAGTCTAGTAGATCATTTATCTTATAGAAGAAGTGGCATCACCTGTGGACCAAACCTAGAGGTCTCCACCCAGCTTGCTGCAGCTGCCAAATCCTCCAACTCCCGATTTCTCTCCCTGGTTCCCCAATCTCTCCCTCCCTCCCTCCCCTCTCTCTCTCTCTCTCTCTCTCTCTCTCTCTCTCTCTCTCTCTCTCCCCTCCCAGCTTCTTCCTTCTATACAATACCCTGCCCAGAATCGTGATCCCCTGTTTTTTGGCTTGGGCTGATCCTTCCTCTTTCTCTGAGTCTAAGATCAGTTTGTAGAGTCTCAGTGGGGTCAAGCATCCCAAGACTGTTTTCACCTTGGGACCAGACTAAGGCAAGGTTACATTCTCATCACACTGCCCGGGAACCCAAACTGAGGTCCTCACGATAGTGCAGGAAGCTCTTGACTGACTTATCCATCTTTCCAGGCCCGAGTGTGATGCCTGACTCACGGTGCATGTTGAGTAGAGATCCACTCTAGGTAATTGTCACAGCCATCTTTAACAACATGTTAAAGTAGAAGAAACATGAGAAATGGGAAAACACGATGGGCAGAATGTCCTGCAGAGGGAGGTGAGAGAAGTTTGAGTCGGCCTCCCTCCCTCCCTCCCTCCCTCCCTCCCTCCCTCCCTTCCTCCCTCTCGGCTTCCCTTTGTTTTTGCAGTCAAGAAACCATCTACTCCTGGAAGTCCCCAGATTTAAAAAAAAATCTTTGCTTCCTCAGTCTTGAAGCAGTGACTCATCTATTCAACACACTCTGGCCGCTTTCCTCCTCTCCCAGTGCAAGTGGCTCTGCAGAGGACCAGAAGCTCTGGCTCTAGACTTTAAGCCCAGGGAATTTTTCTGGGGAATCTGAGACTGAAGTGTGTGTGAGAGCAGGAAACGTCTGAGTCATATGCAGCCAAGCATGAACCTGCTAAGACAGGACACCTGGCTTGGGAGTGTGGGAGGGACCTTCTGTAAATTGCCCTGCCCTTCCGAACCAGCACTCTCAACTAACAACCCACATGGATGCAAACAACAGTTTAACATTGTGGGACTCCAACTATAAACTGCTTGTAGGAGCTACCTGTACTCTAAGCAAAATGCGATGCATTCTCTTAACTATTGCTATATCAGAAGCAAACACTGGGAGATGGCACAAGCCTCAGGTCAGCTGCAGTGGAAAACACTATAAGAAACGCCACTGTCCTGTTCTGAAGTGTGTATTCTCCCTTTGCTGTTAAACTGTTTAAAGTGCATCCCAGGAAACTGAAATATCCCCAGGAGCCTTGTGTTAGGAGAAGAAAAGAGCAGAAGCCTTTCTCCAGCCAGAGGAGGAACTGGTCTCTCTGAAAGAGATGGCAAACAGTTCTGACCTCTTATCAGGCCACCTTGCAGCGGAGACTGGAGTAGAGACAGTGTTGAGTCCACGTTGGATGGGGCCAATTCCAGACTTGGACTGCTTAGCTGTCTGTATCTTTTGTCCTGTTAGAACCAAGCCTCATGTCGGGGCCCTGAAGATGAGCTTGGGGAATCACTGGACCTCCTTTTCCTTCTCCCAATTTGGCCACATTGAATCCATCTGTTTTCTCTGCTTTTTGCTTTGTTTCTTTACCTGGCTTACTCAGAAGAGGTGGCCAAGCTTGTTTGTGAGAGCTCCCGGAGGCCAAGCTCAATAGCAGTATTAGATACCATACCGGTCTGGGACCAAAGCCCCATGCTGAGCAAACTTCCAGGTTTAGATAGGGTTGTGAAAAGTGTCTTTCTCATGAAATTGGCACGTGAACAAAAATAGAACCATATACAGAGCCTTTAACTACGTGAATGCAGACAAGCAGCTCAGAGGCCCTCACATCTTCCGTATCTGCTGAACCGAACAAAGAAGAACACTGTGAACAAGCAGGGAGCCAAATGGAGGGAACTAAAAGGTAAGTCGTCTTAAGAAAGGTTGCTCGGAATCCTCCCCCACAATGACTCCTTGTCCTTAGAGACAGGATATCCAACTTTCCAGTGCAGGGCGGGTGATTTTCAGATGAGAAGCTCATTTCTGCCTTTAAGAAAAGACATGGGCAGGGTGAGGTGGCTTGCACCTGGAATTCCAGAACTCAGAAAGGGGAGGTAGAGGGACCATCCTGAGTTCGAAGTCAACCAGTGCTGGAGTGAGTTCCTACCAAGGAAGGCGTGGGGGGGGGTTGCTGGGGGGAAGAGGGAGGGGTGAATAGAGGATGGAGGATGGGGGGAGGGTGTGGGGAGCAGGTGAGGCTGGGCTGGTAGGAAGGGAAAAAGGAAGGAAACAACAAGAAGCACACATCAATCTCCCCCGCTGTTTCCCAAGTATCTTTAACCACAACGGTTCAACTATTGGAATACCATATTTTAACCCCTTCCACAGCAATGATGCGTTCATTAAGGAAGTCATTACTGGAAAAAGAAAGGAAGGACCAAAGGGTAGGAAAAAATAAAACAGAAAATCACAGTGTCGGGTGGCAAGCTGCTTCGTGCTCAACAGGAGAGCCCAAGACCAATACAATGACCACAGACACGTAGAGAAAAAGGCAGAAATGAAGGGCATCATTTTGCAGCCCAAATGGCGTTAACTCAAGACCTATGTATTGATTTTGAATTTTCTTTAAAGTTTTGTATTGCATATTTATTTGCTTATCGTGTGTGTGTGTGTGTGTGTGTGTGTGTGTATGTGTGTGTGTGTCTGTCTGTCTGTCTGTCTGTGTGTCTGTATGTGTATGTGTGCCTGTGAATGCACATGTACCACAGCCCACTTGTGGAGGCCAGAGGATGACTTGTGGGAGCTGATTTTCTCTACTTCTGCCTCTTGGGTCCAGGGCGTCAAACTCAGGTCATCAGGCTTGGCAGCAGGCACCTTTCCTAACTGAACTATCTTGCCACTTTTGAATTTTCTATTACTCACATGAAGTAAATATAAAAGAGATAAAGAAACAAAAAAGTAAATTTTGGTCGCCTACCTTATTTAAGTAAACAGAAAGAAAATGTAATTTTACTAAGGAAATAAATACTGAGGAAAGGTTTTTTCTTCAGTACAAAGTGACCTAGATGCAGATACACCATTCACACTCATAGCACATAGCTATTTGGCTAGCCATATAGGTCAGTGGTCATAGGAGGGAGTGGTTACCACCTTGGATAATGAAAGTTTAGATTATTACATCTTTAGATATTTTTGTATTCTGACCTACAGGTCTGGTAAATTTTACTAATTTTTAAACACAAATCTCTAGTTGCACTTATATATGGGTTTCATTCCCCAGTAGTTATGATAAAATATCTTGACAAAATAAGCTTCAGAAAGGAAAGGCTTCTTTGAGCTCACAATTCCAGGTTAAGACTATCAAGGCACAGCAGTCACAGTGGCAGGAACCTGAAAGAATCGGCCGTGTTGCATCTGTACCCAAGAGAGGGAGTAACAAATAATAAGTAAATGCATGCCTGCTTGTGCCCAGATAACTTTCTCCATTCTTAGATAGTTCCCTGCCTAGGGAAAGGGATAGATAGATAGATAGATAGATAGATAGATAGATAGATAGATACATACATACATAATAGATAGATAGATACATACATATATACATACATAATAGATAGATACATACATACATAATAGATAGATAGATAGATAGATAGATAGATAGATAGATAGATAATAGATAGATAGACAGACTGCTATTTTAATGACATTCTTCTATGCTCATAGATCAGGGCTTTGCTCAGCTATTATGAGAGATGCTTTCTCCTGCAGCAGATAAGAACAAATACAGAGACCCACAGCTGGACATTATGAAACTAAGAGACCTTGGAGCACTGGGCCCTAAATGGGACATCTCCACCAAATCCCTCCCCTCAGATCCTCAGAGTCCATGGAACCCCACAGAAGAGAAAGCAGAAAGGGCGTAAAAGCCAGAGGAGATAGAGAACACCAAGAAAACAAGACCATCTAAACCAATGTGACCACAATGCACATGCACAGGGCCTACATGGGTCTGCACCAGACCCTCTGCATATACACTATGGCTTCCAGTTCAGTGTTTTTATGGGACTCCTGAGTGTGTTAACAATGCATCCCTGATTCTTGTGCTCTCTCTTGAGTTCTTTTCTTTCTTTATTTTTAATTTTTTTTTCTTTTCTTTCTTTTTAGTTTGTTTTGTTCAACTTTGATGCCATGGTTTTTGTTTCATCTCATTATAGTTTATTTTGTTATTTTTTAAACATATGGATAAATAAATAAATAATGAATGAATGAATGAATGAATGAATACTGGCATAAAAGTTAACAACTGAACTGTCATTTCTACCTACTGGAAGAGGGAAAATGGAGTTACCATTACTTGACTGGGTATGCCAAGCACCTTCAGGGCAGGCCTCATATTCAGTAGTTGAGCAGCATATAATGGACTACACAGTTGTTGTGTGCTTTTATTTGGTTAAAGTTTAGTAGGTTGTTTGTTTCATTGTTTTCTGGGGGGATATTGTTTTTTTCTTGGTTTTTGGGGGTATGTTGTTCTGTTCAGTTTCTATGATTTTTTTTTTCTTTTTTTGAGAAAGAACTTAAAGTTGGGTGAGGGAGAGGGTCAGAGGATCTGGACGGACCCAGGGGAGGGGATGAATATGATCAATGTATATTTAAATTTAAATTTTGTTTCAAATAATAAAAACATAAATCTTAAAAAGCCAAAATAAAGGGAAATAGATAAATATGTAAGCCATTGTAAAAATGGAAAAAAAATCACCTCAATAAAAGCTGCTTAAGAAGAAATGGTTTCTTTATTCAACTCATAATTCCACCACAGCAGGGAAACCTCCACAGCACGAGCTTCAGAGAATCAGCCATACTAAATCCATAGTCAGATAGATTTGCAAAGTGGCTGTACTAGTTTGCATTCCCACCAGCAATGAAGGAGTGTTTCTCTTTCTCCACATCCTCGCCAGCATGTGGTGTCGCTTGAGTTTTTGATCCTAGCCATTCTGATGGGTGTAAGATGGAACTGCAAAGTCATTTTGATTTGCATTTCTCTGATGACTAAGGATGTTGAACATTTCTTTAAGTGTTTCTCAGCCATTGAGTATTCCTCTGTTGAGAATTCCCTGTTTAGTTCTGAGCCTCATTTCTCAGTTGGATTATTTGGTTTGGTGGTGTTTAATTTCTTTGGAAATCTATCTGGTGCTATCTCAGAAAAATGGGAATAGGGCTTCCTCAAGACCCAGCTATTCCACTCTTTGGAATATACCCAGAAGATGCTCCAGCACACAACAGGGACATATGCTCAACCATGTTCATAGCAGCCTTATTCATAATAGCCAGAACATGGAAATAGCCTAAGTGTCCCTCAGTAGAAGATTGGATAAAGAAACTGTGGTACATTTACACTATGGACTACTACTCAGATATTAAAAACAAGGAACTTCCGAAATTTGTGGACAAATGAGTTAAACTAGAAATGATCATAATGAATGAGTTAACCCAGAAGCAGAAAGACTCAAATGGTATATATTCACTTATATCTGGACACTAGCCCAAGGGGCATGTCCCATGAAAGTCTTCGCTTATCAGGAAAGTAGGACAGAGGAGAGGACATCCTATTGGGACTTTAGGAGAAAGAAGCATGGGAGAATGGGGAAATAGAAGGATCCGGAGGGTCCTAGAAATATACAAGAAGAACATTATGACAGGCGGATCTGGGCCCAGGGGTTCTGCTCAAAATATGGCACCAGCCAAGGACAATATGTGCAGTAAACATTGAACCCCTACCTAGATCTAGCCAATGGACAGGACATTCTCCACAGTTGAGTGGAGAGTAGGGACTGACTTTCACACAAACTATGGTGCCCCATATTTGACTATGCCCCCTTGATGGGGAGGCCTGGTGGCACTCAGTGGAAGGATAGCAAGGCTACCAAGAAGAGACTTGATACCCTATGAGCATATACAGGGGGAGGAGGTGCCCCTCAGTCACAGTCATAGAGGAGGGGAGTAGGGGGAAAGCAGGAGGGAGGGAGGAATGGGAGGATACAAAGGATGGGATAATTATTGAGATGTAATATGAATGAATTAATAAATAAATTAAAAAAAATAAATCCACAGTCAAGAACAGAGGGCAATGAATTAATGAACAAACATATCTGCTTGGTTAATTTTTTTTCTTTTCTTTCTTTCTTTCTTTCTTTCTTTTTTTTTTTTTTTGTTTTTTTTTGTTTTTGTTTTTTGTTTTTTGTTTTGTTTTGTTTTGTTTTTCGAGAGAGGGTTTCTCTGTGTAGCTCTGGCTGTCCTGGACTTGCCTGTCCACGCTGGCCTCAAACTCACAGGGATCTGCCTGCCTCTGCCTCCCGAATGCTGGGATTAAAGGAGTGCGCCACCATGACAGGCTCAATTTTTTCACTCATACATTTCCGGAACACATGATGAGGACATGGTACCACCCACAGTGAGAGTATTTTCCCTTATCAATTAATGTAATCAGTATGATTCCCAACAAACGATGATGGTAAAATATTATGAAAATAATTCATACATTCTAAGAGGCTGTTCCTTTTCCTGGACCTCATAACTAGAGTTAATAATGCATCCCGAGGTCACTTAAGACTTAAGACTGCTATTCTACTGTGTACTCAGCCTGTTTATTTAACCTTCTTTTAAGTCAGCAGTTCTCACCCTGTGGGGTGCAATCATTTTGGGGGGAGTGGAATGATCCTTTCACAAGGGTCATACATCAAAGGTGCTGCATATCAGATGTTTACATTATGATTCATAACAGTAGGAAAAATACAGCTATGCAGTAGCAATGGAAATAACTTTATGTCTGGGGGTCTCCACAAAATGAGGAGCTGCATTAAAGGGTCACAGAGTTAGGAAGGTTGAGAACCACTGTTTTAAGAGAACAATGCGATCCTCAATCTTTCTTGCCTTGGATTTCCCACTTAATCACCTTTTATGCCCTGAGTTCATGCATAGCTGTAATATTATACTCTCAGATTAATCACCAATTCATTTAACCTTTGCATTTATGAACACCCACAGCCAAGCCTGGTGCAGATAACCCTTCACTGAGACTTTCTACCCAGGCAACTCTAACTGTGTCAAGCTGACAACTGGAACAAACAATCACAATGTCTAATTCTTCTTGTTCTAGAGTCTTCTACTTAGAGGAGCGTCTGTCCTGTTAAACTTGATCTAAGGCAATATTTACAGTGAGTATTTGTGCCAAGAAAACCACAATCACAGCTCACCGACCCCTCCCGACAAATTGACGCACACACTTCAAACCACAGAAGCAAAAAAACAAATCTTTTTAAGTAATAAAGGCAACGATTAAAACATGACACCTTCTAAAAAGGAAACTCTTTGATGTTGATGTTTCAGCTTCTAGACTTGCATTCAACTTCTCCATAAGGTTTGCCAGAGAGAAAACAACCAAGTCTACTGTGCAAATATGATTTTCATAACTTAATCTTAACATAATCATCACCACCACAATCACTTTGTGACAAAACTGCTAAGCAACAAGTCATTTTTAAGGCGATGAGAGGTGACTGAGCACAGACGGCACTGTCTGCAGAGCTAAGACATATTTGTCTTCACAGAGTCGGACATGGTGCCTATGTCCTACAAAGCAGAATCAGGGCTCAGTTGCCTTCCTTTTCTCAGCTTCAACAATTCATCGCTTGCCTCTCAGAGTTCCAGTCTTGGTAAGGAACATGCCTAGAACATATGTCAAAACCACACACTGCACACAGATTTCCTGCTAACTTCAGGACGTATCATCAACACACGTTCAACTGTGTGACTGGGTAGTCTGGAATGTGCTACCAAGCCTGCTCTGGAAACCCGGCTGCTTCCTTAGCTCACTCAGAAGTGCAACACAAAGATGGACTCTGCAGCAGGCAGCATCCAGGCCAAGGCTGCACCCTCAGCTCATCCCTAGTCTCCAGACTATGAACATCTAGTCTTGACTGAAGCAACCGTTCTTCCCCATCGTCTTCAGCCTGCTGCCAATTCCTGAAGACTTTGGCCTTGCCAGAGGCTACAGTCATGTCTGCTAATTCTAAGTCTCCCCTCCCCCCTCCCCTCCCCTCCCCTCTCCTCCCCTCCCCTCTCCTCTCTTCCCCCCCCCTCTCCTCCCCTCCCCCCCCCCCCCCCCCTCCCCTCCCCTCCCCTCCCCTCCCCTCCCCTCCCCTCTCCTCTCCTCTCCTCTCCTCTCCTCTCCTCTCCTCTCTTCCCTCACACTCTCTTACCTTTTCAGCTCTCGACACACTAATCAAGCATTAAAACATTGAACTACATTTCCCACTCTTCTTTCCATATAGATACACACACACACACACACACACACACACACACACATCCCATTGGTTCTGTGTCTGGAGATACCTGACTTGCACAATCATGCTTAATATATCAAAAATGTATTTAGCAATTTAATTAACTTGGCTACTATTTATATTTCACTACTCCTCAAAAATCCCTTCTGAACAGGTTGGTTGGCCTCCTCTACTGCATGGTCCTTCTGAGGTTACAACTTTCATTCTAGTGTAACAGTAATGATAATTCACTTTTAGGTCCACACTTTGCCTCAGTTTGTATCTCCAGAATAACAGTGTTTGAAATTCCTGGATAATACCATCTTCCAATGTCAGCAGGAAGGAGCAGTCTCATGGCTCTCTCTCTGTTGCTTCTGCAATCCATCTTGTGATCATGGGGGAAGTCCTCCTTAAGATGAGGAAGGGCAGAGGAGCACGCAGATTTTTGGGAACCAGAAATCCTTTATCCTCATACCAAATCCCTGGATCAAATCTTGTCTAACATCAGAAGCTCATGCCAAGGAGTGGTATGTCTGAACACAGATGCGTTCTCACGGTGGCCTTTCCCTATTGCACTACAGCACTGTTGCTTAACTGAGCAGCAGCCTTTACAGAAATGTTTCTCTACAGTGAATCATCCCCATCCTCCCCTCAAAACCTTAGTCTGTTCAAGCTCATTTTCCCTCTCATTTCTCACCAGTACTTGAGTACTGCCCAAACACAGTGGGCACTAAGAGGGGTGGCAGGCCCTGTCCAAAAAAAAAAAAAAGACAGAATCCCTCACTCCCATCCTCCAGCCCCTGACTCTGTGCTCTCATCTCCCAGGTAGCATGTGACATGAGTACTTTTAGAAGGAGACACTGCTCAGCCAATGGCAGGTTCCCCCACCACTTGTCACTTTTTTTTTCTGCGTCTAACGCCAACTCTGCAGAGCATTTCTTCTCAGCCTCCCCCTTAACATTTTGACTGTTCCAGCTGAAGATCCACTACATTGTTAGTTCAACATTTTGGGTGGTAAGATGCTGGCTTGTGAAGGACTAAAGCTAGGAGGACATTTAGAGAGAGGCTGGCAATAACCTACTGAAAGAGGAAGGAATGGGCCGGGTGTGGTGGCGCACGCCTTTAATCCCAGCACTCAGGAGGAAGAGGCAGGCGGATCCCTGTGAGTTGATGCCAGCCTGGTCTACAAAGTGACTTCAGGACAGCCAAGGCTACACAGAGAAACCCTGTCTCGGAAAAAAGAAAAAGAAAGAAAGAGGAAGAAATAACAGAGGATTTCAAGATCTGGACCACTGTCCTATAACAACAAAATGGCAACTAACCCATGCCAACTTACTTTCTTTCTTTCCTTCCTTCCTCCTTCCTTCCTTCCTTCCCCCTTCCTTCCTTTCT
>OU015750.1:75101892-75129242 GCA_907169655.1 Acomys percivali
ATGTGGTTTGGCCGACTTAATCTGAAGGAGAGGTTTATGGCATTAGAGAATCCAAGTCAGAGTGGAGCAGAAAATGAGAGATACCAGCTTGTCTCCAGGAAGCACTTGGAACACAAGAAGGCTACTACAGCCGGGTGGTGGTGGTGGGAGACAGAGGCAGGTGACTCTCTGAGTTCAAGGCCAGCCTGGTCTACAGAGTGAGTCCAGAATAGCCAGGACTACACAGAGAAACCCCGTCTTTAGGGGAGGGGGAACTACCACTCCCCATTTCTTATTTCTAGTGGCCTGGTTATTGACAGATTCCTTACTTGGCATGTATCATGGGTACTGGCAGCCTTTGGGTTTTAAAATTTTGCAACTTCTCTTCCAACAAAATCCCAGAGAGAGGCTCAGCTTCCCCTAGCTTGGTCAGGCACCAACCAGTAGGGGGGAGGGGGAGGGCATTGTTGGAAGGTGTGATGTGGAGGGCTTCTCAGAAGTAGAAGCAGACTGTTCCTGAAGGAAGTGCAGGGCCTGAGCCAAGAAAATAATGTGCCCACTAATCCTGGTGTCAGTGGGAGAGGTCTGGTACAGGGTTAGATAACGCTGTTTGGAAAAGCTAGGCAGTATATAAAGTAGTTGGAGGAGGAAGGCCCCATTAGGAGGCTAGAAGTCAAGTGTGTAATGGAGAGGAGGGACCTGTGCAGGGATTTTGAGAAGGCAGGGTCAGTTGTGAAGAGAAAAACAAGACAGCTGCCTGGCAGAACCTTAAATGGAGTGCCAGGCACTTCCTTTTACTGCGCTTCCTCCTCTGTCTGACTTCATTGTTTGCAAGACTTCAAATCCTGCCCCTGTGGTAAAACCTGGACCCTTCTGTTGTACCCTCCCATCCTTTCCCCACCTCACTCTCTTTTCACTACATTCTTTTTTAGTACATTTAGTAGATATTTCAGAGTACATTTCTTTAGATTTTATTGTGTCTCCTCTGGTGCTTTTATTTTATTTTGGTTTTTTGTTTGTTTGTTTGTTTTTGTAAGCAGAAAAGACTAGTTTGTGTTTTGTTTGTTCGTTTGTTTTGCCAGTCCCCAAATGATTTCTCAGCTTAGAATGAATCAGGCGAGAAGCCTTGGTCATAGTTCAGTGTTAGAACACATGCCTAGCATCCACAAGGTGCTGGCTTCAGTCTCTGCCAAACAAAAGTGGTAAGGCAGTCTCAAATTATCCCTGTCCAGCTGAAACCCAGGGCGTGCTGCTGCCCCCTAAAATAGAAGCTGAAATGCATGGAGAAAAACATCTCCTTCCTCAGATTGTGAACAGCCCATTTCAGAAGGAGAATGTACTCATAAGCTTATTTTGACAAAATCAACAAAACCTTCATATTTTCTACTTACCCAGATTTCTCATTCCACTTCTCGGCTTACAATAAGCAATCGCTTTGTGAAAACAGTAGTCTCCCCGTATAGTTTTCCCATCTGTAAGCCATTCTATCTTTTCTCTGAAAGTCAATCAAAAGGGCCCAGATCCTTCATTTCATTATGTGACCTTTGGTTTTGAGTTGAAGGAGTTTGGGAATTAGCTCTTCAAATAATTCTGAGCCCTTCTCTCTTAGTTAGGGTGAAGAGACACTATGACTACGGCAGCTCTAACAAAGGAAACCGTAATTGGGCCTGGCTTACAGGTTCACAGCTGCAGTCCTTATGGTCATGGTGGGGAGCATGGCATCATGGAGGCCGACACGTGCTGGAGAAGGAGCTGAAAGTTCTGTATCTTGATCCAGAAGCAGCAGAGGAGAATGTCACACTAGGCCTAGCTTGAGCATGTGAGACCCCAAAGGCTGCCCCCCCCAGTGACACACTTCCTCCAACAAGGCCACATCTCCTAGGAGGGCCACTCCCTATGGGTCAAGCATTCAAAGAGATGAATCTATGGGGGCTGTGCCTATGCAACCACCATACCATCTCTGAAAACAAGTTACAGAAAACTATCCGTCTGTTTTCAAGAGATCATAGGATTTGTAAGATTGTTTCAGTGTATAAAACCATTCTCATGGGCTGGAGAGATGGCTCAGAGGTTAAGAGCACTGGCTGTTCTTCCAGAGGTCCTGAGTTCAGTTCCCAGCAACCAAATAAATGGTGGCTCACAAACATCTATAATGAGATCTGGTGCCCTCTTCTGATATGTATATGTAATAACTAACTAAATAAAATATATTAAAAAAAAATATTCTTGCATACTATTAAACTCCATAGATAACAATGCTCCTTTGCTTTTCCCACACATATTTTTATTTATACAGTATTAATACATCACTAATAGAAGTTTGCTATGTGCCTTTATTATTTTAACTACTCTACATTGCAATTTAAAGGTAAAGTGGTAAAATTTGAAGCTTAGTGACAAACATGACAGTTGTCATGTGAGTTTGGCAAAGACAAGAGTGATAAGTTGTCTAATAACCTAACCACATGGTTTCTTTTCTGACCATATTAAACGACAAAAGTTTCTCTTTAGCAGCAATTCCTGCTGTAATCCATTGACGTTTCTTCCTATCACCTGCTTGCTTGTTCTGGGCCACATAATGAGTTGAAGGGTAGCCTGGGCTACAGTGTGAGACCCTGTCTCAAAAAACATGTCAATCAATCAAACAAACAACAACAAAGCACCCGTTGCTGCACAAGTCTACTATTGTTTGTGGTTTTACATTTCATAACACAGTAGCTTCTTCCTAAATATAAATGAACTTTGATGCTCTATTGAAAGTATTTAGAGTGACTTCTGTGTGCCCTTTCCTCAAGGCAGGAATATCATATTGAACACACACAGTTAGAATTTTATTTCTACTGGGAATAGTTAAAAGGGGGATCCTAGGTGCTAGAGAGATGGCTCAGGGTTAAGGATAGTTTCTGCTGTTGAAGAGGACCCAGCACCCATATGGTGGCCAACAACCATCTGTAACTCCACTTCAGTGCATCCACTGATCTTGTCAGGCCTCCAAGGCACCAGGCTTTCCTGTGATACACAAATACTCATACACATCCAAATAAAGATAAGTCTTTAAAAAATTATAATATCTTAAACAGAAGTAAAAAGTTTGTTGTTGGAGGAAGGGGCATCTTGTGCTATGGAGGCAGGAGGCTTAGCAGCTATATGATGTGCAAGTAGAAAATGTGCTTCCTGCGCCGTGTAAGCCATCACAGGCATTTTAGAGTGAGACTGTGAATCCCTAGTGTGGCCAGTTCCTCTGTAGACATTGACTGGAGTCTGTGCTGCCAAATAACCAAAACTCTAGTGGTTACATTTAGGTGAATAAATCATCATTATTGCAGTAGCCAATGAGTTTATTTACGGAACCACTAAATGTGGGACTTTATTTTTTATGTTGCACTTGTGTTTCTCATATATATATATATATATATATATATATATGTTTCTTTTCCCATTGCTGTTTTGCTGTTTCAAATACCCAACCAAAGCAACGTAAGGAGGGAGGGTCACGTTCTGGCTCACAGCCTGAGGCGTGCATTTTATCATAGTGGGAGTCAGCTCGTCACATCACAGTGACTCCACAGCCAGGAAGAGAGAGACGATGATGATCCTCGGTCCTTCCCCAGCCCCCTTCTCCTTTTATTCACTCTGGGATCCCTTTGAACAGTGGCTCTCAGCGTCAGCCTTCCTAATGCTGTGGGCCTTTAATACAGTTCCTCATGCTGTGGTGACCCCAACCATAACATTACATTCTTTGCTACCTCATAACTGTAACTTTCGTACCGTTACAAATCACAATGTAAATATTTTTGGAGATAGACGGTTGCCACAGGGGTCACGACCCTCAGGCAGAGAACTGCCTTGGAATGATATCTCCTGCACACCGGTTGGCTCTTCTCTCCTCAGCTAAACTTCTCCAGAAATCACTCTCACAGACACATCCAGAGGTGTGTTTCCTGGGTGAATCTATATATAGAGTGTTGTCCTGAAAGAGGGCAGTGCAGATTAACCACTACAGCTCATATCATGATAGTGTTTACGTAATTAACGTGAATCAGAGCTGTCCTGCGCATTTTCAATAAACCACATGCTATAAGTTTGCTCTGATTGCAATCACTCAGTATCTACTGTACTGGTTTCCACTTTCTTGTGCGTGGTCATCTAACATGTCATCACACAGGTTTTGTATTGTTGATGTCAGTTTCTTACTGTGGTCCATTTTGCTTTTGAATCTCTTACAGTGCCTGTACCAACCAGTGTTCTAATTACGTCTTATAACTTGAACCCTGTCCTATGCTGGAAATACCAGAATATGTCACAGACTCCCATTTTTACTGTACAGGTAAAGAATTATAGGTGAGTATTGTTCATTTATTATTTCTATTCTGCTTTAGTCTGAATCCTTGCACATTCCATACCGCTCTGTGTCCTTCCATCATTCCTCCTTCCTATTCACCAGCCTGTACCAGCTATCTATAGATGTCACAAAAAGGCTAAGGATGCAAATTAGTTCTTGTCAGTAGTGAAGTAGAGAAACACTACTAACTCCTTGTTAGCAAGGAATAGACAAATGCATTGCAGTTAACAGCAGTAGGGAAGACACCACCATGGCAGTGGTTTAGCAGTATCTCGTGTAAGAAGGAACCAAACTGAAGCCATTTTGAATAAAGCTTCCATTTTTAATTGGGGGTCAAATAAAGGTTAAGTTCCTAAGACCTCCCTGGGTAACATCCTGCCTAGCAGAAAGAGACATGTATGTGGTAACTGGCATCCTGGTTGGCAAGTTGATACATGAACACCAGGCACGTCACCCCACCAAACAATGAGAACAGGATCACTATACCACAAAGAAAAGTCCCTAGGGAAAGTCCCTTATCCCTCATTGTGGTTTCCAAGCTTAAAAACTCTGTAACATTCTGGCTCAGGGTGGCAGTTCAGCTCCCAAGTCTGTTCTGCATCCCTCATCAATCAGTAGCAGCCTGATTACAATAATTTTCCCTTTTCTGCGTTGACCTGGTGTATTGGATCTAAATGGACTCAGCAACACTCGGAATAAACATTTACAGCTCAATGGGCCCAAATGGAAAACAGGACCAAAGCAAGGTGCGGAGGGAAGGGTTATTTGCCTTACATCGCCAGATCACTAATGGTTCATGATGGAAGAGGTCACAGGGCAGGAACCTGGAGGCAGGAACTGATGAGGATGCCATGGAAGGTGCTGCTTGCTAGCTTTGCTGGCTTGTTCTTTGTGGCTTGCTCAGCCTGCTTTTAAGATTACCAGCCTAGAGATGGCCCCTCCGCCAATGGGTTGAGCCCTGCCCCATCAGTCACTAATTAAGAAATCATTTCAACTCTGAAAACATACTCTATTTGGAAACTGTGGGAGACAGAGACTCTCATACATAATTAATGTGAATGCAAAATAGATCTGGCTATAGGGGAAGAACTTGTATCTGACAAAACTTAGTCTGTTTACTTTGACATGGTTTTGTGGCGCTGGAGATCAGACCCAGGGCTTTACACGTGCTAGGCAAGCTGTCTACCACTGTGCTACACCCCCAGTTCCTATACTGCATTTGTGTCTGTTGTATGAATGATTGTGTGTTTGTGTGTATGTGTATGCAGGAGTGTGTTTTAGTATATATACTTATATGTAGAGGGTAGGGACAACCTCAAATGTCAATCCTCAGGCACCATTTGCCTGGAGATTAACAGCAGGTGAGGTGGACTGGCCAATAAGCCCCAAGGATCTGTCTATCTCTTCCTTCCTAGCATTGGGACCACAGGCACACACCGCCAAACTTGTTTTTTTACTTATTTTGTTTTACGTGGGTTCTGGGGATTGAACTCAGGCACTCATGATTTTCATAGCAAGCACTTAATTGACTGAACTGGCTCTCCATCCAGTGTTTGCTTTTAGACCTGTTAATTTCTTACGTGTAAGATATACCATTATAAATACATTGAGACTGAATAGGAGATTGAACATGTGACGGCCACAAAAATGGATTACTGTATTGGCTTTTTAAAATATGAAGGAAATTTCTATGGACCTAAATGTAGTGATTTCCAGACTTTGTTGTTCAATGGAAATAAAATAAAGTTCTATAAGACACAAGATACATGCCATGTACTCATTTGGGGAAGAGATGAATGAGATGAATTGTCTGTATAGGTGTCGTCTTAGCCTGAACAAAAAAAAAGCACAGGAAGTGAAAACCCCAATGCCAGTGAGATTGGCTTCCTGTGGGAATGGGTAAAAATGTTGTGGGAACCCATAGGGGGAACCTCATGTTTTTCTTAGAGAAATGCTGATTCCAGGGTTAAGCCAAGGAACGGAATGAAGAGTTTTATGGGGATTTCAGGGAGTTTGGCTTGTTTGGTTGGTTTGACGTGTTTTTGTTTAGCCTTTGTGGGGCTGAGGTCCAACTTGTTCAAATAAATAAGCACTCTATGTCCAAGCAACATTCCCAGCCAGAGAAGACAGAAAAGTAATTCTAGAGTCTCCCATGTGACTGAAACAGATGATGGGGACGTATCAAATTATCTAATAGGCATCTTGAGGTTGACTCGTGCTGGCCGAAGGGTGGGGTAGCTTAATCAGCAACACCAGTAAGAGCATGTGAGGTAAGAAAGAGCCTCCATATCTATATTGTCACTAACTAATAATAATGCAGCTGAGAGAGTGAAAAGCTCTTGTGTGGACAAGGAACTTCTAAAATGTCAAGTTTCGGCAAGTGAAGGTGATACCGCAGGTGTTGTCTTCCTGTAATACCTGTACATTTTCCTGGACAGATAACTAAAAACAAGAAAACATGACCACAATGAAGAGCTGTTGTAATGTATTTGACTCTGTAACTGAGTGACATCTGTATTAACAGGATCCATAATGGTGTTTTCAGCAGCATTTAAAACTTAAATATGAAGTGTAGTGTATGAATCTATCTCTTGCGTATACCTTATCTCAAATGCTTGGGACAGAAGCATTTCCTATTTCTGACTTTTTTCAGGTCTTGCAAAGTTTACATATAGCCAAGTAGATCTCTTAGCAGTGGAACCTAAGTCTAAACATGACACTTAGGTCATATATACCTTATTCACATATAGCCTAAAAGTAACTGGTAGTTTGTATGGTGTTTTATCTATCTTTTTAAATTTAATGTTTTGTAAGAATATAACCCAGGGCTTTGTATATGCCACACAAACTTTCTATCACCCAGCTAGCTCCCTCGTCTAGAGATATTTTGAATAATGAATTTGATGCATGAAATAAGCAGTTTTTCATGGTGTAGAATTATCTTTTCTCTGTGACAAGAAGGCCTGGCTTTTTGAGCCATTTGAATTTTAGGATTTTTTCAGATTAAGGCTTGTCCCTTTAATTCCAGAATAAGGGCTTCTTCTTTCATCTTGCATTGTAAAAGTAACTTTTATTCTCCTGGCTCAATTGTCTGGGAGGCTGGCCTAGGCCTAGGCCTGGAAGCTTCTAGCCATCATACAGTCAAACCTAGGCCTGGAATGTTTTCCGCCTTTAAGACTCACTGCTTAATGAGCTCACCCTTACTTGTTCTTTCTGAGCTCTGGGCTGGCTGCTTCAACTCAGCTGCTCTGGCTCAAACTCCTCTCCCAACTGACTTACTCTCTCTGTCTTCTCTCTCAGCCTGGAACTGCTCTGCTTGGCCTCATACTAACCATCAATGTGCTCCAATCTTCCGGCTTCTTCTCATTTTCTAGCTTGTTCTGTCTTCACCTAAGTTCTCTCTCTACAACCCATCTCTCTGAAAAACTGCCTCTTAAGTAGCTTCCCTTTCCCCTCTCTTCTTGTGAGAGTTGGGCATATTCCATTCTGTCAAATCTTCTCTGATTTGTTACCTTTTGTGCCACTCAATTAGACATCACTTTCAAACATGGGTGCTTCTTCTATAAAGTAACTTTACCTTTGTTTGGGATTAAAGGCATATAGCACCACCCCTGGACCTAAGTTTTTCTTTACCTGATACTTGCTCTATATCAGGCTGGCCTTGAACTCATATCTGTTTGCCCTGTCTCCTGGATTAAAAAGGTGTGTTTGTATTCCAGCTGGAATACACAGACTTAAAAGATCTGTGGCTGTGATCTCTTTCCAGCTGGGTCACATAGACCTAGAAGGTCTTTGCATATGATCTCTTGGCAGAGCAGCCATGTTCTGAATTAACATTGGTCTATATACATCTCTGTCATGTTTTTTTAAAAGAAGAGGGCACCAGATCTCACTATAGATGGCTGTGAGCCACCATGTGGTTGCTGGGAATTGAACTCAGGACCTTTGAGAGAACAGACAGTACTTTTAACCTCTGAGCCATCTCTCCAGCCCCTCTGTCATATTTTAATTCCGCCCTTACAAGCAGCTGACTGGATGAAAAGCAAAACTCAGGTGGGTGGCTAAAGTTTGTGTGACAGTAAGATTCACCTGTGTTTCTCTTCCTTTACATTTTAGAAGTGACTGGATTGATTCCTGCACCAACATTTCTGATCACTGTTGTAATATCTGTGAACAAATTATCCGTCCTGATGAATCTGTCTGGGCCAGAGTTAAAGCTAAAGTTGGACAAAAAGAATCTGTCTATGCAGAGTCAAAAGAGTTTATTATGTGCCGACAAGGTAAGTAGATTGTATACGTGGGTGGCTTTGCCTGCACATATGTCTGTGCACCACATTCATGCAGTGCCCTGGAAGGCTGGAAGAGGGCGTTGGATCCCCTGTGACGGTCACTACAGGTGATTACTAACTGCAGTGTGGGTGCTGGGAACCAAATTTGGGTCCTCTGGAAGAGCAGCCAGTGCTCTTAACCACTGAGCCATCTCTCTAGCTCCTACATGAATACATTTTAATTTTCAAGTATTTATACTTCTGTGTATGTTTGCTTGTATTGATAGTTGCTACAAGTCTCCAATAAACCTATGATAGCATTTAAGGAGCCGATGTCTTTTCGCTTCAGGCCCCACAAAATAGCACTAAACTGGCCTTCAATTTGCTACTCTAAAGCCATTTATCATCCAGTCCATTCAAATCCTGACCAGTGTTGCTCAGCATTGCTGGACATGAGCCTTTCCCTCTTGTCTACCATGAGATTCACTTCAAAGTTACATGACAGAGGACTTGGCCACTGGGCTCCCTCCTCCTTCAAGACCTTGGAAGCATAAATACCAACATAATACATTAAAACTTTTAGAGTTTCAAGCTGGCTTTGGTGACCCATACCTGTAATTCAGCAGGCTCAGGCAGCAGGCTCAGGCAGCAGGCCCAGGCAGCAGGCTCAGGCAGCAGGCTCAGGCATCATGATTGGAGTTCATGAAGCCTTTGAAGCCAGCCTGTCTCAAGGAAACAGAAATTTAGAGTTCTTTCGTGTCTCTGAGTCCAAGATTCTCAGCTCTTTACCTTCCCAGCACCCTACCCTGTAGCTTACTGGTCTCAGCTTTCACCTTTAACTCCAGAATATTCAGTATCAATTCTAATCTCTGGTGGGGCATCTCACCGTAGCTATACCCTAGTCTGCTGGCCTGGATGGTATCCCTTCCAACTTTCCTTCCTTCCTGGCTCACCCTCTGTGATTGGTCACTTCCATTCTGTCATGTCTGTGGGGTCCACTACCTTGATTCTACCCCAGCTTTTTGGGTATACCTGAGGCTTTCCCACAAGGCCTTTCTTTTCCTTGCTTTAGGTACTATTCTCTGGGCGCATCTGATACATGCAATCTTCATGTCAGATTTGTCTGTCACAGATTTATCGAGGGCCTACTGTGTCCAAGAAAGTATGCCTGAGGTACACAGGAGACTTAACACCAGACCTGGGTAGAAGATAGTATGTGCACAGTACATATGAGAAGCACACACAAATGTTCACCAAACAAGCCCCATACACCAGGGATACACGGGATTTGCACAGACAACATGAGTGTGTAGTTCTGATTTTCACAGTAAAAAGTGAACCATATATAGATGATATATGGATGAATGAGAGAGAGAGAGAGAGAGAAAGAGAGAGAGAGAGAGAGAGAGAGAGAGAGAGAGAGAGAGATGGGGTTTTCAGAAACAGCTTTTAGAGAATAGGTTTCTTAAGTTACAAAAATAAAGGGGAAGGGATTTAGTCGAGTTTCTATTTTGTATGTTTATATGGTGCTGGGTGCTGGGGAATGAACCTTGAGCCTTACATTGCTAGGCAGGTGTTCAGTCATCGAACTACATCTCCAGCCTGCTGGTTTATTTTTTATTTTAACACTAATTTACCTAGGTTGGTTTCAAACTCATTCTTTAGCCCAGGTAGGTCTTCATCTGCCCTTCTACCCTACCCTTCTAGATAGCAAGGATTATAGGCCTGTACCACCAGCCCAGCCTTTCATCTTCTAAAAGCCAACATTAATCACTAATTGTACTTTCCTAAAGTCAGAGTCACTGAAGTTTGGATAAGAGCTTCTTGTCTGAGGTTTTTTAGACATCATATTCTTAGCATGTCCTCTACGTCTTTGCAGAGGTGTTCTAATGTGTTTACTGATCTGGGCAGATTAGCAGCTATGCTGGGAGGAGTTATACTTTCCATCTCTCCCCAGGGAAAGTTGGACCACCTGACCTAAAAGTCAGGAAGGAGGAAGACAAGCTCATTGTCCACGTGTCTCACCCTGAGGTCGTTAAAAACGGAGAACGTTGTGGAGAAATGCTTGAAGATGACTGCCACACATTCGACTACACCGTGCATGTAAAAAACAATAGAACCGGGGAGGTGCGTGCTTCCCTTTCATCTTTTTTATAAGTAGGAATTGTTCTGTAGCTGCTGCACGTTTTCTGTAATGAAGATAGACTGGTCATGCATATGCAGATAAGACTCACTAGCCATAGATTCCTGTAAGGAAAAAAAATACCTACGTATATACTCTTGAAGGGACCCAGTGGGGAGTTGATTGCCAACACTGGCCAGAGGGGTGCATTTACGTTTCTCTCTGCCTGTTCACTTGCTGAGCTGTCTCTAGACTGTTACTCTCTATATATACCTGTCTCTCTACTGGTTAGATCAATGTCGTCTTAGGATGTATCTTTTCCCTCACTGATAATATGCAGTATATAAAATACTATACAGCTATGGTTTGAGTTATTTCTGAAAAGTAAGTTAACAGTACAACTACAGTGACATGATCATATTACTCTAGCAATGGTGTAGAGCCCGAACTTTTGATTTTCTCTATTCTGCTCAATGTTGCTATTTATTTATTTAATATTTATGGTGTCCATACTATGTGTCTCCTAAGAGCACAGAACTACAGAAGCAAAGAGCACAGACAAGACTCGGGATAACCCAGTGCAGCAGAGAAGGGTGTGGGCAACCTGCAGGGATGGAACAGTGCTTTCAGTAGAGGGGCCATGGAAAGGAGGTGACTGGAGTCAGTGCTGGGGCTAAAGCTGATCCTTGCAGCTGCACGCGGGGACAGCAGCACCACAGGGCCAGTGGGCTTTGGGGAGGGCTCCAGGGGCAGGGGCAGGTGAGGACAGGGCTGGCACTGGAGAGGTTTACCTTTGTTCTTTCGCTTTTTTAGTTTTAATTTAATTTTATTTATTTATTTATTTTTTAGTTTTTCAAGACAGGGTTTCTCTGTATAACTTTGGCTGTCCTAGACTCACTTTGTAGACCAGGCTAGCCTTGAACTCACAGCCATCCGCCTGCCTCTGCCTCCCGAGTGCTGAGATTAAAGGTGTGCGCCATCACGCCCGGCTTGTTCTTTCTCTTGAGTTAGATTCTACTTGCCTATGGCTCTTTGGAAGTAACATGCATTTTCCCAGGGTGCCCTTCACCATTCCCATCTGGCACATTCCTGCTTACTCTTTGGGCTCAGGGGTCATTATCTCTTCTTTGTAGTCTTTCCAAACTCAGCAGGTTATTTAATTTCCCGGGGCCCAGTTAGTTTTTCCTTGTTCCTCATAGGATCCCTCTTGTAGTGCTCCTTACTTCCTGTTACATTTCTTACCTCCTACCTGGATTGAATTGTCAGACAAATCAGTATTAAATCAACACTGTAATACACATGTATTAGTCATCTTTAAGTCACCTAAACAAAAGTCAAGCTTACAAAGTGTTATTTAGCTCAGTTTTCAGAGACAGTCTGTATCTGCTCAGCTCTGGTGAAGGCAGCAGGCAGGACACGTCACAGCAGCACGCGTACAAGTGATGACCACTTCTTCTCCCTTTCTTTTTGTGCTGGGAATCAAACTCATGACCTTACACACACAAGCTATACATTGCTATCACAAGAGATTTCACCTCAAGGGAGGTGGGGGAGGGGGACTCAGTACATCCCAGGGGTGTGCCCCATCACCTAAGGACCTCTGTGGTCATCATTTTCTCATCACTGTGACCATGGATCTGACAGAAACAACTTAAAGGAGTAAATATTTATTTTGGCTTTCAGTTTCTGAAGGCTCAGCCCGTGGTCACCTGGCTTCGTTTCCTTGTATAGCAAGCACATCATGACAGCAAAGGCCAGGACAAGGCACCCTCAAGGGCTAAGCCCCAGATGACCTTCTTACTCCTAAAAGACTCCGCTTCTAACCTCCTAAAGTATCACTCTCAACTGAAGACCTAGGCCTTAGGCCCTAAAGCCTGTAGGGGCATTGTATACTTTATACTTCCCCTGAGGCCTTGTATCTTAAAGATCTCAGCCAGGTGCACCCCAGTATTTGCCACCTCAGACACAAGCCCATTACTACACGGCCTTCACTGCTGCCTGGCCAAGCTGCACTCACTGCCGTTGCTGTCCAGGCCCGAGCACGGGTGGTCATGTGCTGAAACTATTAGAACGAATGAACTGTGGAAGTAAGTACAAGGCGTCACTTCAGTCATTTGCTATGTACTTATCTGCACAGAGACCCTGTGTCCTTCATGTCGCTACTTTCTTGTGCTTCCTGTGAAAGGCTTTCCTCTCTCTCCAGCCACCTTCAGTTCTCTCAGGTCTGGATAAACAAGTATTGGCTAGTTCCACAACTGAACACTTCCATTCTTCAAGTTTTAAATGATACCTGTTCCCCGTGTTGTAGGCACAGGTTGGCTTACTGTTTGCTGTCACATGTTTTCTGTTGACTGGGAGGAATGCAATGTCTTTCCCCTCAGACAAGGAAGTCCACGTTCCTAATGTTGTCTGCCCATGTAGATACTCCACACAACGCTTAAGATCCCAGAGGAAAACTGTGAAGAGGATCTGTGCCAGCTCAGCATCCCGTTGTCAACACTGGACTTACAGTACTGCATTTCAGTAGATGGAGTCTTAGAATTCTGGCACCTTAAAACCGAACAGTCAGAAGACATCTGTGATCGCCATTTCAGCAACACCAGAAAAGGTAAGTTGTCGCCTTTCCCCCAGCTGAACTGAAGTAGGGCACTGTGAAAAGAACCATGACTTATATCTCAAGCACACATCTTTTCTTTTTAAAATACCCAATAGCCTCTTTTCACAGAGAAGCTCAAATAAAAACCAAGACAGCTTCTCCGCATAGAAAGCGACTAGAGGACTGATGCCCTCTTGACCTACGAAGGAAAAGGTACATAACAAATATATAAAAAGTATCTACATGAGTATCTGTAATTTGCAAGTGTGTTAACTTGAGAAAAGTCAGAAGAAGACCATGAGGATGTCACAGTGAGTAGAGGCACCTGCCATGCCACCAAGCCGGACGCACTCAGTTGACCTCCACTCACGTGTGATGGCGTGTGCATACATGCATCCACACACACATAAACTAAGACATAGTTTGTCCCTAAAGTTAGAAGAGGCAGTCACCTGGCATCCCACCTCTCTCACAGCGTGGTGGTGCCTTTGCGCTGACTTTGTCCCGGGTCTCCCTGCAGCTCTCAGGACACTGTATAGTGGATAGTTTCGTGTGCTGCTTATGCTCTTCAAGTTTTAAAAAGGGAACTGTTCCCAGAGAACATCTTAACATGCGCCTGCCTCGTGCTATGGTGAGGTCCTATGATTGGCTCGCTGTCGGAGCTGATTTGAGTTTCGTATCCACTGTATACATACATGTCTTCCTTCAGTGTTTACTAGGACAAATACAAGATTAAAGAAGTCATGCTTTTTTCCCCCCGAGACAGGGTCTCTCTGTGTAGCCTTGGCTGACCTGGACTCACTTTGTAGACCAGGCCGGCCTCACACTCATAGCCATCTGCCTACCTCTGCCTCCCAAGTGCTGGGATTAAAGGAGTATGCTACCACCGTCCGGCCAAGAAGTCATGGTCTTTATGTACTTTTAAAATACAAGAATATGGTAGCACTCAGAGGAAAGATAATAAGTCACCAAGAAGAGACTTGATACCCTAGGAGCATATACAGGGGGAGGAGGTCCCCCTCAGTCACAGACATAGGGGAAGGGAGTAGAGGGGGAAACGGGAGGGAGGAAAGAAAGGGAGGATACAAGGGATGGGCTAACAATTGAGATGTAATATGAATAAATTAATAAATAAATTAATTAATAAAAAATAAAAAAAAATAAAAAATAAAAATAAAAGACCAGTACAGTAGAGTTGAGAGAGTAGAGTGGGGTACAATGGAGAGTAGAGAAGACAATACAGTAGGAGTTCAGTAAAGAAGACAGTATAGTAGATAAAGGAGTAGAGTTAAGGACAGTGGAGATTTCATAGAGAAGACAGCATAGTACAGCTGAGTTCCTGCTGTTCTGTTCATTCCAGTTCGTGGAGTTCAAAAGAAGAGCAACTCAGGAGAAGCCAAGCGAAACCAGTTTTAGTCAGTAGGCTTGGATAGGAGTTTGAGCCACAACAGCTGAGAATTCAGAAAGAATTAGAAAGGGGCATTATTCAGCAGTAAGCCTCCAAGATGCCAATTATACCTGGAGGCAAAATGTTACATTTACATGACAGAATGAAAAATGTCTACCAGTGTGTTCCAGGTATGAAGAGACATTAATCTATTTTTATAATTAAATAAATAATAAAGCAAAAGCATTGTTTTATGCACAAGAAATATCTTTTCACTATGAGTGGACTTCTGTTTGAAGAAGTAAATTGTTAAACATATATATGACTTGGAGACAATCTTGATTATAAAATAATGATCATTTTCATTTCAGTGCTGTAGTAATTAATGCTAAATTATGATGATAAAGTACAAATAGTAGTGAATAGCAAATGAGCTAATACAATAAATAGCAAATAAATCAGTGCTAACAGAAAAAATAAAATAAAATAAAATACAAGAATATTTTAAAATATTTTTAAATGTTCTTTCATTTTGTTTTACATACTTCATTAAGATTTCATAATCTTAATAAGAATTTTAGAATCTATACAATTTAAAATCTATTCATTTTGTAAACTACATTTTTTGGTTTTTTGTTTTGTTTTGTTTTTGACGATTTCTTTTTTTAGAATATCTTTCCTATGTTAAAAATATTTTTCTTAATTCAAATGACTTTTTAAAAAACAGTACTTTTCTAGGGGAACTATGAAAGGCAGTTGAAAAGAAAGGAGTGTTATGTAAGCTGTCAAGAAAGAATCTGTCAGGAGTGGTAAGGTAGTCTGCGGAGCAGGGCTGAAATATTTTAAGACTTATCAGCAGTGTTTCCAGAATTTATTTCTTCTAAGGAGAGACATTTTGAAAATGCCTTTTTAACTGAGGAGAAAGTGTCACCCTGGCGACTTCCTGCTGTGGGGCTGTGAAGAAGGTGTTAAAGAAGCCATCTCAGCGACCCTGCGGCATTTGCAGTGTAGTAGGGCCTTGGCACGCACAGTCAGCTGTTTCTGCATTATGAGCAGTTGTGTCTTTCATTTTGTAATGTCTCTGCTGAAAAAGGAAATGTCTTTAAGAGTGAGGGGCAAGAGTTACCTTCCCTGTGGCTGTAGTACGCATGCGCACGTAGAATTACGCCGGTTTGGGAACGTGGCAGGAGCAGGTTCTCATCTGGGTTCCATGGCCTCATCGGTCATTGGTAGTTGGCTAATGTACCGTGCCACGCATGGCCTCCCTACTGCTTAGCAGGTCTCCAGTTCCAATGTGTTGGCTGTTGATTACCCTGAGATATCAACACCACAACTTCCTTTTGGGGATATCTTGCCATGCTGATTACTGTTGGGTGGACGACTAACTGGTTTTCTTTCTTCAGAACTGCAGTGCCGGCATGAATCTGGCCCGGATGCACACCGAGGCTTCATTCACGTGGCCCCGTTGTGTTCCAGTGTTCTTTGAAGTACTGATGACATTAATATACATTTGCTGAAGAATGGTGATAAGACTTTTGATGCATAATAGCCGTGTTCATGTTTTCTAATTCGTAGTTGTTCATTTTGGTTTTAGATCTAATTTGGATTATGATTGTTGTTCCTGTTAGCCTCTTTATAATATTTATCCTGGTGGTTGCATGTTGGTGTATTAAGAAGAATCCATCTAAGAGAAAAAGCATAATGTTACCCAAGTCCTTGGTAATGTACTTATTTATTTAATTATAGATGCTAACATATTTATTTGAATCTTTTTTGACAGTCCCTTTGATACAGTATCATTCAGGAAAATGATGTTCCCTGATGAATAACATTCCATTTAATCTTATAGTACTTTTCACTATAAACTACCATACACTCAAAGCCATATATATTTTTACTGTACACCAGGTACCTTTTTATAATTTTCAGGTGAAAACTGACAAGCTTGGTAAAGAGCTAAAGATCTAGGAGGAACAAATGACAATAGTATAGTCGGTGGATGTGAGTAGTGCAGTAGGTTCAAAGTCAGAGGCCTGTGCGTGAGCCAGCAAAGGCCGTGCCCCACTCAGAAGCATGAGTTAGTCATGGCCCTCCAGGAGGCAGTGATGCTGTAGGCCACAGGAGTGGATGCAGGAGAGCCAGCCCACAGCCCTCAAAGCTTGGCTTTTGAAGAGCTTCGAACATGCAAATATTTCATTGTAGTTGGAGTTTAGGAGAAAAGATGACCCAAAATGAAACACTCACATTTGACATTTAAGTGTAGTCACGCTCCAGGCTCTTGAAATGATGAAAAGAATGGGTAAAGGCAATGAAATGATGACACATTGATTCATTCATGATAATAATAACTAAAATGCTCAAAGGGTGCAGTGGAATTTGCTGCAGTAAAGCTGTCTCCAAGGTGGCTATGAACTATAAACAGTAAGTAGACAGGACATACATGATGTGATCTATGCGTCCTCCTCACTAGTAGGAGGTTTCCCTGTAATAACCTGCCTCATCCTCATTAGAGCAGGAAAGCAAACCTACCTGACCCTGCAGCAGTGGCAGTAGAGATGTCACTATATGAACATTGCCAGGAAACTGCAGGCACAGCACGGCCTTTTACACAATCCTTCTAATCATTTCTTATGAGGAAATAATTTCATAAATAAAAATGTGTGAAAGATCCAACATGTTCTGCGTCCATTAAAGAAAACATCACTCTAAAGAAATGCCCAGTCAGTGACATATGAAGCTTACACTGGTGAAACGCTTGCGGTGGCTTCCACATACACGAAGAAAATGGTGTGCAAAAGGCAGTGTGCATTTATGAGATATTTAATGACTTAACATATTTTTAGTCTTGAATAAGGTCTATTAAATAGAATGGACAAGCTGGCTGTGGTGGCTTATACCTTTAATCTCAGCACTCAGAAGACTAAGGGGCAAAGGCAAGCAGATCTCTTTGAGTTCGAGGCCAGCCTGGTCTGTATATCAAGTTCCAGGCCTTGTGTCTAAATAAATACATACATAGAAAAATCAATCCATGTGGTGGCACATATCTGAGGTTCTAGCACTTGGGAGGTGGAGGAGGGAGTTTCATGAACGTGTTCAGGGTTATCCTCCGCTACACAGTGACTTTAAGACCAGCCTAGGCTACATGAGATTCTGTCTCAAAAAGCAAAAAGATCAAGAAAGAAAACTGTAATGAGTTTATTTTAATTATGTTTTCTGAAATATGTCATTTTCTTTTTAGGCCTTTTTCTTTTTAATGGGCAATTTCAGTTCAGTAATTTTCTATCTTATACTCTCTTTCTACTTAGCTCTCTGTGGTAAGAAATGTTACTTCAGAGACCAGACCTGAGTCACCATACACATCACTTGTCACATCGTGCCAAGCGGTTATCTTAGAGGGTGAGACGATGATATGTGAAGACCAGCTATCCCAGGTGACAGCTCCAGACACCCCAGGAGAGGCAGAACATGAAGAATCTTCAAAAGAAGCAAAGGCTGGCACTGCTGAAGGAAGCATTTCTCCTGTGACCCCTGACAGCCCTCCGACTCCAGCTCCAATACAAAGAAGTGGATCTTTCCAGTCAAGTTCCTGCAGCATCACCACCTGTCACTCCAGAAATGGCTCCGACAGTGGCGTCGTGGGATCTGGCAGCTCCCTATCTGACTCCGGATTTCTCCCACATAACAACGCGGAAACAAAGACAGCAGAACAAGACCCCATGCCTGTGAGAAAGGCCCCCACCTCCTTTGGTTATGATAAGCCACATGTGCTGGTGGACGTGCCTGTGGATGGTGGGAAGGAGTCATTGATTGGGTACAGACTCACTGCAGATGCCCAGGAACTGTCCTAAGGCTGCCAGAGTATTTGATTGGGTACAGACTCACAGCAGATGCCCCACTGGAGCCTTGCCAGTGGTGAATGGTCTGACTCCCTAGAAAGAAGTTGTACCTTGGCTGATACTAACCACACAGAGTGAATGATGTATACCCATGTGTAAGAAACTTACGGGCCAATGCCGAGACTTATCAAAGGGATGTACGTTGCTTATGTGCTCTTCTCTGGGTGGGATAGTAGTAATGAATTTTTCTCTACTAATCTTGCTTCCTGCAGCCACTGCTACTCCATCCTTATAACCTCAAGGGACATGGTGGGCCATTCTTTTCCATGTGCCCTCCTATTTGTAAGTTCATGTGTATAGTATGTTTACATGTTTCACTTTGAACGAAAAGCTGAAAGCTACTCAAACTTGGATTTAAAGTTTAATTCAAGCTGATAGAATTTAATAAAACAAGCCAGGCATGGTGGTGCATGCCTATAATCCCAGCACTCAGGGAGGCAGAGGCAGGTGGATCTCTATGAGTTCGAGACCAGTGTGGTCTATAAAGTGAGTCCAAGACAGCCAAGGTCACACAAAGAAATCCTGTCTGAAAAAAACAAAAACAAAAACAAAAAAAAAGAGAAGAAAAAGAAGTGGATCTTTCCAGTCAAGTTCCTGCAGCATCACCACCTGTCACTCCAGAAATGGCTCCGACAGTGGCGTCGTGGGATCTGGCAGCTCCCTATCTGACTCCGGATTTCTCCCACATAACAACTTGGAAACAAAGACAGCAGGGCAAGAACCCATGCCTGTGAGAAAGGCCCCCACCTCCTTTGGTTATGATAAGCCACACGTTTGACAGAACACATCCTTAGAAACTTGTACATATTTTTTATGGAGCATTACTTGTGGTTTTTAAGTAAAATGTTTTAAAACCAAAATTTATTTGCATATTCATTTATTGAAGCACTTGAGCAACCTTCTATAGCTATTTAGCATATTTATCTATTATCTGTTGATATCCATTAATGCTGTAGAATTATATATAATCTTCAAAGTCATTCTAAAAATAATCTCCTCTTTTAAAATGGGTCAGGGCAGGGAATGGAGAGATGGCTCAGCAGTAATAGCCCTTGTGGATCTTGCAAAGGACCAGGGTTCATTTCCCAGCACCCACATGGTACCTCACAACCATCCACAACTCCAGTTCCAGGGGATCTGGCACCCTCCTCTGACCCTCCCTGGCACCCGTGCACATGATGTACAGGCATGCATACAGGCAAAACATGCAAACATGTAAAATCATCATAGATGTGGGACACTTACATCTACTTTTCAGTATGCAGTAAGTAGCTGATGGATAAAAGCCCATTCCAAATAGTTCAGGAAAAAACGCAGATTTCACTGGGCAGCAGGGGATCAAAGAAGCTTTCCCCATGGGGTAAGAGAAAAGGTTTGAGACGAGTGTTGTATAGAAAGAGAATGCTTAGCAAGTGGGTGCGGACAGCTTCGTGTCTTAGCGGAATCCTTGAAGTCGCAGAGATGGTAGGAATGTGAGCCCTGGGCTAGAGAGACTGCTGCATGGGTGTGGTGCAGCACGTGCCTGAGGACCTGAGCTCAGATGCTCAACAGGCACGTAAAAAGCTGCGTGTGGCTGCACCTGCCTACAACCCCAAAGACTGAAGCTGGAGACAGGATGCGATTATTCCTAGCTCTCAGCAACTAGCCAGCCCAGTTGAAAACTGAGCATCAAGTCCAGGGAAGACTGTGTCTGAGAAGGTTAAGCAGGAGGACAATAGGAGAAGATACCAGAAGACCCGGCCTGGGGTACACCAGCATTCTTACCTGCCCATACGTGCACATACAGGATTATGCCACACAAAAATTAGAACATCAATAGTTTGATTCTAAAATATTAACCTGCTCTCACAAATTAATGGGCTAGAAATTTTTTTCTAATGCAATTTAGTATTTACCAAATGAGCCATGACAAATTATGAGTGCATCCAGACTAGAGGATTTAAGGTAGTATAGGAGACTATGCAGGTTCTGTGCAAGTATTAGGCTCTTCTATACAAGAGACTTGGGTGGACCTTAGTGATGGCAGGAACCCTAGAAGCAGTCCCCTGGCAGTAGGAAGGAAGTGTTTCCAAATAAGTTTAATTCATAGGCACCAGATGTTAGAACTGCAGAACATGCCTTTTCAAAGGTCACAATCGAGTGTGTTTTACTCCTGACAAATTAACTATCCCAATTGTTATCCCCTGGCTTGTATCTCCCCATCCCCCCTCCCTCCCTCTTTTACCCTATTCCCCTCCCCTAGGCCTGTGACAGAAGGGGACCTTCTCCCCCACCATATGATCACAGCCTATCAAGTCTCATCCAGATAGCCTGCTTCCCCTTCCTCTGAGTGCTACCAGGCCTCCCCACCAGGGGGAGGTGGTCAAATGGGGGGCACCAGAGTTACTGTCAGAGGCAGTCCTCGCTCTCCACATGACTGGAGAATGTGCTGTCCATTCGCTAGATCTGAATATGGGGTCTAGGTTCACTGCATGCATTGTCCTTGGTTGGTACAGTAGTTTGTACAGGCCCCTCTGAGTCCAGATCTGCCAGCCTTGATGGTCTTCTTGTGGGGCTCCAGGACCCTCTGGGTCCTTCTATCTCCCCATTTTTCCATACCTCTCTCACCTGGAGTCCCAATAGCAAGTCCCAGCATCTGTACATAGGGCATTTCTTACCAAGTTACTTTTAGCTTGATAGTTTGTTTTGTGTTGACAAATGGGATATATTCTTATACTGAGGTTTATGAATGGCTTCATGTATAAACAGAAATACTATAGTTTATTTTAGCATCAAGTCTTCTAAACCTTTTCATGCTCTCTGACTAGTTTTCCAAGTATTTTCACTTTCACAAGTTGGAGGCTTTGATGGGTGCTGTCTCACCTCAGGGCAGCATCCCCACGGTCGCAGGACAGAGCATGAGGTCTCTTAGCAAAGCCTCTCCGTCGCTACTTTCTGTACATTTTATGTCTTTCTACCCCACTTGCTCTTTTCAAGGTAAACCTGGATGCAAGTGGCAAACACCAACCATCTCACAGGCTAACTGCTGCCTTGAGACACATCAGTCCGTGACTTTAAAATTCAGCTTCACGGAAGTCCTCAGGGAACAGGCAGAAGGAAGCCAGCTTCCCTGGCTCAGCGTAACCTCATAAGCTGGTTGCCAGAAGTGTCCATTTCTCTCCACTTTCTAGTCCTCCAAATTCCCACCAAAACAGCCCATTGGAGTTTTCAAGCCTGCATTTTCAAACTTTTGCATGATCCTCCCACAAACAAATTCTACAGACCTAAGAACCACCACTGGTCGGGTTTACCACAACAACACCACTCTCACTACCAACTTAGGACCAAGCATTACTTATTTTTGCTGTAATTAGGCCCTCTGCCAGCATGCTTTCCAGAAGAGCCAGGGGCAGCAGTTGACATTCTCACCCACTCCACGTGCCTCCAGCACTTCCCCCAGGTGCTAGGCATCTCCACTGTGCAATGTGCACACCATTTAAAAAGCCCTGGCCACCTTAGCTTTCCATGTGTGTCTTGTTCACTCTCTCTGTCTCTCTGCCTGTCTGCCTGTCTGTCTCACTCTCTCTCATGTTCCTGCTCTGAGATAGCCTTTCACTCCCCTCCTCCCCCAATAAACCTCTTGTGTTAGGTAGCAGCATACCTCGGCCCCAAACTGCCAGGGTACTTTTAGCCACTTTATCCTGACAATTCGATGTGTGCATGTGGTGAAATTCCTAACAAGAAATTTCAGGAGAAAGTGTTTGTCCTGTCTCACAGGGTGAAGGGTTACATTCCATTACAGCGTGGGAAGCTTAGTGGGAAGGACAGGAAGTCCATGAGGCCCTTAAATGGCAGCTGGGAAGCAGAGAGTTAACAGAAGGGGTAGGGACAAATGAAAACCTCAAGGTCCATCCCCAGTGACACACTTCCTCCAGTAACCTTCCAAAAGGAGACACCAGCTGGGAACTGCATTAACTGGCAATGTGACCTCTCCAAGGCCATATTGGGGAAAGTTTGTTTGTTTGTTTGTTTGTTTGTTTGTTTGTTTGTTTAATTGTAGATATGAAATAGGAAACATCCTGAGGCATCACCAGAGAAGAAGAAAGTAATAGAGTGAACATGGCTGGGAGAGAAGCAGGGAAGAACTGAATGAAAAGAGAGGATCCAAAAGGGACCAGGAGGAACCAGGAGAAGGCATAGCCAAAATGATAAGAAGTGAGCAACTGGGCCTGAGCTGGGTGGAGTTTAGCATGTGGGGAGGCCAGAGGAATGGAGAAGAGCCGGGATTCCAGGGTCAACACCAAACTTGACCGTATTTATGCAAGGACCTAATGGTGAATGGTACCACCAGGGTTCCCAAAGTCAGGGGAACAGCCTGCCTAAATATAACCCTGAACAAGGGTACAGCAAGCATGCCAATGTGGGTAGAGAATTGTACATAAGGCCTCAACCCTAGACAGGAGCTAAATAATCCTGAGATGAGGGCACATCGGTTTGGTCAGTCAATACCAAATGGTCAGCTCTGAAAACATATACACACAAGAAGAAGACAAAGCAAGTCATATTTATATATTTAGGAACACTAAATATATACACACACATACACACACCATTCCTTAAAAAAATGAAAGCAGTCAAAACAAAGTCAGTACACTCTCTTGTCTAGAAAAACATTATATGGAACAAACAGAAAATGTTAATTTCATGAAATTTTATAAAGTTTCTTAAATGGAGATTTTCAAATGTTGTACAAATTGAGCAGGCTTTATTATGACTGGAGTTCTTTCAGCTTTTTGGAAATATTCTAGATTTTAGAATGTTTTCATATGCATAGATATCTTAGGGATAGCGTCAGAGCTGAGACACACTTCACTTATGTTTTGTTTATACCTCAATTTGCACACATAGCCCAAAGGGCTGTGACGACAGTGGTTTTAACAGAGCTGCCTTTGACTGTTTCCCATCATACGACATCTATTTGTGCTATCATTTCAGTTCTCCAAAAATTTAAGATTTTGGAACAGTTTGGATTTCGAACCTTCAGAACAAAGATGCCCAAAGCTGTAACTTATTATTGTTCAAGGTCCAAATAAGCACAATTAAACTTAGGTTGGGTGGTGTACTTATTGCCTGTATATAAGTAGCAAAGTTCCTTCTTTTCTGAATTCTACTCTGAAAAACAATATGAATTACAGACCAATTATTTTAGAATACAGGGCTGCTTGAAGGTCAAAGGCCTTCCCTGGGGAAGTTAGGAGGGTCTAGTGAATAAGAGAGGGCAGTTGGTGTTTCTCCACGGGTCTGGTGTTTGAGTTATGATGACAGAGTGAGGGGAGGGTCTCGAGCAGAAACAAGAAGCAAACCCCCATGTGACCCACTTTGGGCACACAGCACCGAAGTTACCCTGACCTTAAGTCTTTAATCACCACTGTGAAGGAGGACACAGGACATGAACATGGCCATCTGCTTCAGGACCTTGCTATGGAAAATCATCTTGGCTCTGTCATTGCCGGCACTGCTGTCTGGTGTATTTTTGCCTCCTCATGCCTAGACCAGCGCCTACACCTAACAGGCATTTGTTTGAGTGGTGTATTAGAGATGAATATCCAAATGCTCTTTGACACCTCTCTATCCCCTTATGGGATGAATGCTCCAAATGAGAAATGATACAATGGCAATTTTATGATTGCCTTCATACTGAGGTCATCCAGATATAATTTCCCCACCCCCCGACCCCCGCCCCCATTCTGTGACTGTTTGCTACAGAAGTTTGACCAAGTTCCTTCAGCTTCTCCATGCCTTAGTTTCTTCATCTGAAATATCAAGATGACAACATCCTGGGCAAAGATAGAGAGAGCTTTAAATGAAATAATGCCTGGAAAACACAACACGGTGCCCCATGGATGCTACATGTTATTAGTGCCTTTCCAAGATTCTTGCTATTTTGAAATAAATCTCAGATATCATGCCATTTTAATCTGTAATGCTTCCATATATGCCTCTAAAAAAAAAAAAAAGAACAGAAAGTAATAACAAAACCCTATGTCACATAGAAATATAAGGTTTTCTTTCCCCCTTAGAAGAATTGTTGATCTTCTGTAAGCCACAGGAGAAAGAAGAGATTCAAGTCTGTTCAAGTCAGTGGCTTGGACAAGGTCTCCAGACACAGCACAGCGGAGACACCCATTATCATAACCCTCCCTCCTGAGGGGTGGAGGGGGAGGAGGAGAGGACAGAGAGACAGCGTCTAAAGCTGGCCTTCCATGCCTGAAACAAGGAAAGCAGAAGGCTCCACTGACTGATTAATTTTTTTTTTTTTCACACAAGATGACTCCGCATATCAGTTGCGGCAATCCTGTGCACAGTCTTTGGCTGCCAAGTGAATGGGAAAATAGAATTGTATTCGTCTCTTTGTCTGCCTAATGAGTTGTTTGAGATGTTGGCTTTACACGGGTTGTGATATTACTCAGAGAGCTCACTGAATGGTGACAGGACTTCTTTGGTTTCTGAAGTGTGACATAACAAAAGCTCAGGTTCTTGAGGGGATGTAGTTCTTAGACACATTTTGTTCTGCATTTGGGGGCGTTAAGGATCTAAACCAGGACCGAGAAAGCGCAAGGCAAATCCTCTGCCACTGCCCTATGGTCCCAGCCAGAATTCAGCTCTCAAGCAGTCTCAGCTCTTCCCCTTCCTCCTAACGTCCTTTTCTTTGTTCTACAAAGTCAGTAGCTGTGTGGAAACCCCAATCTCATTCTTCGCTGCTCAACACGTAAAACCCTGAATGCAGGTATTTTCCCCTGTCTCCTTCAACTAGAACTTTGAGTGGTTTAGTTGTTTCAAAATAAGACCCATTGGCGGTGAAGATATTGACTATCACATGTGTTCAATACAGATGACCAGCTACTATTTAAAAAGCAAGGCTGGTCCAAAGTTTCAACTCCAGTGGGCAATATCAGTAAATAAGTGAAGGGTGATGCTAGAAAACTTGGAAGGCATGGTTCACTAAAACAATGGAAAGAAAATGTAACATATGCTGCATGACTCTTCTTCAAAGGTAACGTTACGGTGGTTTGTTTCACTTGGAGAAGGAGAGGGCCTGGAGTCAGAAGCCTGATGAACACGGGGAAGCTAACATCACACATCTTTCCATACAGCCCTGGTTTTATAAAATATGCATTACAGCTGTCCTTATAAAGCCCTCTGTGTATCAGCAGCACACGCTGTCCTGTAGTCTACTGTCTTCTCCCCCAGCTTCCCACAGCGCTCGTCCTAGCTGATCTCTCTGGTGGAGGCACCTCCCAGCTGCCTTCTGAAACCTTTTTATTCTCATTTAAGTTACAGAGAAAGAGACAGAGGAGACCTGGATAGAAAGCCACAGCCTAACCTTAGCTCACTGCTACCTGTATCCTGACTTGTCCCTCTAGAATTCAGCATCTGAAACTTAAGAGCCATCGCTGTTTTATTTGCTGCTCAGAACAACACTTGCTCTGTGGTAAAGCAGCACATATTTGCCAAGGATGAATAAACGAATGGATGTATGCATGCATGCATGGATGAATGAATATCACTCAGCAGCCATCACCAATGGAGCTTTTCTGCTAAGAAAATAAATGACTCAGTGTATAATGAGAAAGAAGCCAGAGTGTGTTTCATCTTTTGACCTCAAAAGCATTTTCAATACATGGAAAAGCAATACAAACAAAAACTATGAATTTGTTGTGCTTATAGGTGCAATTTCTAGTGCCTCTGAAAACACAGGGAATAATTTTTTGGTAAAGTAATATAACGCATCTTTGACACTGAGCAGATGAACTGGTTCAGTCTGATTTCACAGGAGCCATGAGACAGATTCCATGCAGCTCAAACCGATGGGCTTCCACAGTCACCTAACGCGGGCATCATTTGGTTTGGCAGCTTTGAAGAACTTCCTTTGAGACCAGTTGCTTGGCACTCGGGGTGGAAACGGGAAAGAAGAGACATTAACCCAGAGGGTGTCAATACATGTGAGAGGAGAAGGAAAAGCCAACAGTATAGCAGGGAGCTCTGTGGGGAGTCAGGAGTATCGAGGGGCCTGAGGCATACATACCAGAAAGACTAATTGGGAAGATTTCCAAAAAGAGTTGACTACAACTCTTTGAACAGCTGCCAGGGGCTCGGCAGCTACAACTGCCAGGCACATTGCTCTGAAGTCCTCTTGATCCCCACAAACTGCCCTTCCTTTTAGAGCCAAGTTCCCTCCCCTCCCTCTCTCCCCCCTCTCTCCCCCCCTCTACACACACACACACACACACACACACACACACACACACACACGAGATTCCTATTTTTGAATGGCAGAATAATGTAATACAATCAAGTGACAATCCACTTGTGGATTTTTTATAGTTCCTCTTCTCCGGGGCCTCTTCATTAAGAGGAACACTGGTTGCCAGACAGACACACTTGCAAGCATGATGCCTAAGCATTGCTTTCTAGGCTCCCTCGTCATGCTCTTCCTGACCAGTGCAGCAGGTAAGTGCTCAACTTCCTTTTAACTGTCCAAGTTTGAATTTGATCAAGATGGGGTTAGGAATGGCTTGGATGATTTTCTGGACTTTATAAGGTCACTAAATGGTCCCAACAGACATGGGGTCAGTTGCTCTCTGCATCCTGAATGAATAGCTCCACAGGTACCTGAATGACTGTCTAGGACAGAGGAGCCACTTTCATGGTAGGAAAAAAAAAATCCATATATTCTCTCTCTCTCTCTCTCTCTCTCTCTCTCTCTCTCTCTCTCTCTCT
>OU015750.1:75135932-75145932 GCA_907169655.1 Acomys percivali
AGAGAGAGAGAGAGAGAGAGAGAGAGAGAGAGAGAGAGAGAGAAAGACAGACAGACAGACAGACAGAGACAGAGAAATAAGAGGAAAACAGAGACAGAGAGAGAGAGAGACAGAGAGACAGAGAGAGAGAAATAGAGAGGAAAACAGAGACAGAGAGACAGAGAGAGAGAGAAGAGAGAGAGAAACAGACAGAGAGAGAGAGAGAGAGAGAGAGAGAGAGAGAGAGAGAGAGAGAGAGAGGAGACAGAGGGAGGAAGAACATGGTAAGCAGAGAGAGAGGGAGGGAGAGAACATATCAAAATCAGGGCTATAAGAAGAAGAATGAGTCACTTGGGGGAGGAAAGAGCATGAGATGGAGAAGTTTAGGGTGAGGAGGTGAGAAGAGCTGGGGCACCAGCATGGACTTCAAAAACTCCAGCAGGAACTTCAAATCCCGAGGGAGCCTGAGGCCAGCATGAGCTTTGGAGTGCTACTAGCACCACAGATAGCCAATTGTCCATTTTGCCTTTGGGAATTTGGGGAAATGGAGTTTTCTTTGGACCTGGCACCTCCTTTGTTCACACAGCAAATATTTACAAGGTACTTATTGTACTTTTGCCTGGTCCAGAGGGAATATGGCAAGCAGAGAAGTCTCTTTCTTCCCAGAGCTTTTTGGTTAAAAGGGAAGACACATATTAATGCAATAACCACACACCCACAAAATGTTGCCTGTGACAGATGCTTTGAAAACAAAATGAGCTCTATGAGATCCTAGGCGAGAAGGGACCAGGCCAGGGGTACCAGGAAAAGAGGCTCTGGGAAAGCACACTTGAACACACCTAAAGATGAAAAAGTGTATACTAGAAGCAGAGAGAAGGAAGAGGAGAACATTCCAGGCAAAGGGAACAGCATTTGCAAACACCGTCCTGCAAGAGAAGTAGAACATTTCTTAGGGATGGAAAGGCAGCTAGTATAGTGAAACAAGGCATGCGGTGGGGAGGACTGAGCAGATAGCCAGTTGTGAGAATTTTCTATTAAGGGGTTATGACTTCTTCCACAAAAAGAATCATATTTTAAAAATTGGTTGTGTTCTTGTCATTGTTTTTGTTTTGTTTTGTTTGATGTGTGTGTGTGTGCGTAATGTTGGGAATTAAACCCAACCCTGTGTACGTATATCACAGCAAGAACTATAGTACCACGCAGTATCCCAAGCCTCACAAGTTGCAATTTTGATCACACCAACAGACTTTGCAGGAGATCGAATTATCCGACTTGTGTAAAGATAAACTTGGCTATGTAGGTGGAAATAGATCACAAAGAACATACAGGATGCAGGAAAAGGGGGGGGGTAGTAGGCTATTGTAACAGGACACAGGAAGCAGGCTGAGGCTTAATTAGGATCATGAAAAGGACTGTAGCAAAGATACCATAGGGTGAACATGGGGCGAGGTTGGCTTCACTGGAGGACGGGGAACATGCCAAAGATGGCCTCTACATTTATCTCTGGCATGCTACACAGAAGAGACATTTTAAAATGGGATTCCATAGGAAAAGAGAAGTTTTGTGTCATGCTAGGCAATGAAGAATATGAACTCAATTTTTACTATGTTGAGTTTACGATGCTTGGAGCTACCCACGCGAAATAGCTGTACAGATCCAGTACTCAAACAGAATCCTTCTGTTAAAGACACGAATCTATGAGTTATTTGTGTACACTGCAGAAGACAACGATAAATCTGGATAGGAAAGGCATATTGAGTGATAGGTACTGTTTTGTGAGACTAGAAAAAGATGCCTGAGCAGGAAGAATTTTTAGAAGATTTGTAACAAATAGCCAAAGAGAGAGGAAGAGATTGACACACTCCGTTAAATTCACGAACACCGCAGGGAGACAGTGCTTCCATGACTGGAGTTGCAGCGCTGGAGATAATAGCTTGTGCAGAACGCCAAGTTTCTGCTTTCAGTCCCTGTACAACAAAAAACAAGAGGAGAGGAGGAGGAGAAAGAGGCTTACTTACTGCAACAGGTATTTCTAAGTCTATATAGCCTCCCACAAAAGGGTAAAAACACTGGTGTTTAAAATTAGGAAGAGCAGGCCAGCCTGGTCTACAAAGTGAGCCCAGGATATCCAAGGCTACACATAGAAACCCTGTCTCTAAATAAATAAATAAATAAATAAATAAATAAATAAATAAATAAATAAATAAAAATTAGGAAAAGCATTCAATGATAAAAATCCAAGATGATGATAGAATCCAAGCATTCAAACAACAAGCTCTGGTTGCTTGTAATTATGAGGCTACTTCTGTAATCATCACTTGGGCCACAAGGAATAAGTATTATATATATATTCTAGTGAGGAAAAACTGCATAATGGTATTTTGTAAACACAGAGCTACACAAAAGAAAGGGTGTTTAGAGATTCCAAATGTGATAATAATGTTAATTTCTTTGTCCAGGAAAAATTAAACACATATCATAATGTCCTACAAAACTAAACAGGACTGTTCTCCACATCTGCAGGTGATGGTGAGAGGCTTCTCTGGTAACAGAATTTGGACCATGAAATGCACAAGAGAGATTAAATCCCAGAGCTCTTGGATGGGTAAAGCATATCCAGGGAAATTCCTTCTTCTGCAAGCAATCAGATAAAAGCTCAAGATAGCTGAAAACTCAGTTTACTTTCATTCCAAATTAAGTAGCCAGGGTGGGACAGTGTGTATTAAAAACTTGCCTCTTCCAAACAGAAGTTTGAGGAGAAAAATTACAAATATAGTTAACTTACAAAATATAAAATCTCTGAAATAAAAATTACAGGTTCAAGGTCAGATCAAATACAGCTGAAGAGTAAACTCATAGACTGGAAAACAGCTCTGACAAAAAAAAAAAAAAGCATTCAATGTGTTGTTATACTGGAGAAAATAATGAAAATAAGAAAAACTAAGACACATAGCAAACAGAGCAAAACATTGTAGCACAGGTAACGAATCAAAATTCCGTGAGAAAAATGCATACAGAGATCTGTATCTATGTGGTTATGTAGTTAGGAAATATATCTACCTATCTATCATCTATCATCTCTATCATCTATCTATCTATCATCTATCTATCTATTATCTATCATCTATCTATCATCTATCTACAATAACTTTGAAGAATTATAAAAGATGTAATTTATAAGTGAAAATTACAATGAAGATCAAGTAAGAAAATTCCCCACTGCAAATTTTAGTGAATTTGGAATCTACTAAAACAACAATGTTATTCTCCTTCTTCCTTTCTTAATAATAATCTGGCTATTGACAACAAAATACATGAACCAAATATTCTTTTTTAACCCACGAATGACCATAATATGTGACTTAATACTGTTGCGTTAACTTAATAGCTACAAGTCTTTGGGTGGTTTTAAAGCTGCTTTGAAACCTTACCTCTTTAAGGAACTAGATAAAAATCTTTCTTGTTCTAAAACATCCCTCTGCATAACTTTTATACTTAATCTTATAAAGAAATCATCATGTTGCCAAAATGATTGGTAGACATTCTCTCAATATTGAAATAGAATCACATCACAATAGAATAGAATCAAATCAAATCACATTATTTGAAAAGAGAAAAACTATCTTCATAATTATTTTTGCTACATTTCTGATCACAATAATGATTTATCATGATGTATAGTGTCGATTTATAATATCAAATTGTTTTGAATGCCTTATCAAAATTCCTTATTTTTTTTCTCCAGCAAAACTAGATCCTCCAGTCATGACTGTAACTCAAGTCAATGCATCTTTGCTGGTGTTTCTCCATGCCCCAGAGTTGCCATATAGAAACCAAAATGGAAAAAATGCATCTATGGAAAAGTACTATGACTTAGCATACCGAGTTTTCATAATTAACAATGCACTAGAAAAGGTAAGTTCAGATCAAAAGACATTGGGTCTTTTTGTTTGTTTGTTTACTTAACTAACAGCTGGATCGCATCGCAGGACTGTTGTTGTTAAGTCCCCTGATCATTCCCTGGTTTTTGTTTTTGTTTTTGTTTTTTCATTCTTCCATCTTCTCTGATAAACAGTGAGTGCCAGCATTACCATCGGAACTTACGTGTGCGCGCATTCCTGTATGTAGTGTGTGTGTGTGGTTATGTATGAACTCTTTCAGACATTCTGCTTCTCCCCTTAGATTTCCTTGCATATTGAAAAGTTAACGTTAACATTTCATTCCATTTGTCTGTCGTTAATGTTTATTTCCGTTAACTTTCCGCTCCCTATTTATTTCAGTAGCTTTTGAATCACATGGCTTAGCAGTCTTTCTGTGCTAGTTTATATTGGGAAGCCCAATTCCAGCACCTTTTGTCTAGGCTCTGTGGTAAACAGGATGTTCTGTTTCTGTATCCATCTAAATCAGGGTTCATTTAGTTTGAAGAAAGCTAAAAAAAAAAAAAAAAAAAAAAAAAAAAAAGCAATCAAACTGGTTCAAACACAAAAGGAAAGGGGTTAGTTCAGCAAGAAACGAGAAGCCATCCATGACAGGAGGAAACAGGTGCTGCCAGACATTGTAAGACTCAGAAAATGGAAATAGGAGATGCGGTCTGCAGACTGCCTCTGGGTCTTGGCTGTGCCTCTGTGGCCGCATTTGCACCTCCACAGTAACCACTACCCACCCACGCCATTGCCTTACTCAGGGATCAACTACTCTAAAGTGAGGCTCTTACTATGATCCTATCCGTCCTTAGCCGTCAAGGAGATGTCACGTGGCTTGACCGCTTCAACGTGGCTTCATCCAATTACGGCCCCGGGGCTTTGGCAAAGGAGGGTTTCCTGGAAGATTTACCACCCTTACACACCACGCAATGATTTTAACAAAGGAAACGCCAATCAATGGCTCACTAGAAAGCACTCATGTGATTTCGCCTCTTATGTGTAGGAGCAAAAAGCCTATGAAGGATCTCGGAGAGCTGTTAAACTTGAAGGTCTGGCGCCTCACTCCAGTTACTGCGTAGTGGCTGAAATGTATCAGCCCATGCTAGACAAAAGAAGCCCAAGAAGTGAGGAGAAGTGCGTGAAGATTCCGTGAACCAGTCTGAGGTGTTCTGCAGCGCAGAAACAAGAGCATGTTGAGAAACATGCCCGGAACAGCTTACTAAGCTTCTCTTTCGATTTTCTTAGAGCAACGCCTACTTACACCTTTCAAAGGTTTCTTTATCGATGCTCCTTTCTGTTTATATTCAGTTATAAAGTAAATTTGAACAGAGTCAAAAGTTAGAATTTAAAGAAGGGATAAAGAATAAAGAGCTTGTGATGGTGCACATCTTGAACCCCAGCATTGGAGAGGCAGAGTCGGCAAATCTCCACTTTGGGGCCAGCCTGGTCTATATAGCGAGTTACAGGCTAGCCAGAGGTACATAGTGAGACCTTGCCTCAATGAAATAAGATGGTAAGATAAAGATCTTCTATAAAACACAGAAGTTCATTTCTGACTATAGCAACTCTAATAATAATCCTTTTCTGCTAAATTTGCAAAATAAGAATCAAGCAATAAGAGGCATTTAATAAAATGTTGCAATATTTTTTAAAGCATTATATACAGGAAATCCTACATAAATAATTTTCACACTCTATTGAGCCATTTTCTTTGCCACTGATATACTGATTTAATATTTTATGTGAACAATTATATTTCTGTAGATTTCTAATTTATATGAATATATTTCATTGTTTTATTTCTTATGAGATATTTCTACTTAGTGAATTAACACTTTAAAATAACCTCTTGTGGTTCTAAATTAATCTCTAGAATAAGATTTTCAACAATAGCATGTAAAATATTAAAGGAAGTCTCCCTAATACAATTTCCCCTCACTTAATACATAAGTAAGTGTGTGTTAATGTAAGATATCAAGATTACCTTTCCTGGGTTTGTTTTCACTATTGCCTTGGAACTTCCCTGTATTGTCAGAGTGAAGTATATGTTTTTCAGGATCAAAGACAGAAGAAACATATAAGCCACACTGATAACGCATTCCTTCAGGCACAGGGTTCTCTCTCTGTTGGCAGAATAACAGTTTGGCTGGGGACAGTTGGAGCCCATATAGAAACATTAGCTTGGCACTAAAGACACACAGTGGATACTTAATATTTTTTGAAATTGTAAGGAAAATATGAACCCCACTGTCTCTCCAGAGCAAAGATCAGGTACCTTAAGGCTCCAAAAGTTTCCAGATTTGCCTGGGCTAAGTCTTTTGGTAGCTCATTGAGCTTAGGTTGCTGCTACTGTATGAGAGAACATTTCACAAAAGATGCTTCAAAAAATACAATCAGTGCTTCTGGCTTCTTATATGTCCTAAACATGAGTACAAGTCATAGAGGCTTTGCTTGACCAAGTTCCAGAGACTTCCAACTTCCAGCATGGTCTTTAGACATCCAGAACAGCTGTTGAGGCTTTGCTTGACAAAGTTCCAGAGACGTCTGGTTGATCACCATTGCCCTTAAATATTATGTATGTCCAGGTGTAATTTTTTTAAAAAACTACCTTGAAATTTGCCTTTTCTCCTAAAACTCTCTCTCTCTCTCTCTCTCTCTCTCTCTCTCTCTCTCTCTCTCTCTCTCTCTCTCTCTCACCTTGACTATGAGTTTAATGGAAATTTACACTGGGAAACTTTTCCCCACAGAGAATGTTAAAAGAAGGCACCTGGCCAAAGGCTTGAGACAATGAGAGACTTTTTGGCTCTGACTGTCAGCACCCAAGCAGAAACTGCTTGAAAGAAAGTTAGGACCTCGATATAACAGTACCTGCCTAGATACTGTTACCTGTAGAAAAGCTTCTTTAAAATCTGCTTTGAGAGCAATAGAAGGTGGGCTTGGAAATTCATGCTTTACAGATATTTTACAAGAGAGGACCCCTTGGCAGTTAGCCTAGGCTTGGATAGTACACCTGTTGGTTTGGGATGAGAAGTAAGTCAAGTTTTTTCTTTATTAAAGAACATTTAGCTGAAGTTATGTTGCTATGACAATCATGTAAACATAATAGCTTTAGCCCAGGGAAATTTATGATTAAACTTTCTCGAAATAATAATCAGGTCATGCTGACCATTGCTTGGATATTGATTGATTTTTGCTGTATGCTTTATTGTATTTTTTTGTATTTCCTTGTTAGACTGTTGTCTTGCTTTGTTGATTTTTGAATGCTCTATTGATTCTAAAAGATGAGAAAAATCATAATGTAATCTGTAATGAGTAAAATTAAACTTCACTTTAAGTAAAGTACTGGGGTTGGCCCAGGGAGTATCAGAGACTTTAAGATAGAAAAGTAAAGTTCTCCTGGGCTTTAAGACCTTTCAGTTTGTACCACATATGCCTGGGTCTAGTATTTCTTTTTTCCTCCATTCCTCAACCGCTCCTCAACAGCTGGTTCCTATAGCTAGATGTTCCCCAATGGCTGGTTTTCTTAACCAGCTGCTCAATGCTCCCTACCACGGATCCACCAAGACTTTCTCTTCTCTCCTTTTCACTGTACCCAGAGCTGGTATATGGGACACTTATGTTTACAATGATAAATGGTTATAGATCATGAAAAAAATGGGAGAAAGGTGAAAAGCAAGAGCTAGAGAATTGTCCTTGCTCTGACTTTTACTGAGTTTGTTTTTTTTTTAACACTGACTTCTCCTATTTTTGAATTATTGAAATTTTATTTCTTTTTGTGGCTTGGTGCCTTTTTTTTTTTTTTTTTTTTTTACTTTGAGAAGGGTGACGACTTGAGAAAGATGACCCCATCATCGGGAATCAGGAGTATGTGTGGTGGCAGCATTTAAGTTGTAGAAGTCAGTAGTCTAAAGCCTCAAAATACAAAAACCAATACTTGACCTATGGATGTCGTTGGATAACACAGAGTTTTGCTCCTATTTTGTTTGCTTAGGGTTTGCCTTCATGCATGAGCACAACCACGATTGCATATGTATAAAATGCTTTGCTTGAGAAATATTACAACTTTTGCATTCTTGATCATGGTAAGAACATATTGTCATTTACTTCAATAAATCTTACTTCGTATTTTACAAGTTGAAGTAGTTGTTATTTGGTGTGAGTCTTTCTGATGAAAACATGCTTAGTCATCTTGGGCTTACAGGAGTTATAGCTAGGAAAGAGCCCTGTGAGCAAGCGCCCAGCACTCATTGAGCATGTCCTGCCGGTGTTCTATTGTGCAACCAAAGAAGTACTTGAAGCCGATGTGCCTTATGTCCTTCATTGAAATCATAGCATATGCAAGGTTGATAATCCTGTAACTGACTCTACCTAATTGCTTTAGACATATGTCTCCTTTTCATCTCCATCTCTCATCTTAGCACAAAGCCCAGGACTCCTGGAAGACATTCTGAGTCCAGCTCACATGCTTTCTCCTTGTCCGTGGTTTTGTCATTTTGTCGGAGGGATCATCCCTCCCCAACTTCTGCCATACACGCAGGGTAATCACCTGGTGGGACTTGTGTAAGGTGGGACAATCAGGCTTCTTTTAAACCAGTGCTATTGGGAATGAAGGACAGAGTCTGCTGTCACTGCTGGAATTGTGCTCTGTCAGAATCAGATGAACCTGTAACTGCCAAGGGCAGAGATCCTAGCAAACAAAGAAAGCCTGGAAGAGAAGAAAGGCCAGAAGGACAACAGAGAAGACTTGGGAGAGAGAATCTTTGATGACATAATCCAGCTGGGCTGAGAAACAGCCCAGTTCCAGAACTTTGGGTTCTAAGTGGATGAATAAATAAATTACTTTAGTTGGACTTGAATTTATGTCACTTTCAATCAGGAGGTCTTCGAATGAGACAACACAGATGTGTGTGGTGCAGATTTATGTACTGAATTAACCAAAGTAACCTTCGTCTATTGTTCTTTTAACTTTATAGTTTCAGAAGAACATACTGGAAAGGTGTTTTTTTTTTTTTCTATAGCTGACAACCTGGAAAGCCCCACAGAAGTGTGTGTGTATGTGTGTATTTATGTCAATCAGGGCTCTGTAGAGATGGTTCCAATCAAGTACTTGTGTTTTAAGCAAATTATCATTTTGGCTATACCATTTGGACCAATTTTCAGTTTTCTTGGCTCTAAATACAAGTAGGGTTTTATTTCTACTTATTAGAACAGTCAAAGGCTCATGTGATACTCTTTAGAGATAATAAGGCTACATAAATGCTATACCAAAGATCAACAGCTTTCTTTTTCTCTGAGAATATAATCTTCAAGAGCAAAGTGTCTTTTAACTTGAGAGAGGGTCTTGCTATATAGCTTAGGGCTGTCCTCAAATGTATGATCCTCTTTCCTCAGCCTCCCAAGGACTGATAGTGCAGATACAAGCAAACAAGCCTGGCTCAATGTGTTTTTTTCCTTCAATATTCCAAACTTAGACCAGCAATGGTTTTTTACATCTTAATATATGGCCAGGAAAGTATTAGCAAACAAACTTTTATGAATCACTTCTATAATAGCCTCAGGGCTTATAAAATGTTTTTGATGCTCTCTCTCTCTCTTTCTTTTGCGCGCGTGTGTGTGTGTGTGTGTGTGTGTGTGTGTGTGTGTGTGTGTGTCCCAACTATCTTCTGTCATCCTGTCATCTCTTCTTAAAAATAAAGCTTTGTAAAGAAATAGCTCCCAGACCTCACCAGTGAAATTTCTTTGTGCAATTGGTGGCTTGGGAGCTACTGCAGACACTCCTAACTCATCAGAGAGTATAGAACAAGTGATTGAGCAGTGCCCAGCCACAAGTGGGGCAACTATTCCACACCTTCTCCCCAAGGCTCAGGGACCATCTAGGAAAAGGGGGTGGAAAATTTGTAAGTTGGAGGTCAGAGAGGACCAAAGAAAAACAGTGTCTTCTGGACATCACAGGACCACTGCATTCATGAGTTTATAGCAGCTGTGTTTACCTGTACAAGATGTGTACACAATCAAGCCAGCCAAGAGTCTGGCCTGGAGCACAAAACAGTTCATGAGCCCTAACACCTAACTGAGGAGATACATAGAGGTGATGGCTT
>OU015750.1:75161772-75171803 GCA_907169655.1 Acomys percivali
AGACAGCCCACTCTTCTAGGCAATTTTTTCCCCTGCAGATCACTGTGAAGATGAGCTTTCAGAAAATAATATTTAGATGAATTGATGATTTTACAGAATTCATGATTTGATTTAAATAGTTTTAGGAAGTTGGGGTAGTTGAGAAGAAGTTTAAAGAGATGATTTAGACTGGTTTTGCCAGAAAGATATAATAAAGTTAGAATTAAGAGCAGGATGTGCCCCCTCCCTTGTAGAATCGTAAGGGCTGCATAGGTTAGAAGTACAGTGAGATTTCATGCATCACAAGCACGTATTGTACTGGGAAGAGAGAAGTGGACTTGGGAAAAGTTAATGATCAAAGAAAACATTCATTCTATGTTGGGTCTGAGTTTCTGGATCTTGTGATCTAGGGATGTGGTCCCAGGTTTCGGTGTGCACCATGAAAAGACAGGGTTCTGAACAAAGAGTGAATAATCTATCATGAGTATAAGAACAGAGAATCAGTGATTGATTACCTAGCTTAGCTGAACGAGACTTCAAAAATAAGACACAAGATAGATAACCTGTTTCGTGGTAAACACGGACCGTCATCAGCTAAGCAGAGGGAAAAGCTTGCTGCTATTTACTTGGGTTGCTTAATTGTTGTTAATCAATGACGTGGGGAGCCATGCCAAATTCTGCCATCCTGTGCTTAGGCTGCATGCTGTGACCTTTGAGTTGCCTCACGAGGAGGTCTTGTGTTCCAGGCCATCCTTGGACTATTTACCTTTGAAAGAAGTAGGGAAGGCAGAATGTGGCATGGCTCCCCACACAATGACAAAAGTTTTATTGCTTTGGGGTTACAATGAACTTGTGGAGAGAAAGAGGTGGGCCATGTTCAGTCAGGTTTGAGCTTCAAAAGAAGAATATGTAACCAATAGTCCTCTCATGATTTCCTTTTGTTTTTGAAGACTATGTTTCTGTGGTGATTATTCTTGGAGAATGTGTAACTTGTGACTATGAGGTAATCTTTTCTCTTACATAGAAGTTTTGTTTGGTTTGGTTTGGTTTGGTTTGGTTTGGTTTGGTTTGGTTTGGTTTGGTTTGGTCTTGGGTGGTATAAAAAGGCTAAGAGAAGAATAAAGTTGTTGGAGCTTGTAGGAGCCTTGCTTCATCCACTATGTGTGTTGTGTGTGTGGTGTGTGTGGTGTATGTGTAGTGTGTATGTTGTATGTGTGTATTGTGTGTGTGGTGTGTATATGTGTGTGCATGTGTGTATGGTGTATATGTTTTCCCCTTTTTGCTGGCTCCAGAGAGTTTCTTGGTAGTCACAAAGTAGTAAATTTTACTCCCTCAGAGAAAAGCCTATGAGCGATTAATTGCAGACTCCATACATGCCCCTCCTCAGTGTGCCTGAACTATTGAAACTGGCCTTTGGCACTCTGTGTAGCCATACGTGTCCTGGAACTAGCTCTGTAGACCAGACTGGACTTGAACTCACAGAGATCTACCTGCCTCTGCTTCTCAAGTACTGAGATTAAAGGTGTGTGCCACTCCTGCCATGCTAAACTCTTTTATTTTTGATGTGCAAGAAGTTATGGTTTCTTGCCTTGACCTAAAATTCTTAGTGCTTACTGTTAGGTATAGGGAGCCAGATCAACCCAAGACTTTCTCGGAGGCCTTGATTAAAAGACAAGGGGAACTTTAGTTCTGTGTCATTGTCCAGGACTGGACTTGCAAAGGCTGGTCAGGGCTAGAGCCAGTGCCTCACAAAAATGAAGGTTACAAATTCTAGAGACCCAGCTCTACCTCTGCCCCCCCCCCCAGGTGTGGTTATCAATCTTTAGGCATCTGTGCCTGAAGTATCCCGTGTAATCTTTGCCAACACTGTCTGACTTAGCTCTCTACTAACCTTGGGCATCTCCTCCAGCCCCTTGCAAATAATATGATGTTGTGCTTCTTAATAAATTTGCTTGACATAAGTCATCAGCTTATGTACGACTTATGCAAGTCCTAACTATTGCTCTTGTTTTCTTTATTTCTTATTCATGGTCCTCCTACTTGATACATCACTGTCCAGGGCCCTTATTTCTACAGGTCAGCTAGGGATGTACCTCAGCTAGCTTGCCTAGCATGCATCCCATGATTCCAGCCATGTTTATGAGCTCAGTGCTCGGGAGGCTGAGGCAGGAGGATGACAAATTTGGACTCATCAACTTGGGCTACATGAGAACTGTCTCAAAAATAAAAGTACTATCTATAACAAAGTTTTGCTAATACCTAAGGAATTTTCTAGCCTGCAGAACCAGACACATTTTCTTGGAAATCCCCTGTACGTTTCTCCCAAGGCTCTGGTTTTGGGGTGTCTGGATGTGGAGGGGAAGGGGAAAGAAATGCAGAAGAGGTGACAAGGAGCTTCGTGAGAAACCACGTCTCTTTTGGATTGTGTTATAACTAGGTTATGTTTCTCAGACTTTAACAAACTTGAAAAACCTGAGGCTTTGTCTCAAGGCAGAGTTAAAAGATGAAATAAAAATATTTATAAGGGAAGGTGACAGTTTTGAACATAGAGAAAAATTCAAACTAAAGTGAGATAGTATCTTGTATTTAAAAACTCGACAAAACCTAAAATGTTTGGTAAGGTGTGTTTCCATGTGTAACTCTGTAGGAAATCAGGCACACAGAACTCTCTGAGTAGAATTATGAATTAGACTGAAGAATATCCTCAAAAGCCAAGTTAGGAGCTGTTATCAAAATTATAGGGCACAGGAAAGGCTGGAGAGATGGTTACAGGTATGTACTGCTCTTGGGGACAACCTGAGCCTGGTTCCTAGCACTCAGTTCAGGTGGCTCACAACTAGACACCTTTGGACAGCAGGTGTGTACACTCCCACAGTGCGTCAAATATAATGTATATGTAATGCACATATATAAGAAGACTTACAACAGCAATAAATTGGAAGCTACCTAAAGTGTAGAAATAAATCTGAAAAATCATAGCGTACTTATTGTCACACACTGCACAGGAATTAGGAGGATATTCTTCCATATCAGAGCTGCGGCTAGACTGTCTCAGGTACCTGTCAGCCTTCTTTGCAGGCAGGCAAACTTAAATATTTTAGCTTTCACAAAATAGAAGTGAACGGAATTGGCACGTATACCTGCCAGTTCATCCTCTGAAAGATTTGGATGCTTTTGGACACCTCCTGACTTTTCTGTTTCTAAAGCCACGGGGCTGCCCAGTCAGATGTCTTCATTCACAAGGGCCCTGAATGAGTGCGTGGAACAGCACCCACTGCAGACTTCTGTGCTGGTAAGAAAGAAAGATCTGTCGAGTTTAAGCCAGGGACCTTGTGTTTGCTTAATAGCTCAGTAGTTGCCCTAAGTACAGAAAGGGAGTGTGGTACCATGGTAACCAAACTCTAGAAGAGTAGTCCTCTGCCTACCTACTGCTGCAGCCCTTTAACATAGTTCCTCGTGCAGAGCTGACCCCTCCTCCCATTAAGTAATTTCAGCTGCTACTTCATAATTGCAGTTTTGCTGCTGTTATGAATCACAGTGTAAATATCTGTGTTTTCCAGCGGTCTCAGGCGACCCCTGTGAAAGAGTCATCCGACTCCCCAAGAGGTCACAACCCACAGGTTGAGAACAGTTGCTCTATAGCCGTGGCATCGGTTCAGTGGGTATGATAGGAAAAGAATTTTAATGAAGGATTGTCTACAGCAGATTGGCTGTCTTGATGATGTTCATTGAGGAGGAGAGACTAAGCCTAAAAGGGCAGCACCATTCCCTGGGACTAGGTCCTGAAAAATACAAAAAAGGAGAAAGTAAGTAGAGCATTCATTCTCTCTGCTCTTGACTGGATAGACTAGCTGCTTCAAGTTCCTGACATCTTAACTTCCTCAAAATGATGAGCTGTACCCTGGACTTGTGTCTGATACAACCCCTGTCCCTTAAGTTGATTGCTAGGGTATTTTATCAAAACAGTGGGAAATGAAAGTAGGGCAGTGGGAGACCGGTGATGATGGAAGCCCAGGCATCTCACACTAACAGTCTGATGTCTCTGTTCTCACATTTGGTAAAAGCATCATCTACAATAACTGAAAACACAGGCCCCCTTCCGTGACTTCGATGGAAGCCCTCGGGAGCCGTGAGAATGTTGAGATGTACCTGCTGTCTTGCTATTTGTAGCAGCTTTTCCTTTAAAGAATGAAGACAAGACGTGGCAAGCCTACAAGCAGGGATGAGCAAAAACTGGAAATCCAGAAGGGTGGGGCAAGTAAGGCTCGATAGGACAGCTGATAACACATGCCAGGCTAAGAGGGAGAAAACTGTTGCACGCAGACTTTCTCCAGGGCCTGTCAAGACTCATCCGCCCAAGCAAGAGAACTGTCTTCCTACACAACTTCATGGTTTTTTTTCCCCCAGGTGACCTTAAGGTATCTACCGTCCAAAGAAACAAAAAAATATGTCAGGAGACAAGCATACAAATGAGGAAAAATGTCTGACTAAATGTCTGGTTACAGAAAGCTCTGCGAACCTTTATTGGCTCAGATAGCTGATAGGAAGCAGAGTCCCACTGACAGGATAAGGGATGCTACAAAATGCCTCATCTACCAAACACTGTTGCTTTCACACAATATATTTAAAATTGTTTAGATTTTCTAAAAGATGAGGAGAGCTCATAAAATTACCTGGGGGAGGGAGGAGGGAGAGAGGAAGGGACAGAGAGGGAGAGGCTTTTCTCCTGTATCCTGGGCCTTACCAATGCGTCCCCATAAAACTGCTTGCTGTTGCATGTGGATTGCTCCTACGTGCAGACGTTTAAGGGTAAGGCACCATACTAACAGCAGACCAGACACATGACAGCAGGGTATCTGCTGTCTTTTATAGAGAGAGCTTACTCAGTGGAGCAGGGAATATGGAAACCCAGCTGCACAGACAGAGGTTATGATGAAGGAGAGATGAAGAAGATGGCGGGGAGCGGAGCCCCAGTTGCCTTGACCATCAGAGACGAGGCTGACCGCCTGACCACAGGGTAAGGTTTAAACCTTGCAATAATTAGCCCCCACTTTTCTTTGTTTCCATTCCCAGTAAAGTCTGATACCTAAAGATGGGATGTAAGAAGGTATCTAGGATGCCAAGCTGCTGCCTTTCCAGTGGTTCTGAATTCGGCACAACTCAAGTTCATGAACCCTGTCCATTAGCGTTTGCAGTGACGGCAGTACAAACTCTGGTAGTCTAGTTATGGGAGCAAGGGGACCCAACGTCACTTCAGTTTGGGTTCTTTTGTAAGAAACAGCGTTGATGGGCTGGAAAGATGGCTCAGCCGTTAGAGGCTAGGCTCCCAGCCAAAAATATAAGAAGCAGTGTTGTATGATAAAACACCAAAAGACATTCAAGAAACCCACAGTGCTGGCTACACCGAAGCATGATAGGCTATGAAAGCCAAACCAAATATAGATGTGTTTACTCCCCTGGGGGCAAAACACTGTGCGGTCCAAAGCATGCCAACATGCCATATCTTTACGAGCTGCGTTGCTCCTCCTTGGCTGATGGAGTACTAAGATGGCCCCCGCCTCAAGGAGAGTAAGTTGAGGCTGCTGAGTCAAGGCTGCAGAGCTTCTTCTCTTGCCTCAGCCTCAGCAGCAACGTGCAGGACAAAAGCAACTTAAAGAGGACCAGCTAGCTCTCACAGTTTGCACTTACACTGCCTTGAGGCAGCTGTAAAAGCCCAAATGAAGGCGCTGGCAGTTAGCACCACTCGCTCCGCTTGCTTTTTCCTTTGTGTTCAGCATTAGGCCCTCAGCCTGAATAATTGCGTTGCCCACATTTAGAACTGGGCTTCTCAGCTCAGTTAGTCCAGTCTGGGACTCCCTCACAGGCTTGCCCAGAGGTTTGTCTCTGGGTAACTGGAGGTTTTAAGAAGTCGACAATATTAACCATCACAGAACTCAATTGTAACACATTAAGGAAAAACTGATGGCCTGGGAAAGGGCATGGACTGGTCACATTTTTCAGAGTGACCCCACACACCCCCTCTACCCCCCTCCCTGGCCCCCGCTAATGGATCTTAAATATCTTGCAGCACATTTGTTTCACAGAATTGTCAACCAGAAAAAGAAACATTATATACTATAAGCAAAAGGAGAGCTCACTTAAAAATAGGAAGGGCACTTTTGGCACACGGCCAAGGGCCGACCTGGGGTGTGTTCTGAAAGGGACAGAAGATAAGGAGTGTGATCCTGAGTCGCTTGTCTCAGCACACTGGGCTTGCAGACAGGACAGCTGCAGGATAAGGGCTGTTTCATGGCAACTGGTAGCACACAATCTTATAACCAGCCGATTCTAAAAAGACGGAGTGCACTCAGTCACGTGCACTCAGCCAGTCTGCATTTCAAAATGACAGTGGGAGTGTCAAGATGGGGTTCATTTGGCTTCCCGTAAGTCTGGGAGGACTTGATCGCATCTAATCATGAGATGTTCCTCCTGCTTGTGCCTTGCAAGGACAAAGCGTGCCTACTCGTAATGGGACCCTTGCATCATGTGATCACGTGGAATCTCAAGCACAGGCTTCCAACTTTGCTCTGTCTAATTAATGAGCCAGTTGCGTTTTCCGGACTAGACTAATTATTTGCTGTCAAAGATAGATAAGGGTCTTGGCTACCATCAAGGCATGCCATAGACTTCCTGTACGATGTCCCGCCAGCTGTTGTCTCCTTCCTTCTAATTTTCATATACATCCAGAGATACCTTTCTAAAGCTAAAATGAGAAAAGGGATGAAATCTAATCCTTAACTCATTCAACCACAGTCCTGAGTCATATCCAATAAGTACCGAATGTGCCAGTTCTAAACCGTGAAGACTAAACAGAGAGCGAAATAGAAGACCTTCGTTTATCCTTTGAGTGTCCGAATCCCATTGCTTGTGTCACAAAGTAACTTAAAGGGCTCCAATTTCTTAGTGATAATTGAAAATTTGTCATCAGACAGTCACTCTTTAGACAACGTTGTTTATTTTTGTTTTTGTTTTTTTACCAAAGTACAAATACACTTGACTATATCATAAACAGGAAGAAAATTCCCTTCTAGGCAGATGCCAATAAAAATCTCAGCTCTAAATATTATGGGTTCCTTGACTGAAAAGAAGGTGAAGATAGTATATATTTTTAAATTACATTTGTAAAAGTATAACTTCAAATCTTTTGATATTACTTGAGTTTTTAAGTTCAACTAATGCATTTTTTTTCCTGACTCCATTTATGAATCTGGCAGCTTTTAACAGTCACTCTTTTTTTTATATACTTTTATTTTATTACACATGTATAAAACAAACTACAAACAGCAGGGAGAACCATGTGACAATCATGAGAATAATGAGTTCTATATATGTTACATTCATAGTGAATTGGTCATCTGCATTCATCTTGTTTGAAGTGTTTTTCCTGTCTTGTTGGGTCTAGATTTACGAATGAGATTCAATATCTACCTTATCTCAACTCTAATAGCTTAATTTCTTTATCTTGATCTAAAACGATCTTGTCCCCTAACCAGCTAAACTTGGTTATAGAACTATATTATTTTGTCTTCAATGCCCCTCAGAGACTTGAGAAGGAATAAAACTTAAATTCCTGAGTGAATCAGCAGTGTGGGTTAGCAGTTTCCAAAGTGTACAAATTGACTTAAGACAGTTTATTGCCTGACCAGTCACCCAATACACTTTATAACGTTGGAGCCTCATCTTCAGCTTTCTGGCCTAATATTTCTGCCAGACTTGTTCACAGGGCAGGAACTATTGAGGACTTGCTTACCCTGACTTGGCAGAGTGCTTAACAGTCACTCATAAGAAATCTGTAATTTTCTTACTTTAAATATATATGAATTTGGGGTTTTCAGATCTCATGTTTTTCAGGATTTCACCAAAGAACAGAAGAGTTACCAGAAACTGCAGATATGATCTTTTATCTACTTGGAAGAGACTAAGTTAGTATGTCAGGACTTTGTAGGTGCTGGCAGAAGACGACTCCTGAATTCTGTCAAAGACCTTTGACAGCATCAGAGAACCACCATCTTATAGGAACATATCTGGGTTGGGGCCCAAATATCATGTGCTAATTACTTTCTTGCGCTGGGGATGGAGGTGAGGCGGGGTTTCTTTGTGTAGCCTTAGCTGTCCTGGAACTCATTCTGTAGATCAGGCTGGTCTCTGAACTCAGAGATCTGCCTGCCTCTGCTGGGATTAAAGGTGTGCGTGCTCTGCCCATGTGCTAATTACCTTTAACCTGTTGTCCTGAGTGAGATCCAGGAACAACAGTGAAGCACTGGGTAAAACTAAGGACATACTTATCTGAAAAGGAGAGACTTTAGCTAATTATAATGTATTGATTTTAGATCATCAGTGACAATAACTGCACCCTGCTGATGGGGGAAAGTACATGTGCAGTATATGTGAGCCCTGTGTACTACCTTCATAGTGAATAGTGCTAATTTTAAACTTTTCTAAATTTGTTTGTTTGCTTGTCTGTTTTAAGGAGAGTTCTGTCAAATGAGTGACAGAACATATTTTACTTATATTAGGCCCATTTAGAAAATCAGAGCCAACTGGCTGGGAGCAAGCATGGTTGAACTGTCTGCTGACCCTAATTTTTTTTCCCCTACCAGTGGGACAGAAATATGTATGAATAAAGTGAAGCAACATCTGCCCACAGGTGACAATTTCAACCACTTCTTCCATGGCAAAAATTAGAAGAGTCTTACATGAAACACTCACAATGAACAGCAGCTAACCACCGAAAGCAGAGCTGAAACCACCGGGAAAGTGAAAGACCTCTGTGTCTAGAGGGAACCAGGTCCTCTTGGTGGCTGGATTCTCAGGGGATTTCTTACTGAAGTGTCATTATCAGCACTTGGGCTCTGGTTTACCACAGGGCATGGCTCTTCGGAAGCCTCTTTTCTTTTAGCCCACCTTGGGCACATGAGCGACAAGGGAGGGAGCTGAGGACCATTGTTAGTGGTGTGGATCCTCAGTAGCTCTTTACCACCTGACTTTCTGCCTGTTCACAACCACAGGAGAAGAGTCTGGAGGGAGAAGCCGGTTACAACTGGCTCACTCTCAGGCTCCCATTCATTCTGCAATGATTTATATTTCTAACAAGTTCAGAGGCGACGGCTGAGACCCTGGTTATGCCCCCAATTTAAGATCTACTGGTTCAAATGATCACAAGAATGATTTTTGTGTTCTCATATTTGCTAAAAATTCATTTGTCCCAAACACATGTGATGATGAGAATCACCTACAAATTCGACCAACTCTACAGCTCGGCCATCCCCACTGGAGGTTCTCAGCCCATAAGCCCTTGGTGAGCATCTCTGGTGATTCGTACCACTTTATTATACCAACACTCAAGGAGTCACCGGTGAAGGTGGACATTTACCAAGTCATGAAGGAATGATGGTGGACACTCAGAGACAAGCAAATGGGTTGCAGGAGAAAGGGGGGCTTGCTCAATATGTGCTAAGAATTTCTGAAACCATCTCAACCACTTGCCAAGGGCTTTGTTAACCCACTGCTAATTCCACTGGTGGGGAGCAAAAGAATCAAGGTAATACACACAAGCAATGTGTTTCTAGAGGAAGGGACAATACTGGACGATCACTGATAGAACTTTAAGGTTATTGAGTATTTTGGACATTAGTGTCCTTAAACATTTAATGTATGCTTGAAGAAGTCCTTTGCCTTTTTTGTTCTGTTTTTGTTTATTTGTTTCCTCTTGGGGTATGGTGGTGTTTAAACACAAAGATGGTACATAGAACATGTGTTTAGCAACTTAAATATCAGGAGGAAGTTCTCAGAAGAACAGCAATGGTTATTTGGGGTTAGAATGGGTTTGAACAGTGGGACATTGCCATGAGGAATACATAAGATAATCTTGAAGCAACCACCCTTGGCCACAAGGACTAATAGAGAGCTTGGTAGCACTGTGAACTAAATAGTCTTTTGGCCAATGGCCTTGCAGAAGCTGTGAGTTTGTGTGTGTGTGTGTGTGTGTGTGTGTGTGTGTGTGTGTGTGTGTG
>OU015750.1:75171813-75184742 GCA_907169655.1 Acomys percivali
TGTGTGTGTGTGTGTGTGTGTGTGTGTGTGTGTGTGTGTGTGTGTGATTGTGTGTGTGTGTGTGTGTGTGTGATTGTGTGTGTGTGTGTGTTGTGTTTTTGACAGAGCAATCATGAGTTACTACCCGGAAATTACAAATGAGTTCCTGCTTCCTGACTTCTCTGATTTGTTTATTTTGTTGTTGTTTGTTGGGGGTTGGTCTGATGCATTTTAATGCTAATTAATAAAAGGCCAACACCTGTGCAGGGCGAATGAGATAGACTTGGCTAAGGTTCCCAGGGCTTGGAGAGACAGAGAGGAGAATCTTGAGAAGAAGAAGAGAGACCTGAGGAGAAGAGAGGAGAAAAAGGCTGCCACGGGTTAGATGGAAGAGAAGCACATGGCTCTCGTGGATGGAGATTTGGCCCAGATGAAGAACATTAGCAAGCATTTGGGATTATGGAGGGGAGGTAGCTTGACAGAAATTATTAGAATCAGATGGCATGGGATTGAGGCAGGTATCCTATACCTGCCCCACTATGGGAAGTAGTTTAGGGGATTAATGTATGGCCTGCCCCAGGTTACCTAAGGCTATTTTAAAATATAATAGGTGTCTGTGTCTTGATTGATTGCTAGTGGGTTATATAGCCATAATAATAATAATAATTATAGGCCTGATAATAAACATTATTAGGCCATACAGGTAATATTAAAAACAATAGTTGTTCACATATGGAACTCCATTTTCATTATGACAGCTTTCATGGCCTCTAGCTCCTCTTATGGACAAGAAGACCTACAGATGAGGTTTTCCCTGGATAATTTGCTATTGTCCCAGTAGTCGCTACAGTCTTCACTTCTTTCTCTCTCAAAAATATCCTGTTGTGAATGGTAATCATAGCACCTTATTGTAAACCTAATATTCCAAATGTCCATAAATGTCAAATCGTAGCCACTAATAGTTGTCCAATGTCTTATGTCTTTTGTTTGCTTGTTTTTGTTTTTGTTTTTCAAGACAAGGTTTCTCTGTGTAGCCTTGGCTGTCCTAGACTCACTTTGTAGACCAGGCTGGCCTCAAACTCACAGGGATCTGCCTGCCTCTGCCTCCCGAGTGCTGGGATTAAAGGCATGAACCACCATGCCCAGCTTGTCTTATGTCTTAAGAGGCATTTTTATATGAATTGGAGATCTTAACCCCACTGTGAAGTTCTAGAAACACAGGCTCAGAGAGGCTAAGTGGTATAGTCAACATCACAAGTTTATAGGACAATGGGCTTCTTCCAAAATTCTGTTACTGAAAGGTAAGGTGCTACTTCTCTTTCCATTATTTTACCCGTGTGGCCCAGAAGATGTAATTCTACTTCCGTCTTCTACTAAGATTTTTTAATTCCTTGGTAGCTTAAAAGTCTCTACCAACCACTAGGAGTTAAAAAGAGAGGTAGTAGAAACCTGAGGCTACTACTACCTCTCTTCCCCTCCCTGATGAACAGCAGGAAGAGCATGGAAAAAGAAGGAAAGAGCAGTGAGTGGAGACAGGCCTGTTAGGGGCTGTGGTGTGCAGGTATAAGGCTGAGGAGGGTTCTTGTCTACTCTCCTGTGACAGCACCACTGCGAACAAAAGGCAAATTCGGAGAGAAAAGGGTTGTTGGGGCTCAGCCCAGCCTCACACAGAGGGCACAGCTGCACAAGCCTGAGCACTGGCCACACAGCATCCATTCTCAGGGTGTGGAGAGACGAAGGTTGGTGTTCCGTTTGCTTTCTCTTTTTCACTCAGTCGTGGAACCCAGACCATGGGATAAACCTGCGCATATTCCTCGTGTTTGTTTGTTTGTTTGTTTTTATCTTTTTTGGGGGGAATGGCTCCACAGATAGAGCTTCCAAGGGTGACTCTAACTTCAACTACACCGACAGTGACGATAAACCAACACGAAGCACAGGAGGACTCGTCCTTCAGAGTCCTCGTTAGGTGCCAGATGATTTGAATTAAACAGAAACCAACCCTAACTCTCACTGGAAGCAATCGGAGGTCAGTTTGACCTAAATCTTCCTTTTATGGATTAAGGAGCAAAAAGACCCTATGCATGGATAGCAGCTCAAGATGCTTTGTGTAAAAGTGTGACTTGAAGACACCATTATCAAAACAAAACAAAACTCTGTGTCAAGATATGACCAGTCACCCAGGAGGGACCACGAATCTGACACAATCCAGTGTTTCTGACAGGCAAGATCCTGGACCTTCACTTTCTCCCTGGAGGTGGGCCTCCCTCCTTCCCTGCAGTATCATGGGGCTGCTTCACCAACTAGAGGCTCAAGGGTAAGGCTGTTAGAAAATTGGAAAGAGAGGCAGCTAGAGAGCAGATGCTCCTGCCTTATAAATTAGGAGAAGATTATGCATGGCCAGCTGTACCATATAAATGCCCAGTTTTTATACCACACCATGCTCCTCCGTGTTTATCATATGGTCCAGCAGCTGGTCAATTCTGCCCCTGACTCCCATATATCCATTCCAATCAAGCATTGGCTGGGGATTTATTTGTGTGTATACTTCCCAGTCTTAGTCAGGATCCCTGCCTGAAGTTTTAGTTTGCAACGTGGTAGGGAATTAAGCCAGCAAGCCCTTTGTCTCACAGATAGGGTCCTCACTCACCTAGACATAATGGTGACTACATGGCAGAGAGAGAGAGAGCAAGAGAGAGAGAGAGAGAGAGAGAGAGAGAGAGAGAGAGAGAGAGAGAGACTTCCTTGTGTTTAAGAAAAGAATCTTGAACTAAACCCAAGGCTGTGCAAGTTGACTCTGCGTACCTATCTTCTTTGAATAGTGCTTAGAAGACAGAACTCCATTACTTTAATTTCTTGACCCTCATTTGCCTTAACTGTCACTGTTCCTTCATTTGCACGGGACCTGGGTATATTGGCCCCACCTCTGTGGTCCAGTCAAAGGAGATGCTCTTTCTCTTCTCAAACCATCCACCAAGGAAACTCAAGGCTGACTCAATAATCAAAGTGAAAAAAGTTATCAACTTTAAAATAACTTAGAAGGAAGCACATATTTTTCTATTTCTCTGGAAACTAGAAGGATTTTAAGAGCATAAAACAATGGAAGGGAGCCAGGCATGGTGGCACACGCCTTTAACCCCAGTACTCAGAGAGGCAGAGGCAGGCAGAGCTCTGTGAGATTGAGACCAGCCTGGTCTACCAAACAAGTCCAGAACAGCCAAGGATACATAGTAAAAGCCTGTCTCAAAAAAAAATAAACAAAACCAAAAACAATGGAAGGGGTCAGGATAACAAAAAATTCAATAATTGTGTAGTATACATAAGACTTTATGAATCTTAAAATTATAATAAACTGATATGAATTTTTTAGCAAAGATAATTAACAGTTAATAGTCTTAATATGTAAGGACATCTTACAAATAAAAATACCAGAGCAATGTACAAGCAGAAAAGACATAGAGTGTTGTCAGAAGAAGAAACTAAAATTACCATTTATTTTTATTATTCAATTCATTAATAATGTCAAAATCTTAAACAAAATATCATTGTAGGCCTCAACTAGAAAAATATTAAAGTATCATATCCAGTTTGGCAAAGATGCAATGAAATCAATAAATTTGGGAAAACAGTTCGGAAAGCAAATTGGCTTTAAAATGTTCACATCTTTTGACAGAGTAGTATTATTTCTGGGCTTAGTTTTATCAAAGGCAAAAAGATTTTAATGCAGGTAGAAATGAATGAAAATATTTGTTAGTTAATATCATGTATTATTACTAATAATAACAAAACACACAAAAGTGAAAAACGCCAAAATGTTTTTCAATTATATGACTTTTGTAAAGCATATATGTATGTCATTTAGGTCATTATATTCTCATTAATTTTTTTTTTAAGTGCTGGAGAGATAGCTCAGTAGGTAAAATAATTGACTACTGTTTCAAGGCCCCAAGTTCTATCCCCAGCAGCCATGTGGTGGCTTACCATTGTCTGTAACTCTAGTCCCAGAGAATCTGCTGCCCTTCTTCTGGCCTCTGCACTGTACACATGTGGTACATAGACATACATGTAGATACAACACCCTTACACATAAAATAAAATGGAAACTTAAGGATATATATTCCTACAAGAACTTGCAATGACAGGAGTGAATGCCCACTGTGCTGGCTTACTTCACGCCACACCTTCTCCATGGACACCTTGTCTGTGGGTGGGATATCTGGTAAACCTCTCATCCACCCCTGGCATGTGGGATCCTAAATAGATCTTTGAAATAACCCCATGAATTTTGGCTTAGTTTTCTGTGCTTCTCCAGAGAGTAAACCCAAGTTCTATGAGTTCAAGCTCCAGAGCATTCATCTGGGTGGTGGCTTAAGCACAGATCAACCAAGCTTTACAGCCATGCCCTGGCTAACATGTCTCACTGTCAAAGGTTTAATGGTTCAATATTGTACCACACTCAGCAAGATTCATCTTTAAGAAGCTGTTGCCATATAGCCTATTGTTTTCAGGTTAGCACTTTTATGGGATTCCTGAATGTGTGCCCGAGTGGACCTCTGATTCTTGGGCCTGCTTTGGGGGCTCTTTTATTTTTCTGGTGGCTTGTCCAATTTCAATATGATGGTTTTGTTTTATCATTGTGTTTTATTTTGTTGTTATCTCTTAGAAGCTTGTTCTTTTCTAATGAGAGACAGAAAGATGGAAGAGGAGGTGAGGAGGACCTGGAAATAGAAAACATATTCCGATTATATTGTACGAGAAAAGAATCTATGCTGCATAAATGGGAAAAATTCGTAGGCTACGACTTTCACTTTCAAGGTGACAATATTAGCAAGTGGGACTGTGTGTTGCTTTGATAGTCGTACCTGACATAGACAGAAAAGGAAAGGTTAATTTTGCTCACAGTTTCAGAAGTTCATAATTTCTAGGCCCTGTGTGCTTGAGCAGAAAATTGTGCAGCAGGAGTGGGTGGTGAAATACAACCAACCACACTATGGTTGACCAAGCAGCAGAGAGAAAGTGTGATAGGAATCAGGGATTGGTTATCACCTTCAAAGGCCCACCTCCAGTGAGTTACTTCTGCCACTCAGGCCCCACATCCTAAAGATGTTTCACATCTCCCAAAGTAGAGCACTTGCTAGGGAATAATCATTCAAATTATACACTGTGGGGGGACATTTAAGATTCGAACTTAGCCAGGACATTACAGAGACTATTAGAGAATAGAGAAGGGGCCTTCATAAATGGAATTAATATTGTTACCAAAGAGGCACAAGAGAGACCTTTCACCTTTCTGCCCTCTGAAAACACAGCAAGAAAGCACTGCCCAGGCACCAGGACATGGGCTCTTAGCAGATTCAGAACTTGTTCAGCCCCTAGAGCTGTGGGGGGAAATTCAGTAGCTTAGAGACCACCAAGGCTCTGGTATTCTGTTATTCACCCTAAGCTAACACAGAACTTTTACTAGGACAACCAGTATTGTTCTGGATATTTCTTTCACCGTTTCATATGGAATTACAAATTATTTCAAACTCTCAGACATAATATAAAAAGTAGTATTTTCAGAGAGTTTTTACATAACTCTTGTATGTTCAATCTAGGTAGACTGTCACTTCTATTAGGGACCATACCATCTACATGACTTTTTTCTTCTTAGGACATCATATGTTCTGATATGGCCTTGCTCTGAGCCACTGGAGCACAACAGAAAATGGGGGTAGCCACTTCCTACCATATCTATAGCATGCCTTGCCAAAAGGAGCCAAAACAGCTTCATAAAATTTCAATGTGTCATCCTTGCTATTTTCAACAAAAACAAGGTTGAAAGGCAATACTTTTGTATTCGGATGTTTAGAGCACTGTTCCTCGGCCAAGGAGTCTTGATCAACTATTCTTTTCCTAGATTCTAAGCCTCATCTGCAAATAAATGTTTTACTAGGGGGAGAGGGAAAAGAAGCTGATACCAGCTCCTTGGGGCATCATGGTTTTCTAATTTAAGCTGTGGAACAAGCCTGCTTGCTGACTTCAGTAGGAAGTGGATATGGTAAGATTAGTGTCATTTCTTATTTCTTAAAAGAAAGAAGTATCATGATGATAGTATTTACCTGAGAGTTAAGAAAGAGGAGGAGGAGGAGGAATCAAGACTTCTTTGCTCTGTTTTTCTTTTTCCTGCTAAGACATTTTCTCATATCTGGAGGTAAGAATGCCTGTGAAGTACGGATCCAAAAATCCAAACCTGAGCCCTGACTTGTTACTGAGTGGATGCTGTAAATGTGCCCCAGATGTTAACTATGAGAGGGGGTCTCAAAACATCATCGAGTGACGTATAAATATCAATTATGCAAAAAGGAGAAGTTTGTTCTTTTTCCCTATGACACTATGATACTAAATCTACCTTCCTTATTAGATTCTAGCACCTTCACTTTTTTCTTTGTTTCGTTTTTTAACCATATTCCAGTCACATGTTAGGATGGAGGTATGTGTGTTTGTGTTGGTAGATGAGGGCTCACTAATACTGTCTGTGGTATAGACAGTAGTTACATAAGGCTATATAGTAAGTTTGAAAATACTTAACTAAAGGAAAAATACTATTATTACACATTATTTTACAAGGAGATGGCTTAAAAAGCAAATGGGCTTGAGATAAGTCCTTTGTTTTAAAAAAGGCTTTTATCCTCTCATTTTAACTGTAGCTATTCTGCAAACACATCTATAAACAGAGCAATTTGAAATCACAGGGCTCGAGTTCTGAAGCTTCTTACTGAGAGGAAAACTATAGACATAACCATAGCTATTCCCTCACACATTTAAAGAGATAAGTACCCCCAAAATAGCCAGCCAACTGGCTTTTGAATAGAAAAATTACCTTGGTTTATCAGAGTTGGGCACCATTGTGATTTTGTTAGGCTTTAGATTTTGCCCGTTGTGGACATTGTAAATGGATCCTCCCTTGTCACCAAGCTCTTCAGTTCAGATCTATTTCTCTAATGAAGTCAATTACAAGTATAATCACCCGATTTTACAAAGTGGGTTGTCATTAACCTAGAATACAGCTGATTCAAATCTCTTTTCATAGTAGTGTGTGGCACTCCATGTCCAACCACACTAGAAGACAGTCTTTGTCCCAGACCATCTCATCCCAAATGCCAGGTCTGGGGAAGCAGGCATGGTAGAGGAAAAGGGGGCTCTCTGTAAGAACACTGTCCTGATAGTGTTATATCAAGAAATAAGATCCTTGGAGGAATAAATAGCAGCTGCATGGGAAAATCTGTTGGTGTTTTGAGGCAGTAATTTTTGGTTTTAGTTACAGGTTTTAAGTCACAGCGGATCATTTGAAAATTGATGACATTTAACTTCAGAAACTGAGCCGACATTGTCTAATAGCTGCCACCTACTGCAATGAAGTAGCCACGTGGATGTGTTTGTGAATTTATGCTTCAAGATCAGGGTCTGTACAGACACATGACTACTCAGTGCTTCTACTGGTCTCGTCCCAGTGGATTTCAGAGGTATTTACATGTTCTGCTGTGAGGGTTTAATGGATGAGTCACTGGTCTAATAGGAAATGGGGCTTTAGTGCTGCCTCCACAGCTGGAGAAAAGGAAGCCAAGATCCAGCTAGCGCCTCCATGCAGTTCATGGCAATGGGCCTCCTAATCATTCTCAGATGCCTTTCTGTTAACCTCAGGCCAGGATGGTTGACTCTCTGTTCTCTCAGTATAGGAAATACCATTAAATCACCCTAAATCTTTTTTTTTTTAATATCCAATTTCTCCTTTACAGTCATTCTTGTGTCGTGGAATAAAACTCAAGAAAAACTCCACTTCCCACCGGCTAGAATCCTTTTGAATCAGAAGTTTTTACATTTATGCCAACTTGAAGTAGAAGCTTTCAAAGAAGCAGAGCATTTTCTGACAATCATTAATAAGATTTAATCTGTTAGAAAGATACAAATTAGTTCTGAGAAGTTTAGGCAAACTATGCTTCCTTCAGCAGAAGCCAAGATAGGCGAAAGTCCACAGGATCCTGATGAACTCTGCTGATCCTGGGTACTTTCTAGGAGTCTCACATCTGCAGCAAAAGATATTTAAATGACCCCCAGGCCTTTGGCATGCACAGCCCAAATGAGACCATCTGTTGATGACACATTGGTCATGTGCCTATGCTCTAATAGCCAGCAAAAAAATAGAAAAAACAAACAAACAAACAAAAAAACTATGTCCCTGACAACTGCTCAATTGTCTCCCCATGCATGTTTGTATTCTGCCCAAATATTGAGTATGTAGAATCTCAAAATGTTGGGGCCTCATGATGGACACTTACCTACTGTAGTGGTTTGGATAGGATTGGGTCTCCATAGACTCATATATTTGAATACTTGGTCATTAAAAAATAGCACTACTTGTCAGGGGTTAGCAAGTGTGGCCTTGTGGGAAGAAGCATGACACTAGGGGTGGGCTTTCAGGTTTCAAATGGTCAAGTCAGGCCCAGTGTCTCTCTCCTTCCTGCTGCCTGCAAGCCCAGAGGTAGAACTCTTGGCCCCTTCTTCAACACCATGTTTGCCTGTGAGCTGCCATGCTTCCCACCGTGCTGATGCTGAACTGTAAGTTAAATGCTTTTCTTTATAAGAGTCGCTGTGGTCATGGTGTCTCCTCACAGCAATAGAGCACTAAGACACTATGTTATCTGACTTACATATAACAGTAACTCTCTTATTTCTCACTTACCACAATCTTAAAGATAGATCCAGGCCATGACAGAATGAGCTGCTGCCTGTGATGATTAGATTCTAAACATCAAAGTGATCTTCTATTATGCTTAATATAATTCTAGTATTAGGTGTGTCTGGGCATATTTAAAAAAAAAAATGATCTAATGTGATATATGTAGTAGTAATCTTAGCCATAGCCTAAGTTTAATGAAAATATCCATTTCCTCAAATGCACACTTACAAATGAGGCACATGAATCTTTAGAGATGCTAGTGGGTATTTCATTGTTGTAGATTAAAATCATACTTTCTTCAAGCCAAAAATGTCATTTGTCTAAAGGTTTTGAGGGAATAGCATACTCCTACCTCAGAATAGGAAAGTTTTGAAGGGCTCTGTTTTACTTCTTTGTAGAACACAGCACATAACTGACTCCCTGTGGCCATATTTTCAAGGTGCCCATTTTCTGTTGAAAGCCAGCCTTGATGGTGGGCACACAGCATCCTCCTGATAGCCAGATCCCTGGATGTGCCATTGTTGGAAAACTAGACCTTGAGCTTTCACATGGAAACAGTGAACTAGTAATCTCAACTTCACCCTGATTTTTAAAAGTTACAGGCTTGCTCTTAATGACTTGCACAAATCTTTGCCCATAGCACAATGTGTTCGCATAAATACATATGTATATATGCACATGTATACATGCTACAGTATTTATTGCTTGTCTATTATATCTGGAGCATTTGACAAGCCCTTTACTTATGGCTCAATTGATCTTCCCCCATAACTGTGTTGTGTTCATAATTTGATAGGTGAGAAATGAAAGTCAAAGATTGGTAGATTTAAGTACACCAAAAGAAATTTTGAAAGAAGAATTAAAATCTCCTCTCCTATCCTTATTTGTTCATTTCTAACAAGTCTCATGAAGGCTTCCAGGACTATTTAACTATTGTTTACTTTTAGTTTATGTCTGTGAGTGTTTGTTTCTGTATATATGTGTACCATGGGCATGCCTGATACTTGCAATGACTAGAAGAGAGCATCAGATCCCCTGAAACTGAATTTATAAATGGTTGGAGGCTACCTTGTACATATGCATTATGGGGGCCAAACCTGGTCCTCTGCAAAAGCTGACCCATCTCTCCAGCCTACCAGAACTTCTACTTTCTTTTTCTTTTTTTGTTTTTGTTTTTGTTTTTTGTTTTGTTTTTTTTTTTTTGAGACAGGATTTCTCTGTGTAGCCTTGACTGTGCTGGACTCACTTTGTAGACCAGGCTGGCCTCAAATTCACAGATATGCATGCCTCTGCCTCCCTGAGCGCTGAGTTTAAAGGTGTGCGCCACCATGCCTGGCTCCAGGACTACTTTTAACATGGAGACAGCACCCCCTCAAGACTTTAATATTTCATGTTATTTTTATATGTATAAAAATACTGGTTACTGGTGAAGTGGGATGTAATGGAACATTTAGTTTCTTTAATGTGTTTTTGTTTTGGTCCCAACTATTGCATGTAGGAGTGCTTTTCCACCACTGAAGACAGTCTCATGACCTTTGTTGGCAGAGAACAGACCTGTGAGAGGGCACATGATATTTTGGTAGAAACTGTCTTTTGAGAGGTCATGTGTGATTTGCTGAAAACAGACACATGAGAAGGTGTGTGATATTTTAAAAATATATAAATAGAACTCCACAGACCATGAGATGATGCTTTTGCATGGCTATATCCTGCAACTCTTTGCTGGCCTTAGATTCTCAGAGAGAAATGTTCCAGGCAACTTCCTGTGGTACTGCTGCTGAGACTGGCCGCTTCCGCTGACTCTTGCTGATTTGCCGGAGCCTTGCTGTTTCTGCTGGATTGTGCTGCCGCTACTGATCTGTGTTACTGTTTGGTGTTTGCTATTGGACTGGGATGCTGGTACCCTGACAATGAAGAGTAGAATCACCCCAAGGAACTACTTCTAAACAGGTCCACAACCCCTTTTCTTATTAACCTTCTTTCTGCCCTGCTTCTGGTCGGTTGTTTATAAGGAAGGTAGAAGTGTTTAAGAACCTCCCAATAAAGTAGGTTTTGAAAAATCTAAGCCTACAGTGGGAAGTGTTAACACGTAAATATTAAACAACAACAACAAAAACCTTTTCTGGAGAGTATTTGTAGTCATGGTGGGAGAAATGGTGGGTGATGGCTCGTTGCCTGCTATGGATATCTAGAAATATGCTGTGTCCTGATTGGCTGAGTCTTTGCCTCGTCTCTGTGGTTCATGTAGGTTCTACATTTCCATACGAGAGAAAATTGAGACAATATGTTGCTTCTGTGGGTTGAATTGTATCTTACCGAGATTCCTATAATAAAGTCCTAAATCCCAGTACCTCAGGACTTTTTTTTTTTTTTTTTTTTTTGGTAAAAAGTTATTGCAAATGTCATTATTTAGGGTGGGAACACACTGGAAGTGGCTGGACTCTTAGTCCAATATGACTACTGCCCTTGTAAAAATGAATGGCTATGAAGAAGCAGCCACCCACATGAGGAAAATATATGCAAAGACTGGAATTATGCTGCCACATGACAAGAAATGTCAAAGACTGTCAGCCAAGTACCAGAAGCTAGGTGTGGGGCATGAAGGTGACCCCAGCAGAACTTGTCCACACCGACATCGTGTCTCAGGCTTATAGACTGTAGAACAGGGAATAGTATATTTATTCTGGTTTAAGCCACTCTGTCTATGGTACTTTGTCACAACAGCCCTAGAAAGACAAAACATGAGAGAAGTAGAAGGAAAAGACAGTGATTGTGGCAGAGGTACCTGGAGGCCCTCTGGTGGCCAGCATATGGGATCAGGAGGGAAAGGACTTCATACAGAGTCCACACTGTAGGTACAGCGACTGTCCCAACCTCTCCTTTGTACCTCCTGTAACAAGAATCCACAATTTATACAATAAACTGCATATAATAAGCTTCATATAATAAGCTATACACACTGAGGTGTATGTTATAATATGTGCATATACCATAAAAATGCTCCCTAATCCCTGCTTTTTCCACATATACTTGACTTCTGCCTTATTGTCTTGAGGTAATACATCAATCCAGTATCTAAGGGAACTGAGGAGGAGGAAGTGGAGGAAGAGAAGGGCACATGGTGTCAGTGGTCAGACTGCAAAGGACATTTTAAGGTGGTCCCTTACTCTCTACACGTTTTCCCGTGACCATCCCCACCTGCCCTGGCATTGTGAAAGTGCCACAGCCTAAAGTGTTGGAGTCCAAGAGTCGATTAGTCTCTTCAGGATTCTGTAGCAAAATATTTTAAAACCTGGTAGATTATAACCAACATAAATTTATTTCTCAGAGCTCTAGAGCTGAGAAGTCCAAGATCAGGGTTCTGACCAGGGTTGGCTCTCTCACACCATTAGTCTTTCTGCTGTGTTCTCTCATGATGGACAGGGTGAGGTGCATCTCTGGGGCATCCCTCATGAGAGCACTAATCCCATTTGTGAAGCATCTGCTCTTCTAGGTAATCACCTCCCAAAGGCCCTACCTCCAAACACGATCACATTCGGGATTAGGTTTTAGCATATGAATTTGGGGAGAGTAGGAAAATATTCAGATAATAGCAAAGAGTTCCTATCCAGTCAGTAGAAAACTCCAGCTCAAGGAAAAGCTGGTGGAAACAGACATAGGTCCCTTCTCTGCCCAGCTCCTCTCCAGGGCTTGCTAAAGAATCTTAAAGAAGTCAACATCCTCTAATGCAGCTCCTCTCAGCCTGTGGGTCACGACCCCCTTAGAGGGGTCAACCACCTCCTTCACAGGGGTCACAAATCAGAGATCCTGCACATCATGTGGTTACATTACAATTCATAACAGTAGCAGATTTATAGTTATTAAGTAGCAGCAAAATAATTTTATGGTTGGGGTCACCACAAGATGAGGAACTGTATTAAATGGTCACAGTGTTAGGAAAGTTGTGAACCACTGACCTAGAGCACCTCATCTTAAAGGCTGATGGTGGAACTATGGGCACAGACACTGCCACCGACAGTGGTGGAACACATAGTTTTCCTTCCTGGAACTCCATCAATGCACCCACACCAAACCTAGATTGTGGCCTTTCCTCAATCTACAACACCATGTGGAATATATAGAAATACATAACTATGTCATTATTTTAACGTTTCTTTTTATTTTTATTTTATGAGTATGGGTGTATTCTCTGTGTCTTATGTCTATGCATCACTTGCATGCAGGCCTGTGGAGG
>OU015750.1:75199746-75212246 GCA_907169655.1 Acomys percivali
CCTTCCTTCCTTTCTTCTTTTCTTCCTTCCTTCCTTTCTTCCATCATTTCTTCCTATTTTTCTTCCTTCCCTCCTTCCTTCCTTCGTTTTTGCACTGTGATTGGTGGTGATTCAAGTGACTCCCTTGCCATTTATAAACCCTTCCAGAGCTGTCTTTGTGGATAGAAAAGCTGTTTCCCTTATGCAGAACAGTTCTCAACCTCAGCAAGTAAAAGAAATGACCAAAACAGCATTAAAAAACAACAACAACAACAAAAACTTTGTTGAAAATATCTTTGCAGGTAAGTGAGTAACATTTCAGTGCCTGGGATATGTAGAATATGCATGTTTGTATCCAGAATATATATAGCATGCAGCATACATTTACATAATACAAGTCAAATATGATGTGCATATATAATTATCTTTTAAACTCTTTCAGAGTCTTTTCATGAGCAGAAATTCTTACTTTTAACACTGTCCAACTTGCCCATCTTTTTTTCTGTGGAGTCTTTATGTTTAAGACACAGTGTCTAATCCCAAGGTCTGAGGCATTCTACCATAGGGTCTCCTCAAATGTCCTGGCCCTCACCTTCACACTTGGCCCTTGGAGTGTATTGTTGGGGCTGCTATAATGGCCTGCAGAGTCTGTCCCATGTCCCTCTCTTACTTTCTTATGGTTTAGCTGCAATCTTCAGCAGTCCTAGCTTGAAGACAGACCCAGTCATACCCCAATGTCCATGTGGCATTTTTCTCTGTGTCTGTCTCTGGCCCAGTGTCTCCTCTGTAAGGCCACAGTCACACTGGGTTAGGGACCCACACATCCCAGCATAGTCTCATTCTAAGACTACTGACCCTGTCTATAATACCCCACTTCCAAACCACATCCCATTTTGGGCCACTGGCAGTTAAGGCTTCAACACAAGAATTAGAGGAAGGGTGGTGCAGTAGTACACGCCTGTAATCCCAGCACTCAGGGAGGCAGAGGCAAGTGGATAGCTCTAAGTTTGAGGCCAGTCTGGTCTACAAAGTGAATCCAGGCCAGCCAAGGCTATACAGAGAAACTCTGTTTTGAAAAACCAAAAAATAGGGCTTCGCAGAAGTGAACGGTACATGTGCATTTGCTAGCAGTCCTAGAGCGATGGATGCTTTGGATAAAGTTATAAGGCCTAAAACAGAAAGGGCCAAGCGATTCCTTGAGAAGAGAGAACCAAAAGTCAATGAAAACAGTAGGAATCCCTTGCTGATTAAAGGTGGAAAATGCAAGTGCAACCATGACACAAGTACTCAGGGATGTGTGTGCACTGAAGAAACCATATGGAGTCTATATAAAAAGAAAAATAGTACAAAGCTATTTGAGGATTGGACACCATTGGAGTTCTTTTCAAAGAAGTCAGACTGTTCTTAACTCACATGTGGCTCTAATAGTAAGAAGAAGCCAAATAATCTAGTAATAGGTCATATGTATGACTTACCATGTGCTGGATATGATTGCACTAGGGATTGAGAAATTTGTGTCTTTAAAAGATATTAAGGCTAGTAAGTTCCCTGAGAAAACAAAACCAATGTTGCTATTTGCTGGTGATGATTTTGATGTTACAGAAGACCACAAAAGATTTTTTTTTAATCTTATTGATTTCTTCAGAGGCCCCACAGTATCAAATGTCTGACTGGCTGGATTAGAATATATTCTTCACTTCACTGCACCAAATAAGAAAGTTTACTTTCGAAGCTATAAGATGCTGTTGAAGAAACACCATGAATCGAACTGGAAGAGATGGGCCCATTGCTGTACACTTAGTATCAAATGACCTTTACAAATTGTCTATGAGAATGCCTGAAGTTCTCAAGCTAAGGAAGAGAAAGAACATCTCTTGAGACATTTTTGGTACAAGGTTTGGAAAGATTCATACACAGAAGCAAGACCTAAGCAAACTACAAACCAGGAAGATGAAAGGGCTGAAGAAGAGACCTGCAGAGAACAGAACAGAACAGAAGATCAGGTGGGAAAAAAATCAAAGAGAATTAAGAAAAATTAGTGGAACCTAACTGACAAGCACTCTCTTGTGGTTGTTTACTAAAGAGAATCGTTCTAAAAATGAAAACAAAAAATAATAATTGATGATGATGATAATAATATAAAATTTAAAATTGTGGGAATAAAATTCAATCCATAATGACTCATTAATCTTTACAAAATAATTTTTGTTTGAGGAGGGAAATAAAGTAATGACTCAATATTCCCAGAGCCATTCATTGCAGACTCTTTCCCCACTCACTGAAACACCCTCTTGTTACTTATCAAATGCTGTTAATGTGCGACTGTATGTCCTGTTTTACTGGTCTTGTTTGTCATGTCCTTGCTGAAATTTATAGGCCTTTCTGTGTGTCAAGAAGGGGGGAAATCTTCAAACTTTTACAAAAATGTCTTATTACTGGGCCTTTGCACTGACATTCCAGTTTTAGAATCACCACCAGATTTTTGCCAAAACACCTGTCACATTTTTAGAAATTGCATGTATGGCTTAATTGTGAGAGACGTGGAACCCTCAATCCATAGCCATGGGCCGTTTATAGTGGAATTGCCTGATACAGGCAGCCTTTTATACTCTTTGAAAAGGTGCTTTACAGTTTCTAATGCTTATTACTGAGGACGAGTGTGCAACTGCTCCCTGAACATTGAACTCAAACCTAGAAGCTGCAGGTGCTCGCACTTGTATTTGGAGCATGCAGACATATCGGTGTATTCTCACCATCTTTACATGACAGTCATGGCTCCTATGAGTGAGGACATGTCTCTAATTCTTGGCGGTGGACGTAAGAACAATGCACTTCACTGTGATAGTTTCACATATCTATGCATATATCACAATATATGTTGTGTTTTGTTCTTTTCCCTGGTTATCCCCCCTCCGGTCATCTCTACCCTATCGTTTCTAATTCTTTTACCTTAATTTCTTTTTCTTGCTTTACTACAATGGCCAGAGCATCTAGCATCTTACTGGATTCAGAAGGAATGAGAGGCAACATATCTGCTCGGGTCCCGGCTTTATCGAAGTGTTTCGGTATCTTACCATTGACTGTACACTGATTATGGTACGCTTGTTGGTAAGAACCTCGGTATCAGGCCAGAGAATTCCTTCCGTCCTTGAGTCATGGCCATTCCTGCTCTTCTGACATATCAAAACAGTCATCTGTGAAGAATGTCCTGTCCATTGGGTAGATCTGGGTAGGGGTTCGAAGTTTACTGCATGTATTGTCCTTGGCTGGTGCCATAGTTTGAGCAGGAAGTCCCCCTCAGTCACAGTCATAGGGGAAGGGAGTAAGGGGAAAATGGGAGAATACAAGGGATGGGATAACAATTGAGATGTAATATGAATAAATTAATAAAATATATTTTTTAAAAAAGACAGTCATCTAAAGGTTCACCTTCATGTTTGTACTGAATTACAATGATTGGTTTTTCCTAACATTAAAACAAATTTGATTTTAGGGAAATAAAACTTGGTTGTTTGTAATAGATGATAAATCGTTTTCCTCGCTATGATGTTTTTGGTGGTGACTTTATATAACTCGCATGCTATGAGACTCATCCATGCATGACTGAGTTTCAGCATACTTTCTAGGTTGAGCAACCACCACAATCAATCTGGGAACATTGTCCTCACTCCAGAAAGAAACTCTGGACCCATTAGTCATGGCCAAATCCTCAACTTCCCTCCGCTGACTCCAGATCTTACAAGTAGTCTATTTTCTGACCCTATAAATCGTCCAATTGTGGGCAATTTATATGAATGGACATACATACAAAGGGTGCCCGTTTGTGGCTGCCTCTTTCACTTAGCGGGTTTCTAAGGTTCATTCATTCACATGTCCATGTGGAGTTCTTTTTTCCCAAGGGATGTTATGTTGCAAGGGTATGCCATATTTTATTTATCTGTTCATCAGTTGATGGTAATGCAGGTTATCTCCAAACTTTGGCTATTATGTATAATTCTACTACAAATATTTTAGTACAGTACTTATATAGACATTTGCTTTTATTTCTCTTTATTATACTCCTAGTGTTGGGACTTTTTGGATCATATCATGGTTAAACATTTGGAGAACTAACAAACTGTTTTCCAAAGAGGTCATACCGTTGTATATATTCCACAGAAATGTGTTAGAGATTTGATTTCTCTGAGTCTTTATCGCCGCTTATTAATGTGTCTTTTCCACTACATTTTGAGCAGTATCTCACATATTTGAACATTCTCCTGAGGACTAGAGATATTAAGAATCTTTTCATGTTCTTATTCCCCAATTATATATGTTCCTTGTTTGTAAACTATCCTTAGACCTTTGCCATCTTCATTGATTTGTTTATTTATTATTGAGTTATAAGAGTTTGCTATATTTTAGATACAAGTTCCTTATTAGACACACAGTTTCTAAGTATTTTCTCCCATTCTCTTAGAGTCCTTGATGTGTTAATGTGCTCTGAAGGAAAAAAAAAAGGCTCTTAATTTGATAATGTTTATCTTATTCATCCTTTTCTCTGTTGTTTATGTTTGATGCCATATTAAGAAACTATTCTCAAATCAAAAACTGTATTAGCATGTTCTCTTATCAAAGTTTTATCTCAGAGCTCAGATTAAGCCTCTGACTCATTCTGATTGAATGTTTATTTGTGTACTAAGGTAGAGTACAGTTTCATCTCATAACTGCTAGGTTTACAGTGGTCCCACACCATTTGTTGAAAATACTCTTATTTTCCAACATTGAATTGCCATCAGTGTTGAAAGCAGTGGACCATTAACTGTTTTTAGTAGACCCTCATGTACATGTCAATCAATCTAAGATTATCATGGATACTGTCACTTTTTAGTAAGCTTTGAAATCAGGAAATATAAATTCTCTTTGATTTTCATTTTTAAGATATTTTGGCTCTTCTGAGTTACTTAAACTTTTTACATGAAATGACAAGAGTAACTTGTCAACTTCTACAAATATACAGGTTGGTATTGTATTAGTGATTATAACGAGCCTGCAGTTTGAATAGTGGTTTCCTTAGAGTGAAAGGGGAAAGGACCCAGAAAGAGACTCCTGAGAGGCTTGACTGTTCTCTGCCTTGCAGTGGGGCAATAGCTAATCCTGTAATTGCAAAAATTAAATGTACTGTACCTTTAAGATATGAGGACTTTACTGTATGTAAGCTGTGCCATCAATAAGGAGAAAAGAAAAAAGAAATCAGGCACCTCACACCCTTCTTCATGACTAAGTAACAATAGTCTAGACAGGAGAGATGGCTCAGAAGTTAAGGGCTCACTCTGCTCTTTTACACACCCTAGATTTAGTTTGCAGCACCTACATGGTTGCTCACAACTGTGTGTAACCCCAGTTCTAGGGAGTCTGATGGCCTTTTCTGACTTTCAAGAGCACCGCTTGTACATGATGCACAGACATACATGCAGGTAAAACACTCATACACATAAAATTTAAAAATAAAGGGCTAAAGTAAGGTAGATGCCAATACACAATGAATGTGAAGTGTGTGTGTGTGTGTGTGTGTGTGTGTGTGTGTGATATTTTAAAATGCCCTTACCTGTCAAAGGGAGAAAGATGGGATGTCTGCCTTGCTCTATTAAATGTGCTCAAGAAGAGGCACTGAGTTGCACTCTGCACTTCTGACTTCCACTGGTTCACTGTAGTAAATTGCTGTGAATAGTGTTCCTTAGTTTTTAGCCTGCACCATATTACTTTGGGTCTGAGTTCCTAGTACAACAACTGCCGTCATTCACTTTCCTGCTCTCTGCCACAGCTCCCTCCCACCCCACATTTAGCTAAAAAATAGAATTAAAATTGTAAAGCAGGCAAGAAACATTGTGCTGCCTTCCCACCTTTTCTATCTACATGGTACAAAAAACAAAACCGTGACAAAAGAAGGCCAGAGTGCAGCTCGGTAGCAGAGTCCCTAAGTTTGAATCCCAGCATCACAGACAAGGAAAGGCTTTTATCACTACAAAAGTGGTATAAAACACAGAGCTAGACCAATAAGAATGATACAAATCCAGAACTTTTGGTTTTCATGTGTCTTTAGTAGATACATTCCATATGTATCCATTTTCATAAATCATTGTAGACATGTATCATGTGTATCAGTTTTCATATATCATTAGTAGCCATGTATCTCATGTATCAGTAGACATGTATAAGTGTATCAGTTTTCATGGATCATCATTAGTAAACATGTATAAATGTGTCAGTTTTTATGGATCACTAGTAGCCATGTATCATATGTGTCAGTTTTCATTTATCAGTAGTAGTCATGTAACATATGTATCAGTTTTCATGTATCATTAGTAGTCATGTATCATATGTGTCAGTTTTCATTTATCAGTAGTAAACATGTATAAATGTATCAGTTTTCATGGATCACTAGTAGCCATGTATCATATGTGTCAGTTTTCATATATCATTAGCAGACATGTGTAAATGTATCAGTTTTCATGGATCATCATTAGTGAACATGTATAAATGTATCAGTTTTCATGGATTATAAGTAAACATGTATACGTTAATCAGTTTTCATGGATCGTCATTAGTAAACATGTATAAATGTATCAGTTTTCATGGATCTTCAATACATGATGTATCATCTGTAGAAGCCCCAAATGATGAGCAAACTTGAGGGGAATTCTAGAAGCTACACGCTGCTTAGCTGTTACTCTTCTTCTATGAGAAGGAAAGAAACCTTCTTCGATATGAACAAATTTTTGACAAAATTCAATTAATCCCTCCAGGTAGGAAAAGGGAAAACACCTCAATGTACTAAAAAAATGCACTAAAACATTAAAACAATTTAATATGGAAAGTCTTTTTAACAATGGGACAGAAATATGTTCAATTTTTAAATCTTTCTTTACCTATGCTTACAAGAACTCACCAAATATTATAAATCAAATTTGTAAAAAGCTAAAAATAATCCAGGAAAAACTATCTTTAATCTTGAGATATGCAAGATTTTTCAGCTGGAATATACTGTCCCGTCCTGCAGAACATATTAAACAAGGGCTCCACCTGAAAGAGAGGGTGTGAATGGAGAGAAACAGGACAGAGACACATGCGGAGGTGAGGCCAAGACAATGTCGGATCAAGGCCCCTCTTTAATCTAAGGGAGTACAGGCTTATATGCAAGTTACAGCAGGTCTCTTGTTATAGGTCCCCTCCCCTAGTCTCTCAGGCAGGCTGAAAAGAAATCATTCCCTGGAAAAGCTCTCCTTTGTCTCTCAGTGGGAGGTAATCCAAAGGTCCAGGTGCAGCAAAGCTCCCCTAGCAACACCAAGGATTCTCCCAGCAGGTTCTGCGACTCAGTGGGCAGGGGAAGGTGACTCAATGAGTCACAGAGATGGAATAGCCCAGCAGCATGGTTGTGCACACCTTTAATCCCAGTACTCAGGAGACAGAGACAGGTGGCTCATTGTGAGTTTGAGGCCAGCCTAGTCTACAAAGCAAGCCCAGGACAGCCAAAATAACTTAGAGGAAACCCTGTCTCGAAAAACAAAAAGAAAAAGAGAAACAGAAACATGGCTCCTGATATAACACAATGATAAAGTAACACAAATTGAACGTTTTGAAAATTAAAAACTTTTGCTCTTAACAGTAATTAAAACAGCATGGTACTGGCACAGCAATAGGCTGGTGGATCAATGGAATCGAATTGAAGACCCAGAGAGGAATCCACACATTTGGTCACTTAATTTTTGACAAAGAAGCCAAATCTATTCAATGGAAAAAGGATAGCATCTTCAACAAATGGTGCTGGTCTAGCTGGATGTCTACATGTAGAAAAATGCAACTGGACCCATATTTGTCACCATGCACAAAACTGAAGTCCAAGTGGATTAAAGACCTCAACATAAAATCAGGTACATTAAATCGGTTAGAGGAAAAAGTGGGGAAGAGCCTGGAACACATTGGTACAGGAGACAACTTCCTGAACAGAACACCAACAGCCCAGGCCTTAAGGTCAACAATGAATAAATGGGACCTCATGAGACTGAGAAGCTTTTGCAGGGCAGGAGACACTGTCAACAGAACAAAGAGACAGCCTACAGGCTGGGAAAAGATTTTCACTAACCCTTCATCTGACAAAGGTCTAATATCCAAAATATATAAAGAACTCAAGAAAGTAAACACCACCAAACCAAATAACCCAATTGAGAAATGGGGCTTGGAACTAAACAGAGAATTCTCAACAGAGGAATATCAAATGGCTGAGAAACACTTAAAGAAATGCTCGTCCTCGTTAGTCATCAGAGAAATGCAAATCAAGATGACACTGAGATTCCATACACCCATCAGAATGGCTAAGATAAAAAACTCAAGTGACACAACATGTTGACGAGGATGTGGAGAGAGAGGAACACTCCTTCATTGCTGGTGGGAATGCAAACTAATACAACCACTTTGGAAATCTATCTGGAGCTTTCTCAGAAAAATGGTAATAGGGCTTCCTCAAGACCCAGCTATTCCACTCCTTGGAATATACCCAGAAAATGCTCTACCACACAACAGGGACATATGCTCAACCATGTTCATAGCTGCCTTATTCATAATAGCCAGAACATGGAAACAGCCTAAGTGTCCCTCAGTAGAAGAATGAATAAGGAAACTGTGGTACATTTACACTATGGAATACTATTCAGCTATTAAAAACAAGGAATTCCTGAAATTTGTGGACAAATGAATTGAACTAAAAATGATCATAATGAGTGAGTTCACCCAGAAGCAAAAAGAGACAAATGGTATATACTCACTTATATCGAGACACTAGCCCAAGGGGTATGTCCCATGAAAGACTTTACTTACCAGGAAAGTGGGTCAGAGGGGAGGACATCCTATTGGGACTTTAGGTGAGAGAAGCATGGGAGAATGGGGAAATAGAAGGATCCAGAGGGTCCAGGAAACCTGCAAGAAAAATGTTATGACAGGTGGATCTGGGCCCTGAGGTCCTTCCTGCTCAAACTATGGCACCAGCCAAGGAAAATATAGGCAGTAAACTTTGAACCCTTACCCAGACCTACCCGATGGACAGGACATTCTCCACCGTTGAGTGGTGAGTGAGGTCTGACTTTCATACAAACCCTGGGGCCTCATTTCTTACCACGTCCCCTTGATAGGGAGGCCTGGTGGCACTCAGAGGAAGGATAACAGGTCATGAAGAAGAGACTTGATACCCTATGAGCATATACAGGGGGAGGAGGTCCCCCTCAGTCATAGACATAGGGGAGGGGGAGGGGGAAGCGGGAGGGAGGGAGGAATGGGAGGATACAAGGGATGGGATAACTATTGAGATGTAATATGAATAAATTAATAAAAATAAAAAATTTAAAAACTTTTGCTCTTGCAGATATCAATGTAAAAATAAAGACAAATCATACACTGGGGAAACCACCATGACATGCACCTGGCAAAGTATCTGAATGTGGAGTAGACACAGATCGATGGTTAGCAGGAAATGGATGCATTATGTTAGAGCATACTAAAATAGCATCAGGCAATCAATGCTCCATATTTTCATGATCCTAGACAGTTTGTCTTTCTAAACAAAGGAAATAAGCCTGCCATAGGTTATCTGCTTTTCAGCACACTCATTTCCATTTCATGCCCTAAGGTGTTAGACTTGGCACCAACTGTTTCCATTCTGAGGGTTAATAAAAATTATCTCCTCCATAACCAAATGTTTACATTCCAGAGAGACACTTTACCCTTCACCTTCTTAGGAGAATTAGTTCAATTTCTAAAGAATTTATTCACATTGCAGAAGGAGGTTTATTTCTTTCTCTGAGAAGGAAAGAGTAGCAGCTAAGCAGTGTGTAGCTTCTAGAATCGCCGCCCCACCACCACCACCACACTGCTCCAAGCTTGTTCATCATTTGGATCTTCTTCCACCCTGTGTGATGTGATGGTCCAATTTGTTTCATTATCTCAGAAGAGAAAGAAGAATAGGATGGGTGCGGGAATGGATGGTGTTATTGCTGTTTGCAGTAACTCACAGTTATCTTTAGGGTAAGAGGAAGAATAAATATAGGTATTGCATTTTATAGAATGCTAGCCATGGTAGCACACATGTGATCCCAGCACTTGAGGAAGAGCACCCAGCATTTAAGAGCAGCTTAGGACACTATGGGTTCAAGGCTAGCCTGAGCATACAGTGAGACCTTGTCTCAGAAAAGAAAAGAAAGTTATGGAAGCTGAAAAGAGCAACACATCTCAGCGATCCAAGCGATTGGGAAGCTGACACAGGAGGAACATAAATTGGAGACTAGCAAGACTCTTATAAATAGGAAAAAAAATCTTATGAAACACTCTAACAATAAAAAAGAAGGTAAAATTGTGAATGAATAAAAAGGCATTCTAATTAATGAATAGGTTTGTCTATGGCCAATATTCTGTTTCATTAATCTATTTATCTATTATTGTGTTAATATACAATACTTTGTCTTTTTGTCATCAGAATAATTCCTTTCACCTTGTTCTCATTTAAGTATGTTATTCCTCACATTTTCATATAAATTTGAGGATCATTTACCAGTTCCTACAAAGCTGAAATTAGTTTTTTTTTATTTTAAACTAAAATATAAGATAGATAGCATACATAAAGCACACTGATTTCAATATTATCCCACACAGATGTGCCCACAAACCAACCCAGTCTAGACAAATCCTGATTGAGAGTCTCTTCTTCCCAGTTTGTGTCAAGTCGACAGAGATAGGCATCATGCCTGGAAAATGTTTAGGACTTAAAGTAAAATACTAAAATGTGGTGTGTGTGTGTGTGTTGTTAGTGCTTGGAGGTAGGAGTTGTGGGGTTCTACTAACTAGTTCATGGTTTGTTTGGTTGTTTTGTTTTGTTTTGTTTTTAACAGAAACTCTTAGTCCATTAGGCTCCATAATCTAAGATTTTAATGTGATAAATGCTGACAAAGGTGTTGTAATGTGGGTAAGTCAAAGAAAACACCTTTGTGATTGTGTTCATTCACAGATCTTTGGAGGACACACTGGAGTTTATTTAGCCTGAGAAGGACTGCACTACCTGCAATTAGCAGATGGCGCTACAGCGCCAGCCCACAGACATACATAAAGATGCTAAGAAAGAGCCCTAAGGTGAACTTTGAGTGACAAATTAAAACAAGATATGAAACTCTCTATTTCGGTGCAAACGAAGCATCAGCCTTCCTGGGGGACTTGAGCAGTCTGCTGCTGTGAAAAGATAACTCCTTACAAGTGAACCTTGGATTAGCCACCCACAAGTACTCCTAACAGAGGACCACCGGAGAGGGCAGGATCTGGTGTCTCCCAACCTCTAGACTTAAAAGGTAGGGCGAAGACTATCTCCCAAGAAATAACAGCGTTTAAGGTAAGAGAGGGACAGGTATTATATGTCTGCTTGAGCCATCCCCTTTAAGGCTATGGATGAGTCATATTTAAACAGGAATTCATACAAGTCCTAACATTGCTATAAAATACTACTAGCATAGAGTCCTTCTTACAATTGTCAGGAATGGCATGACGTATGAATTAGTAAGATCCCGGTGTGTGGGGGAAAAGGTGCGAAACACAACGGTTATCTTAACAGGTAGACGTCAAAGAAATGAAAGCTGAAAAAGAAGACTGAGATGGAAACTGAGCAACTGACTGCAACTTCCACTCCTCGGGCTGTAAAAACAAAAGGACATAAGGGCTACGTAGTAGGTAAATAAAATTCACAAAGTGGAGACTCGTGTTCGTGAGAATTGGGTCTGGCCAAAGAGGCAGATTAGTCCTGTACACGAAGAAGCTGGAAGCTAGGACCAAAGGCTTCTGCCCCACCAAGACCTGGAGAGAATTACTAAGAGAACAGCAGTGCCCCCTACCGGTGGAAACTAGAGGCGCAACTGACAAACTGGACCAGCTTTAACCCTCCAGAAGCCAGCTTTAAGACACCCCGGAACTTGCTGCTTCTCTAACTACCTCCACCACAAAAAGGGGGTTTGTGAGTTGGTTTTGTTTTGTTTTGTTTCAGTTATTGAGACTCCTTTCTTTCTAAAGGGTCCTTTTTAGGGTCATTTTTCTTTATTTGTGCATTTGCAACAGGAGTCTATTGAGGATAGAGAGAATATGCCTGAAGGAAATGGTTAACTTGTTTTCGCGCTGTGCTTAATATTTACAACTACCTAGAAAGGGCCGTCCGTGGGGAAAAAAAATCTGCAGATTTTTCTCACACGGTTCCCATGTTTTCCTTCCTCTCTCAGTTGGGGGACAGCCTCTTGGGCTTGGGAGACTTCGGGACATTTCTTGGGTTTTGAGGTTGTCCCTTCGCCTCCCCTCGCGCGACCCCGCCCCCCCACCCCCGCTTTTCTGTAAAATGCAAAGACATCTGACTTCATGTGGGGGTTAGGGGAGCAGACGGTGAGAGGAAATCCCGAATAAGGTAAGGCAGCATGCCCAAGAGTACGTTGAGAAATATGTACCCATTTCACTCTTCCAGCGTCTTC
>OU015750.1:75217246-75234922 GCA_907169655.1 Acomys percivali
GAAAGGCAGAAAAATTAGAATGCAAATAGCAGAACTGAAGGGAAAAGTTTCATAGAAAAACAGAACAAGACATAGGATCCAGTTAGAGGGCAAGGCTGAGCCTCCTGTAGGAAAGGTCTTAATTCACACACATAATATATGAGCGAGCAACTTGTATCTGGGCTGTCCCTTGCAGGTTCCTGTTTTCAGGGTCCTCCCCAGCTGCAGGCCTGTTCTAAAGGTGGTAGGCTTAGGGGGCGGGCTCGACTCGCAGAAGCAGGTCCCTAGGACTGGCCTTCGAAGGCTTCTACTGTCCGTTTCTGCTTTCTGGTTCATGGCAGGTGGACGGCTGCTACCCCTTTTTCTGCCACTACAGGCAGAGCTGTTCCCACCTTCAACCTTCCTCATTACCATACATGGAAAGCTCTCCAAAATCTTCATCTAAAATAATGCCTTCCTCTCCTAAATTCTTATGCCAGGCAACCCTGTCACCATGGTGCAAAGACAACGAAGACAACGCACTGCATCACATTGGTCCTACTTCAGAAGGAAAGATGCAACAACAGACAAGCCCATCTTAATAGGAAAAGAAACATTAAATGCTTTTAGGAAAATGCATACAAATTCAACAAATAAAGCAGTTTCCTGTTTTATTTTTATATATCACATCAAATATTTACATATAACATATTATTATAAATATATATTTGTAAACATAAATACCTATAAACATAAATGTTTATAATATTTATAAATATTAATTATATGGTGCATCAGATATTCATAATTAAATATACATCTAATCTTTTTTAAATTTAAATATGTGCACAAAACCAAAACCCACACTGAGTGAATTCTATATCTGAATTACCAGGTCCTACTGTTCGTTTTCAGATATATTTCTTACTTAGGAAACACGCCTGAACAAAGAAATAGCAACATCGCAGAAAGGATGCTGTTTCTGAAAGTGGTGGTTACTGAACAGGTAGGAGTTAGGAGTAGGAGTCGGTGGTTATAGACTGACCTCAAGGCCATTGGCAGACTCCCCAAGTCATTGTGGTCTGCCGCCCTCTGTAGCATTGAAACATTGAATCAAACCACAAAGGTTAGGTAAAGGCATGCCGCTTAAACTGTGGTTTTTAATAAAGGTGCCGTTTCCCACTTTCTGAGTCAACACAGTTCTTGAAAGGCCCTGCTAATTCTAACGAGTAAGTATAAAGTGGGCGGCTCATCGATCCAGTGTCTACCCTGTTTCTGGAAAAGTTCTAGGGCTGTCAGTGCAGCCACGGATTGGTTGATGCTCACGTCTCTGAAAACTCAGGTTACAGCCACCATAAGCCCAAAAACTCCATGAGCACCAGAAACTGGAAGAGATGAGAGGGCAGGATTTCCCTAAAGAGCAACCTTTGAAGACAGCATGGCCAGAAAACACCTTGATTTGAGACGTCTAGCCTCCAGAGTTGTGAAAGATGCCTCTCAGAGCCATCATCATTGCTTGTACATTACCATGACAACCCTAGGAAGCTACCACTGGCCTTGGCTTCTTCTCTGTGAAGCATCGTCTCGCTGGCTGCTTCTATGCTGACAATCTCTCTCTTTTTTTTTTTTAATATTGCAAAATAATGTAAGCACCTCAATAAGCCAGCCTTGCTCAAGGCATGTGCAGCAAATAGGACCCTGGTTCATTTTATTCCGTGTAGCTTTCTCAACTCCAAAAAGGTCTGCCCCTCCGCCTGCTCACTGTCAGGGACACCAAGGCACCAGTTTGCCACTACAAAGGAGAGTTAGTCTATAGCAACAGTTCTCAACTGTGGGCTGTGAACTCCTTGGGATCACCTCATATCATCAGAGAACACAGATATTTACACTATGATTCATAACAGTAGAAAAATTACAGGTATGAAGAGGCAACAGAAATAATTTTATGGTTGGGGTCACCACAGCATTAGGAACTGTATTAAAGGGTCGCAGTACTGGGAAGACTGAGAACCACTGGTCTACAGAAAAGCCACCCCCCTCTCTAACAGCGCTTGGAAAGGTGACGACACTCTCACCTCCATGGTGTTCACTTGGACAGTATGAAATGTATCTGTCAGCCTCATTGATAACTTTATTGAGACTTAAGACAAAAATGGAACAAGGCTTGGACTGTGCTGCATCTCAGTTGTCAAAGGCCTTTTCTGCATTTACAGAGATGGTTGTGTGATTTGTTCGTCTTTGAGTACATTTACGTGGCTCATGATATTTATGTACTTGTATATGTTGAGTAATCCCTCAATCATCAGATTTTCAAATTAAGGACACTCAGTGTGTGTGTGTGTGTGTGTGTGTGTGTGTGTGTGTGTGTACGTATGTGTGTGTGTCTATGTATGTGTGTCTATGTGTGTGTATGTCTGTGTGTGTCTATGTATGTGTGTATGTCTGTGTGTGTCTATGTGTGTCTGTGTGTCTGTGTGTGTCTATGTATGTGAGTGTGTCTATGTATGTGTATATGTCTTTGTGTGTTTGTGCATGTATGTGTGTATGTGTGTGCGTGTGTGTATTAAGTTCACACAGGGCATTCCTCATTATAATTCATTGATACAAATGGGGGTCAGATGGAATCTGTTTTTCCCCTCTCTCCCTCTATTACCCCTTTGTCCATCTTTTCCATTTTTTCAATCACTTCATGTTTTATTTCCAACTCTCAATATATTACTGCTTTTTCTGTTAATATTTTCACATTTTTATCTTGTTGGTCTTCTGAAAATTTAACTGTACTGCCTCAAGGATGGGACTAGAAAGGACAAGTTGTAAAAGGGAGGTGAAAAGTGAAATGGAAGGCCTGTACTGATGTTAAACTGTGTCTATTAATTGAACTTGGTGCTTTGACTTTGGCCATATTCCTTCTGTCAGAGTTTTCTGTCTGAGGCATATAATCAAAGATTAGAGACAGCAGCCTACATTTACATCTCCACAAATACTATGAAAATCATTATTCCTATTAACACCGTAAAATGTGGGGAAATCGGGTGTCTGTTCCTAAAAGGCTTCCTTTCTAAAGAAGAAGAGGAGAGAAACAGGAAAGGAAGGGTAAGATGACCCAAGAGATACTGTGACCATGGGCCTGGGCCTGTAACAGACAGCAGAGCCAGCTTGTTCAAATGAACCACAGCCTTTCCCAAAGGAGAGGGGCCTGCACAGAACCTCTCAAAAGTGAGTTTACTAAATTTCTTTTCTTCAGAGTTGCAAGTACAGGCTGGCATACATGAATCTGGAAATCCCATTCGGTAACTAACCTGCATCTTTGGAGAACAAAGTGCAGTTTCTTTTCTTTTTTAAATGTCTTCACATTACATGCCTATTGTTATCTCCTTGCTCTTCTCTGCCCTTTCCCCTCCTCCCTCCCTCTTTCACCCTATTCCCCTCCCCTAAACCTCTGAGAGGGCCCTCATCCCCCACTGTCAGGTCTCATCTGGATAGCCTGCATCCCCTTCTTCTGTGTTCCCACAGGACACCAAGGGGCAGTGATCAAATCATGGGCACCAAATCACGGGCACCAGAGTTCATGTCAGAGGCAGTCCTGTCTCACCACCACCACCCTGCCCCCGCCCTCATGGAGAATGCACTGTCCATTGGCTACATCAGGGGTCTGGGTTCTCTGCTTGCAATGTCCTTAGTGCATCAGTTTGTGTAGGTCCCCCTGGGTCCAGATCCATCAAGCTTGATGGTCTCCTTGCGGAGCTCCTGACTCCTCTGGGGCCATGCATCCCCCAACTCTTCCATACAACTCACAGCACTTCACTCAGAGTCTGGCTGTGAGTCCCAGTATCTGTCCCGATCCCCTGCTGAGTGAAGACTCTCAGAGGACATTTATGTTGGGCTAATATCCACTTATAAGCGATTATATAACATGCATGTCTTTCTGGGTCTGGGTTACCTCACTCAGGATGATATTTTCTAGTTCCATCCATTTGCCTGCAAATTTCATGATGTCCTTGTTTTTAATAGCTGAGTAGTATTCCATGTATAAATGTACCACAGTTGAGGGACATCTAGGTTGTTTCCAGATTCTGGCTATTATGAATAAAGCTGCTATGAACACAGATGAGCAAATGTCCTTGTGGATGGTAGAGCGTCTTTCAGGTATATGTCCAGGAGTGGTATAGCTGGGTCTTGAGTTAGAACTGTTGCCAATTTTCTGAGAAAGTACCAGATTGATTTCGAAAGTGGTTGTACAAGTTTGCACCCCAGCCAGCAATGGAGGAGTGTTCCCCTTTCTTCACATCCTTGTCAGCATGTGCTGTCACTTAAGGTTTTTTATCTTAGCCATTGTGACATGTGTAAGAGGGGATCTCAGAGAAGTTTCAGAAACATTGTCACCACTTTTAAGAACTTTGAACAATCCAGCTGTAAAATGCTACGCTGAGCAAATACAAAACATGACGGGCACAAAGTAAGGTTGGATTCTGTTGTTGTTGCTGCTGCTGCGTGTTTAGCAGCTACCTGTGAAAACACTGTTGCTAAAAGGAAGTATGTCCCAAGTGCCGCAAGCTAAGCAGCACCATGGAGACAGTCATAACCCTCTTAAACTGTTTTGAAGACACCTGTCTTTGATGGGTAGATTCCAATATACTCACTGAAAAACAAAAACACAAGTCTCTATTTGAAATTCTACTTGCTTCAAGCACGGACAGCAAAATGCATAAAAACATGTTTAAGCACATAGATTTACATATTGAGGTGTGACTAAAAAAAATAACACTGAGGGTTGGTTTGGGTTTTTTGTTGTTGTTGTTGTTCTTTCATTCTGTTTTTCTGCATGACTTACCCTTAAATCACTCATGCAAATGTAGACATTCCAGGCAAGAGTCTTGTATGTTGCGTTTTGTGGAGGGAAAACAGGAACAGTCATCCAAGATTCGGAACCACTGACTTAACTGTAGGAACTGTCCAATTAGGTGAGCCAGTGTCTTGGTTTTTTTTTTTACTGGAGAGTAGGTGACTAGAAAACAAGAGCATCCCTAAACAGTCCCATCCTGCATCAGTGGTCCTTTAGATCACCTCCTACCTCTTATACACTCATCTTTTCTAACCACTCCAAGACCAGGTGTACCAGGGAGGCAGGAGGGTGGAACTCCAGGTGGACGTCCTATTGCCGTCCCCTCTCTTTCAACTGAGGGATGCTCATAGCTCATTATTACCATCATAGACAGAGCTGCCACTGCATCGTTTTCCTTTTTGTCACTATTTGGGGCTCACGCATTCTCTGGGTCACTACAGCAATCTCTGCTCCATGATGGCTGATGGTCACGTTAGACCCAGAGAAAACAGTCATTCTCCAATCCTATAGAGTGATGGGTAGTGCCCCAGACCCGGAATCTCTTCTGTGAGAAGGGAGCCTTGTGTGTGTTTCTATTACCATCACGCATCGTTGCCTGACGTAATTTTTCTTTTTAGCCCATCATAGCCACCCACAGGTACCTCACTAAGTGAATTATATGATTGTGTTTTTCCACCACAAAAACTTCAAAGAAGTATCAGTTTACCCGTTGACTTTCTTTCTGTCCTTAGAAGCTAGCATCTACAACATAAAAAATAGGAATGACCACATAAATGTTAATTCCACACTAATCTTTGGAGCATTTCCTGAAGACAGTGGATGGGTATCCTAGCAGAGAGAGCTCTGCCAAGGACACTTGGGCTTATGCATCGGCCAAATAACTGAATTGCTCTGAGCAAGTCACCCAGCCTCCCTAGCCTTCCATCTAGGCAGCTATACAACGAGAACCGTTACTATGGAGGATAATGCCAAGCTAACAAGTATTTTATTCAGCTCTTTCTTCACCATACTCTGCCAAGAGCTTTGCATTAAGAATACTGTTCAATTATGGCAACAAGCCTATCAGGAGGGCTGATTGTTCCATGGTTGCAAGTGAAGAAATTAAGACAAAAAGTTAAACAACTTACTTAGATGTACAGTTAAGTGGTAAAATAGACAGGCATAGGCTCCAAGGTGTATCCAGAACCTCTCTGACCTGCTCACATAAACAGTTAATGGCAGCCAATGGGATATAATAAGTGGCAGTGCCCTTGTTATTCAGAGAAACTGAGGTACTCACAAGTAAAACAGAGAAGACTCAGAGAAATACCAGCAGGGATGACTAGAAGAAAATCAAGTTCAAAGGAACTGGTGTTAGCACCAAACCACTCAGCAGGTAGTGTGAGTCTTCCCAGGTAAGTACCGAGTCATAAAGTACTGTGTGGAGGACTTATTTTTGAAGGGTACTTAGTATGCAACTGCGTGGGAGAGGAAGAGAAAGCAGCTAATTTATTTCAAGCTAAATGATTTACAACTTGAGACAGAAAAAAGCCTCTGTTTGCAGCACTCTGAAGTCAGGCCAGCGTTTCAGATAACCCACAGGAAAGCAGTCGTACCTGTTTTGTTCTTTGGAGATTAAGATGGGGCATTTATGTCTGTTACTTCCTGAAATGGGCTAATCACCCTCTGGTGCTTTTTGTACTCAGCCCCTTTAACCTTGTTTCCTACAGGAGCAAACTCACTCAGGGCTGAGAGGTTTGTTTTGTGTTGGATTTTCTTTTACAAGCCTAGTAAGGTGAGAAATGAGCTTATGGATTTATGATATGGACCAGCTGCTGTTCTTTCTTAATAATAATAATAATAATAACAACAACAACAACAGCTGCTAGGCCTCTGCGGGCCATTCTGCTCCCATGTAAGCACACCCAGGTGATTTCAAGCTATAAATCAAGCAATAAAGATTTGGTGTCTCGAGCTGTTGTACCACAACTGAGATCCTCAAGTGAGTCTAGGGTCCGCACCAATGCCATGATTCTCTCAGCACGGCAGGTCCTTGCTCAGTTTGGCTCCCAATAAGGCATATATTTGTCACATGGTATATTTAAAGACCTTAAGATATGGTGTCCCCCTCTGTTAAACAACTCTGTGGTTCTTTATTGTTCCAATTCAGAAGGACAGAGTGGGTTTGGACATCTGGAACATTTTTTTTTCTAGGCAAGGCTGGGCAGGATTTCTTCCACATTGAGATTTTTCTAGGTAGACAAAGGCTTGAGCAATTTGGCCCCCATAAGACGGGAGAAGTGGCTGTATTTGGCCCCTCCTCATCTCAGTCTGTTTCCTCTTGTTTGTTGAACATAATATCCTTAATATGGAAGTCAGAAGACTGCAACTTCAAAACAGGGAAGTATGAGGAATCCCAGAGTCTACCCACCCTGGCTCTTTGTGTATTCTCTTGGAGAAATGCATTTTTTTAAAAAAACGGGAAGCCAGCCTTCTCACTTCTACAGCATAGCAAAATGAAAATAACTTATTCTCAAGTAAAAAAATATTTGTTTTCTGGGTGTGATGGCGCACACCTATAATCCCAGCGCTCAGGGAGGCAGAGGCAGATAGATCTTTGAATTCTAGGCCAGCCTGTTCTCCAAAGTGAGTCCAGGACATCCAAGGCTACACAGAGAAACCGTGTGTGTGTGTGTGTGTGTGTGTGTGTGTGTGTGTGTGTGTGTGTGTGTGTGTGTGTTATGCATTTCTCTGTCTCTGTGTCTCTGTCTCTGTCTCTCTGTCTGTCTCTGTCTCTCTCTGTCTGTCTGTCTCTCTCTGTCTCTCTCTCTGTCTCTCTCTCTGTCTCTGTCTCTGTCTCTGTCTCTCTCTCTCTCTCTCTCACAAACACACACACACACACACACACACACACACTGGTCTAGGTTAAGTGCCCCTTCTGAGCTGCCCCCACGTAGGTGGTAGGAACTGAACTCTAGTCCTCTTCAAAAACCCCAAATGTTCTCATCTGCTGAGGCATCTCCCCAGCCATTAAGTAATGGTTTGAGTATTAGCTTTGAGATCAAGAGGAAAATGTCATACGTCATTCTCCTATACCTAGACAACAGCATCCCAGATAACTCTTAGAAACAATGTAACAACCACAGTTTTTTTTTAATAAACCTACTTAACAAACCCAGGCATCGTTGTGAATGCCTGTAGCCCCACCTGTTCTGAAGGGTGAAGCTGCAGGATTGCTAAAACAATCCTTCTGTTTTGTTTGCCACCAGCCAAGACAACTTAGAAACACTGTTTCAATTTTTAAAAATATATTTAAAAGGACTGAAGTTGTATCTCCCAGCACTTGCCCAATCGTAAAGCCTAGTGTTCAACCCCAACTACCACACTGTCAGCCAGTCAATCAGCTTCTACTAATGAAATTGCCTTAGACTTGGGTGTTGAAGGTCTGTTTCTCAGAGGACTCAAATGCAGGCATAGGACTCTTTTTTTCAGATCTGTTTTGTAAACTACACTGAGCCCAGTGTTGCCTTCAAAAGGACAAGTGTCCTCACATGCTCAGGATGCTATAAAAGACACCACAGATAGGGGGCTTCTAAAAAGCAGAAATTAATTTCTCATAGGCTTTTGAGAAATTTCTAGCTCTGGGGCTAGAAATGCCAACAAGATCAAGACGCTAGCAGATCTGGTGACAGCTCACTTCCCAATGCACAGTTCATTTTCTTAGCATCAAAGGGATCTCTTCGGTGTCTTTAAAAAGAAAAGGACATCAATAAAATCCACGCGACCATAGCCTGCATAACCGCTTCTCCCAAGCTCCATTTTCATATATAGCTTTGAGCATTCAAGTTTCGCAAATGAATGAGAACACATTTGGCACCAATGCATAAGATGAGGGAATAAGCACTGAGAGGGACACACATACCAATGAGTTAGCTCACAAGTATAGGCAATCAGCTTTTATTTTGAAGTTCATTAAGTTGACAGAACCTTCCTTACAGATCCTTTACAGCTTTGTTGAGATGGGTATCTTTTTTAATCTCTAAAACTCAAAGAGATCTAGCCCTACATTAGCTAAGAAAATCAAAAGGGAGCCCAGAGTTCCAGCACGTTCCGTGGGTGTTAAGAGTTCCACATTCTTTCTAAAGGCCAGTTTCTACCCAGATGCCTATAACTGTGAATGTCCAGTGGCATGAAGACCACATGTGAGCTATAGAACACCACACCATAATAATATTGCTTTAATATATATATTAAATACATATATATATATATATATATATATATATATATATATGTAGCACAAATTGACTCCGTAAGTGATTCACAGACAACATAATGGGAATGTTTTAATTCCAAAAGAAATAGCAGACAGAGAGCACTAATAGCTAAGGACACAAAAGAGCAGACTGGTTTCTGGCATAGAAGGTGATTAGATATGGCTGGTGAAGTTGGTGCATTTGAGAAAACAGAGAGACCAGGGCTCGGCAGGAAGGATCTATATACCAGGGTCAATAGTGATGGTCCAGTACCCTCTGGACCTGTAACCCTGTGTCCTGATTCAGCAGGGTTAGAATTAAGGGTGTGGTATCTGTAATTTGTTAGAGAATCAGAGCTGTGTTGTCCAGGCCATAGTCTGTGGGGAAAGTGCTGTTTTTCTTACCCTTAAGTTGGTGAGTGGCTCCTGTTAACAACATGGGTGAGACTTATTTTTACTTTAATATTGATTAGGTCATCTTAGAAGTAGGAGGTTAGAAAAATAACTCATTCCAACTGGGGTGTTTATTCGAGGGGGGGGGGACTCTTTCTAGTTTCTAAACTTGAAACTTTTGCCTAAAATTTAATACTTGTTTTAATCACAAGAGAATTACTAATTATCACATTACCTTTCATTTTGGGGGGATGTATATAGGTGTGAGTTTGTGGGGTTCATGTACACATGTGTATGCGCACACATGGAGATGGTCTACCTTGTTGATGGAGATAGGATTTCTCATTGGCACCTGGTCTCACCAGTTAAGGCAGGCTGGCTAGCCAACAAGCCTGATAGAAAGAACTTGTCTTTTACATAGCTGTTGGGGATTGAACTTGGTGTCTTGTGCTTGTACGGCTAAGCCCTTTACAGAGTGAGCTATCTCCTACCTCATGTTTTTCTTTTTCAAATAATTTTCTTTTTTAAGTGTTATTCCTGGTTTATTATTATTATTATTGTTGTTGTTGTTATTATTATTATTATTATTATTATTATTATTATTATTATTATTATACCATTGAAACAAGCAAAGGGACAGTGGTTCCTTGATATATCTTCATTTGGTCATTGCACAGTGCTCTCCTAGGGAAACTGGTGCAGCTCTACTTGAGGTGTTGGTCCTTTGCCACCCCAAGCCTGCATCATGGTGTAAGCCCTGCCTGCTTCCTGGGCTGATGCTATGATAATCTCACTGGTCTCCACTTCTATTCAGTGCAGCCCCTTCAAGCCTCTAGTCAAACCTCACTCCAGAGTGAAGTCATCCATTTGGATATATACAGAGACTTATGGCATCTCCTGCTGAAGACTGGACCACTTTCTGTGAGCTTCTGATGTCATCCAGGTGCCTCCTCAGGGTCTAGAGACTGGGAGGATTTAACGCCTTCCAATGTTATCTTGGCCAGGTCCCTTTCATCATATTTCCAGCAACATCTGTGACAGCTGCAAGAGCCCTGCCTTCTTGGACAGTTTTTTTTAATCCCAGAGTCTGTGCTGGGAATGCTGCTCTTCCAAGCCTTCTACCTAAATCCCTTTCCAAGTGTGTTCTGTGATTCACAGTACTAACATACACCCTTCCCTAGTCTGGTTGTCATTGTGTAATTAGGTACCTGTTTAATTAATTAGTTAATTAATTAATTAACTTTTTGGTGCTTTCCTTATTTTCACTGGCCAGAGACCCTAAGAGGCAGACATCCATCTGATTAGGCACCATTAGATATTCACAGAGAAAGCCCCTGATATTAACTCTGGAACATGGATAGCTTGAAATGACAGAATTTATTCCTTAGTAATATGGAAGCTAGAAGTTAAAATCAAGGTGTTCCAGTTGGGATCACATTCAGAGATATTGAGGGTTAGGGAATCAATGTACCTGGAGAGAGGAAGGACACAATCCAACACGTGGTGCCAAAAACTGAGTTAAATAAAATTATGAACAAGAATTTCTCACTCACACAATGAAAGAGGCCATTGTGTGTTCTATATGAAAGTCAAGGAGCCAAAGTTCAAAGCTAAGGTGAGATTTATAGATATATAAAGTTTTACTATAGTTTCAAATTAATAGAGATTTTATACTCATCAACTTAAAAGAAATTAGAATAGACTCAGACACAATATTCTAGGAACTCTTGCCTTTGCTTTCACCTCATTGAGGAGTGTGCTTCATGAGTACAGCTCCTACTTACATTCTTTAGGGTCAGATGTGGAAGGAAATAAAAGACAGTATTGTGTCAGGAAAAGGAAAGATCCTCTATATACATATGTGTGTGTGTGTGTGTGTGTGTGTGTGTGTATGTATGTATGTATAGGGTGCTGTAGGGTTCCTTTTTATTAATGTGTTGACCAGGTCAGTATCAAATCATTGAAACACTTAAATTATCTTATATATGAACTCCACAGAATATACATGTTATCTCATATGCTCTGACTTCTCTTTGCATAACTGCTTTGGAAGTGTGGTAGATAAGTCAGGCCATAAGGACATATTCTCAAGTTCATTTCTCTTCATATTAGCTGCACAGACGTGTGCAATTAACTTTTCTGCATCAGCTGCCTTACCTGTACAATTAGGGTGGTAACATCCTACCTTGGGGGGGGGCTTCTGTGGAGATTGACCGAGATGATTGTGTGAAACATATAGAATTATGCTGGCACGGTAAGGATTCTAAACCTTAGCAACTATTTCTAGTACATGCTTGCCTGCCTTGAGCTAAATACTGTAAGATACAAAGGTTTGTACAATTTATATGTTGGAGTCTTGTGCAAGTTGAGTTCTGTGTACATAACAGAGTCCCTTAGCTTATCATTTTCAGCTGCCTCTAAAAAACCCTTATCTACTGAAATGAGGCCTGGACCAAGAGAGCAGCTGTGCAAATACTCATAACCCTTTGCAGATTGCCCAGACTCCACTGTAGTTAGAACCATGAATTGTCATTGACCAAAGACAAATCTTTAAAATTATAATTAGCAAAAGGTATAACTGATACTTATAGACAAATCATTACCAGCCCACAGCAACTTATCAACATGTATTGCTGGAAATAAGCAGTCTGTGAGCAGAGAAACAAATAGTTCTGTGCTTGAGTGAGGATCAACATGGCTTAATGTGCCCTGGCAAAAATGGTTTGGAAACCAGCAGGCCGTGTCCTAACAAGGAATAGATTCTGTATCCTGGAGAGATGAAGATATAAGATGTGACCTGCTTTGCTCATAATGGGCCTCCATCCCCAGATAATACTTAGGTTCATTGGCAAAGAGATGATCCAAAACTTATATATTTTCTGCCTAAGCAATAGAGCACATAGTGTCGGTCCCAGTGACAGATCTGCAGGACTAGAGGCTGCAGCGTTCTCTTGAGAAATACTGAGGCAATGACATCTACTTGAAAATGTCTCTACTAATGCTCTGTACACTCTGAAACCTCATCAGAATAATCACAGTTTTAATTAAGCAACCATCTTATTTTTTAATCTGTCTATGGCTCTCATTGGTTACGAAAATGGTGCCAAGTTTCTGGTCTCTTCATTTGTGGGCGGTTTTTGTTTTTTGGTTTTTTGTTTGTTTGTTTGTTTGTTTGTTTGTTTGTTTTGGGTTTTTTTTTTTTTTGGCTTGGTTTTTCAAGATTTCTCTGTGTAGCCCTGACTGTCCTGAAACTCTTGTGGTAGACCAGGCTGGCCTCAAACTCAGAGATCCACCTGCCTCTGCCTCCAGAGAGCGGGGATTAAAGGCATACACCACCACCTCTCAGCTTCAATTTGGCTCTTAATTTTCCTCATAAAGATAAATAGAACTAATAATAAAAATATTTCAAGGTTAGTGAAGCTTTACAAATGTAGTCACTTGTAACGTTATCTCAGTCTCTGAGGACCAGGAGGCAGTCGAGGCATCTTCAAGTAGTTGTAGCTGAGAGAATCACATAAGTGTCTACCCAAGAAATTGGCCTGGCTGTCCTCATCAGAAAACCAGCCCAGGGCCATGGGATCTGTTCCTGTGCTCACTAACGTGTTCTTGGCAAGAGGCGTCATGCACCTGCATGCGCCTTCAGCAACATTTAGTTGAGCCAGTTACTGCCTTGATCTCTCCTCAGGACTGCTACTAAGTTTGCCCAGTTTGCCCAGAACAAATAACCCAAGAAAGAAAACAAGGTAAAGTCACAGAGCATCGTATGCCCTAATCTTGGAAGTCTTAGTTTCTGTTGTGTGGTGTTGGTTACACAGACCATCCCAGGTCTGTGATGAGGAAATCAGTGTTTGAGAGTCCTTAGGGACTGGCTACCATAATCACAGTGATACATATGATTTACTGTCATTTCCATGTGCAGGACAGGTATATGCAAAATGTACAGAATTTATAATGTACATTTCCTCATCAACAAGTGAAATGAATGGCATGATAAGAGTATGTAGAGCCAGGGAGGTAGCTCAGTGGGTACAGCCCTTGCCAGATGAGCCTGACAACTTGGGTTTGAACCCTAATATCTACACAGATGGAAAAGAGGAACCAATTCCTGCACTGACCCTCTGATCTCCACACATGTGCCACGGTACACGCTTGTCCACATTTATGTGCACACAAGAAACACACACAATAATAATAAATGTAATTTAACATGTTTTAATGTATACTATGAATTATATTATGTGAACTTCATACATATATACAATGTATTTTATTTTACTTTTATTTAAATAATTTATTCAGATTACATCTTGTTATCCCTCACTTGTATCCTCCCGCTCACCCTCCCTCCCTCATATAATGTATTTTAATCACATCTACTGCCCACCCCTTCAACTCTCCCCCGCCCCTCTCCCAACTCTTCCTGTCTCCTTTCCTCTTATGTGACATATTCAGTTCAATTAGTGATGCCTGGATGCACATGATTATGGGGCCATCCACTGGAACAACATACCAGTGAGCCACACTCCCAGAGAAAGAGCACTGTCTCTCTCCCAGCAGCCATCAACTGTCAGGGGTGTGGCCCTCCATCCATGCTGGCCTTTTGGCTAATTGATCTAGTGCATCCTGTACAGCCACCACAGCTGCGGTGAGTTCGTGAGCTCAGCAGTTATGTTGTGTCGTGTCTGGAAGACAGCATCTGTCAGCTCTCATCCCCTTCCCCCTTCCCCCTTCCCCTTCCCCCCCCCACCCACGTTTTGCAATGCTCCCTGAGCTTTGGGGTGGAGGTGGGGGTGGGGCTTTCACATAGATAGCCTACTCAGGGCCAAGTACTCACAGCCACTTATTCTAGCTCTTGGGCCAGGGATGAGTCTCTGCATTAACTGCTGCCCACAGCAAAAAGCAGCTTCTCTGGCCAGGTTGAAATCAGCACTACAGATATAAATATTCAGAAGGAATTTTGACAACTTGACCATTTACCAAAACAGCAAACATGGGTCCCCTCCTAGGGTCTCTTTAGCATGTGCTCCTGATACTTTTGCAGACAGGACACAAATCCTCTCCCATGGAACAGACCACAAATTCAATCGGAAAGTAGGATTGTTTTTGTAACTCCCTTAACAGTCATGCTACCAACACACTTGCTACACACACACTACACATATGCCACACACATGCTACACAGACACAGACACACACACATAGATGCGTGCAGGCACACACATGCACGCATACACACATGCACGCACACATCTTATCTGTCAGGTTGGTATTGTAGCATGCAAGGTCCAGCACTGGGTGAGACCATGGATGTCTTTTTGTGCCATGCAGTAGCATCTTCTGACACTGTAAATGCTAGCCAGCAGAGAGGCCATTTCCCAGTTAGTTGTAGATTGATTTCTTTACATTGTGCAACCAAAACATGTGGTGTTTTCAACTAACTCTGGAAAAGTTGTTCACTGACTTCTACATGCATGCTATGGCACATGTACTTAGTTTCTCTCTCTCTCTCTCTCTCTCTCTCTCTCTCTCTCTCTCTCTCTCTCTCTCTCTCTCTCAAATAAAAGGGAATAATTTGTTTTAATGTTATTGTCACCATAGTATTCATTCTCTTCATTTAACCTATCATCACCAGAGTTTGATAACCTCTTGATAATCAGCCCAGCATCTGTAAAAGTCCATTTAAACAATGACAAGATAGTAATCATGATGTCTGTTGAGGGGCTGAGGAGATAGATGTCTCGGTAGATAAAGTGCCTGCTGAAAAACATGAATGCTCAAATTCAGACAGATTTTCAACAGCCATGTAAAAATCCAAGCACGGCAGCACACATCTGTTAGCTGCAGCACAAAGGAGGCACAGGCAGAGACAGACAGGTGGATCCCAGGGGCTCGATGGCCACAGTCTAGCCCAAATAATGAGCTCCAGGTTCACAGTAGGACCCTTTCTGAGAAATAATAACAAGAAAAAGGAGGAGGAGGAGGAGGAAGAGAGAGGCAAAGAAAACACCTATATGAACTTCTGCCTGCCATACATCAATACAGGATTGAGTGTCTCCATGGACACATACATGCATATACCACATGCACATAGGAAAACACACACACACACACACACACACACACACACACATCTATTAACCAATCCGTGAACACAATGATTGACAGCGTAATTCATTTTAGAAGAGTAAAACTACTTTGCTCTCTTGTAACAACCACCAGCTTCAATTTAAATGAGCAATTCATTCTTTTTAATCCAAAGTGTTTCTTATATCTCCCACCACCGCCGCCACATTTTAGGGATCTCTAGAGTTTGTTGATTCTTTGCTTATTTTACAAGACAAGTAGAAACTAGTTGTTACAGAAGACTATACTTACATAAATAAACGATGAGGTAAAATCTAAGATTACTTGGGATCTCTATCTCCAAATCGCATTGCTACAAATCACAACATTTCATTTCCTTATCAGTTCCATCTATAAAGCTATGGTTTGGCAATTTATTTCATCATTGATATATCGTGCAGTCTGTTTTAGTTTTATTTCTCATAAGATACTTCCCACTCTACACATGCTAGGGTCAATTAAAAATGGTACCACAGCAGCTTAGACCTAAGAGGATATTTATTAGAGGTTTCTTTTTGTTAAAAACAGTTCCTCTTTCTTGAAGGATTGAGACTTATTTCTGTCAACAGTACTGCCTCTCTACATCTCTTGTTCCCTCTTCAAATATCAGATTAAATTTTAGGCCCTCCTAATCCATGGAATGGTATTAAATCACATTAACTGCTCAGTGTACGTTATCTACAGAAACTGGCAGCATCCGTCCTCACAAAGAGAAGTGTGAAAAGCCAAGGTATGAGGGCACGCTGGCCCTTCTGAGACTCTCCCACCACACCCATCACCACACAAGCGCTGTGAGCAGAGATCAGTAGTTCAGCTGACGGCACTTCCCTTGGCGTGTTTAACTTTCTCCTTAAAAATAATACTGAGGCATTTAAAAAAGTGATCAAGGTGCAAAACAGGAGCCTCTACAAACACTGCACATACACACACATAAACACACACACTTAGCTGCCTAGTTCTTACAGAGCTTATTTGCTTAGACTCAAAGTCGTATTGCGAACTTTAATTCTAGAACAAATATTTTCTTCTTTTTCTCGTTTGCCTTGTGGCATTGTAATTCATCGTACGATGCTAATCTAAGCCAAGGATCGCCCCCACACAATAAGCAGATTCCTTTTCCTGCCATCATCCCCAGATAATTCACACAAAGTATCATGGGACTTGACAGAGCATGGACGGCATGTCAGTGACTGAGCTAAATTTTATTTCCTAATCTTCATTTGCAAATATCAAAAGCATGTTCTCAGACTCACAGACCAGAATATGCGTGTTTACAGAAGGATAAATTCCTCACATCCTCTAGTGGACTGATGACTGCTCTACACGTTGCGATCCCTCCAGTTTTAGGTTAACGCTTTGATTCCTTTATGCGAACACTAAACTTCTTGAATTATTTTAATCCATGGCTCAGCCCTGATCTCAGCGATGCAGGACACACTCAGCATGGTCAAGGCCCAGGATTCCATCCTCAATCCTGCCACACACTCAAAAAAAAAGATCAGCCTAGTTCATTTTTTTTATATTGTATTTTATTTATTTTCGGGGGCAAAGGCACATGCCAAGGCACACAAGTCCAGAAGACAACCTTCGGGAGCTGGTTCTCTCCCTCCACTTTGTAGGTCCCAGGAATCGAACCCAGGTCCTCAGACTTGGCTACCAAAGCCTTTACCATGAGCCATCTGACTGGCACAGGTTGTCCTGTTTCTTTTCTATTGTTTCCAGTACCTTCTCAATCCTTGATTGTTTCTTTCAGAGGATTTCTATAAACAGATCTCCTAAAACAGAGTTTTACTTAGAAAACAATTATGTGAACACACTAATGTTTAAAAGTAAAATCTTGGGGCTGGGGAGATGGTTAGGTAGTTAAGGGCCCTTGCCGCTCTTGCAGAGGACCAGAGTTTGGTTTCCCAGAACCACATGGCGCCACTCCCATCTGCCTATAACTGTAACTCCAGGGGACCCAGTGCCTCCTCAGCTGTGAACGCCTGCAAACATGCACACACACGCACAATAAAGGAAGGAGGAGAAGGAGGAGGAGGAGGAGGAGGAGGAGGAGGAGGAGGAGGAGGAGGAGGAGAAGAAGAAGAAGAAGAAGAAGAAGAAGAAGAAGAAGAAGAAGAAGAAG
>OU015750.1:75234932-75245715 GCA_907169655.1 Acomys percivali
AGAAGAAGAAGAAGAAGAAGAAGAAGAAGAAGAAGAAGAAGAAGAAGCCCCATAACCTTGCACTGGCTGGTTTTCTGTCTGTAGCTTTATCATATACTTTAGTAAATCCAATCTAAGGCTCCAAAGCTCTAGCCTTTCAATAATGTCTATCAGAATTTTTATTTCTTGTCTTTAGTACCATAACTGTCTATTAAAATAATCCATGCTTAGATTAAAAACTTCAGGTATACAACCATAAAGAAAGCCTCTCCAGTCCTCTCAAAATTAACTTTAAAGGCTGAATAGTACAAGCAGGAGACTCACAAAATTTTAAGACCTGTTTCTGTTTGGATCTTAAAAACAGGCTTGCAATCTAAACACTGGGAAGGCAGGCCGTTGTCACCCTCCCTTCAGAGAAGCCCGGCAGGTTGGCAGGGTAGGGCCAGATACGGCTTTCACACTCTCAGGGCCTTTAGTGCACAAAGCGCGTACTGAGTCATGGTGGGAAGTGGGCAGTGGCCGGCTGTGTGGTGGGTACAACCTCCACTGCAGGAAGGCTTCATAGCTAACTCTAAAAGATGGGTTGTCCAGCCTTCTGCTGGTGCATAACAGACTGCCCCTAAGCCAACAGCTCGGGACCACCGTGCCGTTACCTCTCTCGACTCTCAGGGTTGCCTACTGCTCAGCTGCACAGCTTGCCTGGTTGCATTTGAGGTTGCTCGTGCAGCTTTAGTCTGTGGCAGGGGAGCTGGAGCATTCGCAGTTACTGCACTAAAACACCTAGACTCAGCTAGGAGCTTGGCACAACCGTGCCTCTCCTTCACGTGTCTTTTCAGTGTGGTTTCGCCACCGGTCTGGCTGTTGTTTTACATGCCACTCTGAGGTTTAAAAGCACACACACACACACACACACACAAAATGGAAGCTTCGGTGCCACCTTCTGCCTTAATTTCCCGGAGTCATCGCATGTGCTGTACGCTCTTGCGTGAACCAAGTCACAGTGTCTGCTCAGGACCAGTCTGAGAATAGGCGCACAGAGTCTGAGGCATTGGGGCCATCTTTAGAGTCTAGCCAACTTACTTTAAAGGACTTTTTCTTCCTTCCATTAAAACACCAAATCCTCTCCACTCCTTTTCTAGTTCCTTGTGATTTTGATGATTTGCCGAAACCTACAAATATCACCTTCGTGTCTGTCAACATGAAGAACGTCCTGCGCTGGAATCCGCCGGAAGGTCTACGCAGAGTTGAAGTCACATACACTGTGCAATATTTCATGTAAGTTGCTTCTTTCCCTTGCAGCTAGTTTACAAGTAGACTCAGGCTCCTGTTAATTCTACAGAGGTAGGCTTTCTGTGGTATTAAATAACCTTTGTAAAGGAAAGATTTGGGCATTTCCTGTTTCCTTGATGATGTAACAAATTATGCAGTGGTTATTTTATGGAGCCAGAAGCACTGAACCTTCATGCAAGACCGTGAGGGCGACCTTATGAGAACTGAGAAAGGGGGGCAGCAAAATGGTTGAGTAGGTTAAGGTGTTTACCACCAAGCTGGAAGACCTGAGTCCCTTTGCTGGGACCCACAATGTTGGAAGGAAAGACCTGAGTCCAGCAAGTTGTCTTCTTACATCTGCATGTGCATTGCAGTATGTGAATGTGTGCACATCCGAGTGCACACGCACATGCACAAGTAAGTAAGAAGTGAGGTTAATGGAGAAATACCGAAGCAGTATTCTCTGAGTAAGCAATTGTGGTGATCCATCAAGCTCTAGCTTATGGGGATTTTTTTTTTTTTTTTAGCTCAAACAGTGCAATGGTCTGCTCCCACTAAGCACAGCACCAAATAGACACTTCCACATGTTCTTCAAGACCGTTCACAGGCAAGAAAGAATGCAAAATGGATAGACAGTGTCCATCTCCAGAGACCAAAAGAAAAGGACACAGCTGGGCATGGTGGCACACACCTGTACCAGCACTCTGCGAGGCAGAAGCCGGTGGATCTCTGTGAGTTCCAGGCGAGCTTGGGCTACGAAGTGAGCCCAGGACAGCAAAGGCTGCACAGAGAAACAAAGAAAAACCAAACCAAAAATAAATAAATAAATAAATAAATAAATAATAAAATAAAAATGGAGGGGTTAGGTAGTGTTTTCACCACCAAACACTGATGAAGGATCCCCAAGGAACCACAGTTTGGTGTCACAGGAGGTCACAGGAAGGGGAGCTGAAGTGACAAACTCATCATGTACTGTGCAGTGAGAACTCTAGAGTGAGAGAAATGCAGGAAGAAAGGAGAATCAGAGGATGGATGGCAACTTAAGAAGATCGTGACCTTGCATGAGTGTTCTGAACCGCATCAGCCCCAGGGAGTCCACAAGCTAAAAGGCAGTCAGGTTCTCCAGCAGAGAGAATGACAGATTTCATAAAGAGAGTATTTGACAGAAGCAAAGGTTTAAAATTCTGCACAGACAGAGCTCATCACTCGACTCCCACTCCTACAACTCAGATTTTCAAATATTTAATTCTTTCTCACAGTTCTTGGGGTTTCTTGGGCTCAGATGAATGGAATCTGGTCTCACTTGGGATCTTCCATGCAGCTTTAGTCTATTGCTGATGAGACTTGCCTCATATTCAGCCAACAGGTGGCCACAGTCACAGCACTAGTAAAAGAAACAAGGACAGCAACTACCTGTAATTATTGAGAGTGATAGAGAGAGGTGGATGTGAATAAAAGGTTTCCCCCAAGAACTTTCCCATGGAAGTGAGAGAAGTCATAAAGTAATGAATGGTCTGCATTGCTTTATTAAAGTAGATAAATAACAATCTTATCTGTTAGTTTGTTCTTGTTTTTGAGATGGGGCCTCGTCTAGCCTAAGCTAGCCTCTGACTTTGAACTCCTAATTCATGTATCTACTTTCTAAGAGCTAGTACTATAGGTATGTACTAAAACCCAGGGTTGTATATAGACTTTTTTCAGTCTGAATAGTGACAGCAAGCATGACTGTAGAATGTCCTTGTTTTCTTGTCATCTGTGAAGAATTGGTTCTGGACCCTCCACAGATGCACAAAGACCTTGATATAAGATGACTTGGCATTCGCCTATAATCTGCATATACCCTCTTATACTCTCTAAGTCATCCCTAGGTTATTAGAGTACATGTTACCAATGTAAATACTATGGACGTGCTGTCATACTATGGATGTTCAGTAAAGATGCAATTATTTCCCCCCAAGGTTTTTAATCCACAGTTGGTTGAATCCACAGAGCAGAACCCGTGGATACAAAGGGTCAACTGTGCATCATTATTTTAATAATTAACTTCACTGTGGTTTTCAAAACTATGGTCTTCACCTAAAACTTCATAAGGAACTAATATGCCTCACAGTGAACACTTGAACTTCATCAATTCATCTAATTTTACATCATTTACTTTTATAGGATTCAAACCAACTTAAAAAAAAAAAACTCTGCTTTATTGAAAACACGTACATCAGGTCTAACCTGGTTTCTGTCTATCAGTGGAATAAAACGCCCAGCATCAATTACACTGAAAGCTTCTGGTCAATGAGTTGTAGGGTAATTTATTTCTCCCTTGGTTACAGGTCCAAGTTATATTGTTTGATGTTTGAACTTTAAAAAATTGTACAACATTTGCAAGATGGAATGACCATTTTTGTCCTTGGAAAATGAATTCTGACCATTATAGGCAGGTCAAACCTTCAGGGATGCTCCTGTCTAGAACCCCATTCTCATTTCCAAGGATGGTCTCAGGAGCTGGTGATTAGAGAAAGACTTCAGCTTTGTAAAGAGAAAGAGCTGCCATGTCCTCACTCCTCCTTCCATTAGGTGGGGGCAAAAAGAGCTTTCTCTGTCCTCTAGACCTCCCAGCACTTCAGAAATAACTTAAAAAAAAAAAAACCAGGATTATGATTCATGTGTGAGAACAAATAAGTTATATCATGCAACTTTTTAAAATGAATGCTTAAAGAGACACCTGGCCCATGGGAGTTCTGACATGCCTGGGTCTACACAAAGTAGACAGGAACACAAGGCACAGTGCTAAAGTCAAGCGGCCCTGGGTTTGTGGGCCTGGTTGTGAGCCTGGCTGGGCAACCTTGAGTAGGTTACACACGTTGATATGTTTTATAGAGGTTTGTTTCCAGAGCGAGATTTTTAAAGTTTTAACTATACCCACCAAATAATTTAATGTATATAATGTCACAGCATGTATATAATTCCCCAGCTTTGGCACTGGGGAACTCAGTTCCAGCTCCAGATAAACCTTCTACTGCTTCTGCAAACTTGACTAGATCCCTTAATCTTACTGAATTTCAATTTCCTGTTCCATAAAAATGGGACAAAAACTGGTTGATACACAGTTGAGTGAGGTGAAGAGTCTAAGCCTGGGGTGCCAGCCTCAGCTCATCACAGACACTCTAGTAAGCATCTGTCATGCTTACTAGAAACAGCTGGAGACCAGCGAGGCCCCAAGGCTTGTCCCTGGGGAGATTAACTTTACTGGAAGAGCTGTCAGATTTCCTGTTCAGATATCAGTGACACAACTTTTCTCCTTGGTCAGCATCTGCATGGTAAAAAGGTGCCCTGCCCTAGGTCGAGGGAGGCAGTTTAAGAAGGGAAAGAAAGATAAGGGAAAGAAAGATGAGTATTTTTCCAGCTTCAAGTCAAGACCTGTTGATAGGTCGAGAAATCAACCTTGAAGCCAAAGTCGAAAAATGAGGTGTGTACGGTCATTGTCAGCTACATAGTGAGTTCAAGGCTAGCCTGGACCATATGAGACCCCCCAACCTCAAAAGACCAAAACCAAAATAATAAAATAAAGTTAAAAAGGAAATCAGTTTTCAGTAACATAAATAGTATCTTTTATGGAAAGAAATGGGAAGGGGATGGACTGGTAAATAAACAAGTGCACGGTGCACGGAGAAGTTTGGGTGTTATCGGTAAAGCCTGTTTCTGCATGCTAGATAAGTATGATTTGTGAAATGAATGAAAATGTAACTATGCAAATACAGATCCATTTCTCTTTTGATCATTGGTCTGAAAGTCCCCAGGCAGTGTTGATAACCTGCATGGAGGAGTTGATAAGATCTGACTATTTCTATCATGTTTGGCAGAGGTGGCACTTATGAAATGCAAGAGAAGGCTTCAGAACCATTGCCACATCCTTCAACAACCTTGGCAATATTTAACAAGGGCGCCACATCCTCCTTGTCAAGGCATAGTCTTCCCCTGACTTTAGTGATGCATGTTTCTCCAGCCTCCCCACCACCCCCCTTTGCTTATTCCCAAGTCCATTTTGGGCTCACTTTGATGCTCCCGAAGTTTTCATCCAGACTTGACTCTGAAGATTCATGCTAAGCCTCCCATGAATAAACCTCTGCATCCCACTCCTACCTCTCTCCTTCTCCCTCCCTCCCTCTCTCTCTCTCTCTCTCTCTCTCTCTCTCTCTCTCTCTCTCTATCTCTCTCTCTCACTCTCTCACCCCAAGCTCCTGCATTTGGAGAACTCATACATACCTCAAACTCAGCCTGGCATTGCTGAGTTAATTAGTTTCCCTCCTTTTCATCGTTTCTCTCTCCAAATTTCCCAAATCCACTCTTCTCTGGTGATCTTTATCTGGTAAATGCCATCACATTCCACACCCTTGCCTTAAAGGAGGTATTTCATCATCTTTCCCTCTGTGACCTCTTGCCTGCACTCAATCACCTGGTCCTGACCACTGTCGTTCTTGTTTTTTGTTATGTCCTCATTCGTTCCACTCCCATCATCCTTGTCCACAGCGCTCTTCCACCTGGACCACAGCAGTGGCCTCTAAACTGCTCTCTAGATTGCTGCCGCTGACACACTACCTTCTCTGCAGACGACTGGTCAGCATGCTAAGCCACGTCCTTTACCTTGTCCCCCAACAGCCCTGCTTTAATTTCTTCAGTAGCCTCCAATACAGCCATGCCTCCCCCCAAATGACTTATCATTTGACTGAACATTTTATGTCACAGTCTCTCTCACCTGAGAAGTGCTGAAAAATGTCTCCTCCCAGTTTCTTTTGGATGTTGTATTTTATCAACAACAAAACAATACAAACAATGTAGTCAATTCAGTAGCAATGATTAGGGTACACTCTACACTCTGCATCCTATTAAAAATTCTCCCCCCCCCACCCCCAGACTCTGCTTAGTAAAGTTTTGAATTTTATGAGAATGTCCAAACTTTTCTTCCAATGAAAAAGCTAACTTTCCTTTAGCGCATCCAGCAAACTAGCATAGATGTAGATGATTAAAATCTTAATTACTAGATATTGATCACACAGTGTGCGTGCATTTTACCGTAGCTGAAATATAGACCTGCAACATGCTTTTAGAATGCACCCCACACATTGTAATTCACATAAGAGCCAAGTGTTTGTAGAAACACTGACTTGTGCTCCCAACAGTTAATGAAAATGTCTCCACCGGCAAGAGTGGAGGTGATTATGTCAGAATGAACAGGCATCTGTGTGGTGCTGAAGGGGGTTTTCCGTTCATTTCAATATAATGACTTTTCTCATTGTAAAGCATGTAAGGGGCCTCATTACTTATTCATAGTTTCTTTCTTAGCAGATATGGGCAGACAAGATGGCTGAGTGCCTCTGAGTGCAGAAACATCAGCAGAACCTGCTGTGATCTGTCTGCCGAGACTGCAGACTATGAGCACCAGTACTATGCCAAGGTGAAGGCCTTCTGGGAAACCAGGTGTTCCAGTTGGGCTGAAACGGAACGGTTTTATCCTTTCTTAGAAAGTGAGTGAAGCCGCCATCTACCAAACGCATGCTGATCTGGACTCCTGTTTGCCCAGAGCAAAGGGTCTGCTTGTCTCTGGTCTGTTCAGCAGGCTGAGTAATCAGCCCTGGTGATTCCTGGCTGAACCCCAAATCCAATCTGTAGATGCATAAGTTTAGCCAAGGGACCTTAAAGTCCTCTCTCAGATTCAGAATTAAAGACAGGTGCCAATAATACCAAATTTTTATTTCATCTTGTCGTGCAGTGGAGACTGTGCATTAAAAAAATATATTTTAGGTTGCTTAGTGAACCATTGGTATTTGCCCAGAAGATTATAACATGTCCTGATCGCACACTAAGTCTCTTTCTTCATTAAACTTGGTATTGTGTTGCTGTTTCTAGGTATAACTCAGAATTAAGGCAAAGATCTTCCTGCCATTTGCTTTTATAACTTTCCTTCCCTTGATGTGTGATTGACCCAACTGTGAAGGATGCAGGCAAGGCCGCTGTAATGAAATAGCCAAGGGCTGCAGAGGCCCCAGGGAGCGGTCCCTTTTCCAGCACTCTGTCAGGTCTATGCCTGGCAGCCTGTGCCCTCAGGTCACATCCAGCTCCTCTGTTTTTTCTACAGGCCATGAGCTAAGAATGGTACTTATATTTTTAAAATAGTATTTTTAATCAAAACAATATTTTTGGCATGTGAACTTTAAACTTCAGTGTCAGAGGCTAGAGCGATGGATGGCAGAGGGCTTAGGTTTGGTCCCCAGCACCCATGTGGCTTACAACCACCTCTAACCCCAGTTTCATGGGATCAGACACCCTCTTTGGGCCTCCATTGGCAATACATGCAATGTGGTGCTCTGACATGGAAGCAGGCAAAGTAGCCATACACATAAAACAAAAATATAAATTTAAAAAATAAATTGTACTTTATATTATCTAGAAACTATTTTGTAATTTCTATGTCTGTGTATTAAGTTTTCCAGAACATCAACCTTGCTCACTTACTTACACACTGCTGTGTAGAGGAATGTTAATCAGAACATGGCTGCTCTGGCAAGAGATCACATGCAAAGACCTTCTAGGTCTGTGTGATCCGTCTAGAATACGAACACACCTTTAATCCAGGAGATAGAGGCAAGCAGACCTGAGTTCAAGGCCAGCCTTGTGTAGAGCCAGTTTCAAGAAAGTAAAGAAAAAGCTTAGGTCCAGGCCTTTAATTCCAAACAATAGAAATAGTTTGTAGAAGGAAGCATCCATGTTTGAAAGCGATGTTTGAGTGGCAGAAAAGGTCATGAATTGTAGATTTGACAGAATAGGACGTGTCCAACTCTCAGGAGAAGAGAGAGGGAAGGGAAGCTACTTAAGGGGCGATAAAAGGAGGCAGCTATAGAGAGAGGTTGAAAGAGAGAACAACCTAGACACAGGTGAAAACAGAACGAGCCAGAGAATGAGAAGGAGCCAGGAGATTAGAGCAGATTGCTGGGGTTAATTTGAGACCAAGCCAAGTAATTCAGGGGCTGAGAGAGAAGCCACATTAAATAAGTCAGCTGGGGGAGGAGTTTGAGCCAGAACAGCTAAGTTGAACCAGCTAGCCCAGAGCTCAGAAAGAACAAGAAATGGTGAGCTGATTAAGCAGTAAGTCTCAGAGGCTGAAAACGTTCTAGCCCTAGGTTAGATTGTTGGGAGGCTAGAAGCTTCCAGTTCTAGGCTTAGGTTAGCAGACAGAGGCAGTAAGCCTCATAGACAACAACTGAAACAGGAAAATAAAAGTTCCTTTTACGCTGCTTTCGCACCACAAACTGAGTGGAGTCCTTGCAACAGAGATGCTGTGGCCTGCAAAACCTCTAGGCTTTTACGGTGAAAGGATCCCCCCATAAGAGGGTGTTTTGGGTCTTTGACCCAAGTAGGATTGTACTGTTGCTTTATCTCTGGGTTGGGGGTGGGGTGAGGGGGTGTCACACCTGAAGATGCTAACACCCTCTTCTCCTCTAAGCACAAGTCGGCCCACCAGAGGTCGCCCTGACAACTGGTGAGAAGTCCATCTCTGTGGTCCTGACAGCACCGGAGAGATGGAAAAGAAGTCCAAAGGACGACACTGTTTCTATGCGACAAATATACCCCGACCTGAAGTACAACATGTCTGTGTATAACACTAAGTCAAGAAGAATGGTGAGCCTGGCCTGGGACGGGGTCTGTCCTCTGAGTGTCACTCTCTGTGCTGCCGCTGGCACAGGCGGTCCTGGTACTTCAGTTCTCCTTGTGAGAACGTGGCAGCCAATACTACTCAAAAGAGATACCACACAAAATAAAGGTGAAAGCTAGAGACAGGCTTTTTCCCTGCAGGAGCGATCTGTTGACTATGCATGACGTCACTATTGGAGTGTCGAGCCATCAGGCATTTTGCTTAGTGAAGTTTCTTTACTTCACTGTCAGTCACTTTCCAGGGATTTAGAAATGTGTGTGTGTGTGTGTGTGTGTGTGTGTGTGTGTGTGTGTGTGTGGTTTTAGTGTATATATATATATATTTAATATATATTTAATATTTTTAAAATATTTATATATATTTGAGCAAGAGCACAGGCTAAAGCTAAGCAACAAGTCTACCCTGGGTTATTATGTTGAAGTGTTCCTAAAACTGGTCCATTTCTAACTGTGTTCTGCTCAGCTAAATCAAAATGTATTTTGAAACTACGCTGAACTTAAAAGAATAAAAGCTTTGAGCAACGTGGAGGATCCAGTAGTATCTTAGCCTTTCACTTTTTTCTGGAGATGTCCTGCGGATGTGCTGGGATCTTCGGCTCTAACCTCTGTCTGCACTTCTTGCCTCAGTGGTCCCAGTGTATCACCAACAGCACACTGGTGCTCAGCTGGCTGGAACCAAGCACCCTGTATTGTGTCCGTGCGCAGTCCCTTGTCCCCGGGCTCCCGCGTCTCACTCTGCCTTCTCGGAAGCAATGCATCAGTACTTTGGAAGGTAAGCTGCAAGAGACTCCAGCTAGCCTGACGGAAGAAAGCTGATAAAACAGGAAAAAAAATTAATAGTTTAGAGAGAGTCTTAACAAATCAATGTCTGTAGAAATTAGGTTGCAATACAAATAAAAACATTTAAGTGCATTGAACAATTTGGGACTCTGCCTTGGAGCTTGGTCCCTATTAAGAAGGGGTGTCACACCACCTGGAAACTGTTAGCAAGACCCAGGAGTCCAGTGGCAAAAATCCTCCCTCCTTTCCTACCTTGGGAAATACAGTTAAGAACTTTCCCAGTGTGGTGGCGCATGCCTTTAATTCCAGCACTCGGGAGGCAGAAGCAGGCAGATTGATGTGAGTTCAAGGCCATCCTGGTCTACAAAGTGACTCCAGGACAGCCAAGGCTACCTTGTCTTGAAAAACCAAATCCAAAACCAAACAAACAAAAAGAACTTTCATACAGTTTTCTTCCTTCCAACCATGGCCACTCCAAGCAGCAGCAGGCTTCAAGAACGCCCAAGAGCTACGGCAGGGGGTGACCGTTGTCTGGGAACACTTTCAAGCACTGCTGCTAAGATACCAATTACTGGGCGCACCCCCCCCCCCCTCCGCGTTGCCTTCAGACATCACTTGCCAGCCACAGGCAGGTCTGGGATCATCAGAATCCCTCCCTGATAGTTTGTGTCTGTCTGTCTACTTGTGTTTTCTGAATGCTCCCAGGGTACTGCAGTTTTGGATGCTTCTTTTAATAGACCTGGAGCCGTGAGTGTTATGTTTGTTTAATATGTCTGCTCTACGGTAAGAATTTCAATTCAGACCCTGAAAATGGAAGAAAGAGAGACCCTCGCGTCCTCCTGCATCAGTGAACGGCCTCCAGTATATTCTAACCCCCCTTCTGACAAATGTTCACACTTTTGCCTCAGGTTCTGCTTCTTTCCTCATCCACAGATAAAACCCAAGCCCCAGCCCTGCCCCGGCCCTGCCGCAGCCCTGCCCCGGCCCTGCCGCAGCCCTGCCCCGGCCCTGCCGCAGCCCTGCCCCGGCCCTGCCGCAGCCCTGCCCCGGC
>OU015750.1:75245725-75296671 GCA_907169655.1 Acomys percivali
GGCCCTGCCGCAGCCCTGCCCCGGCCCTGCCGCAGCCCTGCCCCGGCTCTGCCTCGCACCCGTACCCCTCCTACTTTTCTCTTTTCTTTCCTAGGAAGAGGAAAGGAGTGTTGGAAACACATAGGAACAGTAAAAGGCCTTACTTCCAAGTCTCACTTTATCATGTCATCTCTGCCATAAGGCAAATAACACTCAAATGTCAAGCAAGCAGGAAAGGGCCACAAAGCCGACTGCGGGGATCGGCTTTGTGTCTAGAGTGAGTGCTGTCTGTCCCAAGCAGTTTGATCAGTGCCGGATGGTAGGAGTGAATTTCGAGTGGAGCTTGTCACCTGGCAGAGTTAAGTACAGATTACACACAGCTTCTTCCTGGGAAGAAGCTAGAGTGCACTTCCTCACCAGTGCAGCAAAGAAGGACAGCTAAAGGGCCACCGTTCCTAGTGATGGAGTTTCCTATAATATCCCACCTGGTTGCTCACCATGGAAACTGTCTAAGACACTACTTTCTTTCTTTCTTTCTTTCTTTCTTTCTTTCTTTCTTTCTTTCTTTAATGTATCTCTTTTGGGACTATGCCTTAAAAAATATCTCTGCTTCCTTCCGGTTTCTCAACTCAACCTCCAAAATGAAAATAAAACATATTAGGTTTATTGCAATTGCACACTAAATACCAGCCACTGTTGCCATCATCTCCTTTGTCAGGATAAGCCTGTCTACTGGCAAGATCAGAAGCTACCCCGAAGCCTGAGCTAGTCAGCCATCTAAAGCAGGACAGGTGCCCTGCAATCACAGCATTCACATCGCAGCCTCAGCTCAGTGCCGTGTAGGCAGACAAGCGCTCTTCCTGAGGAGTGTTGAGGGGTAAAAGAGTCTTCAGGGGATGCTCACATTGGATTTTCCCACTGATGTGGTTGAACACTCCCGCTATCAACATAATAAGACATCTGTTCCCCATCTACAGCTGGTGGTTAGTGGGATAAATGCTACAGTTTTCTCTCTGTCAGACGGCGAGAGCATCCAACATCACATGGATTGGAATGTTCCTGTGGCACATTGGCTGATTTTATTGGTGTATAAGGAATGGGGATGGGGGAATTGAGGTTTGTGCAAAGTTTGCATGTTCCTTTTTTTTTCAGCTGTTAGACATCTCTGGGAAAACAGAACCAGCAGGATAGATAGATAGATAGATAGATAGATAGATAGATAGATAGATAGATGATGGATGGATAATAGATAGATATATACATAGATAGAAGAGAGATTGTTAAAGAGTCAGCTCTTCTGCACAAAATCTTTAGGGCAGGCATCAGGCTGGACACCTTAGGGACAACAGACTTTGTAGTTCATTCCCAAAGGCCATGTGGTAGCAGAACTCACTTATTGTTTTTAAATTATCTGTATTATCAGTCTAGCAATCAATTGAGACACAAACAGTTCTTATATTTTAAAATAGCCTTAGTTAACCTGGGGTAGGGCAGATGTCAATCCTCTAAACTACTTCTCATAATGGGGCAGGCATAGGATCCCTGCCTCAGTACCATGCCATCTGCACCTAATAACTTTTATCAAGTTACCTCCCATCTATAATCCCAAATACTTGCTGATGTTCTTCATCTGGCCAAGATTCTCCATCCATGCTGGCCATGTGCTTCTCCTCCATGTAACCCATGGTGGCCTCCTCTCCTCCTTGGGTCTTTCTCTTTCCTCCTCCTGGTGGTCTTTCATCTTCTTCCCAGAATTCCTCTCTCTCTCTCTAAGCCCCACCTATCTCCTTTGCCTTGTCCAGGTGGAATGGCTTTTTATTAATCAAAAGGTGGGTCACAGAGACAGTAAATAGTAATTAGTATCCAAATACATTAGACCATCCCCAATGCTCACTCTTACAGGTTCACTGGTCTCTTTCTCTTAAGAGCATCACTCAAATAGATGAAACTCACTCACATTATAGAGAGCAATTTTCTTTGCTCATAATCTAGTCATTAAGATGTTAATCATGTGTAAAAACTGTACATCTGAAGAAAACGTCTACACAAGTTGACACATAAAATTAACCAGCCCAAGGTCCACATAGTTCACACAAGCTTCACAAGCGTGTCAGACACAGTGGGGCCTGTGTCAGCTCTGTGGTCTGGTCAGTGGTGGGCCAGGATATTCCTCTTAAAACTCTTCACTATTGGACAGACTTTTCCTTCATCATAGGCTGACAGCCCAGCAGGACCAGGAGGGAGGTATAACCTTCCCACAGTAGCCCTAAGCTTTAGCCCTGCCAGAAGGACTGACCCACCAGTACAAAATGAAAGCTAGCCACCATATGAAGATGCCACATGTTCATGTCATTTACTGAATATATACAGAGGACCTTGAGACCCACATGTGGCATGGAAGAGTATGAGTTCTTTTCTTTTAACTTAAAATTTTTAAACTTTTTTGAAACTTTCATCTCTATATGTGTGTGTGTGTGTGTGTGTGTGTGTATGTGTGTGTGTACATTTTATTTACATAATTTAACCTCTCCTTCTTCCCCTCCAACACTCCTTCTGAGTCCTATCCTACTCCTCAAATTCATGAACACACACACACACACACACTCTCTCTCTCTCTTTCACAAACACATACACACACACAGGTACAACCTGCTGAGTCAGTTCAGTGCTGTTTCAGTGTATACATGTTTAGGACCAACCATTTGGAAATAGAGAAGCCACCAAGCTCCTTGTCCCTGGAGAAGACTAAATGCCCCTCGCTCAGCAGCCATTGGTTGCCCATAACTCTTTATGGGTGGAGCCTTGTGACATTTCCCCATCCACACTGCCGTGTCAACTGCTCATGTTTAGGTGACCACATTGCTGAGATTTCACGAATGTAGCTTCTCTGTCATCTATAGAAGACACTCTTTCAAGAACATACCCTGGCCCTCTGGCTTTTACAACTCTCCCACCTTGCTTCTAAAACGTCCTCTGAGTCTTAGATAAAATGACCGGTTAGGCATACGGATTTGTTGTTGGGTTTGGGTAGTCCACCAGTCCACAGTCCATCGTTCTCTGCATTTTGTCCAGTTGTGGATTTCTGCAATGGTCTCTGCTGCAAACACAAGCTTATGTGATGAATGAGGGAAAGGAGCTACGCTTATCTTTAGGTAGAGGGATCCAGGCTCGTCTTTGGAATGCAATTAGAGAGTGGCAGTAGTAAGTTCTCCTCTAGGGTTCATGACCTAGCCAGCTGTAGGCAGTTGGCTAGATTTATAATACCAGGGTTAAATTCCCCCTATCGAGCCAATGTTAGGTCCAATTAGACGGTCGTTGGTTACCCCAGGATGGGAGTGCCACTATTGCACCCGTCACTGTCATGGTCTGCAGGTTTTATAGTAGGGTGGGACTGTTGATTGGCTTTCTCTCTTGGCAGCTTGTATTGTACCTTTAAATGCTGAGAGCTGGTCCTCAGGAAGGAGGCTTATAAGCCAACATCAGCTTGGCTGTTTTTCAATTTATATCTTCAGCAATTGGATCTTACCTTCAAGCTACGGGAAGCAACAAAGGCCATGGCAGCCTATAATATTTGAGGAGTTTCTTGGATTCCTCTGACTAATAACTCAGTGGGAGGGTTCCTACGCCTGGAGCCAGGGATTTTGTTAAACAGAGTGCTACTGTTTGGCCTGAAGAGCTGTGAATTGCTAGGGTGACAGACCTTTTGTGTTCACATACATGAGCCAGGATGAGTTTCAAAGACTGACATACACTTTTGGAAAAACCGATGACTTATTAATGTACCTTTACTGTAAAGATGGGGGAAGGTGAGTTTAGACAATGCCCTAAGAACTTCATTGTCAGAGAGACGACGAGTTCTGAGACCCCTTATGACACTGGCTCAAGTGAATGGCTCTCCGAATGCAGGGGATCTGCCCATATCCTCCTGGCATTGCCCACACTTCTTCATACCAAATTAAATCGGAACTTTCCAATCCTAACCCCTGGTTTCTTCTTTAACAGCACAAGTGTCAGCCTTGAAGGTTAAAGTCATCTTCTGGTATGTCTTGCCCACATCTGTTCTCGTGTTCCTTTTTTCTGTGATTGGCTACTTGGTCTACCGTTACATCCGTGTAGGCAAAGAAAAACGCCCATCAAATTTGGTGAGTGCTGGGTATGGTGGAGGCTTGTTATGACAACAAAAAGAGAAAAGAGGAAGGGTAGAACGGAGGCAGATTCATATAGTATCAGAATGGGCTTAAGCTGTTGATGAATACTAAAGCACGCTCTGGCCTGAGAGTAGCTCAGTAGGAGAGTGCTTACATAGCATGTGTATGGTCCTGGGTGTGACCCCCCTGTACCCCAAAACCAAACAAAAGCCGCTCCCGTACTGAACTCACTTACAAACATACCAACACTAAAAGTCCCCAAGATTTGAAACAGTTTTATAGTAGATAAGATTGTGGGATTAAACAGATACGTTAAGTTCATGACCACTCTGTCTTTCTCAAAATCCAAGTCTAGTTAGAGCTAATGTGTGAAGTCTAAAAATAAAAACAAGTACCGAGGATCCTTAGGGTACAAGGAAGCCCTGAAACCTTCCATGGGGTGAATCAGTCCCCATGTGCAAGCTTGAGTATGAAAGTAAAAGCAATGATTCTTACCTCAAGCAGAAAAAAAACAGCAGAGCAGGGGACGGCAGATGTGGGGGTGGAAAAGCTGACCGCACAGCCAGCCAGCCTACCATGTCTTCCATGAGGGGCTACACTGGAGAGCAGGCACCAGGCTGGTGGGAGAATGTGACGCTGCTCCCAGAGCTTGGGCCTGAGTCCAAAGAGACATTTCAGCAAGGTTCTAAGTTGTGACGTTGTCACGATCACCATTATGTCTTAGACCCAACTGGACACTTGTTCTAGAAAAACTAAGGCTGCAAAGATGCCATCTGGGGGAGAAAGGATAACAGTCTCCAAGAGGAATGAGGGGCGTGGACATAGGGATTTGGAACAGGAAATCTAAACGAAGTCCTAAATGTGTCCGGGACTTGAGCATAGGTGGCAAGAAGAAACAAGTTGAAGGAGCAAATGAGATATTACTGGACCATCCGGTGAAAGGGCCCAATGGGCTCAGCAGCGTATGCTTAACAGTAGAATTCTCTTTGAGAATTATCAAAAGATGCATTCGCATGTAAATGCACACAATGCATATGTCGGTTCCCGTTGGTCCTGTGCACACAGGCTCTTTGCTATCCTGCTCCATTTAAGGGCTGGAGTTGGCTTCTTCGTGGCCAGGGAGACCTTTCCTGGGAGGAAAAGTGGCAGAGATTTGGCTGCATGGGATTTTTTTTAAAAGATATAACTCTGTAAAATAATGAGGGTGAAAGGTCCTGTTGTGAAGTGTTAAATGAAATCGTGTCACTGGGTGACAGGGAGACTGTATGTCATCCTGACACTTCCCTCAGTAACAGGCACCTCCCAGGTACCCCAAAGCAGAACAAAAATTAGGTCCATGGTGTTCAAGATGAGGCCTGCAGCCTTGGACATGTACCTACATTCCACTCCTTAGCTAGATCCCCAGAGATTTTCTTAATCTTTTCTTTTAAGACAAGGTCTGGCTAAATTGCCTCAGCTGGCCTTTCCTCTCTTAGTCCCCAGAGCAGCTGTGGCTATGTGAGTCTCAGCAATTTTCTTTATTCTTGAGCATCTCTCCCATAAACTGTCAGATAAATTGCCCCTTTTGCCTTTTTCTAGGACAATTTGAACATTATATCCTTGTATCCGTTTTCTTTTCTGGTGCTTCATAGAGTAACTAAACTAAATTCTTTTGTGGGACAAGGGGGGCTTATTTCCACTCAGGGTTCCAGATTACAGCCCACCATAGCAGGGTGAGGGGTGGGGGTTGGGGTGGTTGGAGCTTGAGGCAGAGAATCACAGAGATCAATGAATTAGTGCCTTGGATGCTGCTACCCAAGCTCAGGTCATATCCCCCTCCCTCTCTTAGTTTAAGTAAGAGACCAGCCTCTGGTGACTCTATAATGTGTCATCAAGGTGACACCAGAAACTAACCACCATACTCTCTATATATATCCTGTTTTTAGGCCTGTGGACATTTCTTGTCCACAGTATATCCAGGAAAGGGCTAGTAGTAGTAGAGTCCCCCATCTTAAAGAATAGAGAAGATTCCAGAACTTGATTGGCTCACTGGCAGTCCCTCTCTCAGTCATAGCTCTGAACCTCGCACAGACACTCACCAGGGACACAGTCCACTTCCGGTTGCATTTGTGGGTCTCGGGCCCCTTGCCTCTTCGAGTAGAGTTTTCTCTATGTGCCAAGCATAACTGCCCCTCATGAGTTGGTCAGAGAAGGTCTCACACTCTCTGGTGACACTGGAAGTTCTAGTTGCTGGCTATTTGTAAGGTCTCTGTACTGTGAAAACGAGAAACCCCATTCTCTTCTCTCTGCAGATTTTGATTTACGGAAATGAAATCGGCAGAAGAGTCTTTGAGCCCGCTGAAACAATCAAGCTTAATTTTATCACCCTCGATGCGCTGGATGATTCTAAGATTTCTCAAAAGGATATGCGTTTTCTGGGAAAAAGCAGCGATGACTCCCGCAGTAACGATCCTGAGCTCAGCGGGAGCTGCAAGCCATGTCTAGAGGAGGTGGAGGGGCAACGCTTAAGATATTCTTCTCACTTGATGGACGTTGCCTGGGGTGCCGAGCAAACTGACCGAGACTCCTCCCGAACCCAGTACAAATGGCTCAGCAGCACCATGCTCACAGGGGAGGCAGACACTCAGCCAGAGTACAAAATCCTAACTGACTGCTATAGGACAGGAGAAGACGAGCAGTTCTGTGGGCAAGGAGCTGCAGCCAGAGCAGGGAAATTATCTGAGCCCCAAGTGCCTTTAGCAAACTCAGACCGGCAGCAAGAAGATCTACATCACCCGGGGCAGGGGCATCCTGGCTCAGAAGATCGGCCAGAGGAAGAGCCGTCTACAACACTAGTGGATTGGGACCCTCAGAGCGGCAGGCTGTGCGTCCCTTCCTTACCCAGCCCTGTCCAGGATCCTGAGGGCTACGGACATTGTGAGCGAGACCAGCTCTCGGAGGATGGCCTCTTGTCTACACTCTACGAGAACCACGCGCCTGACAAGTCACAGGAAGAAAAGGAAAAGTATCTCATGCAATTTATGGAGGAATGGGAATTACATATAGAAATGGAAACCTAACCCCAGGCTTTCTGTTGAAGACTTCTGTGACAGGCCACGTGCCCGCCAACAAGCCAACAAACCCGTTCCAGTGTAGGTCGACCTGTGTGTCAGATTCCCTGGTGTTTGCGACGGCTCTTTCTTCTCTCAGTTTACACAATTGGTCGGCTCTGCCTCCTTCAGGAGAGTCAGCTTACACAGGACTCCCTTCCCAATCCACAGCGAGTCCTGGAGGACAGGAACTTTCTGGAACACAAAGCCCTGAGCCTTGTGGTAGACAGAGTAAGCATTTGAAGGGTGAGTGGGGACTTTTTACAGAAGAGTGGACCGCGGTCACAATTTATTCTTTTCTTACAAGTATGCCTATGCATTCTTTTCTGGGCCTTTACTGTATGCATGTAACACCATAAAAATATTTCATAAAAGTCTATTTTATAAACACTCCTTTTCTAGAATGTGGTTGGAGAGTGGCTTCCATATAAAGAGCTCATCTCTCTGTTCAGTTGTGTACAGAGGTGAGCCAGTCAATCAGGCACAGCCCTTCATGGTATCAAGTCTAAATCTATGCTTCTGTCTAAGAGGCAGTGTTAATCTTTTTTTTTTTTTTTTGAGCAGTTTTGGTGAGTGAGCTTAAGTGGCTATTCTTTTGTAATCAGGAAAGCGTCCTCTCAATAATTAAGTAGGGGCCTTTGTTGTCTAAAAGACACCCCACCTTTGATAGTAGCGTCCCATGCATATTTGGGAAGACTGATTAAGTAACTGTAAACTAGAGAATGTTCCACAGCCAAGGTGCTGCCTCACTAACCCTCCCACGGGGACAGGCAGAACTGCACAGTCTCTTAGGAAACGTATGAATGAATGCTGCCCCTCCACATAACAGAAAAATCAGTAGTAAGTAAACACAGAGCACAGGAAAGAAGCAAGCTAGATGACCATGGGGGGGGGGGGCTTAGTAATGGTTGACACCATTTACTGTAGGAACTGCAGTACATCATAAAAGAACACCGTCCTAGAAATTCCGGTAACTACCCCCCCACACCTTCTTCACCATTTAATTAAATTCTGTGTCACACACTACATTAAACGTGACAGGATCTATAAAGTTGAACTATGTAAAACAATTGAGGTTTCGGTGTTTCAGACCTACAGAAACATCAGCGTTTTATGTGTTTGTTTAATTATGAACTCAGTCCACAGAGACTCTTTCAGGAAGACAGATAGCATCCTATTTCCTCAGTCATATTTTTGGCAGAAGCAGACAGCTCTGGTAGGAGAGATAGATTCTAGGGTCATGGTCCTTTTGAAATTATCCACAAATCCAAACAGTTTCTGATTTAATGGTTTAATTTAGAGCATAATTGCATTAATCAGAGTGTTCTGTTCTTCTTGGTCTTTTGCAGAAATGATTCTGGTGGCTTGGAAGAACAGATTTATGATACAAACTAGAAGGGAAGTTCAGGAGTCAAAAAGAATAGGCTGTTTTTAAGAACAAAAAGAAAGATAACTGATAGTTTGGCTTTACTAATTCCATTCACACACAAAAATATTTATTCGTGAAGTGCCCACTACAGCCTTTAATATCCTCATCTCTGAATTACAAATATAAACTGTTATGGTTGTTAGGGGATATGGGGCCACTTAGAGCAAGCAGCACATGGACTGACGGCTGTGTGACACGGTCGTGTGGATCTGTGTGCCTGCCACAGAGGCAGAAGCCACTGTGACACATGAGAAAGATGCAAATGTATGTATGCCTCGCCTAACTTTGTTTTTTGTTTTTTTGTTTTTTTTTTCTTTCTCACCTGAAACTACAATAGCAATTTGCTTCCTACTCTGTTCCTTCGCTGAAATCTTCCCATGTTAACCCTCATTTTCTGCCTTTGTGAAAAGGATTCTAATTCTGGGCTGTCTTCCTGTCTCTTGTCACTGTAAGCATATCAGAGGTATTCAGCGTTTCAGTTGTCACCCAACATATGAACATACAGAGGGAGACAGACAGACAAACAGAATCCCCAACTTAAAGAGGACTCAACTTAGATTTTTTTTTTAACTTGCTCGTGAGATGAAAGGTATGTGCATTCTATAAGAAACTGTGTACCTCCAGTTCTGAGAGTTGCTTGCTCTCTTGTCTAGTGGTGTGGGAAGTCATTGTCCTTTTTAATGCTGGGGAGGAGCAGAGAGCCACAGCTTCTGGTCACACCTGTGGTCACGAAGGGGAAACAGCTCTACGGTGGACTGAGTTGCTGTGGTAACTAGGATAGTGATACTAACATTTGAGCAAGTGTCTCCTCGAATCCATATGTTAGCAGGTTGGTCCCCAAGGTCCCCAATTAAAGAGCCCTATGAGCCTCAAGAGGGTGGGGCTCAGGAGGACTTAGGTCAGATGCCCCTGAAGGGACTTGTGAGATCTCAGTCTCCCAGTCTTTCTTTCCTGTTTTGTGCTGCAAACACTGGTTCCCTTGGCCACTCCTGACCTAGTGCTCCACCCTCAAAGACGCCCAGATCCACAAGGCTGTCCATTTTCTTTAGCTCAAACCCCCAGAACTGTGAGCCAAACATTATGATGTCTTTACTTTGTGACTAGCCTGTGCCAAGTAATTGCTATAACTATGCGAAGCTGACACAGTGTATTAAATTCATTTTCAATCTATGATGAATTAATTAAAGTGATAACATTCATACAATCAAGCCAGTGGCATATTTCTTGTAGGGCAAGGTCACTACTTCTCGGATGTGGGGAGGCAGTGTATGCGTTTTGTTGGATGTTGAACCCAGGGCTGGATGCATGCTTATCATAAAAATATAGTAGACTAGTGGCTGGTGCAATGGCTCTGCACACACAAGCCTGACAACCGAGTTTGAGCCCTGCAACCCACATAAAGGTGGAAGGCAACAATCGATTCCACAAAGTCGTTCCCTGCCCTCCACCTGCACACTATGGCAGGCACACAACGATAATAACAAATGGTAAAGAATTAAGTCCAAGGCTCTTGCCGTATATTTTCATAGGCAAAAATTTGGCCAAAAAAATTCTATTAAAATAAAAGTTAAAAATTAGAATCACTGATTACTAAAGGTTTAACACTGAAGCTTACTTTCATAACCTAGAAATGAGTGACTTACTGCAGCCTGGACCAAAGCCATAGAACCCAGGCACTGAGACAGTCTGCACAGAAACCAGTGCCCCAAAACTCTTCTGCTTTCCTGCAGAACAGGGACTCAGAGAGTGAACACTCTTGATTTCGATGTTGTCCAAATAACTGCTGGTTTCGTTGGCTGGCTTGTGGCAGATGAAACCAAAAATGTCTTAAGTAGCAGAATGCTTCTAAAATATTGAGGGTGGTTATCAATCTCTTTCAAGGAAAAAAATCACAGTTGTCTGGAGACAGCCAGTAACAGTTGTATCCACACAGCAGTCTTGAATGCGTGTAATAAGGCTGAGCTGAGGGCCTGGCCCTAGCTAGTCACAGTGGCAGCTCCCAGGACGCAACAACAGTCAAGAACTTGGTGCCCACTCCAGAGAGTTACAATGTACTATAAAACAACACTATAATGATGGAAATGGAGATTGACTGGGCTTTTGCCAGAGCAATAAGCTAAAATGCACTTAAGTGCTCCCGATGAGAAAATTAAAGCCCTGAATTAAGGCAGTGTCCATAAAGTCAGAGAGTGGGTCTTTAAGCTTGGCTTTCTGTTTGGGTGATTAAACACTGTGACCCTGAGGCAATTTACAGAAGAAGAACAATAGTTTACAGTTCCAGAGGATTAGAGTCCATGGAGGTGGGAATAGCATGGCCACAGGTAAGGTGGCTAGAACAGCAAGGAACTCACATCTTAACCCAAAACACAAAGCAATGGCAGGAGCCTTTATACTCCCAAACCCTGACTGCAGCAAGGCTGCTTCTGCTACCTCCTGCAACACTACCGCCAACTGGAGGCCAAGGTTCAAATACATAAGCCTGTGAGGGACACTCTTACTCGAGCCACCGTGGTGAACAAGACTTGAAAGATCAAAGGCGTGAAGAGAGTTTCTGGTGAGGTTGAGAGACTAGGTGTGAGGAGCAGGGAGCCTAAGACACAGCTCAGAGTTGGCTGGCGTGAAAGCGTTTGGGGCTCCTGACTGTCTGCACGATCATCATTTTTACCCCACAGACATTCGAAATGGGGACTTGGAAACCATGAAGAAAAGGTCAGAGGAAAGAAGCATCTCATTTTAAATGGCTGGTGCACAGAGAGCCGTGTAAGTTCCTTGAGGGCAGGGCACACATCCTACATTCTACATCTTCAGTGTCCAAATGTGGTAGGTACATCATCATCATCATCATCATCATCATTCATCATCATACATTTACTTGATTCCTAGAAACCAATCAAAGTCATCTTGGCCTTTTCTCATCATCTCCCAGTAGCAAGTGAAAAGACCAGTAGTGGTCTTTTGTCCCTTAGCTAATCACAGTGCCCTCATACTGTCCAGGCTCTCAAGAGCTCAGACTGGTTTCCAGCTTGCTATGTAGCTAAGGCTGGTCTTGAACTCCTTGTTTTTTGTTTTGTTTTGTTTTGTTTTGTTCTGTTTGCTCCACATGCTGAGACATGGTGTACCACCATACCTGACCATATTTTTATCTTTCAACTTGTTTCTCTTCAGGGAATTGAAAGGTCTGTATTGTCTAAGGGGACAAGAGTTTGTGACAGCAAACTTTTTATCTCTCCAGGCTTCAACTGTTCTTGCCTTTTGTTTTTGTTTTGTTTTGTTCCTGTCTGCCTGGCTCAGCAGGAGCAAGGAGCACTGAGGGAACTCTTCCACTCTCCATGTGTCACTGGCATACTGTACGCTTACAGATCCAGGCAAGGGGTGCCACTCACTCAAGAGAGGAAGTTTCCTTTTTCCAAATTGTGGAGCAAATTGTCCCCCTGAAACTTTCTCAGGCCCTAGTACATTCCAGGGAGGCAGGAAGAACTCATCTTTACCTGCAAACAAATCAAGATGTACTCAAAGGAAAATATCTGAATTAGGTCAGATTTGGACACAGGAAAGAACAGTCTAGACATATTATGGAGCTTCTTGGAAAAGAATGCTTTCATGAATTTAATTACTTGAACCTACTGTGCCAATTGCTTTAAAAATTTCCCCCCATTTGAATGTTTAGTTTTCAAGTCTGAGAAATGGAAGCATTTTATCCTTTATCAAATAGTTCTAAGTCAGGGTTAATCTGTCAAAAAGAAAAAAAAAAAGGCAGTTTTAAGATCTCAGTTGTCTGGAAAGCATGAACACAAACAACCCCAAAAATCTCACAAGGAAACAAGAACCAAAACCCCTCCCAAGTATGTTTATTCTTTCATGAGAAATATACTCTATTATATCAGAATCAGCTCACTGAATCTGTGAGGTTGAACAGCAGGTTTTGCACTCCCCAGTCTCTGCTTGGCAGCATCATGTATAAACTGCTAAACTACAAAAACATGGCAGTGGGCTTAGTGTGTCTGTCTCCTGGCCAGAGGAACCGTTCTTGCTTTATCTACTTTGTCTGTAATCTTTTGGAAATAGTAGTGATTTCCTACAAACCTGAGGTGAGCGATTTTCACCTTAGCTACATCTTGCAGAGAGTTCATTCTGAAAGCATTTTAGCAGGGGAGAGGGAGGTCTCTAAGGCTGCCTGGGGCAGAGAGTGGGTGATGCAGCAGCCAGGACACTTGGGCATCACTGGTTCTTATCATCCTACTGTCCCCAGTGAGGGGCCATGGTGATGAGATAAGGATTTGGTTAAGACCAGAACTGACCCAGTGTTGGGAAGATAAGTGGAAAGTACAGTGGGAGGGAGGGTACCAGGTGGGTGGGTGGGGCAATGACTAGACTCTATTCCATTTGGGCACGGACACTACCATCTCCCTATTAGGAAAGGATCCCGCATAATCAGGACTCGACAGTGTTCTGAGAAGACTGTGAGATCAGATGGAGTCATTTTTGGATATAAACGCCTGTGGCTTCCCCTGCGCAGTTCAGGGAAGACTTAATTGCTGTGTTCTGCCTCCTTGCACTCCTCTCCCTGCACTTAACCACCCACCTTCCAGGAGCACATCTGCAGGCTCCGCAGAGACCTGGCAGGCAGCCACAATTCTGTCCCACACTCAGCACTGTCTCAAATGCCAGACTTGCAGGGATTCTGCACGTGAGAGCAGAGGGCACCAGAGCAGTTAGGGGAAAGTTCTGTTGATCCAGAGCAACAGCTTCCTAGGAACAAATTAAAACCTGGAATCTTCTTTGCTGAAGAGAGAGCCAAGTCTGTGTGTCTCACAATAAATGAAAATGTGTGTGTGTGTGTGTGTGTGTATGTGTGTGTGTGTGTGTGTGTGCGCGCGTGTGTGTCTGTATTTATGAATTTTTGGTACTGGGGATTAAAGCCAGGATATTGTACTTGCCTCTTCACTGAGCTGCAAACAGCCACTATCCCTGTCTCCTAAGTTTAATTCAAAGCCTAGTCTTCCATACTGAAGCTGGAAATGCAAATACAAACACGAAATGGTCATATTCACTCACTTCCCAGTTGGGCACGTAAGGTCTTTGTGAAATCTGTGCAAACTTTGAATCCTTAGTAATTTTATTTTCTTTCATACCGAATGTGTGTCCTCGAATGATATTTAACAGGTTAAGACATTTACTTATACAATTATACATTTGTGTATCAGGTTCTAATTAAGCCCAGCACAGCTTTTCTAAGGGAACTTCTATCCCAGATCTAACATTAAAATAGAAGTAAGTTCACTCAACCAAGCAGTTCACTTGAGCTCAGTGACTTATTTATTTACCATGGTGAAGACCTAGTCCATGGTGCAGGCACGCCAGACAAGCTCTCTATCACTGAACTTTATCCTTTTCCTTCTAGTTTTTTCATGCAGTAAACTTCGAACCCCTACCCAGATCCAGCCAATGGACAGGACACTCTGCACAGCTGAGTAGAGAGTGGGGTCTGACTTTCACACAAACCCTGGTGCCCCATATTTGACCACACACATCCCCTGGATGGGGAGGCCTGGTGGCACTCAGAGGAAGGATAGCAGGCTACCAAGAAGAGATTTGATACTCTATGAGCATATATAAGGGGAGGAGGTCCCCCTCAGTCACAGTCATAGGAGAGGGGAATAGGGGGAAAGCGGGAGGGAGGGAAGAATGGGAGGATACAAGGGATGGGATAACAATTTAGATGCAATATGAATAAATTAATAAAATATATTTTTTAAAAAAAGAATGGATACACTCTTGACAGGCACGCCCCCAGTGGCCTCCTTCATCAAGCCAGGCTCCACCTCCTCAGCAACTCATGTGGTTCGGACTCAGCCCATTAACTCATTGATCCAATTGCTTTTCAGTATTGCCACCACCTGGGGACCACACCTTTAACACATGAGCCTTTGGGGGAATATTTTATACCCAAACTATACCTGTCTTTGGGGGATTCTGGGCAACTGAGACAGGAACAGAGAGTGTTCTTCAGATAGAGGAGAGACATAGGCAGACTCTGGCAACTCTAAGTCTATGATTTATTTCTTGAATTGTGGCATTGTCCCTGTAACGTCTAGACTTGGTATAGAGTTTGAAGATTTGTGGGTATATGATTTCTTTGCCTAGTTGAAGTCTTTCCTTTTTCAATAACTCAAAATCTTCTTTAAGGAATTAAAAAAACACACACACACAAGGAATATGCTTAAACAGGAGAAGTGATCTGACAGGGAGGAAAAGATGAGGTTTCTGGAGTCACACTAAGTTCTTGGAAGGCTGAACTGGGCTGCCTGTCCAGCGCCAACTCCTGAATTGTCTTGAATCACACACAAGGAGAGGCACTATGTGGCTCTTTGTCCATGTGGCCAAGGCCAGGTTCGTGGGAGTCTATGGGAAACACACTTTCCAGCTCATGAATTGCTCAGAAGAAAAAGAAGAAAGGAAGATCATTCTAACCATCACAGGTGATTTATTTTATGTTTTGTATTGGATATTTAAGAATGGGAGATATTTTAGAGACCATCTATTTTAATCCTTTACCCTGGCGGGGAGAGGGGGTGATTCGCTCTTCAAAGGTTTTAGCACAAACCAGTCTATGCTTCACCCACACAGTGATGGAAAACTCGACCTCATGCAGCTAAGGATCAAGAGCTGCCACTTAATCATTGAAAGTTCTTCCAGACTTGGAACTGAACTCTGTCTTCCTGCAACTCCTAGGTGTCCGGATTTCACTCAGTGGTACATCAGACTGTGTCCAATTTACCCTTCACTGCAGAGTCTTTGCCTGTGGCACCTTCTTTCTCACTTCTCTGTACATTCAAACTCCAGATCCCTTTAAGGTAGTGTTCTGGCTGCTTAACAACCTTGCTGAAGTGTAATGCTCAGAAAGAACACACTGCTCCTAGGTTTTTAGATTAGGTTGTAGTCAAATGCCACTAAATGTCTCCCTGACAGTTGCACTTCTATGTATACAAATATCTTAACTGTACTTCCGTTTATACAAATATCTTTTTTTTTTTTTTTTTTTTTTTTTTGGTTTTTTGAGACAGAGTCTCTCTGTGTAGCCCTGGACTCACTTTGTAGACCAGGCTGGCCTCAAACTCACAATGTTCAGGCCTTCCTTTGCATCCCGAGTGCTGGGATTAAAGGCATGTGCCACCATGCCAGGCTTTTATTCAAATATCTTAACTATACTTCTGTTTTTATTTTTATTCTTTCTCCTTAATCCCAGCACTCAGGAGGCAGAGGCAGGAGGATCGCTGTGAGTTTGAGGCCAGCCTGGTCTACAAAGTGAGTCTAGGACAGCCAAGGCTACACAGAGAGACCCTGTCTCGAAAAACCAAAACCAAACCAAAGAAACAAACAAAACACCTAAAGCATTATGCTCAGAGCAAATAACTCCCACCATGCTGTTAAATTCTACTATAAATAAAACTGATGCATCAAAATGTACTCGTTAGTTAAAATAAAATAGTCCATTAGACATCTTTAGGGTGAAAGGAGCAAGTACCAACAATTCAACATGCTCTCCGTTTAGGGGTATATGCATGAAACTGTCTCTACAGCAGGGCTCATTTGGGTTGGGCAACTCTTTGTTATTGGGCTTCTTTGTTTAGTGGTACCCCAATTCTATCTCCATTAGATGCACTCCCTCCCCCAGGTATGACAAAAAAAAAAAAAGTGTCTCCAGGCCAGGTGTGATGGCGCATGGCTGTAGGGCCAGCCACTGAGGGAGCCTATGGCCGGAGGACTGCTGGGCCCAGGTGCCCAACAGCAGCTTAGGTTCCAAACCTATTTCCAGGTAAACCTGGGCCACACAGTGAGACTCTGATCTCAAAAAACAAAAAAGAAAGTCTCCAGACATTGTCAATGTCCCCTGGGGGACAAAACAGTCCCCAACAGAGAATAATTTCTCTGTCCTAATACACTTACAGTGGTAAAATCCATGTGGGATCTAATTATAAATAATTAAAACTGTTTCCATTCCTAGCTGCTCTGTGATCAATATATATATATATATATATATATATATATATATATGCACATATATCTCAATGTATTTTATATAATAAAAATAAAAATTATTAAAATGCCAAACAGCCATACTATTATTATGAATTATAGCCACTTTTTTAAAAAAAGCTTTTTAAAAAACAATGGTAGATAGAAAATTTATGGTTGATGTAATGTAAGGAACCAAAGAGGGAAAAAGAGAAAAACAGTCCTAAGATAATTTCACTTGAGTTCATCTAGAAGATGGTGGGTGGGAATGTGTGGGCCAGTGAGACTAATTTATGACCCAATGCACCCAGCCAGGATGATCAACTCGGTTTAATGGTCTTATTATGGTTATCACACTGGGCAGGCTTGCGCTCTGGGCTGTGCAAAGAGTTTTTTCCTTGCTGTCCTGATTTCCTTGGAGCTGAGCACAACCCAGGACATCAGATTTTACTCCTGTCGCTGTCTGGAAGACAAATTCTCTTTACCCGCTGTTACCCCATGGGCAAGATATGACACTTGGCTTCATTCACTTCCCAGTGGTGGAACTTTCTGTTGTTTAACATACTTATTTTATTTTTTTAAATGTGTATGGGGGATTTGCTTGTCTGTGTACCATGTCCCTGCCTGGTGCCTGGGGTAGACAGAAGAAGGCATCTGATCCCCCTGAAACTGGAGTTACAGATGGATGTGAGCTGCCATGTGGGTGCTGGGAATTGAACCTGGGTCCTCTGCAAGAACAGCTAGTGCTCTTAACCTTTGAGACATCGTGTCAGCCACAGTGGTGGCATTTTGATGTATCAGTTATTTAGGAGTTACGGGCTATGAGTATAGCTTCAGTGACAAGTGTTTTTATGAGTAAAAGAAATCTAATGTGGAAGCAGTAAGTAAAGCCCTGGACTTGAGTGATAACTCGTGATAAGACAGGTAGCATCAGTCAAGAACCCCAACACTCCTGACACCCCTATACTTGGTCCTCAGGGACAGACTCCCTTGAGGATATAGAGGAGACAATGGGGCCTGGCCACAGAAGAAAGGGGACAATACAAGCACATGCGCACAATAAAATGAATTTAGATACCCTTAACTAAAAATGAGTAAACATTTACATTACTCACTCAAAAATCTTCAAGTGATCCTACAACTAGTTGTTGTTGTTGTTTTTCCCAATACAGTGATGTACAAGATAGTCCTCAACATACAGCACTGATTTCTTCTTTCTACTATGATTGAAGGAGCTAAGTGGCCTTGTAGGAAGAAGTTGAGCTGGCAATTGAAGCCGAGTTATCTTCTCTGCGTACATAGCAAGCACATCCCTTAGAAGCATGTCCCTCCCACCATTTTTGGAACTGTCTTCCACATGAGCCCCACACATGGCAAAAGAGGATAGGTGTGGCCGCAGCACAGGGAACAGATGGGCGTGTGACATTGTAGGCACAGATCTGTGGGCTGGGATAAGCCAGTGAGATTCTTTGCCCCACACACTTAGAATTTAGGCTCTAATTAGCTGGGCAGTATGGAGTGCTTTACCTCAGGACAGAAGCAGCTGATCAGGAAGAGGATGCTGAGAGGAGCACTATTGGGAAGTTGGAGGGGAGGCACCGAATGACCTTAGTTCAGTCAGGATTGACTGTACACTTTTCAGCACCTACCTAGTGCAAAAAATGAATGTGGGAGTTTTTTTTTTTTCCAAAAGCAAGCAGGAAATGTTATTAAACATACTAAAGTATAAATATGTTTTCTCCTTAAAATATTTCACAGGGGCTGGTGGTATAGCATAGCCTGGTGGTAGAGTATTGTCCTGGCACACGCAAGGCCCTAAGTTCAATCCTCAGCACTGCAAAAGAACAGAAGAGGAAATTGTTCCTGAAGCACAGTAAAGAACTATGTCTCCCTACCCAGATCTAGCCAATGGACAGGACAGTCTCCACATTTGAGTGGAGAGTGGGATATGACTTTCTCATGTACTCTGGTGCCTCACATTTGACTATGTCCCCTGGAGGGGGAGACCTAATGGCACTTAGAGGAAGGACAGCAGGTCACCGAAAAGAGACTTGATACCCTATGAGCATATACAGGGGGAGGTAATCCCTTTCAGGAACAGTCATAGGGGAGGGGACTAAGGGGAAAATGGGAGGGAGGGGAGAATGGGAGGATACAAGGGATGGGATAACCATAGAGATGTAACAAGAATAAATTAATAAAATAAAAAAAAAGAACTATGTGTTGCCTAGATGGGGAGGCCACGCCGAGTGGCTTAAACAAGTGACTTGCATTTTCTCACCATCCTGAAGAGCACAAGTTTACAACCAAGATGGCCTCAGGGCTGGTCATGCTGCAGCGCTTCTTCCCAGCTTATAGATGTCACGCACCATCTCCCTGCATCCCTGCACAGCTGTCCTGAGTGAGACAAGACTACTGAAAACTCTAGTTTCTTCTGCCTCTCAGAAGGACAGTGGTCCTACTGGACTCGAGCCCCACACCCAGGGCCATTTAATCCTGGTCACTTCATTAAAGACCCTTTCTCCACATCAGTCACACTGGGACTCAAAGTGATTCTGTCAACACACAGCAAGAGGGAATACTAATCCACAGCTTGTCAATTAAAGAAAATACTTAGTGTCATAATTTTGCATACCAAGCAATACTTTGTGTGATATCTTGGTTGAGCGTCATATTTTCCTTTCATTTCTGCATAGGTATACACTAAGTCATCAAAACGCTTTCTTCTGGCAGCTTCATTTTCAATCACTATAATTAAAAGTAACGGTAAGTTTCTCTTCAAAAATGAAGACTGCAAGCATTTTTTGGTAATTTTAATTTTGAGGAAGGTATTTCTGATGATTCAACAATTAAGGACATTTTCTGAGCTGTGACAATACCCAGTAAATTTCTGATAAATTATTTTTGAAATAAGAATATCAAAAAATCCAGGACTGATAATTATTACAGAAGAATATTTTACAAAGATTTGATTTTTTCATACCAACCAGTTTCACATCAGTATGAATTTGATTTTAAATGCAAATTTGTACAATGGTATTATAATGTTTCCTTTTACATTTTGTCTGCCTCGAGGAGACGTTGAAAAAACTGACTCCACAGTTTGTATATTACCAATATTTCTGTTTATCTGCTATCACTAAGTCATTAACTGCAAAAGAAAATTGAATTTAAAAGTGCCTGCTTTGTGAGTGACTGAGTCATCTGAGTCTTCATATGTAAATGTTCTATTCCATCAGTTGAGCTCCTCTTTAAATTTGATTTCTATGGCTGGGGAGATGGCTCTGTGCTTAAGAGCACTGGCTGTTCTTTCAGAGACCCTGAGTTCAATTCCCAGCAGCCACACGGTAGCTCACAAGCACCTGTAATGGGATCTGGTGTTCTCTTCCGGCATGCAGGTATAAATGCAGACTGAGTACTCATATGTAAATAAATAAATAAAACTGGTTTCTACTTCCAAATTTGTGAATATTTTATCTTTCAAAAGGTTGTGATAATTTTCAAAAACAGAAGTTTAAACTTAAAAAAAAAATCTTAACTCCCTGAAAGGCTTTATCACAACATCAATGTGTACATTTTTATTTTGTAAAAATTTACTAGCAAACTTTTGCTTGCGGCAATTATTAGCCAAGGAGTTAAGATGTGTGCATGTCCTTCAGAAATAGACTGGCAAACTGGTCCCTGGGCAGGATCTTGGTGGAGCCAGCATAGAAACTTTTTCCTTGCTGCTGCTGCTGCTGCTGCTGCTGCTGCTGCTGCTGCTGCTGCTGCTGCTGGTCATGGTGATGGTCATGGTGATGGTCATGGTCATGGTCATGGTGATGATGATGATGATGATGGTGATGATAATGATGGTGACACTGCTACCATCACCAGCCTGAGCTAGGGCAAAAGTCCTGGCTCTGTGGCCAGACACATTGCTGAATTCTTTTGCTTACCCCCTCCCCCAAGACAAGATTTCCTCTGTGTAGTCTTGGCTATCCTAGACTTGCTTTATAGACCAGGCTGGCCTCGAACTCACAGAAATCCTCCTGCCTCTGCCTTTTTGTTTAAATCTAAAGAATATATATACATATATATGTATATCAATGACTGAAAAATGATAACAAATTAAGTATAAAAGATTTGGTATCAAAATGAAAAAAAAAAAAAACCCAAAGATTTGAAAATATGAGCCATCATACTCTGACTAGGGAATGGAGCCACCCACACTTGGCTGCAGCTTCCCAAACCAATTAACATAATAAAGACAATCCTTCACCCAAGCTGCCCTCCCAGATCATTCTAGATTTTATCACACTGACAATTAAAATTAACTATCCCAATGATTAATTACTGTTTGATTCGTACTACTCTTGATTATATTAGTGAGTATTTCTGGTAATGTTCCCAACAAAATTTAAGCATGACGTAACTCAGTCTCTACAGATGAATCATTCATCTTTTCATTAGACCTATGTAGGGACCTGGAAATCAGCTCAAGGCTCCGGAATACCAAATTCTCAGCACAAAGAAGATTCATTTGCCCCAGGGAGACAAAAGGCAGGAATAAGGGACAAAGACAGGAGAAAAAGGATGAAGGAGAAGGGGGAGGGATCAAATGAAATGAGGAAAGGGCATTTGTCTCAGGGTCAAAGAGCTGCCTCTGGATGGAGAGGAGACAGACGGGGCCCATAGGAAAATGACAGTTTATAAAGGTAAAGGGGAAAAGCCCGTGTTAGGATAAGGTGTTTAACTTTAATTGGGCACGTTAATTGGGGCAGCCAAAGGGGGCTTTTAATTGCTGGACTTCAATACTTTGATAGCTGGATGTTGGTAGTCAGCCTCAGGAGGAAGTGACGTAATAAGGGAATAGACCTTGGTCTCTAGCTTTAGGAATGTAGCTAAAGGTGTTTAGCAAGGCAGGAGGAATAGGAGGAAGGCCAAGGCCTGCCAGAGCCATGTTTGCCATGCTCAGGCTGGCTAGCCAGGGTTCCTTCGATCTTATGTTCTTTCTTTTTTTTTTTTCTCCTACTTTTTACTCTTTCTCTCTGCACTCTGAAAATGACCAAGATGCTTTGAAATGCATGCAATCGTATGGGCAACTTTTCCTTATAAATGCAAAATTTAGTCTGTTTCTCTTTAGAGTAAATTTCAGAGCTCAATCTGGTTATACCGGCCTGTAAGGTCAGCAGTTTAGAAGGCTGAGGCAGGAGATCAAAGGTTCAAGACTTAACTGAGATACAGATTAAATTCAAAGGCCACATCCAAGCAGCTTAGTGAGACCCTGTCTCATAGTATAAGAAGAGCTCTGGCGATATAGCCTTTCAATGCTAGTGCCCTTGCCCCCACCAGTGAAGCCCTGGATTGCACTGGGGAGAGGCAGTTCTAGAAAGAGAGAGATTTATTACACCTAAAACTGTAAAAAAAAAAAAAAAAAAAATCAATGCCAATATACTGAGCCAGGCCTGGTGTTGCACTCTTGATGCCCCGACTTTTGGAAGAAAGCTGAGGAATTAGAGATCATCTTCCTCAGCTGCACAGTGAGCCAAGCCCCAGGCTACGTGAAACCCTGTCTCAAGCAAAACAAGGTAAATTTCTCTTTGCCCACACAGGGCTACAGCCCTAAGCCAGGACAGGATATCCCTGCACACAGCTCCTCTGCACAATCGTCCAGTCAGATTCATCTACAAAACAGAAGTTCAAAGATGAAGTTATTCTTTATTTTAAGATGGCAAGGACAGCTATTCGGGCAAACGAGGGGTCCTTTCTGAGTTCAAGTCACTTATGACCTATGACCGTCCTGGGTCAACTTCTGATTGGCCAGCTCTCCAATCATTCCAAGCTCTACTTCTGTCTTCTCCATTGGAAACTCATAAAATGGTCTATTGTTCTATTGTCTTAAAAAAAAAAAAAAAAAGGAAGGGGAAAGGGGGGGGGGGAGACCCCCCTATTGGGCGGCTATTACTGAGTTCCTTAGTATTTCCCCGTTTTTCGGGCTTTTTTTTTTTTTTTTTTTTTTTTTTTTTTTTTATGTGGTTCTCATCTAGGAGCCATGCGCCACCTTCCTGAAATGCCTCATCTCAAAAGCATGTGGCTATCAGTTATGGCAGATTCAAGCAGAAGTCCTGGTCCACCAAAGGTTTCTGGAAAATGTCTGCCTTTTTCCTGCTCCCCTCCCTCTTCTGAGGAGGAATGAAGACAGAGGGCCGGGGGTCGAAGGGCAGGTCTCTCCACCCTGAGAAGACAGCTGGACCACCGTGCACTGCAAGCTTTCTGAAACTGCTACACAAAGCCTAAGCTGCCAATCGGTCTCTACGTTTGCTGTGATAGGGGAAACATCTTGGCTACTCTCTCTCTCTCCCCCGTTTCTATCCCCTGCAGCCAAATGCAGTGTTTATAGAGACACCCCTTGCAGCTTTGTCTCCATTTGCGTGGCCTTCTCACACTGTGCTTCCACTCCTGCCCAGCAATACCTACCCCCCCATCTAGCCTAGGACTGGCCTCAGGCTATGAAACCACTGGGGCTCCCATACACCTCCCCCGTGACCCCCCCTCCTGACCCTTGACCCTCTCAACCCCCGACCCCCTCATCCCCACCCCCATCCCCACCCTCGCAGCTACCCGCAGTTAGGAATCCTGCAGGCTGGAGCTATACAGTTTGTACTACCTTGCACGATGCCTGACTTCCTAATTCCCAGCCTCCTACCAGTTTCTCACGAACACATTCACAGACATGTTTGTATAGACTGCTCTCAGGGGAGTCCTCATTTTCTGGACCACTTCTTGGGGAGCCCAACCTAAGACATATTCTGAGATGCCTGTGTCAGACAAGCCTTTCCTTGGAACAAAGGTAATTTACAAAATGGCTAAGATCAATAACTCAAATGACACCACGTGTTGGCGAGGATGTGGAGAGAGAGGAACACTCCTTCATTGCTGGTGGGAATGCAAACTAGTACAATCACTTTGGAAATCTACCTGGCACTTTCTCAGAAAAATGGGAATAGGGCTTCCTCAAGACCCAGCTATTCCACTCCTTGGAATATACCCAGAAGATGCACTACCACACAACAGGGACATATGCTCAACCATGTTCATAGCTGCCTTATTCATAATAGCCAGAACATGGAAACAGCCTACGTGTCCCTCAGTAGAAGAATGGATAAAGAAACTGTGGTATATTTACACTATGGAATACTACTCAGCTATTAAAAACAAGGAATTTCCAAAATTTGTGGACAAATGGATTGAATTAGAAATTATCATGAGTGAGTTCACCCAGAAGCAAAAAGAGTCAAATGGTATATACTCACTTATATCGAGACACTAGTCCAAGGGGTACGCCCCCATGAAAAACTTTACCTACCAGGAAAGTGGGTCAGAGGGGAGGACATCCTATTGAGACTTTAGGGGTGAGAAGCCTGGGAGAATGAGGAAATAGAAGGATCCAGAGGGTCCTGGAAAACTACAGGCGGGTCTGGGTCCTGGGGTCCTTCCTGCTCAAACTATGGCACCAGCCAAGGAAAACATAGGCAGTAAACTTCGAACCCCTACCCAGTCTAGCCGATGGACAGGACATTCTCCACCGTTAAGTGGAGAAGGGGATCTGACTTTCACACAAACTCTGGTGCTCCATATTGGACCATGTCCCTTGGATGGGGAGGCCTAGTGGCACTCAGAGGAAGGATAATAGGTCACCAAGAAGAGACTCGATACCCTATGAGCATATACAGGGGGAGGAGGTCCCCCTCAGTCACAGACATAGGGGAAGGGAGTAGTGGGGGGGAAGTGGGAGGGAGGAAAGAAAGGGAGGATACAAGGGATGGGCTAACAATTGAGATGTAATATGAATAAATTAATTAAAAAAAAGGAAAAGAAAAAAATTTTAAAAAATTAAAAAATTAAAAAAAAAAAAAAAACAATCAGCTTTGTGTCTCCTTGCTTCTTTGGTTTGTTTTGTTTCTGAGACAGGGTCTTTGAGGGTAGCTCAGACTGGCCTCACACCCATGATTTTCCTCCCTGTTGTCTTCCAAATGATGAGATTATAGGTGTCACATGCCCTGATGACAAGCCATCGTTGTCCCATGTCCGAAGAAACCTTCCACCCTCATCACACATCCAGGCTGAGACCATCCCAGAAGGCTTTACAAAGTTCAAATGTAACAGTTACACATAATTGTTTTAAATACACCCGCAACTGGTACTACTCTCTGGAGATTGCTCCCAGCTTGACACCAACAAGAAGAAAAATATGGGGCTGGGCGTGGTGGTGTACACCTTTAATCCCAGCACTCGGGAGGCAGAGGCAAGCGGATCACTGTGAGTTTGAAGCCAGCCTGGTCTACAAAGGGAATCTAAGACAGCCAATGCTACATAGAGAAACCCTGTCTCGAAAACAAACAAAAAAGATTAAGAGGAAAAATACAGAGAATACAAAACATATTCATTGACTGGAGAAGGGGGGCTCTTTCTCACACCTGAGAGCAGTGTTAGTGAAAACACTTTCCAGCATGGCAGCAGCTCCTGAAGGAGCATAGCTTGAGACCCTAAGCCTCCTGTCACCTCCAAAGACATGATTACCTACCCTTAAAGTCCCAGCACGCATGCTGGTCTTTTCTGTGCAATAGGAAATCCATTTCACAGTTCTGTTTTGCAGATAAAAGAAAACAGTTTTATTCACAGACTGGATCTCTCTTACCTTGATGTTGTTAGCTATCTCGATGTTGATGAGGCTGTAATTGTCTCTAACGACCTAAATCAATATTTTCACTGAGAAAATTGCTCAGTTCTGGCACAGAAACCAAACTGAGCCACTGAGGTCCTGGCTAGCAGAGGCTGACTCAACTCCCTCCCACTGCCAGGGGCATGGTGAGTTAGTGAAGAGACACACAGACATCTCTTGGGAAGCAGAGGGGCCCTCTGAATTCAATTCTGGAAGGGAAAAAAATACTTCTGTTTTGAGAAGAAATAATTTTCTTAAGATTGAAAAGTTCTTCCTGCCTTAAGGGATCTTTCTCAATAATACATTGCCTTGTGGCTCCTACCTTTTTTTTTTTTTTATTGATTCTGTTAATTTAGAGTTCTACCAAGCTGGGTTTAGAAAATATCCCAATATAAAGCTTCATTAATTGTAAAAATTCGCTGAACTGGCTGGGGGGAATACTTCCACGTCGGATTTATTTCATATTTCAGCTCAATGCTTTTGATTTTAAAAAGAGGCAAGCGACCCACTGCTGCTCTGAGACCAGAGAGCCCCAGGCTTTGTCCTGATCTGTGGTGGATAAGAAGGTGGCTGCGTGCCCTGCAGAAGCGTTTCTATTACATTATCAGAAACCGACTCCTAAAGAAAGAGGAAAGTGTGCAAATGAACCGACCCTGCACTGCTGTTTTTTGTTTTTTTGTTTTTTTTTGTTTTTCACAGAATCCGAAGACAGAGTGTACGTGTAATCTCGCTGGCAACGTGAGGAAGCTAAAAGCCCTCTGGACGTCATGAGCACCCTGCTGCACTCGGAACATCAGGGCTCCCTGCATATCTGCACGTTCGGCTTGCACGTGACCCAACACGCTTGCCACCTGGTCTTTCTGGCGTGAGCTCTCAGCTGCAGAGCTCATCATGGAACTGACTGGATAAGCTAATCCTCAAGAGGGGAAGCTAATTGGTCTCACTCACTGTTGAGCCAACCTGGCTGCTGGCTCCCCACCCCTCAGGTCAGGGGCTCAGTCCCATCAGCCATCTGATACCTGATGCCACCTAACATCAAAGGATCTGTGACCGAAAGCAATGGGCAACTTAACAGCCTTAGATGGTTTGTTTCCCTAAAAATACTATGCAGTATACTGTGGAGTTTATGTAATACAAGAGTACTCTAACATATTATTTATGCTTGTAGCAGCAAATAATACATCTATGGCCTTAAGAACAAGAGAGATTATCAATAGGTACCAGTGAGGCATTTGATAAATTCAGCAATTATTCCTAGTTGTCTGAAAGCACCACTAAAAAGGCAAATTGCAAACCTATTAAAATTTGTAATAGAAAAAAATGAAAGAAAGAAAAATAAAGAAAATAGAGAGAGAGAGAAAAAAAAAAAAAAAGAAATGTTACAAGGTAGTAAGTCTCCTTACTAGCTCTCAGTGGAATAAATGGATGGAGACTGTGAAAACATCATTCATACACAGAAAGATGCTCATGAGAGATTAATATGCAAATAAGTAAAGATTAAAGCAATTGACATCTCCAGGGTGTTTATGTGGATTAAATACACAGTCTTCTGCAATGATTTTAGGGGAGTTCAGATGTGTCCAGGGTAGTAACACCACAGACCCTGCAATGATTTCAGGAGCACGCCTTGGTGAACCTTTTAGGTACATTTTTATACTATTTACCAAAAGCCTTAAAAATAAGTTGCTTTTCTAATGTTGTGATAAAACACCATGATGAAGGTAATCTGTAGAAGAAAAATATTCTTTGGGCCTATAGTTCCAGAGGGGTGAGAGATGGATTACGGCGAGGATGTGGTGGGCACGGGGGCAGGCATGACAGCTGAAATAGCAAGCCCAGAGCTTTCATCTTGAACTGCAAGCATGAAGCAGAGAAGATCATACTGGAAATATCTTGAGTTTTTATATCCCGAAGTCCAACTCCACTGACACAATTCCTCCAGCAAGGCCACACTTCCTAAGCCTTCCCAAACAGTGCCACCAGCTGGGGTCCAAGTATTTAGATACATGAGCCTATGGTGGGCATTCTCATTCCAAACCACTGCAAATGTATTTGTGCACCACTGCTGGGAATTTATCACATACGTTCCAATATCTATGTGAGACCATTACCTACATCCCTTATAAAACAGGAAATCATCAACAATAAAATAATGATTTATGATATTATAAAGCAGAGGTAGACATCAGAATCTGAGAAGGCATGACTCCACAGTATTGAGAGTTGGATACAGGTAGATTCCCTTCTAGCCAGCCAGTCTAGCCAGAAATGGCAAGCTTCCCGTTCAGAGAGAGACTGTGTCAAAACAATAAGACTAAAAGTGATATTGGAAGCCAACCAAAATCCTGCTCTTGACTCCATATGCACACATACACACACACACACACAAACACACACACCTACACACTCCCATGCATACACTGTACATATAACATATTGTATATGTATGCACAGTGTGGAGAAGAGAAAAGGGGATGGACAGAGGGAGAGAGGGGAAGAAGAGGAGATGGAGGGAAGAGGGAAAGAGATTCTTTAGACCTCGTAGCTGAGACTAGTGCTAGGGGCACCATTGGACAGTATGTACATAGGCCCTTCCCATTCAAATTTCCTTTTGAGTGAATTAGTTGGAAGGTAAAACTCTAACCAGAGTTTAAGAATCATTATGCCTTACTAATTCACATCCTGGATTAAAAGCAGTAGCTCACACAGAGGGTACTTAACAAATGCAACTCTGTAAGGGCCTGTTTCCAGTTGTATTTTACAGATCGAACACTCCTGCTTTTCCATCAACATCTGTATCAAAACCCAGTATTCCATGCCTCCTTAGGTGTGTGTGTGTGTGTGTGTGTGTGTGTGTGTGTGTGTGTGTGTGTACATCACACACGCAAAAACAAAACTGCTGGGTCCTTGTCCCACTCAGTACATGTACGGCTCTCAAGGGACTGCTTAGCCTCTCTGTGAGTTCTTTTTTTTTTTTTTTTTTAATCTGAATAATGGGAAATAGAAAGCTTAGCTTATAGGGGTTCCTGAAATGATGGGACAAAACAGAGAAACCAGGAGCTGTGGCTCACACCTGTAATCCCAGCCCATGAGAGCCTCACTCGGGAGGATCTGATGCCAGCTTGGCCTGCAGTATGAGACTCTGACTCAGGAAGGAAAAGAAAAAAAAAAAAAAAAGATAAAACAAGATAATCACTTGAACAGTGCCCATGACCCACTTACTGCATCATAAATGATGATGCTAAGAGACTAAATAAATGAGACTTTGCAGGCTCAATAATGCCATTATTAAAAATGTAATGAGAGCCAAATGTGGTGACGCATGCCTTTAATTCCAACACTCTGGAGGCAGAGGCAGGAGGATCTCTGAGGCTGAATCACACCAAACAAGAGACAAGTTTTTACAGTTCACCATCTCAGGGTTCACAATGGCATCAAATATTCTGCAACAGGAAAAGACACATATATTAGGAAGTCTTTTCATCTGTTTTTTTGTTTCTTAGAAACGGTCTCACAATGGAGCCCAGATGGCTTCAAACTCCCAGGTATCCTCCTGCCTCAGACCGTCGAGTGCCGAGTGTGCAGATGTAAACCGCCATGCCTGGCTGTGTAAACTTGCCTCATGCATGTTCTTCCACTGTTATCAACGAAACAGTTTACAGATCCTCACAGTAGTTCCTGTCAGCTTGATTGCCAACATTTCACTTGAAATAAACTACAGATTTTTTTTTTTTTTTTTTAGCTTCACACACATTTTATTTATTCAGCTGGTATTTATTGGATGCCACCGTGCATAGATGTAGGTCCTGGGCCTACACTACTGAGCAAAGAGAACACTTCACACACAGACTCTACCTACTGCAGGAGGCAGATAAATAAGAAACAATACAGTTTCAGGGCAGATGCTCTCTGAAGAACAGCAGAGCAAGGTGCTGGTGTCATTAGGCATAAGTAAGAGTGGTACTTAATACAGGAGTCAGGGAAAGTCTGTCTGCTGAGGCCATAGCTAATTGGAAGCCTAACACAAGGTGCAGACGCTGCATGGAAGTGAATTTGTTGGTGAATTCATGGGGTAAGTCTAGAAGAAAATGCAAGAAACTGAACTGCGTCTGGGGAAAGAATCTAGTGATCTGTGGGGGGAGGGGGTGGAATGGGGGTGTGGCGTTACCCTCTCTTGTATAACTCAAGCTATGGATGTTGCATATGCAGTGCCTAGTGACGGGGATCGATTTCTGGTGCTGAAACAAAAGTTTCGCTGGCAAAACAAGTCTGGAAGGATGCAGCAACCTGTGAGAGGTGGTGAGGCTTGACCTCGGGAGAAGGAGGGCTGCAGGTGTGCAGAAGTGATCAAACTCAGTACATCTTGACAATAGAAAACTGGCCAGTGGATAGATGTAGCCTTCAAGGATGAAGAGATAGTGGCAACGCTGCCCGCCCCTCCCCCCACCAGGTGTTTAAGCAACACTAATGATATATATGGAAGACGGAGCCCTTTAGAGATGGGATCAGCCTCAGGAGGATGGGGCAGGTGGCAGGTAGGCTGAGCACAACCCAGAGGTGTCAATGTGACAGAGAAGACTTTAAAGGGAACATAGAACCAGCAACAATAAACATTGTTGGACTAGAAAAGTAATGTGAAAATGGAGAACAGATTTAGGGGGGTGAAGGTCATTGATGCCCCTTGGTAAGGGCAGTGTCAGCACAGCATAGGTTAGTAATGAACGGTTACTGGTTTAGCTCTTCAGATTATTTTATTTTGTTTTATTTTATTGGTTTTTCGAGACAGGGTTTCTCTGGGTAGCCTTGGCTGTCCTGGACTCACTTTGTAGACCAGACTGGCCTCGAACTCACAGCGATCTGCCTGCATCTGCCTCTCGAGGGCTGGGATTAAAGGCATGCGCCACCATGCCCGGCACTCTTCAGAATTTTTAACACTTTTATTCTCCATTGATATTTTAGGCTTTTTCATACTGAACTGAAAGACTTCTGCATATACTTGTAATGTTAGTTGTGTATGGTTCCCCTGGTTTTGTAACTTTAATTTTCCTAGGTGTTTCATTCAAACATCTATTACTTTTGCAGTTAGAGTCATTAGCTTCCTAAGAAACAACAAATAGGCACCTGTATTTTCCTCCTTTTTTTTTTATACCTTCTCGTATCTTATGTTATAATGTTATTCCTTTGAATTCTATTTTATACCAAGGATCCATCTAATTCTATCACCTGAACTCAAATAATTTAAAAACATCTATATTCCACTTATTGAGGAATTGTTTCTTTCCTTCTGTTTTATGGTGCTATCGACTATGGGTTAAAGTGTGTCCTTCAGAGAGATATGCCATCCTTTTCGACATATGGAAATAGGGTCATTGCAGATGCGCTTGCTGAAGAGGTCACATGTAAGTAGAGTGTGCCCTAAATCCATATGATTAGTGTGACATCATAGACACAGGTGCAGAGAGGAGAAAGCCAGACGAGTACAGAGGACAAAGACAGACATTTGAAGACAGAGGCAGAAACTGGGGTACCACAAGCCGTGACATGGATGGAGCCATAGAAGCTAAAAGAAATTGGTCCCCTTGAAACATCTCAAAGCTCGTTCAGACTTTTGACGCCAAGAAAAATAGAATGGGTTACGTTATGTAAGGCTGCACTGGGCTATTTCCTTAGGAAACTAATACATCATCTGCACCAAACAGAATTTTCTTTAAACTGGGGTCTGTCCTGTGACTTCACTGACTATATTATACCAGTGCTTTTACTAAGAGTATTACAGTTTATTTTATTAGCATTTTCTATTGGTTGTCTTTTCTGACTCTTAGAAGTCTCTCTTAGTTACTGTTCTATTGCTGTGAAGAGACACCATAACCAAGGCAGTTTATAAAAGAAAATGTCTGAATGGGGGAATGTGCTTACAGTTTCAGAGGGTTCGTCCATGCCCATCATGGTGGGGAGCATCATGGTGGGGAGTGTGGCGGCAGGCAGGCAGGCATGGCAGGAAGGCAGGCGTAGCAGCCAGGCAGCCAGGCAGGCAAGCATGGCAGGAAGGCAGGCATGGTGTTGGAGCAGTAGCTGAGAACACATGTTTGATCTGAAAGTTACAGGCAGAAAGAGAGAGAGATGAGACTGAGCCTATCGTGGGCTTCTGAAGCCTCAGATTTTATACCACCTGTGACACACCTCCCCAAACAAGGCCACACTTCCTAATCCTTCCTAAACGGTCCACCAACCAGGGACCTGACATTCAGATATGTGAAACTATTTAAGCCACCACAGTGCTGATCTTTACAATACTGGCATTATTTCCAGAATAGATATAACAAGTCTTATTTCCCCCCAAACACAAATCTAATTATTTCCATACACGCATTGTTTGAGAATTTAATAAGAATGTAAATTTGCACTGTAGGGTGGAGAGGAAACTCAGGGGTAGAGCAATTGCCAAGGATGCTGAAAGCAGGGCCATGGTACAAGATTACACTAAACAACAAAATCTGCAGTTCTCTCACACACAAAAAAAATATGCTTGCAACTTTTAAAAATCAGTTTAAACATAGCAATTCACATATTTTCCAGAAATTTAACACAGTATGTTTTTATAGCATTTCTAGATCATAAAGCATAAAAAATACATGCTTATAGTTAAGAAAGAAAATTTCAAATTTTTTACTTTATTTTTCTCTCCTATATCTCATCCTGCATCCTGACTTCAATTTCCTTTCCCTCTACTCCTCTCAGCCCTTCCACACACACACCACACCCCCTCCCCTAGATCCACTCATATTCTATTTGTTTTGAAAATAAAAGCAGGCCTCCCAAGGATATTGACTATGACATGGAAAGTTACAATAAGACTAGGCACAAACCCTCAAGGTTGGGTGAGGTAACCCAGTAGGAGGAAAAGGGTTACAAGAGTAGGCAAAAGAGCCAGAGACAGCACCAATCAGAAATGCTTAATTCCAAGCCCCACCCTGTTTTCCTACTTCTTCCACTTCCCTGGATTCTTGCCTGGATACATCTTTTAAGGCCCCTCAGGAGCTGCTTGAGGCAGGCTTCAAGCCACCCATATTAGAAGTATTTCTTTCTCTTACTAAAGTTACTAAAGTTACCTGTAGTTCATCTTGTATTTATGTATTATATAACAGAACTATCTTTTATCTATGACTTATTAACTTATATTAGTTTGAACAACATTTTTTTTTCACCACATTATACCCGGAACACCCATTAGCCAATAAAAATTAGATTGGCTAATTCCACCTGTTCCTCCTAATTTTGTTCTTCCAAATCACCATTTTGGGGGCGGGGGTTATAAGTGATGAAAACTGGTGCTTTTGTAGAGAAGAACCAGTGTTTAAAAGCAGCCTTACACAGGTCGTTGTTAGTCCCTGTAACCATGCCTCCTCCAACCAGACACGGACATGAGCATGCCTGTGATGCTTTCCAGTGTGGTGAAATCAGAAAGACAGCAAGCAAGCTCTGGCTTTGTTTTGCATTCCATCCTATGGGTCCCTACTGCTTCGTTCATTTAACGATGTTGTATCACACATCACTGGGGGCTTCAGGGCTTTTGGATTTATTTTGGTTTTGCTTCATAAGCAGCAGCAGGAGAGAGACAGGCCAGTGAGAAAATCCGCGTGGGAGAGGAGGCACTAGTTACGAGCAAGCTGTTCTGGCAGCAGCCGAAGAATGGTGTGGAGATGTGGCCCGTGACCTTCCCCATGACTCCCGGAACAGCCTTGACGTCTTGAAGGCCAGGTCAGTTTCTGAGAACACACCCTGGACTGATGAACTAGGTCAGGGTTACCTAAGCATCACACAATCACGTACCTTAGTGTCTCCGCCAGAAACAGAATCTACCTTGCACTTTTCATTCAGTCACCCATCTGACAAAGACTTAAGGGGGACTGACTGTGCTCTGGGACCCAGAGAATCCAAACCTTTTTTTTTTCTTTTAAAACAAAGTAATATTAATGTCTTTAGCTCATCCTCAGCAGAGAAGCAGGATATGCTAGTTGCCATGTGTCTAACACATTCTAAAGATATATGCCCAGTAACTTCACTTGAAAATGGCCTACTAAGCCAAATGTGGCAGTGCACACCTTTAGTTCCAGCACTCGGGAGGCAGATGCTGGCAGATTGCTATGAGTTCGAGGCCAGCCTGGTCTACAAAGTGAGTCCAGGACAACTAAGGCCACACAGAGAAACTCTTGTCTTCAAAAACAAAAATAAATAAACAAACAAAGAAAACAGCCTACTATGGCCTACTAAAGTCAATTTGGCATCTAGAACCCATGTGACACACCTGAGAAGCAAAATCACCATCCTTCCTTTTAGTCCTAGCAGACTGTGCCCCAACAGAATGGAGTGCAAGGCTTCATTTTCCTTTGCATGCTAATCTCTCTTTCCCATCTTACAATAACAGCCTTTACGTGCTTAATTGCTGCAGTGTTCGATGCCTAGGAAACAGCCTGTACTGGTTTCTTCCTATGTAGATCAAAGCAACACAAGATGTGTCAGACCGAATCCATCCCATCTGGTACATCAATAGAGACAATCAGTGTGGACAGGTGACTTTTAACCATATGGAAGTTGCTCATCTCCCATCCTGAACGCTTGAGAGTGTTTCAGCTTTTAGACCAGGGTAGAGGTAGGATATTTCCATATGCAGGATTGAATACCTCGGAGACAGGTCCCAAGTCTAGACATGAATTCATTTATGCTTCGTGTGCACATTATACTCATAGCCTGAAGGCCATTAAATTATTATTATTTTGTTATTGTTGTTGTTGTTGTTGTTGTTGTTGTTGTTATTATTATTATTATTATTATTATTATTATTATTATTATTATTCGTGCACCTGTATTTTACCTGTAATCAATCCTGTAAGGTCACGTGTGGAATCTTTCCATTTATGATGTCATGTGGGTCCTGAAAGCATTTTCATTTCAGATCATCCCAAATTTTGGATGCTCCATCTGCATTGATGAAGGACTTCACAGAGTAAAGACAGAAGCAGAGCCTAGTGAAGCTCCATGCTCACACCCTCAAAACACAGCCTAGGAACTCTTGCACTCTGGGGAGTCCTGGGCCAGCGGTATGTATTTATTTATTTATTTACTTATTTATTTATTTATTTATTTTACCCCCTTGGTGGACTTGAATAAAGCCTAAACTTCTCAAGCTCTCCCCTATTCATGAATGCGCACACACACACACACACACACACACACACACACACACATATATATATATATATTTTTTTTTTAATCACTGTGAGTTACTGCCCACCATTCAGTGACTGCCAATCACAGGGATGTGTAGGGATTATGTGGTGAGCAGGTTTTCTAGTGGCTATGGGCTAGCCCTCCGTGCAAAGTACGGTTCAAAAATTCTCTGGATACACAGCTGCTGATCTAACCCTCAACAGAGGCTGCGTCTCTCACTCCTCACTGCTTACAGCTCACAACTGGAGTGTGAATGCATTTGGTAATAGCCAGAAGGCCCGTGTTGTGACCTCGGCTCTGTCAGTTACCAGCTAACTCTGTAAAAATGAACACGTGTCACCTTCTTGGCCTTTTTCATCCTCTTTTATAAAACGGAGAGTGTCTTATAGGATTTGTAAGATCTCTTCTAAGGCTACTATTCAAGCAAACAGATCTTAACTTCCCCTCTGTGAAAGCCCTTCCAATATTTAAATGAAGTTGGCCCATCACCTCTCCTCTGAAAACATCCCCTTCCCTTCTGAGTGTCCCCAGTCACACTCCTAGTTTCCAGATCCCTCCCTGCTCTGGCCATTCTACTCTGGAAGCAGGCCAGTTCATAAGCTCGGTTCAGATAAGGGGCACAGTGGAGCCTGCCTGGGACTCCTTCCAGGGCACCTGACCATGCCAGAACCAAGACTCAATTAGAACATCTGGTCACCTTCCCATCCCCACAACCCTGTGGCACAGCCACCAGCCTTGTGGATCTAATGAGTTAGATTTAAAATCCCAGCTACTAAGAAAAGATAATAAAAGCACATGCTGATAATAAGGATAATATACATTTAAAATATAGATAAAGAAGATAATTAAAAAGTACATGTTTTCAAGACTTTTTAACGTAAGAGAAACATTAAGAAAACTCATTGAAATCTGTACTTCAGGGCACAAAGTTCCCAAAGACTTGTTCTGAAGGGATGGGGGTGAAGAAAAAGCCATGCCCTACCAGGCTAAACAGCCAGAGATGCTGCTGCCACCGTGTGGCAGTCGCTATATTGTCTGTGTATGGACGGAAGGACTGTCATGCAATGACTGAGGAAAAGGTTTTCATTTTCGGAGTCCTGAGGCAGGGAACCTGCACACCCGACAAAACACCTCACCCAGATTCCCTCCCCTTTAACAGTGACTATTACCCACACCAGAGATGATACAGCCTCACAGAGATGGAGGCGAAAATTTAAAAATAAAAATAAAATAATAAAATAAAAAAGAGGAAAACTGGAAAGATATTTCAGAGCTGAGGCAGAAAAATAAGGGAGAGCAAGCAAATCAGGAGCTCCTGGCACCCGGCCTCCCCATGTGCCCTTCACGACCCCCCAGGATGCTTTCCTGTCTTTTTCCACCTTTATGTCTGCAGATGTTGATGCTTGACAAAAGTATGATGTGTAAAGGAGGAAAGACTGAAACAGGTTGGCCTCAAGGCAAAACAGTCTACCATGATGCTTTCTAAACATGCACACGCACAGGAGTGTTATGTAAAGGGAACCGCAATGCCCCTATTTTCTCTTAGTAGGTACCCCCATCCTTATAACATATCTCATTATGGCAGCCTGTTTCTGTCTCTTCCTGTAAGCCGTTCTTCAAGAACATCTTGCTGTTCTAATGCATGAAGCATGGATCTACATGTAGCATACATACACATGTGCAGTGTGTCTATGCCATTACATTTTCAGAGAGGGCATCAGAAAAAAAAAACAAGCAGGTTTTTAAGGAGTGTTAATATTGGCAGGGGGGTGGAGACACCAAGGTTGATAAGTCCTACCATAGACAGTATGTGCCTTAGAGTCAAGGATTGTGAATACAGCCCCTCACTGTCCCAAATGCCAAGCAGAAATGCTGTGCGAAATGGGGACAGAGGAAGGGAGGGAAAGAATGCACACACACACCCGGGTGTGCATGTAGGGCTACAAACTAGGGCAGGCATTTAATGTGCTAAACAATTAGCCCAGAGTGGTGCACGCCTTTAATTCCGGCACTCAGGGAGGCAGAGGCAGGCGGACTGTTGTGAGTTCGAGACCAGCGTGGTCTACAAAGGGAGTCCAAGACAACCAGGGCTACACAGAGAAACCCTGTCTCAGAAAAACAAAAATAAAAACAAACAAAAAAAAATTAACACCACAAGTTGGCTTAGTTGGGGGTCCTTCAGAGATATCCTCTCCAGAAAGTTACCCCAAAAGAGCAGGCACCTACTTGGAGTTTCGCTGGGCTGCCACTGGCTCCTCTTCTGTTACACACCTTTTGGGTTATTTTGGTTTGGCTTGGCTTTTTAAGACAAGGTTTCTCTTTGTCATCCTGGCTGTCCTGGACTCAATTTGTAGACCAGGCTGGCCTCAAACTTACAGAGATCGGCCTGCCTCTGCCTCCCTGAGTGCTGAGATTACAGACATGTGCCACTGTGCCCAGCATCTGAGCACACACACCTTTTCCTGAGGATAAATATACCTCATACCTGTTCAACTAGACCCAAGGCAAAAAGGTAGGCTGTCCCTTGAACCACTGACACTGCCTCGGGTGGAGAAGAGAGGGTGATGGCTATAGGTCAGGCCAATCATACAATCTGCTTAATTACCAGCTCAGAGAGCGGTTTTATTAGGAATGATGGGCTCCCATCATATTTTACCACATCTGGATAAAGCATACAGTTTTTACAATTTTTAAATGTATTATTTTTATCACATTTATTTTTACTAGCCATCAATTTAAACATATCAACTACCGCTGTGTCTCTTCATGCCATATGCCCATGTATGCTCTGGCTCCTTGCATAAACAATGTGAAAGATGGGTATGTAATACTGAGTGAGGCTCAGGAACCAACACTTCAAAGTTTGACACATCAATGCGCTGAGAACTTAGAACTAAAAGAACAGCCTCACAACTAAGGCCTGTCTGATCTTCCCCTACACCCCTCTTTTCTTCCTCTAAATGTAGACTCCAGCTTTCTCTAAGGATCCCCTCTCTGGGCCTCCAGCATGTTAGGTGGTAAGAAAGGGCAGAGGGTGGACACCACACAGGAGGAGTCATCAGACTGAGGTCTGTTTTCCAAGTTCACTCAAGGGCCCTAAAAGTCCTCCCTTGTCCTCTAAAACTGCTTGCATCCTCGACTTCCCCTCTATTAGGAGGGCATTTACTCTTCCAGATGCCACCAGGCTACTGGACCTCCACTCACCTGTGAGGCCATCATGTTTATGATTAACTCACATACCTCCTCTCCTGCGAATCTGTGTACTGCTGCCTGCTTATCCCAGGATACTCAATTTTCAAACCTTTTCGGGGAGGGTGGATAGAGTGTTTCCTTCATCCCTATGATGAATGTGTGAGGAGACAGACAGACAGACAGACTGACTGACAGGCAGACAGACAATAAATAGGATAGCAGAAAAGCAGCATGGATGTGAGGAGAGGAACAAGACCTTAACTTTTCAGAGTTAAGCGGGTCACGGTAAATACTTTCTTCTCTTTAACTCTTTACATTCTCACTTATGAATTAAAGAGTTTACTAAAGTCCCGTCCTTTCACCAGGTTTCATATCTTAAGACATCCTTACAGCTTGGGGGTGGTGTGTGTGGCTATTCATATTTGTCTTGCAAATATTTTCTGCCAGCTTTGTGATTTTTTTTCCTGAGCTGTCAATTACAGTGTTATTTTGGTAGGAGACTGCAGTCCATTTAGCCATGATCCATCAGCTCAGTTCCCCACAAGAGAGAATCTGTACAACCGGCGTAGCCTGTTCCATACAGTTTTAAATACTCACACTGTCTTTGAGAAAGATAGGTGGGTGGGTGGGGAAACAGAGAGGAAGCAGAATGAACAAACATCTGCTTGTCTAGCTTTAGGTATCATTCACTGGGGCACCAAGGAAATTGAGCGGCAGGTGTATGTCTTTCAGCAATTATAGGATTGGACATTGTCCCAGTTCTAAGAGCAGGTGCCTGGTGAGGTCTGTAGCCTGAGTCCACATAGGCAGGGCCCTCTGTTTGCCATCTTTCCAAAGGGCTCAGTGACAGTTTCACTAGACTCGGCTCCCTTTCCTCAGAAACATCAGAGCCAGTATACTGCCCTTAGATGTTTAGGACGACAATGACAAAAATATCTGGTGATAGTTAATATTTCCCTGGTCCCCTTTCCCTTAAAAAAAATCTTAGAATTTACAGAGAGTCCCTAGAAAGTCAAATGCTATTTTCTTCTTTTGAAGTATTTCCTGTAAACACAGTAAGTAAATAAACACACGGGCACCACCACCATGTATTTTTCTAAGTGGGTAGATTTTGAGATTCTTTAAAACTGTGATGGGTTATCAAATGTTCCCACAAGGACATTTTCATCCAGGACTTTCTTTCAAGGCCACTTTCTGTTAATTCTGTGAGATGGTGGCTTTGTTTGCTTACACCCAGTTCATACAGGAAACCCCAGCAAGCAAAGCTCATGGTAGGGTCCCGCAGGATAAGAAGTTCCAGGCAAGAGCTTCTCTGTGGCTCCTCAGCTCAACTGAGGCCATCCACTGCCAGCACCACCTTATGATTGTCACGTTAGCACCCACTTCCTGCAGCTGCCTTCTGCCTGATTAGAAGGGCTAAAGGCCTCTGGTGACAAGCCCTCAGGGCATTTCTCCAACCCTTTAGGGAAACAGAAGGAAACACAGGATTCTAATTAGAGACCCAGGGACGGACCACTAATAAACAGTTGGAGCAGTCTTCAAGAGGAGAGCGTGTGGATGTGAGCAACCGCAGGTCCTTCTGTATCACTTCCCACATCCCGGCCAGTCTCCCTGTTCGGGCCTATCCTTGACTGTCTTTCTTCTTCTCCTCTTCATTTCATTTCATGATAACTTTGAGTATACAGCTCACAGCCCCATTATTAAGAAGTTCTGCTTTTGTATGAGATCTGGGGGGGAGGGGAGTAAAGGACTCTTTCACAGGGGTCAAATATCAGATATCCTGCATATCAGATATTTACAGTATGACTCACAACTAGCAAAATTACACTCATGAAGTAGCAACGAAATGATGTTATGGTTGGGGTCACCACAACATGAGGAACTGTATTAAAGGGTTGCAGCATTAGGAAAGGCAGGAACCACTGGGCTAGTGGCTGATGCTAAGGTGCCCCAGGTGCTTTTGCCAGCATGAACCTCAGAATTTCCAGACCTTTACCAACACTCAAATTATTTTTGCCATGTTGAGAAATGAAGATTTTTTTCAAATATATAATTATTACTATGTCAACATTTCTTTATTAATTAACTACCATTTGTAATTTAAATCTTTGGAAAATGGATTTTCCCTGATGTCTAATGGAGTACTCAAATTTTTCTTGTTGACTGTATTGCCTTTTCTATGTATTAACATTTTCTATGTATTAACATTAACCTTTTGTCTGACGCAGGTTGAAATGTTTTCCTTAAATGTCAATGGTGAGGGGTTTTGCTACCTTAAAATTAACGTATGTGTCCACACATAGATGAGCCATCCATTCCCAGAGAATTCATTCATTCACTTTCTTTGCTTCTAGTCCTTCTAAAACGTCATTTTTAAAGCTAAGTGTTTTCACACGTAGCCAACATGAATGTGTAAGAAACAGCTGACATAGATAAAGGAAGAAATACATTGTAAGCAAACTATATAAAAATATTACTGTTGAAGGACCACAAGTTTTAGAATTGTAATTTTATAGGAAGTTTGAAGATGGGGAAAAGCAAACTGATGAGAGATTCACTCGTTCCGTGTGGAGGCCCAGAGCAATCGAATGACGCCACGAGTCCCAGTATTACAACTGATCAAACAGAACCGAAGGGCAACCATCTGGCTTCAGAACGAACTCTACAGCCAGCGTCAACTTCTCTGAAACCCAAGACTCTTAGCCAAACTACAGTGGTCCGAATCATTATCCGAGCACGCTGATAGTGGAAACCGGAGACCGGAAGATCGGAAGTTTCAAGGCCATCCTTGGCTAAGTACCAAGTTCCAAACCCACGTGGAATACATGAAACACCGTCTAAAGAATAGAAAATTCTATCTCCTGCAAAACCCCATGCCCGGGTTTATCACTGCCTCCTCAAACACTTCGTGTGGCAGCTTTACTTTCGGTATTTTGACGACTTCACGATGGTGGCATCTCACTGTTTTGGCTCAGGAAAAGTTAATGCTGCCAGCCTACTGCAAAACAAAAATGCAGGGGCGCGCGGGGGGGGGGGGGGGGGGGGGGGGGGGATCCCGTGGGGGTTGTGGGAGAGGCTGACCTTTTCTTTTCCTATGGGTTTTTTTTTTTTTTTTCTCGCCTTTCCCCTCCTTCCTAGCATTTTCTTCTTTGCTAGTTCATGTCACAATGCTAGGGGTACCGGAATACTTACAGGGTAAGGGAAGAAGGTGGCATGCTCCAGGGAGGGGGTGAGAACAGTGGGTGGGATCCAGGAGGTGATGGAGACTCCAAACCCCCAGCTATCCCGTCCCTACTTAAAGCATACAAATTCAAAAACTGTTCACAATTGCAAGATAGCACTTGGCGTTGGAACAGGAGCCCCTTTATGGGCACAGGGCTCCTAGGTCTGTCTCGGTCCCACGTCCAGGTGGTGGGCAGGATCCGTCCCGCAGTCCTCCCAGAACTCAGTCTGCGTGCACTGTGCCATAATTAACTCCTTTCCTGCTCTGCCCTTGGCCACAACCCACCACCAGCGACCCCCACCACCCGCAGCCACGAAGCTGGTAGAGATAAACAGAGGCACAGGGAAGACAGAGAGCCAAGGCGCCCTTCTGAGTGAGGTCGGCTGCTGCCCAGAAAGCAGGCACTTAATTACCCGCCCTCTAGGACTGCTTTTTGATACTATTCCTAGAACCAATTAGCCTGAACCTTTCATTTAAATGCAACTTGAAAATGCACAAACAAATGACTACGGCACTGTATTTTAACGGTTTAAACAGCCCCGTTTGTTCAGCTAAAGCGGATGAATAGCTTTCCAGAAATACACAGAAGGGCACTTTGGGTCTGATGAATGCCTAACAATGACAGCTGCGAAGCCACAAAGGAAGTGCCACTTAGGTGTCATTTGCTAATGAGTTGTCTTTGGGAAAAGAAAGGGAAAAGTTGTTAAAATGATGGGGAAGCCTTCTCCGGCATCTACTTTATGAATTAAGAACTCCCTTCATTATCACTTTGGGGTTTGATCTGGTTAAAGCCGGCTAGAAACAGGTGACTGACGACACTGAATGACAGAATGCTGTGTCAGAGACCTTTGGGTTTTTTGTCTTTTTTTTTTTTTTAAACTTCTGGATTAAATAGCTGTTGTTTACCCAGGAATATCCCATCATTGATTGTGTCATATCACACAATACATTAGCTAGGCGGGGTGTGTGTCTGTGTGTGTGTGTGTGTTTGCTTAAAAGCCACAGTTAGCAAAATTTCAGGGAAAAGCCAGTGAGTGGTTTATTTCAGTGAACACAGCTAAAGGTTAAGCTAAAAACTGAGAAGCTCATTTTCTTTTCTCTTTTTTTCCATTTTGACAGCATGCATCCAGAATTAGTTATCAATTCGTGAACTTCGAATTCACAAGCAAAGATTTTAATTTTCAATCTTGCTTTGCTTCCATTCTCATTTAGAGATAGCTTTTAAATATTAGCTTAATTGATTTTCCGGCTGGAGCTAACCCTAACCGGGGTGATTTTGAATTACATTCCTAACAACATAAATCCAAAAGCAAACATCTCCCTGAATTAATACAGACTTGTCACTTTGCTCACGAGTAGACAGATCAGAAACTCAGCCTGCCTCTGAATGATGCCGGAACTGGTCACATATGTTGCCCTGCCGATTCGGTTCCCTGCAAACAAAAGGGCAGACGTTTGAAGGTGAAGAGAGATCTATTTCCAGTTGAGAGAGAACCAGGCCTGGGTTATTCCAGCTCAAAGGACATTTTAACATAATTTGGAAGGAGGAAGCAGCATCCACTTATAAATCTGGGCTAAAGACAGAAACCAGCGACACAGAAGCCACCTGCTTAACTGGATGGCGTGTCCCCTTCCTGTTTTCTGATCTTGGACCTCTTTGGTGAAACCCATTCTGGTCTTCATATTGGTTCCTTTTCTCATTAACTCCTAGAATAGAAACCAACCTCTCCAACGCCGCCTCTCTCAATCAAATGTGCATTATTTTGTAGGCTGGTTTTCTGAATACAAGTCAGTAACATTGGCTTCTGAGTCTTATGCTGGTGGCGTGAGTCAGTGGCCCATAAGTAACACCTAGAGGCCGGACACAAAACTGAATGACTTCTGCATCCTTGAGTTCTCTGTTTTCCTACTTGGCTGATGCTGCCTTCTCTCTCTTCACTACCTCTCTACACCCTGTGCCCATCCTCCCTCACTGCAGCCTTCTGAACAGTCTTGTCTCTTTTCCCATTAAGCCCCATCGCTCTCTAAACAGCACTCCTCAGATGGTGATACAGAAACCTGTTCATGGATCCTAAAAGGTCTGCGGAAAAATCATTGAGGATGAAGAAGAACGTGCGATCCCGAGGAACCTGAGATTATCCCGGGAACAGTGGGTCCTTGAGGCCCATCTTTTATTATATCAATATCCTTCCCCACCAAAAAGAAAGGGAAGCATCGCCTCATTACTTCTACCTCCCCCCCCCCAGGGCAATTTAAATTCCTTTCTGTGGGTTCTTGGTCTCACTGATAAAGGAATCTAAAACTTGACCCAGAATGGAGCTCAAGGACGATTTTATTAGAGTTTAAAGAAAGACAACAGGGCAAGCAGGCTCTAAATCCCCAGGCTGCGTGGAGGAAGGGGCCAGAGAAAAGGAGGAAAAGCCATGACTGTTTAGTTAGATGTGGAAGAAGAAGGCGCCCAGAGAGGGGTTATCTTCAGAGAAACAGTGAGAAATCCCAGGGAGGGTGGGGGGGACCATGCTTAGGCTTTTTGGTTGATCTGATACAGAAAGAGAAAAAAGAAAAGTCATAGCGTGTGTGTGTATGTGTGTGTGTGTGTGTGTGTGTGTGTGTGTGTGTGTGTGTGTTTCAGAACTCAGAAGAGCAGATAGGCTCAGCAGTGCTACGAGCTCTGCAGGCAGCTGCATGGGGGAGGGGAAGTACCGTATCTCATTAAAAGGGGTAATTATCCCTCCCTAATGCATCTTCAGGGAATCCAGTTTCCTGTGGGGTGGCGTTCTGCCCTGGTGACTGCTAGGCCCATAGGGGTTAATTCTGAGAGAGGAGATTATAGTATGAAATATTCTTGCCTCTGTAGTTTATCAGAATGCCATATCTCCACCCAGGGCCAGAAGTGGAACTCAGATTCCGTTCTTGTGATAGTTAATGGGCCTCACCAGAGCCCCGATACCTGCACCCTTTTCGTTTGGTATTTTAAGTCTTAAGGAGAGGCAGCTGTGAAGCCGTTATTTCTGGCATTGTCGGAGAAACAGAGATGTGGTCCAAAGCCGACTATGAAGGAGTTCATCCTCAGTGGCCGCAAAGGTGCTAGTTTCTATCTACTGACTTTACATTACCGGGTGCTGGTATTGCCTCAAGCTTAAAACCCTTAGAGCCATCTAGAATGAAATAAATTTAAAATCTTGGTTTTGGCACCAAATGGTGATTAGTCTTCATAAAGCAGTGGTACCTGGAGTTTTCAAAAGGAAAGGTCTTTTGTGCAATCGCCAAGCAAAGAGGCCAAGAAAGAAGAAGAGGAAGAAGAAAAGAGGGAGACAAGACAGACAGACAGAAACACAGAAACACACACACACACAAAGACTTGGGACGCCCAACTTTACCTCCCATATCAGCTGAGAATGAAGTTTATTAGAAGGAAATGGGGGAAGTTACTTGTTGGTACGATGTTCAGAAGCCAGAATTTTATGGTTCTTTTGTCCAGGTGTGAACAGTCACTCTTCTTCATGAGTCACATGGATTTTTTAATGTGGATTTTGAACTTGTGACATCAAACACCCCTGACCACCAAGATGGCTTCTGTGTATCTCTGTTCTTGAAAAGCCAATTCCAAACCATCTTTGAATGGATTCTGGTAGCTTTCCTTTTCCCTGCCCTGCCCCCACTAAAACCTTAAAAATGTTGTTACCTAAGATGTGTGCCTGCATGTGTCTAGGTCTAAGCTGATTTCAGAATGCTGAGAGTGTGGGTCAGTCACAGCCAGTGACATCCAATCCTTCTTGTAGATCGCTATGATTTTGTCTGGATGTATGCTCATGGATCGTTTACAGCAATGAGATGGTCTCAGAAATGCAACATTTGACAAATTTGTACCTCTGGTAATACCACAGAGATGTTATAGGCACAAAGCTGAGTCCAGAGGGCACTCACTGAGATATCCAGGTTCTTGTCCCAGAACAAAGAATTGGACCAGGGACAAATGGATGATGATAAGTGTAGAAAGGATATATATTAGATATAGATAGATATTAGATATAGATAGATATAGATATAAACACACACACACATATATATATATACACACATGTGTGTATGTGTGTGTGTGTATATATATATATATATTCCTACAGAAGAGAGAAAGACAGTCAGAGAACAGAAGTGGACTAGAAAGCTGGAACATGACCAGGTCCAATAGCCATGACTCCTGGTCTTTCATGTCCTCTCGCAGTCTTGATTGCTGGCTTTTTCTTGTGTATGCTCTGTTTTTGTTTGTTTGTAGGCCTATTTATTTCATTAATTTACTTATTTTACTCTATGAATATAAGTGCCTTATCTGCATCTATATATGTGTACCACATGTAGGTCTGGTACCTGCAGAGGTCAGAAGGGTCAGATCCCTTGGAACTAAAGTTATAAATAGCTGTGAGCCACCGTGTGGGTACTGAAACTGAACCAGGGTCCTCAGCAAAAGCGGTAAGTGCTCTTTTTATTAATTTATTTATTTATTTATTTATTATGTATACAGTACTCTGGCTGCCTGTACACCTTCAGGCTAGAAGAGGGTATCAGATCACATTATAGATTGTTGTGAGCCACCATGTGGTTGCTGGGAATTGAACTCAGGACCTCTGGAGGAGCAGTCAGTGCCCCTTACCTCTGAGCCGTCTCTCCAGCCCCGCGGTAAGTGCTCTTAACCCCTGAGCCATCTCTACAGGACCTGACATGCTCTGTTGTTTGCAAGAAACTCAGTTTAGGAAGGGTTTCCAGTTTTCCTCGGCCAACTGTTCTCTTTCATACTGTCAGTCTTGATGACCTTTCTTCCTGCTCCTCTCCTGCCACACAGCCACTTGCAAAAATAAGAAAGAGCAGCTGGTATGTCACAAGGCAACATAGTCTCGTGGGACCACCGCCATGTGTCTGTCTGTCTCAAGCTGTGAGTTTCTTTCCCTGTAACAAAACTCTTCTCATCCATACCAACTTATTTTAGTGAATAGTTTCTCAAAACTCAGATTTACAAAGGTAAGAGGTGATAAGAATGGGATCCAAGTCCTATCTTTTCTCACTAACAATACTATCACTCCACTTGATACAACTTTTTAATAGCCCATCTATATCACAAGAGTTGTACTTATAATAAAATTTTGGCTGATATTTAGAAATTTTAACATTAATAATACAAGGACACTAAGGACCAACTCAAAAGAACTATTAGTTGTGATAATAACCCAAAAGGTCTTCAGACATTTAGGATACTATAATCAAAGGAAATTAAAAGCCAATTTCCATTTTTAATTTGTGTGTGTATGAGTATGTGTGTGTGTATGTGTGTGTGTGTGTGTGTGCACACGCCCGCGTAACCCTGGCTGTCCTGGAACTCATTTTGTAGACCAGGCTCGTCTGAAACTCAGAGATCCACCTGCCTCTACCTCCTGAGTGCTGGGATTAAAGGTGCACATCACCACCATCCAGATAATTATTTATTTTTTTGTTCCAGAAATATATTCAAGCTTTGAAGCATAGAGACTATATAATTAAACATTCTACTGGTGAATAGAATTGAAATATGATTCCAAAGAGTTTAAAAGATAAGGAAAAAAAGTAAAAAATGCCCTTATTGTGTTTAAATAAGACTCTAATGAATGCATTAAAATTATATATATATATATATCAATTTTAATAAAGCAAAAGTAGAAATTGAATCCTTTGCAACTATACACATTTAAGTTGAAAGTTCTAGATAACCAGCTTTAAAATGTTCGAGAAACACACAATTCCAAATTTTTGCCTTTGGAAACTCACAAACAGAAGTGCTATCAGCCCCCACTCTGCCCACCCCACCCCCAATGCCCCACTCAAGATTGACAATCAGAATGTTTTGTCCACATTCCTAGCACAGTGGTTGAGAGCACACACATTGTTACCAGGAAAGTTCCAAGCATAGTCTTCCAGGCCAAGGATCCAATAAGCATTTGCATTTGTATGGCCCTATGAATTTCTTCATTTGAAAACACAATAATTTAAGAATAGTGCCATATTAGCTCAATGAGTGTTCTCCCAAAGAGCATTTTGAATAGAAATGAAAAAAAAAAAAAAGTCCTCAAAGATTGGATCCTTGTGTGTTTGTGGACGCTGTTCTCACAGGAAACCCAGCACTCAGGGTCCCACTTATAAAACAAGGGAAATAATACACTTTACAGCATTTCAATGGAAGGCTAAAGTAGAGAGGTCCAGAGTGTTTGCCAGTATTCGCCTGTGGCTGACATCTGGTAGATGCTCACAGGTTCTGACCCAAGCAAAGCATCTCTAAGTCAACTCCTGGTTATCATTTTCTCATGCTCCTCCCTCTCCTTCTCTCATTCAAACACACAGACAGCCACCTGACTCTGAACACTGTCTGTAGGGGAGAAAAAAAAAAACAGTATCTTGGCCAGGGGTGGTGGCACACGCTTTCAATCCCAGCACTCAGGGAGGCAGAGGCAGGTGGACCTCTGTAAGTTCGAGGCCAGCCTGGTCTACAAAGAGAGTTCCAGGACAGCCAGGGCTATACAGAGAAACCCTGTCTCAGAAACAAAAACAAAACAAAACAACAACAACCAAAACCCAAAAACAACCCCCAAGGAAAAAAAAAGTTTCTTTTCTTCACCCATCACTAGCATAAGACAGATTTACAAGAGGAGAGCATGCAAATTTACTTAAGTGATGTTTTACATGGCAATAAGGCCTCAGAAATAAATCATTAGGTCAATTATTTAGTTTCTCTGAGCCTCAGGATCCCCATTCATAAAATGGGGGAAATACCACTCTGCAGAATCTCAAGGGGATTTTTCTTTATCCATTGGTGGACTCTAGGGAGATCCCACATCTTGGCAATTGTGTGCATCTGTACCAGAGTAGGTATAAACAGTGGTGTACAGGTATAACTGTATGAAACTGATTTGGATTCCTTCCTTTCTGGCCCCCTCTCCCTCTCTCCCTTCCCCTCCCCCCTGCTCCCCACACCATCTTCACCAGCATTTGTTGACTTTTTGATAATAGACATTCTAACAAGGATAAGATGGAATCTCAGGGTAGTTTTGCATTTTTAATTTGCATTCTTCTAAAAGCTAAAGAGATTGAATTAATTATATATATATATATATATATATATATATATATATATATATATATATATATATATATATGGCCACTGCATATCCTCATTTGAAAATATACTACCACTTAAAGATAAACTTAACAGCATGCTCCACCAAAGAGTGTTATGAATGGAAATACAAAATAATTCCTTCGTCATGAATGTAGTACATAAATATCTGTCGTGTCTAGGGACAATTCAACAACCGGAATCCAGGCACCGAGCACTGAGTGCAGATGGCTCAGAACAACACTCCAGAAAGAAGACTGTACCAAGAAGAGGGAATTCAAGGCCACGCCTTTCCTGCCCTTGCTTTAACATTGAGAGGACAAAGTTGATCCCCCTCCCCATTCACGGCCACCTGTTCTCTTTCTAGTTTAACAACACCAAGCACATTTGCTTCTGTTTGATGCTTGGCTTTACAGAGTCACCAAGGTACTAACTCTTCTCACCTGCAACTGTCCTGTAAGGAAGGAAGATTTTTTTTTTCAAAGACAGACACTTACTTGAGCCCCTCATATTGACCACCCAGATTATCGACGCAATGATCTTCAAGGAATTACAATTTCCTAAGGAGTCTTATACTGGAAGAAAGAAAAGGGTTTTGACTAAAGCCTGGTGCCATCCAGAATAGGACCTTGTCTCCCAAGAAGACAATGTTTCATACAATACTGACAACTTGTGAGACTATGGAAGAGAATCTGTAGATTGTCAATGATGGGTGAGACCACACCCTGACCAGGACCACCTAGTTCCACGTACCTCTTAAACTTCTCATCAGAGCTCTGAAGACAAACGTGGGGTCCTTGTACCTTTTGATTTTTCTTCACCCAATGTGGCCAGGAGGTAGAGAATGGCAAACGCTTGTGCTTAACTCATTCTCTTGTTTTTATTCAGGGTCCCCAGCCAGTGGAACAGTGGCATCCACAGCTACAGTGAGTCTTTCCATCTCAAATAGCCTAATATTCATAGTCTTCACAGATTATAGTTGGTCCATCACAGGGATGCCCAGACTCTTGTCTCCTAGGTGATGCCATCATGTTGACAATCAACCCTAACCATCACACATAGTAACACAAAAGCAATTTCACTGCCCTTACTTTATTTGCTCCATAGTTTTGACCTACAGTAATATTTAAAGCAATAACAGCCCTCCAACTTCATTCTTTTCCTTCAGCATTAGGTCCTGAGTTTTCTTTTTTCATACCCATGAAATCTCGCACTAGGCTTCCTGGGAACTTTGCTGCACATCTTCCATTAATGTGTAGTGCTATACCTCTAATAAATGACTCAAGCAGTGATCTGCCTTTCAGAAAAAGACCTTGTCCAGATCAACACAGTGTAGAATTATAATGTTAAAACTCCTGATAAATAGAATATCCTAAAGAAAAGGTCCTCATCAACCTAGGGACTGGCTCCATCACCTCCTACCCTTGAAACCCAGTATCCTAGAGAGCATCTTCATTTCTCAGGAAATCAAACTCACTAGTGAACCCACTATGCAAAAAAAAAAAAAAGCCTCATAAATGGGTGCAATGTACACACTGACGCCAAAGGCTGTAGGATAAGATGATATCAAGGAGAGCAGAGGCTTGGGAAGCCACTTTCAGGTGGGTCAGGAGTTTACAGGGAAGCCTGTGTCACGGAAGGGACTCAGCTATGACTTTGCAATTCCAATTTTATTTCTACTCTGTTCAATTGTCTCAGTAGCAACAGCAAGCAGAGAGCTAAGAGCTGGGTCCCAGCTGAGGAACTAATGCCTGTGTTTACTGGTTTAAAGGATTTGTAGGAAAAAAAAAAAAATAGACCTTGGCTATTAACTGTGAAAGGGAACCTGCTCAAATAATTATCTTTGCATTCCCATTTTATTAGTAAAACACTGCGAATGGGGAAAGCCTCTGATTAAATAGCCCCTGTAAGAGACGTTCTCTCTCCTAGGCAAAGAGAGTCCTTTTGCCTGCAAGGTACCTGATTCAGAGACATCCACAAGGGGCACAAGACTGCATCCCTGTTGCATGCTCCCCCACCCTGTACCATTTTTAACTCAATGACTTTCCAGCCTCACATAGTCATGGAATAGATAAGCTTTTCCTTGTAAATTAGGTGGATCTAGACTTCGATGCAGAATAGCCACGAGAGAGTTATTAATAAAGATAAGATTAAGCAACAATCACCTTTGCAATATTATCTTCTGGTTTATGTTAGTACTTCTAAAGGAGCAGCTGGGGGCGTACACATCACAACTAGCACTTAGTTACCTTACTTCAAAGGAAAAAATAGCTTTGTTGCAGTGCAATTGTTGGACCCCTGTTTAGCTTTCATCTCACGCTAATGGACAATCTGCTTTCTATCATACAGTTGGCATTTTTTCCCCTCTATTTTATAATTGGGATTCAAATTCCTTATTTCACTTTGATACGTTTACAAAGAAAGATTCGAATGATCTGTTGTTCCCTTTAAGTGTAGTATTGAAATCTCACTCTATGCCTTTCTTCTAGATACTTCGTAAGAATATTTCTCAAATCAATAACTTTGTTCTAGCCACCACCGAGGTTTATTGGAGGAGGGGGAGGTTGGAACATTGTTGCAGAGATGAAAAAGCTCTCAGGCAGATGTCATAAGTTTGAGACAAATTAAGAAAAAGCAGGTTGGGAGGAGCCTGATGCTGTGGGTGGTAGACTCAGAAGGCTGTTCACAGCCTGACATGTTTCAGATCTTTTGACACGGTCATGCAAGCAATAGAAACTTATATGGTTTTTAGTCTCCCAGGTAGCAGAATGATAATGTGGGAGGATTAGGAGGAAAATGA
>OU015750.1:75307746-75340787 GCA_907169655.1 Acomys percivali
AAAGAAAGAAAGAAAGAAAGAAAGAAAGAAAGAAAGAAAGAAAGAAAGAAAGAAAGAGCGAGCCAGCACTGTGTTGATGACCGTACAGTCCTGCAACTACACTAATGCCTAATATTTGAGCTCTTAGACTGAGCAATTTTATGGCACCTAACATATTTTGATTGTATTCTAAAATTTGGGAAAAAAAATGATCAACACAGAAGCCACCCGGAACATTGGGCAGTGGAGGTAGGAGAGGGAAGATGAGCCAGGAATCCTGAGAACTCCAGTGAGGGAGTGGACTTTTCAAAGTCACAGAAGGAGAAAAGGTGAAAGGGTTGTTTTAACTTGAGTATTAAAGGAGCCATTGATCCAAATGCTGGCTAGCCAGGTATATTGGATTATATCATGAACTAAGCCCTCTCCTAGACTTGGCTTGTCAGAGTGCCTCAACTCTCTTCTGCTAACTTACAAACAGAATTCTACACACACCCAAACACACACACACACACACACACACACACACACACATGCACAAATATTTTTCTTAAGAAAGAAATTGTCATTCATTTCTATCTTCACAGGAAAAAAAAAAAAGGATGAACAAACTAAAAGTCAGTGACTGCTTTTTGACCCATTTGAGAGCTGAAGACAAGGATCAAATCACCACCCCAAACTCTGGAGGGCTAAGTTAATGCAGAAAGTCACAGTAAACCTAACCTGAATCAGAACCACTGGAGCTGTAGTTGGTAGAAATACCTAGATGATGGGTCTTGTAATTTACACATGAGATTGGCTGTCTACAATCACAGTGGGTAACTAACTGGGAGCCATAGTCTTAGGCACATTCATATGGTCATAAGTTTGACATCTAGGAATTTCATAATTGGAAGAGGACTAAAAAGATCCCCCAAGCCTCCAGGCAGAGACAGATGAAAAGTAATCTCAATGAGGCGTGCCCAGAGTGGTCTCCATAATAAGGACCCCTCTCCGGGCACAAAGATGTAGCAGAGCCTCTCCTATCTGGGAGAAAGGCTTTTATTCCTCCTGTATTAAACCTCTATAGCTTTTCTGCCTCATCTATGAGGAAAAGAAAGGCTAAGAAACATTTGCAAAGGGGGAAAAAAAACCCAGGGATACAGGTCCACTAAGGCTGAGACTTGCTAAGAATGCATAGCTGAGATACGGATTTAGACAAGGATTAGATGGATGAAGAAAGGATGGATGGATTGAAGATGGGTAGACAGATGGATAGATAGATGCAAGCTTGTACCATGGATGATGGGTGAATAATAGGTAAAAAATGGTATGTTTATATGATAAAATACTATTCATCAATAAAATGAAATTATTTTATTTCTAGCACTATGGATGGAACTAAAAGATACTGCGTTAAGTTAAATAAGTCAAGCACAGAAAGACAATTACCACACGTTCTCACTCAAGTGTGCAAGCGAAAAATGCTTGTTTCACAGAACTAGAGTATTGAACAGCAGCAGTAGCTTAGAGCCTGGGGGTAGGGTAACTTATCACATAACAAAATACAGTCAAAACAGAGGATCCTAAGAGTTATTTATATTCTATAAATATTTATATTCTATAAATAACTAGAGAGGAATTTGAAATTTCTCAAAACAAAGAAATGACAAATGTTTACAGAAAAATAATATTCTATATTCTCCTCCGGTGTTGTGATGGAACACTCTCGGCAAAAGCAGCTTTGGAGAGGAAAAGGGTTTATTTCATCTTACACCTGCAGGTCACAGTCCATCATTGAAGGAACTCAAGGTGTGGACTGAGAGGCAAGGACCGTGAGGTAGGAACCATAGAGGAATGCTTCCTGCTGGCTCACTCACTGGCTCACGTTGTGATGGTTTCATTCTACAGCCTGGATGGGCCCTTCTACAGCAACTAATGATCAGGATGGTCCCTGAAATGTCATTTACCTCAAGGTGGTCCATACCCTCCCTAATAGTCACATCAGCAGAGTTCCATTTCCATGCTTGGACTGCAGCAGAAAGAGCTGAAGGCAATAGAGAGAAAAAGCAAGTATGGCACTATAATTGTGACAAACAGTGCAGAGCCCAATTTCCAGCCCTGTGAGCAAGACACCTCGTTTAGAGGCCCATTTGTATCGCCTCCTGCCCCCTGGGGTATCCATCTTCTGGCTTATCACGCTAAGAAAATCACTAAGTGTTGTTGTATCTCTGTTCCTAGGATGGTGAAGAACCTCCCGAACTGAAATTCACAAGGAAGCTATAAGTCATGAGGCCCCTCCCTGAGCTTACACATGACACAAATCATTGCCAGGGAGAGGAGACTTTTGCGAGGTCCAGCTGCAAGTTGAGCAAAGAGCTCTAGGGATGTGGTTTCTGTGAGTCACCAGCCATCCTAGGAGGGCCTTTGGTGATGCAACTGTCTCTGAGTTGTCCATGCTTCTATAACCTCTCACTCCTGTTCCTTGTAAGAAACTCCCCAAGCCAGGCGTAGTGGCGCACACCTTTAATCCCAGCACTTGGGAGGCAGAGGCAGGTGGATCTCTGTGAGTTCGAGGCCAGCCTGGTCTATAAAGCAAGTCCAGCATAGTCAAGGCTACACAGAGAAACCTTGTCTCCAAAAACAAAACAAAACAAAACAAAAAAGCAAAAACAAGAACCCCCCCAAAGGTCATAGGTCAAGCTAGACCTGGGTGATTCATTTCTTGGGTCTATGGTTGGTATCTAAGATCAGTCTGTTCACGTCTCCTCAGGGCAAGTCAAGCTGCAGGCATGCTAAATGGCAAGAAAACAAGTTTAAAGAGACAAAGGAAACGTCTGAATTGGATCCGATATGGATGCCACAGGCTTTAGCATTATCTGAGAGGGAATTATAAACAACTGTGCTGAGGTCTCTGATGAGGACAGTATGCAAGAACAGGCAGATACTGAAAGCAGAGGGCTGGAAACTGAGGAAGAATTAAAAAGAAATGCATCAATAGCAAAACAAAACAAAACAAAAAAACAAAAAACACTAGTGTGACAAAAAATGAAGGAAGTCCTCTGACCAGCTCAGGTAAGGAAAGAGTCAGATGATGCTATTAAAAAATAAAATAAAAAAAAGTTTCTAAGCTGAGAGCTAGTGTGATGGTCTCTGCCTATATATAATCCCAGGCCTTGAAAAGTGGATACAGGAAGGTGAGGGGTCGAAGGCACTGCCCTGTGGCCCATGATGCAATTTCTCCCAGGAATTATTAATTCTGTCAGGCTAGGTATTTTTATTTTCAAATTTTAGCATTTCTTTTTGATCCTTCCTTAGTTCCCATCCCGCTGTTTGTGGTAGCTGTCTTCTTTCGGGTACTGTCTGCTATTTGTATGAGAGATGTTAAGTAGAGACTCCCACATTTTGTCTAAAGAGTGCAACAGAACTTTTGTTATTTATCTTTTGGGGGGTTTTCTTATCCTATCACTATATTCCCCTCCAACTTGACTAGATTTTAGTGCCAAACCATTTGATTAAAGAGCAGTTTAACTGTTGATATGAGGACATTTAAAATATGCAGTAACATTTTTGAAAAATCATAAGTAAACTTAGAGTAAAACAAACTAGCCTCTATTAACATGGGTAGGTATCTTCCAGTTAGCTTTGAGCCATAGAGCCAACAATAAGGCTTCTGGGGGGAATTCTGCCTCGAGACTTCGGCTTAGGGGTCGTGCCCTGAGTTCAAAGTGCCAAAGATTTCAGACTAGCCATCTCCCCCCCCCCACCTCACGATCATGAATTCCTTAATATTCCCCTCTCCTATAGCTCTAAAAGGCTCTAAGAGAATGTTTCATCAATTTTGTTGCAATCTGTGACCAAAGGGAGTTTTTGTCCCGAAAAAAAAATTTTTTTTTTTGTCTTTGATGGTACTATAAAAAGAAATCCCAGGCTTCCTTCAACTTTGTTGCTTTTCATTAATTCTCAGCTTGGTGTAACAGGACATTGCCCTCTGGCATGCTGCTATCAAAATTAGTCCTTTTATTTTATTTTTTAAAGCTATTGTCATTCTGGTCATCCACTTCTAACTTCTGTCATACAAGGGCCCTTGAGTGCTGCTGGCACTCCTGGAAGCAACTGATTGCTTAGGAAAGGCGGTAAAGCAGGACCAATCATAACCGCAGCCCTGTTTGCTTTCCGGATTGCGGACCAATCATAACCGCAGCCCTGTTAGCTTTCTGGATTGCGGAGACTGATAAGGAACCAGAAGTCAACTTCTGCTCCTGCTTTTTAGGTTGTTTTGGTTTTTGTAAATGACATAAAAATATAAGATGCCACTATCTGACCCTCTCAGGAAGATGCTGGCTAACAAGAGTAGCCTCAGGGTCACAGTACCTCTCCGTACTCCCCTTTGGTGGTTGCTGCCATCTATTCTATTGAAATCTCCATTTCCAGCGGCACCTGGTAGGAGTAGCTTTCATTCTTCAGTAGGAGATGGTAGTTTACCTCTTTATAGTTTTCTTCACTGGAAATTCCATGTTGTTGTTTTTGTTTTATCACTTTAAATTCAACTGCACCGAGTAATTTAGAATGGTCTCAGTGGCAGCTGGGAGTGTAGCTCAGTTGGCAAAGTGCCTGCCTAGCACGAGGGAAGCCCTCAATCCACAGCACCACATCACGTTAAACTGGTCATTACATGCTAGTAATCCCAACACAGGGAAGGTAAAAGCAGGAAGGTCAGAAGTTCAAAGTTATCACTGTAAAAAGGGAAAATGATAAGTTCGCACTTTCACAAAGCCACTATATTCCACAAGTGGAAAGCATTTTCCAACTGCCCAACAGAATATATATGTTTCTGAAACAAACTTTAACAGTTTATCTCTTTACAGATAGACTCACACTTTATTTTTGACAAATATAAGATAGAAAAATATTATAATGCGAATATAGCAGTTGCTCTTTTTGTAACAGAGTTTGGGGTATGCAGTGCAGGCCAAGGTGGCCTGTCTCCCTTCTGGCTGTTCTATGGTCAACACTGAATTATATTCCAGCCACTGCATTTGCTTGAAAGAGTATCAGATGGGAAAAATGGACTTTTAAAAGGTTATAGCATTCAATAATAAATATTATAAAGCAGAGAACCCAAGCAGCCTTTAAGATATATAATTACAAAGAGCAAACTTTGGACTTCATAATCAAAGCTAAGAACACATGTCTTCAAAATAGCTTCAACATTTCCTATATATAATAGAATCATTTGTAATCATTTTTTTAAATAACCGAAGAAAATTTCGAGTAAACACAATATTGCAGATGACCCAAAGAGTAAACAATTCAGTGTGTTTATAAATGTCATTTCAACAATATACTCTTTGCCTAACAGGCAATAAAAACTAGTTCTGTCATCAGAAATGTGCCCCTGAACGTGACCTCTGAACTTAATCAGTGATGTCATCATTGCTACAAGCCATCTTTGGAAGGGGTGGCTGAGGGACTCTTGGTACATGCAGATAGTTGGTTATGATCATAAAGACAAAAAAAAAAAATCAATGTCCAGAAGTCTGAGACTGAAATCATTTTGTTAAGCACCGCACTGGTCTCCTTCTGTGGCACCTCAGGCAAAGTCCCACTAAACAATTAATAAATAATAAGTAGGTGCTAAATTTTTCTCTCTTGGTCCCTTTCAGCTTTTCTTTGCTTCTCTTCCTCCACTCCTCAGAATAAAACTGGAGGCCCCTCCTTAAATGTTTAATGGAAAATAACCGTATGTACATATGTACATACATGCATGTCTTTTTCAAGGGCTGGGTAACTCCTCGTTTTCTATCAAATAATCCTTCTTCATATACTTAGTTCCCCTAAGTAACCTCCACACCTCCAAGTAAGCGTCCTTTAAGGACCTCCTTCTCCCTTCCTCAGAAAGCTGTTCTGCTCTTGAACTCGTAGCCAGTGAGTCCCCCCTGGGGCTGCCCCTTGACTCTTGCCTACCTTGCTGTATGGAGCCACCTGCCCCTTCCTCACCCTCTGGCCCGCTATTTCCGCCCTCTGCGGGCAGCTCCTCTAAAGCGAAAGGCAACTGGTCCCCACTGGGCAGTGGTTCGTCTCCCTCTGCCTGCGATTCCAAATCCTCATAGTTACTTTGCCTCCTGGTCTCCAGGAATTTGGCCACGCAGTAAATGATGGAGCCCAGGGTGTTCACCACAACGCCGGCAATGAACAAGGAGGTGGGCTCCACGTCGCTGAAGGCCACCATGCCCACCGTGATAGTGGCGATGCTCTTCACCACGCCCACGAAGCTGGTGGTCACCGCGGAGTTGATGTAGGTACAGTGCAGTGTAGTGAAGTTCATGGCACACCCGATCAAGATACAGGCCACAAAGATGGAAACCATGGCCGGGTCCTTCCAGCCTGGGAAAGTCCAGGCGTGGATGGAGTCCGTGCTGGCGAAGGAGCAGATGACCAGCAGTGGGGTGGCAGAGACCGCGATGACATACTGTGCGGTGAGAGGCCCGTGCTCCGTGTCTGCGCTCGCCTTCTGGATCAGCACCAGGTAGGCTGCGTGCACCAACACAGCCAACACACCGGTCACGTAACCAATGGGGTCGCCTGTCAGGTCCCCAGCTCCTGAGCGCACCAAGACGGTCCAGCCAGCGCCGGGAAAGAAAGAGAAGACACAGGGTTGGTTTGGGTGGGTATCCACTCCCGGAAGCTTGTCCCCTTGGAAAATCCCGCTTAGCGTCCCACTTCTGCCCACGAATTTCCCGAGTGCCCAACAGAAACCTTTCTTGCCTCCATTACAGTGTCAAAATGCGATAGTCAAACACAGTCAATGCACCCCTTCGTCCTCCAGCCAAGAAGAAGGCCACTGAGAGCTCAGATGCTCTTGAGTTAGGCGCCTTGGCATCCCTGAGGCTGCAAGGAGGTCACCTGAGCGGGTGGTTCCTCCACCCCGCCCCGTGGGCACCAGAAGGGAGAGGGAACCCCAGCTAGTCGCCTCAACCTGGCGCTGGCGCGGGCCCCGGAAAAAGGGTTTCCCGGCTGCCCGCAGCTGAATCCCGCAGGGTCCTCCCGGCCCCTCCCGCACCTGAGCCTCGGGCGGGTCCCTTCTGCCTAGCGCTTGGGTATTCGGGAGGAGACCAGGTCGCTTAGGCTTAGCTCCCATCTCTCCAGCCCCACAGCCCTGAGTGATCCGAGGAAGTTCCCGGCCCCCTTCCTTCCGGCTCAGTCCAGGGCTGGACTCCAGCTCTAGGTTCATGCGACTCTCCAACCCTCCTGGAGGAAAAGGCTGAACAAGAAAGACAAGAAAGACCCGGGTGGGGGCGACACGCGGAGAAAAGGGGCGGGGGACGGAAGCCGGGACACCTGGGTAGGTGGGGAGGGCTGATGAAGGAGGTTGGAAGGCTGTGGGTCTTAGAAGAAAAGTCCCTTTTGTGAGCTCAGCGACCACTCAAAGATCTCCGCCTCTCTCTGCCTCAGTCTCCCTATCTGGCTATGAGGGCGTTGTACCGAGGGGTCCCCGCGGTCTCTATCGAGTGGGGCGGGTGGACTAAGGGTTGGCGCGGGTCCCGCTCACCTGCCAGGGCGGCGCCGCAGGTGGTGATGAGCACGGCCGCCAGCACCCCTGGCGAGGGCGCGCCGTTCTTGAGCACCAGCACACCGATGAGCATGGTGACTAGGGGAAGGCAGCGCTTGAAGACTACGTACATGGGCAGGCTGAGGCCGCGCAGCGACCAGAGAGTGAGGCTGGACTGCAGCGTGGAAAGCACAGCGACCCCCGCGAAGGAGCGAGCCAGGCTCAGGCCGAAGGGGGGCACGGCGATGAGCCCCAGGCGCCGCAGCAGCTCCAGGCTCAGCGCCGCGGTGGAGCTGGTCAGGCACTGCACCAGGGTCAGGAAGGAGAACTGGTAGCGGCTGATGAGGAACTTGAGCAAGATGTTGAGGGAGCCGGAGAAGACCCCGTGTGCAATAGCCACGGAGATGCCCAGCACGCGGCCCCGGCACAGCTGCCGCATAGCGCCGACCCCGCCGCACTCCTCTGTGGCGGAGCTCGGGACTAGCAGGAGGGCAGCGGAGAGGCGCGGAGCGAGGGCGGCGGGGGCGCGGGCCCGGCAGCGGGGCGAGGCGAAAAGCAGGGAGTGCGGGCTAGGCTGCGGAGGGCAGCTCCAGCCGGGCGTCCTCGCGGCTCGGCGGCTTCGCGTGAGACTGCCCCGCAGCTCCCGGGAGGCGGGGGCGGGGGACTCCGAAAAGTGGCAAGTGGGGTTGGGGGTGGGGGTGATGGATCTGAGAGGAGTGGCGGGAATCCTAGCGAACGCCACTTGGAAGTAGGTGAGGACCCGCGATGAGCTGTGTCCCGCGTGGCTCCCGGGTCAGGAGGACGCTGTACCTAGTGCGGGCTGGCGGCAGTACACGCTGGGTCGGCTACCGTGGGGCGGGATGGTTACCATGGGGCGGGACGAGCCTGCGCCCCTTGGGCATCCAGCGCCCACCTGGGTCGGCTCTCGGGGCGCGGTTCCTCCTCCCCTCCTACAGCGGCAGAGCAGTGGGGCGCGTGCTGGGGATCCCTGCACAGCTAAAACCCGTATTAGAAACTGCAGCGCTCCAGCATTAAGCACCGTTCATTGGTCGCAACAAGTGACGGCGCCCCCAGCCCGGTGGCCCGCGAGTTGCAGCGGATTTTCCACCCACGGTCTCGCCCTGCAGTGTACGGGAAACGAGACACGTCGGTGCTGGAGGGTGGCGGGGCCCTTGGCACCCAAGATCCCAGTGCCTTGAAAGAACTAGCTGCTGGGCAGTGCTTTGGAGCCCTGAGGTTGGCCTTTTCTGGTGGCTGGCTATAAACTTGAATTCTGCGCCGGTCTCAGGAAAGGTCCTGGGACCGCGCGTGGCCCTCATGAAGGATGGCGTCTGGGCAGCGGATCGTGGGAATGGAGGGACACAGTTAATTTAGGCAAAGAGATAAATTAGGCAAAAGAGTAGGGACTGTGGGGAGGGGCAAGCAGACAGTACAAGTAGTGGAGGAGCTTGGCGGGGAAGGAGACCCAGAGGTGGAGAGGTAGAGCTAAGGTTAGGGTTGCTGGGCTGCTGCTTGACAAAGGGGAGAAAGCAGAGGGCGGGGCGCGGCAGCGATGAACCTTAGTCTCTCCACCCTGTTGGGAGGTTCCCTATAACGGTTTTTTTGGATCCCAGAGAACTGGTTTCAGCCCGGTAGACAGTCACAGGCAGCTACGGGGGAGTAGGATTGTGTGGCTATCACTTTCCCCGGCCAGAAACTACACCTCTGCCCCGAAGTACTTGTGAAATGTGTATTTGTTTCTCCCTGAAAGAGAAAAAGAAATATACTTTTCTTTTTGTGACTCCCCCAATCCAATGAGGCTTTGATCTGAATTCATTTGCGGGGAAGTTAAGCTCCGACCCTCCGCGAACACAGCAGGAGCAGAGCCACTATGCCGCGCTTCTGCCATCTCCAACCACAGTAGTTTTCATGCTACTTGAAATTTGTAGTGATGGCCAGGCTTTGCCTGAGAAGTGGAGGGCTTGATATCTTGGCGGCATCGCGCTCCTTTCAATCACTGGGGCCTCATCTCTTTGCCACCGGAATTTCAAACTTCTAACCTTCAAAATATCACACCTCCTTGCATAAATTTCCTCAAAACCTAATATCTTCATGTTTTTTACACTTCTCTACTGAACCCGATAGTAGAGTACAGATGTAGAGACTGATTATTAGCCCAGCAGGGAGATGACAATCAGAGCAGGAATCCCAGGCTCACTGCAGCTCCTGATGAGGGCCAGGTTTTGTACTGTGGGTGCGTTAGTGAGAGGGCGCGCCATCTCAGCCAGTCCTCACTTAGCCTAGCTAGTGCCCAGCCATCATCATGTCCCTGACAGGTGTGCACTCCGGACCACACAGAGCTGACTTTGCAGGAATAACCCCCAGAGGCATTGCGAGGAAAGCTTCTGGTTCCCCTAGCAGCTCTTGGGCTTTGGTTCCCCTGGGAACTCTTCAGTTTTATTACTATAAGCTGCGGTTACACACTATTAGCTATTTAAGAGACTCTGGTTTTACAAGGGCTTAGGAAAGGCTAACAGTCGCACAAACTATATGTATGGTTTAAGGGCATCTTCAAAATATACAGAGCTCAAGACTGAATGGGAACTTTTTTTTTTCTTTTAAGATTTCCGATAGGAGATTCCTGAGATTCCTGTTTCTCTGGACCACTCCAATTATAGGGCCGCTGCTGCAAGCCATCCTATTATAAGCGACTACGATAAAGAAGTGGCTGTACAGCCCTAGTTTTGGAATGATTCATTTCTGCCAGCAATTATAATTGCTTCCATTTGTGACACTAACATTAGGTGGAAGATTGGGGGCTGACTCAGCTACCTTACCCTTCTCATTTAGGCAAGACTGCTTAGCTTACATTTCTGATTCCACAGACGTGACATGAAACAGCAGATTTTCTCTGCTGTATTATATATAATTCTCTAATAGGACCTAACACATTAACCCCATCTCCAACAGAAGTAGTTACTTGATAAGTTCCTAGAGAAAAATCAAAATAAATATCACAGTATATTTATTAAGATCAGTGGAACCAGAATTTGGATCTGAAGTCACAAAGCCATTTGACCAATTGGAATCAAGTCACTAAAGGTCTAGACGCAAGCTCTTTATCTTTAGAGCTACTCAATAAATATTAGTGGCATAAAATCAATCTTTCAGTTCATTCATTCAGCAAACATACTGAGCAAATATTCTGTCCTAGGTAGTCTGTTAGGGGGATTCAAGGATGAGTCGTCAGCTGGTCCTTGGGAGCATACACGGGGGAGAGACAGCACAGGAGGAAAATGCAGCAAGAGACACAACACCCAGGAAGTACATCCACTCAACAGGGGGCAGAAATGCCTTTCTGGAGAAAGAAATAAGGTCCTAAATAACTCTACAAGGAAATGCTGTCCTCATTGTTCACCATAGACCACACTACCACTGCTCACAGCTGGCTGCCCTTCAGTCCTTTCCACATGGGGCCATATACAAACCATATAGGACTTTAAAAAGTAAAATTGGGAGATCATTTGCATGCATCTGAAGCTTGCTTTTTTTTTTTTTTTAAGCACTTTGTGGTAATCAGCTTTCAAGGTAGTTTCATTCCCAGTGGGTACCTGTTTTCCTGGACTGTAGTTGGTCTTGGTAACCAACAGAACGTGGCAGGAATGTGTGTGTTACTCCAGAAGCTTGGATCTTTGATTTTCTCTTCATCACTTCTGGGGAGGCCCAATGTCCTCTCATTGGGACAGCTCACACGGCCTTCGGGGAGTCTATGTGTCGAGTAGCAGAGACGTACAAACAATCATGCAACAGCTCGTCTGAATGTCATGAGAAAACCCAAGGCTGAATCAATCAGCCAAGTCATTTCTGTTACCTGACCACCAGAACTGTAAGTCAATAAGGGTGGCTCTTAACTACATATCCTAATAGCAACATATTTTCCTGTGTCAGAATGAGAGAGAGAGAGAGAGAGAGAGAGAGAGAGAGAGAGAGAGAGAGAGAGAGAGAGAGGGAAGGAGAAAGTGTGTTGATGTTGCACGCAAGGGCATTGGAGCATTGGAGACTGGAGGTCAACCTTGGGTGCTACTCCACAAAAGCTGTACACCATGGGGCTTTTGTTTTGTGCATCAATATGTATGTGCACACCCGTCCACAGAGTCCAGAAGAAGGTGTGGGATCCTTTGGAGCTGGACTTTTAGGAAGTTGTGAGCTCCTGATGTGGGCGCTGGGAACTGATGTTCTTAACCCCTGAACCATCTCAGTATCTGATATAGGGTCTTTCTCTGGCACCTGGGGCTTGAAGATTAAGCTAGGCTGACAGGCCAATGAGCCCCCCGGGGCCCCTTTCTCTGCCTGTGCAGTGGTAGATTACAACCATGACCCACCGTATTCACCTTTTCAGATGGGATCAGGAGATGTTTCATATTCTCATGGTTAATTGTAACAGACTGAGCTGTTACTGCAGCCCTCAGACACTCTTTAAATGGCTGTAGAAATATGATCTTTTCCTCTTTTCTCCTCCTCCTCCTCTCCTTCCTCTTCTTTCCTGTAATGGGAACTGAACTCAGGGTCTCACACACCCCAAGTAAGTGTTTTGCCACTGAGCTATATCCCCAGCCCTTAGGCATTCTGAGAATCCTGGGAGTGGAGCTGCTGGGTGGCAGAGGCACTTACCAAATTGACTTGCTGCTGAAACAGTGTAAAACCATGCTCTCATGTTAACCAGCTCTGGATTTTATCAGTAGTTTAAATGCTTGCAAGAGTAGTATGCACAAAAGGGGAGAGACACCTCACTTTAATTAGTATTTCCTTGTCATCAGTGAGGGAGAACCTACTGAACATTTTTGAACATTTGTAAACTCTCCATTGGTGCCCTATGTCTATTTGTGTTTTGTGTCTAGTAATTTTTTTAAAAGACTCATTATTTTTATATATGTGTAAGTGTGTGTGCTGATGCTGTGTGTGTCTGGTTGCTTGGAGAGGCCAGAAAAAGCTGCTGGACACTGTAGGCAAAAAACCAAACATATATTTGGTTGATAGAGAAGCAAGGGTTGTTAACTGCTAAACTACTTCCCCAGCCCGCCTATTGATTTTTAAGAGTTATTTATAAATTCTGAATAGTGGGGCTGGGGTGATGGCTCAGTCAGTAGAAGCTTGCCTCACAATGATGCAGACCTGAGTTTGGTCCCCAGAACCCATGAAAATATAGCTGTAAGTGGTGGTGCACACTTGTAATCGCAGCGCTGGGGAGGTGGAGATTCGCCCAAGTGGAGGTCCAGGCTTTATCAGCCAACCAACCTAGCCTTATCATCGAGTTCCAGGCCAGTGAGAGACTCTGTAAAACACCAAGGTGGGAGTATACACTGCACGTATTATATGCACCTGCACACACATGAACATGCATACACACACATATAAAATAATACACTCTGGCGGTTAGCCAACAAGGGCTAATGCAGCCTTGAAAGTAGATCCTTTCTTTATGCCCCCTCTCCATCCCTCTCTCCATCAGCTCTGAGAACTGTGAGTTTGCTATTTTAGGGTTTGCTGTCAATCTTTTCCTTTAGTCATTTCATGTAACTTTTAAAAATGATGAGTAAGAACTTGCCAAGCCAAAGGCAGAACACCTAAGGCACACAGACTAGTTTGAGCAGAGATGGGACTGAGAACTTGCATGCTTTCTACAGGCTTTTGTGAGCATCCTGGGGCTGTAGGAGACAACTTGCTACAGACAGGGACTAGAACTAGGATGTCTGGTTAGGACTCCTTTAGGCAATCCTGCAGGCAGAGAGAGGCTTCACAGTACAATTGGGATACTCCAGTTACATTTTAGCCCAGTCTTTGGCAGCAGCACACAGGAGGGTTGCCCTGAAATAGAGTAGCTACTTAAGAGACCAGTAGCAACTTTTCAGGGAAACTGAGGCAGTGGAGCTTTGGTCGAGGGGTAAAGGACCAGGACACTGAGTGACCTGTTCAGTGTGTGTGAGGAGAGAGGCCTTTAGCTGATCTAAACTGACATTTAACTTGACTTTTCCTTGGCAACTAATGAAAAAATGCACACAGGAGGAAGGTGCTGGTTTAGTGAGCAAAATGACTTCAGCTCAAAGAAAATGTGTTCCCTGGCTAATGGGAGACTCAGTGGGAGAAGGCAAGAGGCAACCAGTATTCAGTTCATATGTTTTAAAAAAGAATTAAGTAGAATGACACATCTAAGGGAAGACCTGTTAAGTAAGAAATTACTAAGGATTCATCTTTGGAAAAGCCAAGTTACTACTAAGACACTCAGTGAAGAAGTAAGCGTGGAATGCAAAAGCAACGCTGGCACTCTGCGTGTTCTGGAGAGAAAATGGGCTTCATAGGGTCACTCAGGCTCAGGCTCAATGTCTTCGCTTTGGGGGCTGGAAAGTCCTCTCAAAATGATCAGCCTAGTCACCAGAGCTACATCTCAATTCTTTCTTAGCAAGCCTTCTTAGAGAGGTGGTCATGTGGTAGGGGCACAGGCTTAGGCTTCAATTATTACTTGCTGTGTGTTGCGACTCCTGGCACACTGGCTTCCTTGTCTAGAAAACAGGGTGGCACTGAAAAAGTAAGTAATAAAAATTTAGAAGGACTGCATACTAGCTGGGCACGGTGGTGCATGCCTTTAATCCCAGCAGGGGAGGCAGAGGCATAAAACAGTGTTTGTTCCTTTTAACCTCACTATTACATAAACGAGACTCTTTAATAACTTGTTTATAAAGTTTTACAACACAATCTTGAACAGTTTAAGTCTGTTCTTAACCATCTATGTTATTCTAACTCCATCTTTGCCAAAATCCCCAAATTACTTGCTTTTTAGTTATTTCTTTGCTCCAGCTAAATCTTCATCACCTCTCCTGCATCTCTACCCTTAGCTGAATCCCCTACTTCCTCTTCTAACTCCTCCTCCCCTGGCTAACAGGATTCTTTCCTCTGCTCAGTGATTGGCTGTAACCTGCTTTATTGGCATAGCAGGTGACAATTGGAGAGCAGTTTACACACCATTGAGACAGGAGAGTCTCAGAACAAGGATTATTACCAGATATGGAGGATACAGAAATCATCATTTGAATTACATAATAACCTTATCCCTACCCTACCCTGATGGCAGATGGATCCTTGACTCTGTCACACTGTCCTGTCACAGCAGGTGCAGGAGCATCCTGGAATCAGATAGGATGGCTGGTACAGCAGGTGGTCACAGGTCTGAGTTGATTTCCCCCAGGAAGGGCTTTTTATCAAGAAGTCACTGAGCTCATAAGCTACCAAGAATTCAAAGTGCATGCCCCTTCCCTTTAGAGCTGGGTCTAAAAGTGGGTCCTTTTCATTTTCCAATACTTGCTCTGGTGCCAACCTGGTAACACCCCCTCATATCTGCAAGCCAGAGTCTAAATGTCTCTCTCTCACATCCATGAACACAGGGAAAATGGATCAAGGGAGATGCTAGGGAATTTCGTTGTTTGGGTTTTGTTCTTTGAAACAGTGTCTCACTTTTATAGTCCAGGGTGCCTCAGACTCACTGAGTTTGCCCAGGCTGCAATCCTCTTGCTGCAGCCTCTCAAGTGTTAGAATTATAGGCCTGCAGCATCACACTTGGCAAAAGCTATTAAAAAGGTTTAAATTCTGTTAGGATAAGTTCATATATGAATAATGTGCATTCTGATGATAAGCTCATCCAACTTACCTCCCATCTGTTACCCCTCCTCCCTACTAGACTCCTTGCTACACTCATGACTTTTTTTGAGACCCACTGAGTTTAAGCATGTTATTTGTATGACCATGAATTTGGAACCATCTGCTGTATGCATGGTGTGTTACTTTGTTACAATAATCCCTCATATCAAAAAGGGAAAATAACTTCATTTCATTGTAAAAAAAAAAAAAAGCAGTCTTTTACAGGTTCTGTTGATACAGAGCACCCACTGTGGACCCATTTTTATTGAGACCACCTTGGTGAGATGCTATGGACGGTGTGGAGGGAAAGGAGGAGGAGGAGGAGGAGGAGGGGGAGGAGGAAAGGCAGTAACAAATTGTAACAAAGAGTTGGCTTCCCTGCTCCCTCCCTCCCACTTGTTAAGCAATGTCCATTCAAAAAGAGGGTCAGAGAAAATAGGTATCCATGCCCTGAGATGAACCATCCATTTAGCAAATATGCTCTGAGTGTCTTCTACGTGCCAGGTGTGGTGATAAGACAGCCCAGGTCCTCAGGCCATGGACACTGAGCTGCATAGTTGACCATGTTTCTACTTTATGAAGCTTAGAAGCAAATCTTTGGTCCAGTCAGTATCAGTTACAGAACTCTGTGGTACGCGTTTCCCAGGCCTGTTCTGGCTCTTCTTCTCTCCTGTTCTACTTCTAAATTTATGCCGTTTTGTGCCTCCAGTTGTCTTCATGTTGTGTTTTCTGGAACAAGGCATATTTATGTAGGCCATAATATAGTTGAATGCATTTTTGTTCTGATTGGTACAAGTATAGTTTGTTTTTAAAAAACAAACAAAACAAAAAACAAAAAATCGGGATGTAGAGATGGCTTAGCAGTTCAGAGTACTGGCTGCTCTTCCAGAGGTCCTGAGTTCAATTCCCAGCAACCACATGGTGGCTCACAACCACCTATAATAAGACCCAATGACCTCTTCTGGCCTGCAGGTGTACATGCAGATAAAGCATTCATATACATAAATAAATAAATAATAAAATAATAAATAAATTTTTAAAAACCTCTTGGGCCAAACATGGTGGTGCATGTCTTCAATCCCAGCACTCGGGAAGCAGAGGCAGACAGATCTCTCTCTGTGAGTTCAAGGGCAGCCTGGTCTACAAAGAGAGTCCAGGACAGCCAAGGCTACATGGAGAAACCCTGTCTCAAAAAACAAAAACAAAAACAAAAACAAAAACAAAACAAACAAACAAAACCTCTCCAAAGGTTGGATATCCAGTTTTCCCAGCACCACTTGTTAATAACACTCTTTCCTCCAGTGTGCATTTTTGGGTAACTGTGTGCATTCATTTTGGGTCTTCAATTTTGTTCTGTGCATTTACATGACTGGTGTGCGCCAGTTTGCTGTTTTTATTTCCACAGCTCTATAATATGGCGGGAAAACTGGGATGGAAATCCCTCTAGCACTGTTCTTCTTGCTCAGGATGGCCTTGGCTGTTCAATGTCTTTTGTGCTCCCCTATGAACTTTAGGACTTTTTTTTTTCTATTTCTGTGGAGAATGTCATGGGGATTTTGATTAGGATTGCGTTCAATTTGTAAACTGCTTTTGGTAGGTAGGATGGTCATCTTCACAATATTAATCCTACCAATCCAGAGGCATGGGAGCCGTTTCCATCTTCTGATCCTAGGGCTGATGAGAGAGGAAAGGCTCTGGCCACAGTCTGACATCCTGGCTTCCATCAAGACCTACACGGTGAGAAGTGAAGAACCTACTCTACTCCTGAAAGTTGTCCTCATATTCACTCTCAAAATAAATATTTCACAAAATTAACATTCTCAAAAGATTAAGAGTTAGAATTTCGGCCATTTATATAAAGCATACTTGACATACAAAATAAGTGCTATATAAAATATTTTGCTTTACTAATTTTTCTACTTTAACCTTTTCCAGTCACTGTAATTTTTTCATTAAGGAAGGTAGCCAAGAGGGTTTAAAAAGTAAAATTTAAAGCTGCTTTAAATAATAACCAGAAGCCTTAGTAGGACCAAAAGCTTTTTGTTCAATGGGCTTTTTTTGTTTTTGTTTTTGTTTTTTGGATAGGAAGGAGATGACATGGTCTCATTTGGTAGCCCAAACTAGCCTAAGACTTGCAATCCTCCTGCCTTTGCTTCCAAAAGCCTAGGACTATAGGTGTGGGAAGCCATGCCTGGCTAAAAGTTTTGATAGTGGAGAAATGGAAAAAGAAAAACAAATTAGTCATGGGTACAGTACCTAAGAGGATCTGAATACAAAAGTAAGTTGTTAAGTCACATATTTCCGTAGCTCACAGCTCAGCATCCTCCTGAGGGTGAATTTCACTCAGTGCAAATGCCAGACACATGGCGATGCTCAATAACTTAGATCATATTAGGGCACATATATGAACATCAGCTGTGTCTATAATAATATAAAATCATATCCTTACATACAGTACATTTTTAAAAAGGCAATATCACTGGGATATCATAAATAATATATGATCAAGAAATGCAATTTATTTTTATTTTTATCAACAGGAGTAGTTATATTTTACATCCAAAATGACAAAGTAAAAATGAAATATATTACTACCCACATAATTTACGAACCTCTCATATTTTAGTCCATTTTACAATATAGAGATAACATTCTAATAGACATTATGAGATACATCATAACAATTATTCTTTAGGATTCCAGAAAATATGGCTTATGTACCAGGCTAACAATATAATACGATGTCTTTATCAGCTGGTTCCAATGTAAGTTTAGAATTCTGAAATCTCAGTGCATGGAAAGGCCTGATTTCTATCCTTTAGTTAATGATTTGATGTTAAGTAGTTCATCAGTCAATACCCCAGCTTCTGACTGGATCAGCGCATCTTAACCAGGAGCCGAGAGACAAGCAGGGTCATAGATCTTTATGCTTTCGTCCCAGGAGCAGTCGGCCACCTACAAAACACAAAGCCAGGGGACATGCAGAGCACAGGAGTCAAAGCCCTGACCACTTAGCATGCAGGTCACCTAGTGTCAGCACAGTTTTAAATAAAACACACAGGGAGATTGTTCTGATTGAAAGCTATTTCCTCTTTTAAAGATATGCTTTGGGGACTGATTCCAACAGACTGAAAGTGCTGCACATTTCCTCCCTCCTGAGACAGTGTTGAGAAGACGTACCCCTAGCCTGAGGGATGAGGCTATCTGCTCAACAGTTTAACGGTTTTCTGATAGTAAAGACATAGGGAGGGCAATGAAGAGCATCACAGGACGGTGTCTAGAGAGATTTGAGTACACGTCAGGAGGTATAAGCTAGGTGTGAGTGGGTGGTCAGGACGTAGCTCTTCCGACCACAAAGTGGCTCATTTGAGGTTAGTCTGGACACACCCTCAAGACCCTGAACACATCCCCATGGGCCAGCATCAAAAGACTTCACAGAGCCGCGGCATCACAGCTAAATGCCTAGACCCTAAACCACTTTGGGACACAAATATTTACTCCCATGTGTGTGTTTTCAAATGCTGGGACTTTTGGGTGAACACCACACATTACAGAGAAAAGATTCAAAGAAATGAGATCTAGGTTTCTAATACAAGGTATCTATAAATTGTGTTTCTGAATTCCAATCCATTCTTCTTCAATCCGACTTCTTCCCCCCACCCCCGCACCCCATTTCTTATTTAGTCAGGATTTATGATAATTAACAAATGTCAAGGCCACGGAATGACAAATGTTCTTAAGGCTATACTTGAATAGTAATACAGGAGAGACCAAAACTTTAATGATAAGGAATTATAAATATATTCACACAAATTAATGTAAATAACTATGGCATCCCTCTATCAATTAAACCATTTGTAAAATTCTACATATTGAATGAAATAAGCTTAAAAATCTAGTATTAAAAAAAAAAGACCAAAGACACCCCCCCATGTCACCGTAGGTGGTATGTATGGCATGCATGGTGCACGGTAGAAGCCCCTTGGTAAGGAAGAGGTATGTACTGTGCACGTGGTCCCCGGGACGTCTCTCAGGAGTCACCTCAGTACCTGGACGGCTGCAGGAAGCACTGCTTCCCTTAACGCAAGGACTGCCGTCACTGGAGGGTGATCTTACTATCTCATAGCATCTATCTATGGCTCACCTGAAGAATATTCTTTAAACGCTGACAAAAAGACTTCTAAAGTAAATACCATTGTTGAAGGGAGGGACAGCTAGAAGCTTCCTATAATATATACATACCTGAAGGCAATCTAAAAGAGATCACCAAATAATGGGAAAAACAGGGCCCCGGCTGGACATCTCTTGTGGCCAAGTGAAGTTTCCAGTCCCAGGAATGGGGAACACCTAATTGAGGTCTTAGCCAAAGGGGTCCCATGGGAACCCTCAAACAACCTGGTCTATTGCCAAGGCTATTGGTGGCCCTCCACAAACTGACAGCAAGGCCTTATTGCTGAAGAGAACACCTTCAGAACTCACTGAACATGGAGAAGTCAAGCTAGTGCCTACACAAGAGCCTTCATCCCTGTGTTCTAACATCTTTGGTACAGGCAGGTACTCTGCACGCTACCAAAACAGACAAACACCAACCCAGCTACAAACCGTTCAGTCTACAAGGGTGACCTGTCTGCAAGATACACTGGTGCAATAGTGGCACAAAGCTTGTGGGAGTAACCAACTACCATCTGACTTAAGACCCACTCCATGAGATGGATCCCATAACCACCCTGCTTGGGTGGCCAAGAACCTGAGACTAGACAGGTCAGGGACCTGCTAAAGGAATGCATCAATAAAATAACTCCTAATGGCACTTGGCTATACTCATAGATCTGTGTCTTGCTCATTCACCACCAGACAAGCTTCCTCCTGCAGCAAATGGGAACAAATACCCATGATCAGACATTACGCAGAGAGTAAGAGACCTTGGGACACTCGGTCCTAAAAGGTATTATATCCTTCCCCTCAGAGCTCAGGGGACTCTGCAGAAGAGGAAGAGGAAAGAGTATAGGAGCTAGAGGGGATGGAGGAACCAAGGCCTCCTAGACACAAAGGGCTGGTGCACACAGGAACTCATGGAGGCTGTGGCAGCACACACAGGGTCTGCACGGACCATCACTAGATGGGTCCTAGAGCTGACCTCATTGTCCTAGCCTGGTTCTCTAAGTATGGTCCCAGGATCAGCATCCCTTGGGGCTGACATACAGCTTAGAGTCTTCAAATCAAAGTCCTCAACAGGTTTCAAACATCAGTAAGCAAAACATGGTCTGTGCACACGCAGGAGGCAGGGGTCAATAACTTTAAACTCCTGACCTCAAAAGTGTAAATGAAGGATGTTTTCCAGGTTTGCATTAAAGTCCTCTGCAGCCCTGCCTAATACACAGCTAGGACTGAAGACCTCAGATACAGAGCACAATGTACAACAATTTCTTAACTGGATTTTTGGCATTTAAGACAGTTTTATGAGAGAACTTTGTTTGTAGGAACTTTTTGTTGTTGACTAAAAGAAACTTAAAGCTGGGAGCGAGGTGTGGTCCTGCCGATCTATAAGGGGGTGAGGGCAGGAGATCGGGAGCTCACAGGCATTCTTAATGACACACTGAGCTCAAGCCCAACTCTCAGGTTGTATTAAGAACTTGTTTCAAACAAAACAAACCAAGTTTCAGCAGAATTAATATATACTTAGGAAAGAATTCTCTTCCTTCCTTGATGAAAAGGTAGCAACAGGTATCAAAGATGTAATGGAAAACAATCTAGGAGATATTTTCATTTAAAATCCAAGTTTGATAAGGAAGAAAACAGAGGTAGGATTGTAAATCTGATGGTAGTCTGGCACAATACAGTCAGACTCTGTCTTTAACAAGGAAAAAAAAAAAAAGATAAAGCACGAACTATCTTCTCACAAACCCTCAGCCTCCCCAGTGCATTCCTAAACCAAGGTCTATGCATCTTCTGGGTACTATTCTGCAAAAGCTAGATCTAGAATACATTTCCAGAGACATGGGGAAGCAGCGCCAACTATCAAAGTTATAGTAATAACTGTTACTAACAATAATTTAAGTTATAACAAGTTAATTGTTTCACCTACTTGAGGTTTACTATCTAACAATATTGTACCCCGTTGAGCTCTAACTGGCCTATGGTGATTTGTATATTAACCCACAGTGCCAAATAAAATGTATAATGATTTAGCAAACTCCAAACTAGCAAAAAGCAAAATCTACTCTGAGAAAACACTAGCTTCCAGTCGAGGTGATTGCATCGCGAGACCTGCACAGTGTGCCTTGTGACAGCCAGAGAGCACACACATGCTCAAGGACAGACTAGAGTCACTAACAGCATTCATACACAGGCGTAAACTATCTAAGTTGTACTTACACGTGGAGGATTAGCCAGAAAGCACCTGCAGGCGTCTGCTGGGCCAGGGTCAGTGGAAAAAGGGAAATGCGCTGGGCAGGGGCTAAGGAAAACTGAAAGAAGAGCTAAAACCTCCAGCTCTGAGTAAGCAACTAATATTCTGATGAAAAACTTAATGTTTGGACATGAGGTCTTTTTTTTTCTGAATGTGCCTCAGGGTTTCTGGAGGGCTGGCTGCCAAAGCATGTCTCCATGTGACCCACTTTCCTTATGGGATGACTGTATGCGGAAGGGCAAGAGCCTCTAGGTTCCACAGTCTCTCCTCAAGGGTCTCAGGTGAAAATGCATTCTGCAACCTGCCAGCCACCAAGGGTACACTCATTCCTTAGAGATTTTGAATTTCTTTTAACCTGAATCCCAAATACCAACCGCTTCATAAGAACTCAGATTTGGCATCAACACTACAGGCAAAATGGTGATTTGTGAAAACGCTCCACTTTTGTATTTAATGTAAAATTTGAAGAGAATCTATTTTCATTATTTGTAAAACCTGCAACCTTTCAAGGTAGTGACAATAATTTCATGGGCTTATGGTCTATTCCATGTAAGTTCTACTTCAATTATATTTCTTACTTTTATACATTAAAATATAGTTCTAATCTTAAAAATATGTACATTATAGAATTATTTCACTAAATGGTCAATTTCCTTAGAACACACAATGAAGCATTCTTTTTTAAATTAATTATTTATTTATTTATTTATTTATTTATTTATTTATTTATTTATGCAGTGTTCTGTCTGCATGTACACCTGCACGCCAGAAGAGGACACCAGATCTCATTACAGATGGTTGTGAGCCATCATGTGGTTGCTGGGAACTGAATTCAGACCTTTAGAAGAACAGCCAGTGCTCTTAAACCTCTGAGCCATCTCTCCAGCCCCAATGAAGCATTCTTGGAAAACAGAACAGAAATGAATTATTTATCAAAACTAGCTAAATATAGCTATGGCATATACACCACAACATCACCACAGATAGAATGCTTGAGATCAATGATATCGATTAATATTGTGGCACTTCCTGTGTGCCAACTCCTAGGCAACATGCCAAACAGACCCAAAGATATGAATGAAACAAATGTGTTCAACAGGGAGTTTATGATAGAAACTCATCTTTGGTGGATCAAATAAAAATATCGGAGAACAGGGCTGGAGTGATGACTCATAAGTTAACGGGACCGGCTACTCTTTCAGAGGATCCAGGTTCAATCCCCAGCACCATACAGCAGCTCACTACCATGTGAAACTCAAGTGACCAGACACCCTCTTCTGGCCTCTGTGGGTACCAAGCACACCTGTGGTACACAGAACTACATGTAGGCAGAACACCGTATGCATAAATAAGTAAATAAACACAATAATGAAAAGCAGAGGACATGTGTAGTATTACAGATGGCGCTATGGATGGTGCTGTGGATGGCGCTATGGATGGTGCTGTGGATGGCGCTATGGATGGCGCTATGGATGGCGCTATGGATGGTGCTGTGGATGGTGCTATGGATGGTGCTATGGATGGCGCTATGGATGGTGCTATGGATGGCGCTATGGACGGCGCTATGGATGGCGCTATGGATGGTGCTATGGATGGTGCTGTGGATGGTACTGTGGATGCAGCTTGTAGAGAACAGAGACTGCACTGAAAATGGCAAGCTGCAAACATGTACACAGGATGTGAATTTACATCTTTAATTTTATTAATTACTAAGTATGTGTGCACATGCTACTGACACAGCAATTCATCCCAGATACGCTAATGTGGCCATTTGTGTAACCAAGAATTACCAGGGATCCATCAGGAGATTGACTTTACTGACAAGCTTTCTAGTTCCTATTTATCACTGTACTACTTTCTCTCAACTTTGTGGACAACTGCTTTTGCCCTTGGGAAACATGCTCAATCTACTGTAATTATCTGCATGACATATGGCCTCCTTAGCAAGGATGAAGAGAACAGAAAGATGCACAGAAAGGGGTGTGGGGGGAATCCACTGATGGTCAACTTTACATTTTGAAACAGCAGTTCCATCACTGCTAGCATGTGATGACGGTAGATCTTGGTTGTCAACCGGATGGGGTCTGTGATCAGTTAACATGTCAGTCACTCAGCACTCCTGTGAAGGACTTCCTTAATCAGACTACTGAAGCAGGAAGGCCTGCCCTCAATGTGTGCACCACCTTCTGGTGGCAGGCCAGGTTACAGGGTAGGGAGCTGTTTCCTGCTTTCCCACTGCTCACTATGCTGCTGTTGCTGCACCCTTTGCTGATAACAGAACCTTTGAAGGTTTTGAGGCAAAGATGACAGAATGACAACTTGTACCATGTGGATTTGCAAATTTAGACTGGTCTGTTATACACCGTTAACATGGTAACACAGAGCAGGCACACTCCCAACAGAGGTAGGCAGGCACTAGCGCTGAAGCAGTTCACCGTTCTGAACTATGTGATAAGATTTCCTGTTCTAGTACCCTGTGCTTACAGACACTGTAAGGTTAAAGCACAGAGGGGAGCCAAGCTGAATTTAAAGGCTGCAAAGGAACACACATGAAGTATGGAAACAGGTCCAACAGGACAGATCTGTGCTATTTGCTTCCCACATTTCCAACTCACTCAGGACACAGTCACTGTTAGAACATCAGCTACCTGAGGTGTGCAAACTGGAGAACTCCAGGAAAGTGGTAAAAGCTGACCAGATCACAGACTACAAAGCTAAGCATGGCCAGAAGATCATGGTAGGCAATGAAGGGATGCCACTAAAGTCACAAGTTATGGTGGATGTCTGACAACTGTGTAGTATAAATCATCTGAGAGACATGGGTCTCCAAGCTCAAAGAACAACCCTTACTTACACTTGACACTCCAACTGTAGAGGATCAGGTAGCTGCTTTAACACTCCATCTTTTACTTGGGGTGGGCACGTTTTTTCATTTTAGTAGTTCTTCGACTTTGAGACAGGGTCTCATGACATCGTAATCTTGACTGGACTCTCGTTTGCAGCAAACACCCTGCTTCTCTGCCTCTGCAGTGCTGATGTTACAGGCGTGTGTCCCAAACACCTAGATCATGTTTCTAACGCATTTGCTTGTTGATTTGAAGGACTGAATCCTAGACTTCATGCTTGTGAGGTCAACACACATTTTTTAAATTAGAAAGCTTATACTTAAACTAGAGTTTAAATCGTTAACGACTAAAAACCCAATATTTATGTAGCAGTTCTTTTTAGAGAGACCACATTCTTCCAAATGTAACTGCCTAGATTTCATGATTAGAAAATAGTTAATTTTTATTAAATAGGTAGAGATGATATGATGCAATAAACTAATAATGTCCATGTTAAAATATCCTGAGGAAAGAAAGAACTGTGGGAGGACTGTAAAGAAAGACACATAAATATGCACTTGGTTGGTCTGTTACTAAGTATGAATAAGCATTCAAAAGACCAGGACTAATGCTACAGAGCACAAAGGAGCTCTACAGATAAATTAATACATAAAAGGAGTTTCCATTACATAAGTGGGTATATTACAGGCCAAGTATCACAGGCCTCACAACAGAAAAGGGCTCTCCCATTTAGCCATAATAAGGATAAAGGAAGAAAGAGAAAATGCAAGGACTGTATGAATCATGATCAGAGAGAAAAATATCAAAGGCAAATGTCTTGAGTGAAGGTGGCTGAGCGAGTTCACAAGGGAAGATGACGACTATTTCTCAGCAATTATCCTTAAAGATCGACCCCAGACATTTGTTTGTCAGGTTTAAAACCTTTAAAGAGAAGATCTTAACACTCTGTCGAGAAGAAAGGTGGTGTAAGAATGTCTTTGGGCCTGTTTTTTCAGATCTTTAAGAATGGAGACACTAAAAAGAATAAGGATTATAAATACGAGGCTCAGACTGTCCATAGATAACACCGGCAAGGTCCCGCCACTGCTAAGATCACAAGATGGACAGGTTTTTGAGTGGATATGTAAAGATACTAAGAAGTGAGGGGTATTTTATTTTTTTCCTAATTTAAAAAAAAATTTATTTGTTTATTTTATGTATATGAGAGCTCTATCTGCATGTACATTTGCATGCCAGAAGAGGGCATCAGATCACATTATAGATGGATGTGAACCACCCTATGGTTGCTGGGATTTGAACTCAGGACGTCTGGAAGAACAGACAATGCTCTTAACCAGTGAGCCATCTCTCCAGCCCCAAGAGATATTTTCTAAGGGACTAAAATATGAACAAAGGGTCATATTACACTGACTTGCAATCAATAAATTTAGCACACATTATAAGAAGGATAATTAAGAGATAACAAAACTAACTTCAACTATCAACACCACTAATAGTGAACATGACAAACTATACATAACTACAAATTCTTTCCAGTTCCTGAATACTCAAGTCTACAGACAGAGTGGTATTTGACTTCCAAGGTTAGTCCCAAGATGCCTTGCAGCTTTTGCACTTGCTGTCTTAGAAGCACATAACGGCTAGATAAAGCTGAGCTTCTCCACAAGACACTAGACGGCAAGCAGACAAATGTGAATAAGGTCACTGAGAGTCACTCTGCTCTATTTAAGTTCCTAACTGTCAGGAACCATATGAGGGCTCCAGGTGAGACCAACACAGAGAACTGATGGACCCAAATTGCTCACTCACAAACTTCTGGGTAAATAGCACAATTGTTTTAAGCCACTAAGCTGTGGAGTAGTTTAACCAATAAAAGAGACCTGTTCAAATGACAGGGGTGGGGACAGAAACAGGCAGGTGAAGAGCTTGGTTCACATCTTCCCTAGAAAGGAATTAAAATTTTTACTTAGTGAAAATATACATTTTAATAACAAAGTGTTTTGAGGGGCTGGGAGTGTGGCTTATTGGTGGAGTGCTTGCTTAGCATTTGTGAGGCCCTAGATTTGAACCCTGGCACTTGGAGAAAAAAATGTATTATAACTCTACCGAAATTACAAATGTGAAAAAGGAGATAAAAACTGATTGGGATCATCATCCTAGCTTCAAAGGAAAAAAAGTTTAGTGTCTACAACAAAATATAAACAAATGAAAACAAAAATGATAATTTTACAGAGAAAAGTATGACATGAATATGGCTGAAAATGCAGAAAGTAACTATGTCTTAGGACTCAGTGTTGGAAAATCTTTTCTTCAAATGCAAAGTCCAATAATTCAAAACTCTTAACCTATAATAACTCTCCCACTTCCTCACATATCTCTTGCTCTTAATGTGCTTTTAACAACATGTTTAATCCGTTTATCCCACATACAGTGCTGATATGACTGGGTTTAAAGGGTTTTACATACAAGATCAAATCATCTGTGGAGAGATCATTTTACTTTTCTTTTTCAATTTATATATTTTTTTATTTCTTCAAAGAAAGTTAGATTTGTTTATTTTACATGCATGAGTGTTCTGCCTGAGTGTATGCACGTGTACCACATGTAGACTTGGTGCTTCAAAGGTTAGAAGAGGGTCAGGTCCCATGGTGCTGGAGTTATGGATGGTTATAAGCCATCATGTGGGTGCTGGGACCCACGTTAGGTTCTCTGCAAGAGCAGCAGGTGTTCTTCACTGCTGAACCATCTTTCCAGCCACAGTACTAAGACTTCCAAATGTATTCTAAAGAAACAATGGAAAAGTGGGCATCCTTTGTCATGTGCCTGACTGTAGAGAAAGTACTTTCAATCTCTTATTACTAAGATATTGGCTATTATGGTGAGATAACGGTTTTTTATAATTTCATCTTCCCTTAAAACTGTTGGTCAATTAGCTCTTTTTTTCTAAATTTCTTAAAGGTTACTACAGAGTTTATACCTTTATGTTGAAACTGTCACAATTACCCTCAGATAATATAGCTTCAAATACAGTCAGAAGAATATCTTTCACAATGGTTCTTTCTAATTCTTCACGTCCAAGTTCTATTACTCTACATAATTTACTTTTGTTTAAAACTGTCTCCTGTGACCAAGCTATATTCTGTTTACTAGATATCTCACTTAAATATCTAAAATGAGAGCTATCTCAAACATTATTCTTTTAAAAATGTGCATGTGTGTGCATGCACATGGGCGTATTGTAGATGTACGATTGTAGGCACACATGGAGGTCAGAGGATAATTTCAGGCATTGGTCCTCACCTTCCACTTTGGTTGAGACAGGGTCTCCTACTCACTGTTGCATGGGCCAGGCGAGCTGACCAGAGAGCTTCTGTAGACTCTACTGCCTCTGACCGCCATCTTGCTGGCAGAGAGCTGGGATTGCAGATTACTACTTCTGGGTGTTTTTTGAGTTCTGGGAATCTGAACTCAGGGTCTCATTCTTGGACGGAAAACACTTTATGCAGTGGGTCACCCCCAGCCTCTCAAGCATGACTCTTAATCTGTTTCTATTTCAAACAGCCTCCTCTTGCCCTAGCTCACTAGATCAGACCACTGCCTTCCTTGCTTCCAAGGGCCAACCCGTAGGAGCAGGAGTAAAACTCTGCCCATTTTCATTAGTGACTGCAATTGTACCCATCTTCAAAGCTTTAGACAGAACCATATGAAAGGCCCAGCATATGATACAGTACAACTTAATGCATTATGAATCTTTCCATCGCTAGGACCCTAACTCACCAATATCCTTTCTCTAGGTTATTTCAAAAAAACCCAAGCTGGATTTCTAGTTTTCACTTCTACCTACAGTCTATTAGTCTGTAGCTACCAGAACTGTCTTTCAACAGGTTTTATCATTTCTATCGTTTTATCTTCAAACCTTCAATGGCTTTATAGTGTCATTATCCTAGGACTCAAGCACAATGTGGCCTGTAATCCTTACACAATCCAGCCTCTTCCTACATCTCATAATTCTCCATCTCATTCTCTAGGCTCCAGTCACAATCACTTTCTTGTTGTTCTTTACAAGGTGGCCACAAGCCAGAAGAAAACATTCACCAGAAAATGACCCTGTTGGACCTGTCGGAACTTCTGGTCAACCAAAAGTAAAGCTATCTAGTCTGTTGTATTTTGCTTTGACAATCCGAGCACATATTAATATAGGAAAAATGTAGATGTCTGTTAATTACCCACATTTGATGTTTTAAAAATGTATTAAGTAAATCCATATGAATTTTTAAATGCTAATATTTAAAATAAATACTACAAGTCAGAAAGATATGCATTCTTTCATTCTCTTGTGCTAGCTACTCCCTTATAAAGGGTCTGTGGCAAACTGTTATCATTGCCAGTTGACTTACTTTCTTTTCATATCTTCAACATCTGCTCACTCACACAGATCTTAGATTACATCTCAGTTCTTATGCATCTATTAAGTCAAATACTTATCCTGACTATGCACCCTTCCTAAGACCTATCACAGTCACCCAATGGTCTTAATTAACAAACTAAATTCTTTATGATGGCAGGAGACACATTTCTCTTTATTTCTCCAGTCAGTGCCTCCCACAAGGTCCGGCATATGAAAATGTATGTTGAAGGAACATCTGAGAGGAAGTACTCCTATTTCGAAGGTCTCACATCTGTCACATCTGAGTCATGGATTATAAGTTAAAGATTCTTGCTTCTCTACTCCTAGCTGCTCTCAAGAGCAACTCCACTTCTTTGGTATAAATTAAATTTGCTGGCACATGCCAATTGTTAGGCTACAGACAAACACATGGCTTTTATTGCTTAAGGATGAATATCCTGGTTGGTTAATAACCCTCCAATCAGTGACTTTTAATTACTTGGTGTATAGGAGATCTAGGAAACACTGGGTGTTTTTCAGGCTGGCATGAGGAACCACAACAACCAAGGACACAGAGGAGCTGCCGATGCTATCACAGTCCTGGCCAGGGTCGCATAGAGAACAGATAAGAAAATATGTATCAGTGGATTTTTGGTGTACATTTGTATTTAATCCTTTGGTATTGCTACGTCTCAATGGTGCATTACAGCCTCTTCAAAAATTAGGATAGCGAATAACTACAATTACCTTCTCTAAAACTATCAGTGAGAAATATTTCTCAGAAAAGGAGCTAGGTCACTTAAGGCATATACTTACACTAAAGACAATTCCACTTCATTTTCCTTTTTGATAGGTTATTAAGCCAGTTTAAAACAATTATCTTAGTTGTAATATGAATGTTCAAAAGCTTATTGGGACTATTTTAAGCTTAGAATTACGTTACTAAGTCCCTAAAATGGAGCAGAGCTGTGTGCTTACCTCAAGTTGTGCATGCAGTACTAAGAATTACCTTTTCTTTGTAGTCTCTAAAATTTAGCACAAACACAAAACTCTTTAATCAGCCTAGAATCTCCATGTGTCTTGCTTGTCTATATTTCCACAGCCCGTCGCTCAACATATGATGGTGCTTCTGGCCTGATCTTACAATTTATGACACTAAAACAACGTTTTAATCAACGCTGAAAAAATACCTCAAGTTCTCAAGAGGACAGAAGAGGAAAAAAAAAATGAAGTGTATTGACTAAAACAGAAAATTTCTTCTGCTTTGTTCTCTATCTGAAACCTCCTATTGGGCCTGGAATGTGGAGATGACGGAGATAGTCTAGAGAGAAACAATCTGCCACGTATGTCAAGACTTAGTGCTGAGACAAAGACGACAGGTTCCCAACCCTCCCCCTGCCCCCCCCCCCAAGCTCTGGGGGCAGACACGCCCCTTTCCCCTTGCCCTCTCCTCTGCTGAAGAGGCTGAACAAAGTCTTCAGCACTTTACATGACATCTTGGAAAGGTTCCTTTTCCTGCTAGAGAAGTCAAACCTCCCCTCACCACATTTTATTATCTAAGATCATCAATGACAAACAAGACAATCTTATAACAAACTATGACAGAGCACCTCAAAAAGGCTCAGCAAAGGTTTAGGAGGAAAGCTTTGAGTCACTTTTCCTCAGACTCCATTCTTGTCCTTTCAGCACTCATTTACATGTGGAGAAGGTCAAGTGAACTGAATGAGTATTCCCTGAGGGCCACACGGGCCACACAGGCCACATGGGCCACACAGGCCACACGGGCCACACAGGCCACACGGGCCACATGGGCCACACAGGCCACATGAGCCACTGTGAGAACTAGCTGCTAACTGTGCAGGTAGAAAAACCATGGCATTGTACCCATTACCTCAGTGGGGCTCTGGAGACTTAGATCTAAGCCACAGGTAAACTCTGTGTGGTGCTCCACTGTTTCCAGAAGCGGATCAGGCTTTGAAAAATTCCAGAATCTGTGATGAGAAAAAGAGAGGGGAGAAAAAGAAAATACAAGTGCTAAAATACTTCTATTAGCAAGTAGATATATGGCATAGATAAGATTTTATTACAACAGGCTCAACTAGTTCATAAATGCAGGCCCCACTATTGATTTACATAAAATATAAAATATAAAATATAGAAAGCATGTACTCCATTCTATTAGATCAAAATAGAATTACCAATCTGCCAAATTTGAAAAAATTATTGTGTTTTCATTTTAGTAGCTTATAAAATGGAACCTTAAAAACTTTTTGGTTAGAAAAAAAATTGTTAAACTCTGCAAGGGCATTGGGGGTGAGAAACTGTGCTTTCTTTCATAGGTGTTTCTAAAAGCAGTCTGGAAAACAAGAATATTGGATGAGATGAACTCAACATTTTATGATTTTTAAATTCTATTTCATTTCTTAACAAGTAATATGAAAAGCACTTAGATTTAATTTACATTTCAACTGCAATTCAAATTCTTTAAAATGAACCTGTTTTCTTGTGAATGTCACTGTAAATTCTGAAACTCTCTTTTCAAGCGTAGCTTTCTTAGAGATTCCCCATCAATGCCATTTCCAGAGTCAAGCCAAGGTTTTATGCTCTGCTTCTCTTTCACAGACTGAGAATGACAATATTTACCACAATTTAGCTCTGATTTTTGCTGTTCAGAACATTTTCTCTATTTTCAATACGTAAAATAGTACTTGAGCTTTCTAAAGCTTTATCTGTTTAACATCTTATTTATATTAAACACACTATAAAAACAGCACATTCAGAATCCTGGGAATCATCTCCTGATTCAGCTTTCCTAATGATGTACAGCATGGAACACACTGACGGTTGGGCTGGTCCCTCTGAAAGAGGGTAAACATACAGAACCAACAGTCCCGGTCTGTTTAGCCTGGTGGTATTATTTCCCTAATAAACACAGTCCTGGCCCTATTAGGTTTGAAAAGGACTGTTGCTATGGATCATCTCCTGTGTAGGTAGCTGAGAGATACAGAACAAATAGCTCATTATCTGATTACTGAGAGCTACAGAATACTTAGGGAGTGGATTTTACTTTTGAAAATGTGTCTTTTCAGAAGAAATTGAGGGTTTAAGCCACAAACCTCAGAAACGCTAATGGTAGTTTTCTTGCTCTTGCATACTTGTTCCTAGACAGTGAACTGTACCAAGATCAAATTTTCTGAATCTTAATGATGTTTATATAAGCAAAAGTAAACTTGTAATTGCACAGTTTTGTTTCTGAAAACTAGTCACACACTGATTTACGTTATTAGAGACAATAATCAGATGAGTTTGCATATATACAAAATGTTTCAACCATTCAAATGGTTTTTAAAATATGCATTTAGTATGACAAAAATGAGTTAAAGGAAAATTAAAGGTAGGAAAGTAAGTTGGAACCGTAAATGAAATTACTAAATAACGATACATCCCATGAAGTCGTAAATACTTGACAGGGAGGAACTTCAACATGATAAGCTTTCTAGTGCCACTAGGAAATGAACACATCATCTGGCCCTGGGCTTGCATCTATAAGCAAGTCCTTTGAGAAATTATAGCCAAGATTATGTTTATATAACGAAAATGTTATTGAGATCTCTTCAATACACAGACACGTACTGTCACTTGCCAGTCAATGGCATCACCCACAGGATCTTTAGTGGTCCACTGACATGACTCAGGTACCCACTCAGCTCTTTGATTTCACTGTGGACTTGGGTTTATTTCAGTAGCCTGGGTAAGCTAAATCATCTTTATGTAAATGTCTGCTGCTGTGAGCCAGTTCAGGAAGTGCTGCATGAGCACAAAGGAGTGGGCTTCACACAGATGACAATGCCTGAAACAAGGACAATAGTGTGTGGAGTGACCCAAAGGGGCTGCAAGTGTGAGGAGGCTGAGAGACTTCAACAACGGCCATTCGGATGTGCTCAGTATGCAACTAAATGGGCCCTGAAGGCCCCACCTCTGCACCTAGTCACAACCACCATAACTGCAGGAACGTCTATCAAGTATTCATATGAGCTTATTGAAAAAAAAAAACTCAAACAAAACTCAAGCAAAATACACGTTAAAAGTTCCTACAAATTTAAAGACAACTAAAAGTCCAAAGTAAGACACCAAAACAAGCAACACGCCACCACAGGAACATCCCAGAAGCACACACGAGGAGCAACACACCACCACAGGAACATCTCAGAGGCACACATGAGG
>OU015750.1:75341242-75386136 GCA_907169655.1 Acomys percivali
CACACACACACACACACACACACACACACACACACACACACACACACTAGTTTGGGTACACTAAAATATATTTTTGAAACATTAAATATAGTAAATCCACAAGCTAAATAAACTGAGAAAACAAACTAGGCAGTACACCAGCAGACTATAATTTATCTTCAAACTGCAAATGGATTTTTTTCCCCCAGACAAAATTTCTCTGTGTAGCCTTGGCTATCCCGGATTCACTCTGTAGACCAGGATGGCCTCGAACTCACAGAGATCCATCTGCCTCTGCCTGTGTGCTTGCAAATGGATTTTTAGGAACAGAAGAAATATCCGCACCATTTCCCTCAGTTCCTCTGCACTAGCAGAAGGAATACTTGTAATAGTAGCCGTGGTGGATATTCTAGTAGGTACACTCCCAGAATGGCTACATTTATCTCCGTCTACGCTCCACCAGAAAGACTGAGCCATGAGAGGCCAGGTGTGTGTTTCTCCAGGTCTCCTTGCTGTGCAATGATGCAAGCAGCCTGTTCTTTGCTTGCAGCCTGGACACACCATGGCAGGGCAGGGCTGTTCTCTCCTGGTAGAAGGCACCCACAGACAGCATCAGGCTGGGCAGATAAGGCACAGTGTTTTCAAGTGAAATGTTTGTTCTGGTGCAGCATATACAGTACTCGGTGCCTTTTTGTCTCTTCGCTGATAAAATCACTGACTATTTAAGCTCTCTGATGAGAAGTAAATACTGGACAAGACTCCAGTGATTAAAATATGACAGAACTATAGAGCATTTTTCATTTAAATTGGAGATCATATTACAAGTAACTTTTTGCCTTTCTGACTCCACTGTTCTTCAAGAAAGCAAGTATAAAACAGTATTAAATAGAACATCAAACTGTTTCAGGAACTGAACAGGAGCTACTGTGTTTCACTGAAAAGTAATCTGAAATATAAAAAGTAGTATTTCTCAAATTTAGGCAACAGACGAGTTTAGGAAAACTTTGAAGTATAAAAGGTCATCCTTTCCTTTGACCAACTACAGCCTACGAGTTAGTCATCAATCTGTTATGACTCTTTGCTACCACAAGAAAAAGGCAGGGACCCGCTTTGGCTAATTTCAGTGTGTTGTGCATGTATTAGCTAGCTACAGTTGTGTTTTCACAATTGTAAATAAATGCTACCACCATAATCCCTCCCATTTGTATTACAAATGAATAAAGAGCAGAAAAGGCTTCACTTCTTTCATATTCATTCAGTTATTTATCAACAACGTATTGTCCTACTACATAGCACCCTACAGGTCCTACCTAAGCACCACAGGCCACAGGAACATGGCTCAGCCTTCCTTTGGCTCACAAGTCAGTAGAGTAGACTGACAGATTCCCTCCCTTTCTTTTTAATTGCCAAAGTAGAACTAGGAGGTTAGTTCAGAGGTTAAGCAGCGTTCATGAGGTCTGGGCTCAGTCTCCAGCAATGAAAGTAAGAATGTAAGTAAATGAAGGAAAAGCTGTCAGAACACACGTGGAAGCAACACTGGCCCATGTGTCCCTCCCCCCACCCAAAGCAATGCAGTACAATGTAAGACGGACAACCAGAGGCAGCAGCAGTGAGCTTGGGTCTGCAGGCCGAGGACAAGGCAGGTGGAAAGAGAAAGGGGAGAGGAGCTCTTCCTGGGTCAGCAGGGACCTGGCAGGGGTAAGAGGAGCAAGAACAGAGAAAGGCCTAGAACAGGGCATGGGGAGCTGTAGCACAAGAAGCCAACAGGGTCAGACTGTGTCTTGTAGCCCAGGCTGACACTGAACTCACTGTGTAGGGCTCATTTGGGGACAGCAATGATGAAAAAAAAAAAAAAAGATGGCTCGGAGATATATTTAAGTAGAATAAATGGGATGATTAATGGAACAACGAAATTCAGGATGTTTCCCATGTTTCTAGGTTACGTGGATTAATTTACAGATCTGTCATCTTCTGGCGGCCTTAAATTAAGGGACAGAGTCATATTCTTTGAATTTCTTGCCTGTATAAAGTGTCTGAGATGGGCTGTATGCACATGTGTGCACAAATCTGCTTTTGGACATCACCTACATTTCAAGGTACATACAGATATATGTTCATTTCACAGCTAAGGGGAATAGGCTAAGGACAATCTTGTGATCCTTGATCCTAATGTGATCTTGTGATCCTAATGGACAGAAGCCCCAAAGCACATCCTACTAAAACTACATTTACTACGTTTTCTGATCGATCAACGGAGGTCAGGAGAGCATATGTAGGTACCATCTAGGATTCTCCAGATTGTTTAAACACTCTAAAGGTTCAAATAGGCTTGCATCAACTCAGTTTCCCTCACCTTCTCAAACTACATAGAACATTCCATACCCTGGAGCCCATGCCAGAATGCCATTAGCCAAACAACTTACATTCAAGCCACACCCTAAGGAAGTGATGAGCCAGAATAAATGTGCACTCCCATAGCAGAGCGCAGAGCACTCTTTCCTCTTTTAACATCTTGGGGAGCACTCAGTCCGTCCTCTCGTCAGCTGCACTGCCTCGTCCTAGCTTACATTAACTCAGCTGGCCAGCTCCTTCTGTCACCAAACAGACTCAGCTATGGCAGTAAATTTTAAGAAACAGGAAATCCCTGTGGTGACAAAAGAAGTTGACTGTTGAGTGGGCTCATAAAATCCAACAGTAAGACTCAGGATGAAGTCATGGCCTACTGCTTATCATTTTTAGGGGGTGGTTAAAAATAAAAACTAGCTTAGCAAAACAATTTTGCAAAGAGGAAAAAGTCATCTACTCAAAAATAATTATCAGTATCTAATGCTTGCTGATTTGCACAAATGGAAATCTATTTGTTTTTTTTTTTGTTTTGTTTTGATTCTGGAACTAATAACTATACTAAAATTAAATTTAAAACGCAAAAGCTCTAATTGCCTGGTAATGTAAAATAAATTAATGACTAATTTTGGAAAACTACTCAACATTTTTCAAAAATGACTTTTAAACAGCCACAGATATCCAGAGGCCATGTCATGTTTACAAAATTTCAAGGTGAAACATAACAAAAGTTCTAGACTTAGCTTCTCTAGCAAAATGAATTAATTATAATATTTCAATTAAAACTTTAATCAGATCAATATTTTCAAGAGGTGGGCTCCAATTCATCACAGCAAGCATCAAGGCTAGAGTACTTGACAAATTACAGAAAACCATTAGGTTGATGGAAGGCTGGCTCTGGGAGCACTCATGGCTATGGTCCACAGGCACACAGGATGAGGTATAAAGAACTCCACATCTCAACAAAGGCAGTAAAAGAAAAAGCTTCCATAGACCCATTGTTTATCAGTACAAATAATCATGAAACCTTTTTTTGCAACTCAATTTTAAACAAATATTTTAGTAAAGAGAAATAAAGTTGAGAAACTTCTTATGAAATAGTATCAATATCAGTATCTTGATCGATAATGTTATATGAATAGCCTATGTGCATTTGGACTGTTAAGTACCACTGAAAAGTGAGAACCAGAGCTAATGAGAATTCTGCAGAAGAGCAGACAGATGATGCTGTCTAGCAGGTGTGCCTTAGAGCATCACGTCCAAAGGCTACTTCTTAGCTACACCATATGAAACAGTTAATGCCCTCCCTCTGAAGCCAGATAGCCATGAATTCATCCAGCAGGGCTGCAAGGCTGGAGACAGTCTGCATGACGATGTACAGTCTGCCTCTTTTCTTAACCCCCCACTCAGCAGACACTGGACACAGAGATGGGGAGGAGACGGAGCCAAAGATGGAGAGAGAAACACAAAAAAGCAGAACATTAATGCTAATGCTGTTTCTTTTCTTGTGACAGGTCATGAGAGAGTGATAAAGAGAAAGAAAATCAGTTCCCAAAAGGGGCTGAAAGCAGCAGGACACATTCAGAGTGAAGGAGCCTCAGTTCTTCCCCCAGACCCTGCTGCACTCCTGTCCTAAGAAACATTTCCCCTTCCCACTAACTGTAAAGGGTTTCTGTTTTACACACATGTGCACATGCAGGCACACACATGCCTAAATAACAGAAAGACAAGAAACTGCGGAATGTAAGATGAACACAGAGAAGTAATTAGTGTTTTTACTCTCTTTGTAGCTCATTGCATTGAATTGAATTCATATTCTAGACTGTAGTTTCAGGACAGACCTCAAGGTTGAATTATTTACCCCTGAGTTTTCAAAGCATATTAAACTACGACCAGCTGACTTGTAGAACCTAGTTGATCTGAGTAAACAGGCTCACTCTTGTGCAAATAGCGAACAGGAGGAAAGACCAAGGTTTTCTGCTCAACTACGTCTGTGCCTCTTAAAACCTGCAAGGCACGGGTGAGGCCCTAATGGGGCAGTCGTCTCCTGTGCAGCCTTCCCAGCCCTGTTTCAGAGGCAACTACTCTCGGTTCCTTCTCATTGTTGCTTCTGACTTTGCTCTATCTTCCTAATCATATACTCAGAATTTACTGAACCTTTTTTCCCCCCAGATACGCCTTTTACTCCCTACTACAGAACAAGACAAAGCAATATATCCTTAAGAAAAACAGACATACACAACAAAACTTATTTCATTGCCTTTCTGAAACTACACAACAGAACTCTAAAAAACATAACGCAAATTAACTGTCAAAACCCGTAAATTTCCCATTGGAACTAGTCAGCACAACTCAAGTTCAAAGCAGGGCCTCCCCCTGCACTACACCAAGGCTATTCCCTCACTCCCTCTCACCTATTCTTGTGTCTGCCTCAGGCTTCCAATTACATAGTTACTTGAGTTGATTCTTTTATTTTTGGATGATGGGCATTTTTTATTATAATTTATTCACATTACATCCCAATAGGTATCCCTTCGTTCTTAATGTTCTTATCTTCCCATTTCCGCCCTCCCTCCCGCTTCTGCCCCATTCCCCTCCTCTAGACCCCTGACAGGGTGGGGCTCTCTTCCCCCACTGTCTGGCCACAGTCCATCAGGTCTTATCAGAATAGTTTGCATCCCCTTCTTCTGTGTGCCCGCAGGGCCGCCCTGCCAAGGGGCAGTGATCAAATCGTGGGCCCCAGAGTGCATGTCAGAGGGTCGGAACCGCCCCCTCGACCCCCCCCCCACACACACACATGGAAAATTAGCTGTCACATCGGAATAGGGATTCTAGGTACTCTGCTTGCATTATCCTTGGTTGGCCCCTATGTCCAGATCCTGTGGCCTTGAAGGTCTCCCTGTGGGGCTCTTGACCCCCTCCAGCTCCTTCCATCCCCCATACAATTCTTCTATACAGTTCTCAGCACTCTGCCCAGAGTCCCCAGCTTTGATTCTCTGCATCTGTCTGGATCCCCGGCTGGATAGAGTCTCTCAGAGGACATCTATGTTGGGCTAATATTCACTTATGAGTATATACCATGTGTGTCTTTCTGGGTCCAGGTTACCTCACTCAGGATGACTGTTTCTAGTTCCATCCATTTGCCTGCAAATGTCAAGATTTCCTTGTTTTTAAGAATTGAATAGTGTACTATAAAGCAACAGTAATTAAAACAGCATGGTACTGGCACAGAAATAGGCTGGTTGATCAGTGGAATCGAATTGAAGACCCAAAAATGAATCCACACACATATGGTCACTTGATTTTTGACAAAGAAGCCAAATCTATTCAATGGAAAAAGGATAGCATCTTCAACAAATGGTGCTGGTTTAACTGGATGTCTACATGTAAAAAAAAAAAAAAAAAAATGCAATTGGACCCATATTTGTCACCATGTAAAAAACTCAAATCCAAGTGGATCAAAGACCTCAACATAAAATCAGAGATGCTAAGTCAGTTAGAAGAAAAAGTGGGGAAGAGCCTGGAACACATTGGCACTGGAGACAACTTCCTGAACAGAACACCAACAGCCCAGGCCTTAAGGTCAACAATGAATAAATGGGACCTCATGACGCTGAGAAGCTTCTGTTAGGCAAGAGACACTGTCAACAGAACAAAGCGACAGCCTACAGGCTGGGAAAAGATCTTCACCAACCCTACATCTGACAAAGGTCTAATATCCAAAATATATAAAGAACTCAAGAAATTAAACAGCACCAAACCAAATAACCCAATTGAGAAATGGGGCTCAGAACTAAACAGAGAATTCTCAACAGAGGAATATCAAATGGCTGAGAAACACTTAAAGAAATGCTCAACCTCCTTAGTCATCAGGGAAATGCAAATCAAAACAACTCTGAGATTCCATCTTACAACCATCAGAATGGCTAAGCTCAAAAATTCAAGCGACACTACATGCTGGTGAGGATGTAGAGAGAGAAGAACACTCCTTCATTGCTGGTGGGAATGCAAACTAGTACAGCCACTTTGGAAATCTATCTGGCACTATATCAGAAAACCGGGAATAGGGCTTCCTCAAGACCCAGCTATTCCACTCCTTGGAATATACTCAGAAGATGCTCCAGCACACAACAAGAACATTTTCTCAACCATGTTCATAGCAGCCTTATTCATAGTAGCCAGATCATGGAAACAGCCTAAGTGTCCCTCAGTTGAAGAATGGATAAAGAAACTGTGGTACATTTACACTATGGAATACTACTCAGCTATTAAAAACAAGGAATTCCCAAAAATTGTGGACAAATAGATTGAACTAGAAATGATCATAATGAGTGAGTTAGAAGCAGAAAGACTCAAATGGTATATACTCACTTATATCTGGACACTAGCCCAAGGGATATGTCCCATGAATGTCTTCACTTACCAGGAAAGTGGGACAGAGGGAAGGACATCCTATTGGGACTCTAAGTGAGAGAGGCATGAGAGAATGGGGAAATAGAAGGATCCAGAGGGTCCTAGAAACCTACAAGAAGAACATTATGATGGGCAGATTTGGGCCCAGGAGTCCTGCTCAAACTATGGCACCAGCCAAGGACAATATGTGCAGTAAACTTCAAAGCCCTACCCAGATCTAGCCAATGGACAGGACATTCTCCACAGTTGAGTGGAGAGCGGGGCCCGACTTTCACACAAACTCTGGTGCCCCATATTTGACCATGTCCCCTTGATGAGGAGGCCTGGTGGCACTCAGAGGAAGGATAGCAGGCTACCAAGAAGAGACTTGATACCCTATGAACATATACAGGGGGAGGAGGTCCTCCTCAGTCATAGTCATAGGGGAGGGGAGTAAGGGGAAAATAGGAGGGAGGAATGGGAAGATACAAGGGATGGGATAACAATTAAGATGTAATATGAATAAATTAATAAAATATATATTTTTAAAAAGAGTTAAATAGTATTCCATTGTGTATATGGACCACATTTGTTCTTCTTTGGTTGAGAAGCATCTAGGTTGTTTTCAGATTCTGGCTATTACAAACACAGCTGCTATGAATGTAGTTGAACAAATATCTTTGTTGTATGGTGGATCATCTTTCAGGTATATGCCCAGGAGTGGTATAGCTAGGTCTTATGGTAGCACTATTCCTAATTTTCTGAGAAATCCTCAGATTGATTTCCAAAGTGGCTGTACAAGCTTGCACTCCCACCGGCAAATGGAGGAGTGTTCCCCTTTCGCCACATCCTCACCAGCATGTGCTGTCACTTGAGTTTTTGGTCTTAGCCATTCTGATGGGTGTAAGATGGAATCTCAGTCATTTTGATTTGCATTTCTCTGATGACTAAGGACATTGAGCATTTCTTTAAGTGTTTCTCGGCCATTCAATATTCCTCTGTTGAGAACTCTCTGTTTAGCTCTGTCCTCCATTTTTCAATTGGATTATTTGGTTTGTTGGTATTTAATATCTTGGGTTCTTTATATATTTTGGATATTAGCCCTTTGTTGGATGTAGGGTTGGGGAAGAACTTTCCCCAACCTGTAGGCTGTTGTTTTCTTCTGTTGACAGTATCCTTTGCCTTACAGAAGCTTTTCAGTTTCATGAGGTCCCTCTTATTCATTGCTGATCTTAGTGCCTGAGCTGTTGGTGTTCTGCTCAGGAAGTTGTCTCTTGTGTCAATGAGCTCAAGGCTCTTCCCCATTTTCTCTTCTAACAGATTTAGTGTGTCTGGTTTTATGTTGAGGTCTTTAATCCACTTGGACTTGAGTTTTGTGCAGGGTGATAAATATGGATGTATTTGCATTTTTCTAACATGTAGCTATCCAGTTAGACTAGCACCATTTGTTGAAGATGCTATCTTTTTTCCATTGTTTGGATTGATTCTTAAAGAAAATTGTTTTACTAATGAATTCTGAAAATGTTCTGTACTTAAAAATCAGGGTAATACAACTACCCCAAGTGATCAAAATAGCCCAATTTCTCCTTAAAACATTTCTTATTCAAACAGGATACATTAAAGTCAGTTTTCTTAATGACTACTTCAAACATGACTAAAGTGAAATCATGTTTTTGAGCTTTTATAATTAGGATGACCAAAACTGTCATAATTTTCCATCTAATTTAAATTCACTTATATTTGTAAACATTTATTTAGCACATCCCAATTGCCAAAGACAAGAAAAAAATATATAAGTCCCATTCTGGAATCAAACAGTGCACTGTATAAACACAAAATGCATTTAATACTAAAGTGTCCTTGAAAGAACCAAATACCCTCCTTAAAAAGAAAGCCAAAGACAACTGCATTGAGATACCCACCCAATGCCAGAGAAATCTACCAACTGTGCTGCAACACAGAAAATGTGCTTGGTTGACAGAGATATTTATGTTTAACATATCTCAAAGGGGCAGCATTTAGACATATCTTTGATCATTCTATTAGCTCAGTCACAGGCCTTGAAAAGGTTAACAACTAACATCATACACCAGCCACATGATGAAAACCGCAGAGGAACCAGAAGATACATGGCTGCACCCGGCCGCACTTCTTATCTGTTTGCTTTTGCTGACCTTTTTTTGTGGGGAAGGGGCTAGGTAAAGTTGAAATGGAAGGGTTGTGAGGCAGAGCACATAGCCAGCCACGCCATCTGTTTACTCTGGCTGACCTTTTTTAGGGGAAGGGGAAGCAGCAGCATCGGCCTGTGGAAATCTCTGCTAATAAGCACAAGGATCAAAAGCTCCTCACACTGACAGGCAGACGCCATGAGGGAGCATGAGAGTGAGCCCATGGAGAGCGTGACAACGCGCCCACGAGTAAGTGTGAGTGTGACAACACGTCCACGAGTAAGTGTGAGTATGACAAGAACACGTATTTTGTTGGTAATGCATTTTGCCCAGATTCTAAGTTAGTACAGTCCAATTTAAAGAGCATTCTCCTGCTTTGCAATGAAATAACTGATCCTAATCTTACTCCAAATTAAATATCATATCATTATTAAGAAACATTTTAGTATCATATTTAACGAGTAAATATTTTACTTTTTCATGAGTGTTTTTATTTTGAAAATTACCAATCACACATTTCAAAAACTGATAATAATAAATACCATATATTCTTCTTCTAGTTTCGCCAACTATTAAAAATTTACCATATTTGCTTACTTTCCTCTCTCTACATACATGTATGTGTGTGTATGCATGTACAATAATTTTGCTAGTTATTTAAAAGTAAATTTCAGGCATTATGCCTTAATTGTCTGTGATTTTGTTTGGTTTTTATAAATTTTAATCATAAATATTAGACAATACATTTATAGTGAAGTGGTATAACATAAGTACACAATTTCTTTAAAGAAAACTAAAATTTATTGAATATCTAGTATGTGCCAGATGTGATATGAATCGCTTCTATTTAATTATATTTAAAGTCATAAAAAGTTATGGAGGAAATAAAGGATAAGGAGATAGATGGCATAAAAGATTAAATATAAATCAATTAAATAAAGTTATTTATTAAATAACTGACCATATAATTTAAATATATCAAATAAACATTGAATATGTAATAAATAGTACTAAGTATAAGTATATAACTATAATATATATATATATATATCTGGCAATAGAAAAGTCTAGGATTGTAAATGCTCTTTTTCTATTATATCATGTTGTCTCCATAAAAAGATCTTTAACAAAAATGTACATAATATATAGTAATTTAGAGAGCAAATGTACATAGACATGGCTACTTGGCGATGGCTCTGAGTATCATGCTACACATACTCACAGGTGCACGGCGGCCCCTGTTCTGGTTCCCACTGCACTGCACTGCTGGGTTCACTCCTACCTCACTCCCACTCACACAGCTCCGCCACGGCTTTGAGCAATATAATTATCTCATTAATGTAATGCTAGGGAAAGCATGAACCATTAACACCTCAAGTCTCCCTGAGGTACGTACATAGGAAACTTATTACTGCTAGCATCTATTTGAGAACATCTGCTATTTTTTTAGACACTAATTCTGTGCCAAGAGCATTCTGGGTACTACCTCACTGAGTTCTCCAAACATTCCTACAAAGGAGGTACCATTTCCATCAACCCATGGCAGCAAATGGAGGAGGCAGCCTTTCTCCTCAAGTCACACACTCACTGCATTAAGAGATGCCTCACTCAGTGAGTATCCTCAAATTTCTCCACAGAGTAAGGGTTGTGAAGGGACAGGACTGGTTTCTGTATCTTCTGATCCCCTACTTTTACTTCTCTCCTAACCCCAAGGGGAGGAGAACAACAAAAGGCCGAGTGCAGGTTGACTGTTCTTGCTCTAAAATAAAAACAACCACTTCGCCTTTAAAGAATAGAGCTGAAATGGGCCTCAGTCCAAGACAGATGGTCTCCTGTTACCACCAACTCAGCCGTTAAGGCTGACAACAGTGAGGCATTTAGACAGCACTAGGTGTGTCAGCATTCGTGTATGTTAGCTCACTAGGTCATTCACCTCCACTTTATAAATGTGGAATCTGAGCCACACCGTTTCCAGGTAACTTGCTCAAGTGGATATGGCTAGGAGATGGCCTGCCTCTGTTACTAGGGCACCCGAGTATATGCCAAGCCCTACTGACTCTAGACTGCATTTTCAATTATTCTCTGCCTCTATATGTGACTACGTAGCCCTTTCTATACAAAATTGGCAGGCTTAAAGCTGCTTCTACTCCCCAACGTTCCTTTTTATCACCTTTGGCATGGCTGGGATGTAAACTGTCCTCTATAGGCTCATGTGTTTGAGGTTGGCCTTGAAGTAGGACATCACTGGAGAAAGAGGAAGGCTAGGGCAGGCCTTAAGGTTTCTTAGCCCCAGGAACTTCCTGTCCTGTGTCTCCTTCCTGACTGTGGGGAGACACACGTGACAATTACCTTCCTTCCCCAGCTGCTAATCTGTATGGACTCCCTCTAAGTGTAAACCAAAAGATGCCTTTCTTCCTGGAAAGTGTATCTTGTCAGGTATTTCATCATATCAACAGGAAAACTTAAAAACAAAATTTTTTAAAAATTAAGAAAAAATGTAAGAGCCAGGCGGTGGTGGCGCACACCTTTAATCCCAGCACTTGGAGGGAGAGGCAGGCGGATCGCTGTGAGTGCAAGGCCAGCCTGGTCTACAAAGCGAGTCCAGGACAGTCAAGGCTACACAGAGAGACCCTGTCTCAAAAAACCAAAACCAAAGCAAAACAAAAAAACCCACAAAACAAGAAAGAAAGAAAGAAAGAAAGAAAGAAAGAAAGAAAGAAAGAAAGAAAGAAAGAAAGAAATGTAAGTAACTACATATTTCTTCAGCCACATATTTCATAGCTGGGGGCTGGAGGAAATGCCTTGGAGGCAGGCAGGCATGGCATCAGAGCAGTCGCTGAAAGTTTATATCCTGACGCACAAACAGGAAGCACTGAACTAACTGGGAATGGTATGGGTTATTGAAACCTCAAAGCCTGCCCCGAATGCCACGTCTCCTCCAATAAGACCTCTCCTCTTAGTGTTTCCCAAACAGCTCTACCAACTGGAGACCAAGTATTCACGTATATTAACCTCTGAGCGCAGTTCTCCTCGAACCATCACGACATCTATACAATTTTGTAACTGAGACATCAATCGTGCTAGGTTAAGAGAGATACCATTTGAGCATGGATGCACACAGCCTGAGAGCCATAGCACTAAATTCCTAGCAGATTTTTCTTGCCAAAATATCTTAAAAATTAACTTTTGGGTTGATTTCTTACTACTAAAGGCCATATATAAAATATTTTAAAGGTTAGAATTTTTATGAAAATATCAAGAATCTGAAGTATTAACGCTAAGGCTAAAATGATCATTTTAGCTTTATAAACTATGAAAAGTCTATCGGTAACTATTTGATACATATTTGCTATAACATAGAAGACAACATGTTGATCTTTCTAATATAAATTATTATTGGATGGATTTTTTTTAGGGTGTCTCATATACTACATACTTAATTTGCTGGTTTTATCTATGAAATGGCTGGTGCATCACCCACTTGCAACACAAATCATTCTTAGACACTGCTAGCACAGCAAACATGGCTCAGCAGGGTGGAGAACTAGCCTAGCAGACAGTACAATGGGGAAAGGCAATATGCTGAAATCTATTATAACATGCACAGAAACACAAGACTGCACTTGTACGAAGAGGTCAAAGGACCCCTTACAGGAGTTGGTTCTCTCATTACACCATATAGGTCCCAGGGTCAGAACTCAGGTCATCAGGCTTGCAGGCTATACCTGTTGAGCCATCCCACCAGCCCTACTATGAAACATTTTGGACTTAGTATTATCTTGAGTGAATTTTAAACAATTACTGTAAAGAGATTGCATCATAGTGGGGTTATATCCTGGTAAACCCATCACAAACTGAATATATATATATATATATATATATATATATATATATATATATATATATTATTATTTTAAGTTAAAAGTACATTTATCATATCACTGGGAGATGGTCTTTAATGCCAGCACTCGGGAGGCAAAAGCAGGCAGAGCTCTATGAGCTCAAGGCCAGCCTGGTCTACAGATCGCGTTCCAGGATAGCCAAGGCTACACAGACAGAGAAACCCTGTCTCAATCATCCCCAAAATGTAGTGATCACTCTGAAGCCACCTAACATCCTAGCTTCACACATACCACTGCATCTACTTCTGGACGTCACAGGACCACAGGCATTCTGCTCTCTCCTCCTGACCAACACTGAAAAAGAAGACTGGCAAAGTGGTCAGCCCTAAAATAACATATTCACAAGCCACACTGCATGGATCCAGCAGGCTCTATGTGTATGTCTATGCATTTATTTAGATGTAACAATAATAATCAAAGAAAAAGAAGCCAACAATTTGAGAGGGAGAAGGTGACATGGGGAAAGTTTGAAGAAAGAATGGGAAGGGAGAAAATAATGTAATTATATTTTAATTTAAGAAAATTTGTAATTAAAAAGAAGAAAAATAATTGCTACTAAAATTAATTATTTTAAAAAGCTACCGGATCATACTGCTAGCCCAGGAAAAAACTGAAATGCAAATTACAGTTTCTGCTGCAGACACACTGCTTTCATATAATAATAAGTCTTTTTATTTTTTTGGTTTTTGAGACAGGGTTTCTCTGTGAAGCCTTGGTTGTCCTAGACTCGCTGTGTAGACCAGACTGGGCTCGAACTCACAGCGATAGGCCTGCCTCTGCCTCCCGAGTGCTGGGAATAAAGGAGTGCGCCACCACTGCTCGGCTACAATAATGTCTTAAGCAGAAATCCAGGCATATCCTTATGAAACATATTGCTTATTAGGTAAAGGGAGTTCAACCATTTTTATAAAATTGGAACTTTTTACTTGACTTAGCCTTATTAAATAATAGACAATAAGACGGGGCTGCTGAGATAGCTCAGCAGGTAAAGGCTCTTTCTGCCAACGCTGATGACCTCATCTGAGTTAGATCTCACATCTTTCTAGGGACCTTGAGCTGTCTTCTAACCTCCATGAAAATATGAATCAATAAATGTAACAGCCAATGTTAGAGCACCAAAACAAACAAACAGTCTGCAATATGAGTTTACATATTAGATTTAACATTTTATGACTTACTCAAATGTGATCTACTATACAAGTAAAAGACTCAAAGCTCCTGCTGGATATCATGTACACATACTTAAATATAACACAAATTTGCATTTTACATTCTAAAATACTGCATGTTTCAATATGATGGATAGTAACAAGGTCATCAAAGATCAGTATGCAACCTCAGTTGGTAAGGTGATCAGTTTCAGACATAGAAAACTTTGGAAATCCAAAGTCTGGATCCTCCTCTGGAAATCCCTGAGTCACCCACGTGATAAAATGTGACAGAAAGACTGAGTCTCCTCACACCCTGCTCAGCCTGGCTGAAGCATCAGATACGTGTGGCCATCCTTCCTGAGGCTTCTGTCACATGCGGCTCTGGGGCCTCTTCCTGCCTGGGTGGAATATACCCTTTTTGCCAGCAGCATTAATTCTCTACTGAAAACAGCATCCTTCTGCTCCACTTTCCTCACACTCATCCACAGTGTGGTGCTCACTGTTGTAGATGTTGTAGGCTGAACTATCAGTAAATTAATGGACTTTAAGATACACTCACACAGCTCTGCCAGCAGTTAACCTGCAGCTCCACAGTTCCACCCTGGAAATGGGTGGGGTGGATGGCAAGTGAGCGACAAGTTTTCCTCCTGTCCATTGGTGCTGTCTTCTATAAACTCTGCAATCGCTGGGTGGTGGTGGTGGCGGCGGCGGCGGCGGCGGCGCACGCCTTTAATCCCAGCACTTGGGAGGCAGAGGAGGCGGATCGCTGTGAGTTCGAGGCCAGCCTGGTCTACAAAGTGAGTCCAGGACAGTCAAGGCTGTACAGAGAAACCCTGTCTCAAAAAACCAAAACTAAACAAACAAACAAAACTGCAATCATACCATTCATTATTTTACAAACAAAACGGGGCTGGAGATGGTGGCGCATGCTTTCAATCCCAGCTCCAGGGAGGTAGAAGTAAGAGGTTCAGGAGGGCAAAGTCACCTTCAGCTGCACGTGGAGTTCACTCGTAGATGGTACAGGTGGCAAGACCAATAAACAAAAGGAAACAAAACACCCTCGCCGCTGCCGCACCCACCCCACCCACAACCTGGCTACAGGGTAAGCCTATTCCCCAGTTTGTCAGCATTCTCACATGACCTCCATCCAGAAAAGCAAGTTAGAGGCGTGCACCTCCTGTCAAGGCATCGCCTCAGTCTGTTCTATCAGGACACAGTGAATGAAAAAAGTCACAGAAATTCTGCTAGCTCAACCACTAGCTGGGAAGGAACAGGAGAGGAATGCTAGGTGGTTAACACGAGGCAACAGAAGCTCAACACTTAGTGTCCTCACATGAACCAGCTCAGACTATAGAGCACTAAGGACAAGAGGGTGTGGCTTCCAGAGTTGCTAGTTAGGAGGAAAGAAGAGGAAAGGCAGGAAAGGTCCATATTATTAGCAAAACAATCCACTATATCTCAGATAAAAATGCTACTTGATATCACACACAAAAAGTATATAAAAATCTCTGTACCTTACAGTAAAATCATAGGAGCAGGAGGCCAGCACTGACGCGTGGAACGGTGAGAACTGCAGGAGAGAAAGTCAGGTGTAGTCATGGCCGCCACTCCAATGGTCCCTCCACAGCACAGCAGCTGAGCTTCCCAGGACACCACCTAGAACCTGCCTTTCGGGGCCTTACCTGCTTATTTTGACCTTTCAAGTATCCATTTATAGCAAAATCTTTTCTTTTTACATCCTCCAAAGAAAATTCCCCAAGCTCTGAAGAGGCGATTTATAACATGAATTCCTAAATGTTGCTATTCTGAAAAAACTAAATACAAATTCTCACTAGCTTCCTAAGTGTGACTCCATAAACGTGAGGGATTAAAGAGTGTGGTAGTGTATGGACAGATGACAGTTACAGAATTTGCCAGTGTCCAGTGTCCCAGCTTAACCATGAAATGTCCCTGGCAGGCTCATGCATTTGAAGAGTTGGGGAGAGTTGGTGCAGCTGTTTTGGGAGGTTGCGCGATCTTTTAGACGTGAGGCCTCACTGTATAATTTTGGGTTATAAGCATAAACATGCTGACTATGAGCTGGCTTACTTGTAGCCAGTCGAGGCAACGTGAACAAACTGCTCTGCAGGCTCCCACACGATCCCACACCAAGCTAGTCCAAGCCACTTGCCTTGCCACCATGAAACTGTGAGCTACATCTATCTTTCCATAAGTAACTTCTGTCAGGTTTTTTGTTTTAGTGACAAGAAATGGGACCAGTATTAGCATCATCAACGTAAATGATGAACAACCGACTGGCTGGTTTCGCAGTTGTATATGATGAGTATTTGTCTTACTAGCACGTTGGGTGTATTTGCTTTTACTTATGTATGTCCAGTGTGTGGTCCTAGAGGTTGAAACCAGGGCCTCATGCGTTCTGTGAACGTACTCTGCTACTGAGTTCAATCACAGGCATATGTGTGTGGTGTGTATGTATGTGAAGGTGTGTGTGCACAAGTGTGTATGTGTGTATATGTGAATGTGTGTGTGCACACGTGTGTGCATGTGCGTGCTCATGTGGTGTGTGTGTTATGTATGGTGTATATGTGTGCACATGTGCATGTGTGAAATATGTGTGGTATATATGTGGTGTATGTGCACGTGTGTGTGTGTGTGTGTGTGTGTGTGTGTGTGTGTGTGTGTGTGGTAGAGAAGGGTCTCGGGCAGCCTAGGCCAGCCTCATGCTTGCTGAGGATCATCATAACTACTGGCCCTCCTATTTCTACCATCCGAGTGCTGGATCACAGCCATGTACCACCATGCCCAGTTTTATGTGATAATGGGGATCAAGCCCAGGCCTCTATGCTGAGCAAGCACTGACTACACCTGAATAGTACTTCACACAGTTTGTAAAATACTTTTACTACATTACATTAATTTGCTCCCATAAAAAAAACTTTCTATAGCTGGGCATGGTGGCGCATGCTTTTAATCTCAGCACTCAGGAGGCAGAGGTAGGCAGATCACTATGAGTGTGAGGCCATCCTGGTCTATTAAATGAGTCTAGGACAGCCAACGCTACACAGAGAAACCCTGTCTCGAAAAACAAAACCCCAAAAATTATTTCTACTAATAAAGCATGTTCATATAAAAGCATTATTGAGAACATAAAAATGTTGATTTTTATTTTTGCAGGAGACAGTAGGTATCACAGCAAGCGGCAGGCTGTAAGGGCAGGAACCAGGGAGGACTGATGCTGAACAATGTCCTCAGAATGTGACAGCTCTCGGACTCATGAACTCACACAGTCCTGCCCCAGACCAGGACAGAGGGCGTGGAGGCACAAACGGACAGGGGCTCAGGAGGCCCCATCTATAACTGGGAGCTACTGCAGTTAAGGGCTGCGGGGGAGGGAGAGTCAGGTTCCCCTGGGAGGATGCCCAGGCTCCATGGATGGTTCTACACCATGCGCATGACGCAGCTCAAACTGGGCTCGGTGGGATAGAAAGAAAGAAAGAAAGAAAGAAAGAAAGAAAGAAAGAAAGAAAGAAAGAAAGAAAGAAAGAAAGAGAGAGGACATTAAGGGATGTGCCAAATGTCCTGGGGAAGTTGGGGAAGAATACGTATGATCAAAACACTTTGTATGCACGTAGAAATTCTCAAAAGATAGATAAATAAAAATTTAAAAAGAAGTAAAAATTAATTGCTACTATGTACCACATAATAGCTAAATTTATATTGGGTAATATAATTTAAAATATTAATTTACTGGTGATTTGAAATATTTAAGATAGGGATAATGCACGACTATTATATTGGAAAAAATCAAACTGATAATCAGGAGATGCCACTCAGTAAGGAGTTTTTCACAGTAACACAGCAGAATCACCCGACCCAGAAGCTAAGGAACTAAATTAAGTTCCCTTAGAGTGGAGTGAGCTAACAGAGGCAGCAGTAAAGGTTAGCTCACATTCTGTTCACAGACTAACGTGTTCCTACATCCTGCACTTTGTGAGCTTTCATATACATCACCATTTTAGAGAAGAAAACTACTATCTCTCCATATCATCAAACACACGTGCTCACTGAAGGAGCAATTGTGGGACATATAAACCCTAAATACAAACCAATACAGCTAAAGATAATGTTAAAAGAAATATAGATAAGAACAAGAAGAGAAAACTGTCTTAATTTAATATCAAGTAGTGTATCTTTACATTAGCTTCCAATATCATTGATTGGATAACAAAAACACACACAAGAAGGAGTTAGTAATGCCAGCCCTTGGGAGCCGAGGCAGGAGGACTGTAAGGAGAGGTCACCTCGCCTACACAATGAGGCTGTGTGAGCCAAGGACGGAGCTCAGTGGCCCAGCACTCCCTAGCGTGCAATGCTCCGGGTTGATCCCAGCACTATAAAACTTCAGTACCTAAATACTTTATACATGTTTCACTTACTACCCTGATGTTCATGTTTTTATTCTGTGTGCAAAAAAATAAAGATTAAAAACTTACTTTCACCCTCCTAATAGCATACGTGTGACCAAGAAGTTCAAAGACAGGTTGTCGTACATTCCTTAAGTCCCAGCCTCTCAGACTACAGTCAACTGCTCCTGTCACCACCAAGTTCTGAAAACAAGTCAGAAAAAAAAAAAAAAAAAGCAAGACTATGACATCTTTGCAATTAAATAGTACTAAAATTTTCCCACTAGAAACAATAACACACTTTGGTAATTAAATATATACCCAGGATCTATTGTTAAAGTTGTAAAGCAAGTAGAGAAAGGAGCCAAAATAGTCATTTCATAGCAAAAAACACATATATATCAAGAGGAAAGAAACTAGCTGTGTTTACTGTTTAGGACAGAACACTACACACATCAGGAGAAGGCAAAGTCCCAAACAGCATTGTAGATTTTTAACTTACCTTTTCAATTAGTAATAGACACATAAGAGATTTGGTTAGATCAGCCCATCTTTCTCTTTAAAAGGTTTAAAACATACTCTGAGGTCTTACCAGGCATTAAAGAGCAGGGCACTAGGCTGGGAATGTATGTAGCTCAGTGATAGAAAGCTTACTCAGCAAGCAGGAATGCATCTGAGTCCACTCCTCAATAAATGCACAATACACACACACATACACACACACACACACACATACACACACACACACATACACACATGCACACACATATACACATACACACCTATGCACACACATATATACACACATGCACACATACATGCACACACACATACACATGCATATAAACACACACACACACACACACACACACACACACACACACTTTCTTTTTATTTAAGGAATTCTGCCAATGTGGTATTCTTTTAACTTTCACAAGTTAATTTAAATCTAGGGAAAGGAAAACAAGGTAGGTATTTTTAGCTTTCAGCCAAAAAGCCTGCTGAGGAGTAAAGACAGCATGCTAACACATTTAATCTGTCCTTGTATTCCCACTGTTAATTCTTACACTCTGATGTTTTGGCTGAAGCGTTACAGAAAGTCTCACATGGGCACCACCATCTTACAGAAGCATGGACATTAGTTTGGTTTTTAAAAAAAAAAGATAAAACAAAATTCTTAAAACTGATGCACTGTAAAATTGAACACTAAGTTATAAGCCGTTCAACAGCTGGAGCAGCCATGTGAAAAAGAAAGCAAGGCAGACCATGGCATGGAGCAGCAGGGCTAAGAGCGACCGTGCACATACAAATTACAAAAATTGTAAAGCAGTTTCCCGAAACAAACCAGAAAGGCTGCACTGTTGAACTTTTAAGACGATCCAGCCCTGGTTTTGCACTAAGGCCACTTAATGCTAACGCAGGTTAGTCACCTGCTCACTGCAAGTGACAGAAACACCACCAAAGTGCACATCACCAAGACAGAGAAGGGGCATGTCAGCACGCTCCACGGAGCGACACACTGTACCTCGTTGTATTTGCACCAGTCACAACTCAGGATCTCTGTCTGGTGTGCTGGAATCACAATCCGAACTCCTGCCGTCTTCACATCCCAAATTCTCAGAGTCTGGTCACCTGATAGAAAGAGAAGACTGGGTCAATTCCCACACCCACCTGGGTGCTCACTGTCAGGATACCACCACCACCACCACCACCACCCCACCCCACCCCACCCCCCAACCCCCGACATAGTTTAAACCATCACAGTGAGTAAGAACCACTCACAGTGATGAGCCACAAAGAGTGAAATCAAGATGGCGCTTTTACATCAAGGAAGAAAACGTGACTCTCTCTATGGGAAGCAGAAACGGAGACATCTGTACCCTTAGGAGTATCTGTTTGTTGTCTGCTCTGATGCTGAAGAGAGCGCTCAGGGCCTCCAGCATGAGACGCACTGATGCTGGAGAGAGCGCTCAGGGCCTCCAGCATGAGACGCACACACTGTACAGCCGAACCCTGCCTCCGGCTCCTCCTTCTGGGTTTTGTATTTGCTACGGTTTAGTGGGGCAGCTAGAGGAAATCTTTCTCCTTGGGGAAAAAAAAAGCTCAAAAATTATAAAGAATAGCCAGCTGGTGGTGGCGCACGCCTTTAATCCCAGCACTTGGGAGACAGAGGCAGGTGGATCTCTGAGTTCGAGACCAGACTGGTCTACAGAGTGAGTTGCAGGATAGAAGGGGCTACAGAGAGAAACCCTGTCTCACTATAAAGAAAAACAATGATAAAGATTATATTTTGCGTTATTAAAAATAAGGTTGTCGGGCTGGAGAGATGGCTCAGTGGTTAAGAGCACTCACTGACTGCTCTTCCAGAGTTCCCAGCAATCACATGGTGGCTCACAACCATCTGTAATGAGATATGGTGCCCTCTTCTGGCCTGCAGGAATACATGCAGGCAGAGCACTGTTTACATAATAATAAATAAATAAGTCTTTTTAAAAAAACAAACAAACAAGGCTGGCATTGTTTAAATGCGTAGTCACTTTGATGGATGAAAGTAAGTACTATTTTGAGATCTAAGAATGATAGGGATGAAAAAAGTGAATTTTAATGTATCAAGTAGGAATAGTTCTGGTATACGAGAGAGCTCCAGGTATCTTCAATGGCCCTAAAAATAATCACCACCCAGGAGAACTTGTTTCAGGGTCTCAAACAGCCAGGATGAAAGCATCTCTTGTGGCCTCTTCTAGTGTTCGGTGCCTACGGTGTCTGATCTGTAGCCACACCCTTTTCCCAGGAACAGCATATGCCCTCCATACCAAATGACTCTGAAATGATCTATGGCTCTAGAAAGACTCAGACTGTAGCCGGTAGCCAAAGGTGGGTGTTCAGTTGCTTTGCTAAAAAAAAAAAAAAAAAAAGCCAGGCGTGGTGGCACACGCCTTTAATCCCAGCACTTGGGAGGAAGAGGCAGGCGGATCACTGTGAGTTCCAGGCCAGCCTGGTCTACAAAGCAAGTCCAGGACAGCCAAGGCTACATAGAGAAACCCTGTCTCAGAAACAAAAAACAAACAAACAAAAAACAAAAAAAAACAAAAAAACAACAACAACAAAAAAGAATTTACCAAGCATACTATCTGGGAGCTGCTGGCCCCCAAGCACCTCACAAGGAGAAAGCTGGGTCAAATTACAAAGCAGGGTGAACTCCAGGTAAGAGGTATAAACCTGTGGTCTGAGCATCGCTTCCCATTCTAAGGTGTGCTTTCAGCAAACTTCACAAAGACCTAGGATAGTTCTAGCTCTATCACTTGCAAAGACACATAGCACTCTGGGGAGAGTAAGTGGGATTCTCCCTAAACTTCTGCATCTAGAAAGTCAAGTCCCAGAGGAAAACATCTGATTCAGTACAAGGCTTCTACGGAATCGTATGAAATGTCAAGTGATGCTCATGCTTCTCCAAACTCTCTAACACAAGGTTGGAAACCATAAAGTCACTATAACAAGAATAAAACACTTTGGAAGTCCTATGGGCTTGTATTCCCTGGAGAATACCATATCTGCACATGTGAATTGATTTCAAGCACCAACATATCACAGTGAGTGCAGAGTAAATGAAGTGACTACTTTAGCACAGGGAAAGGGGCCCTGGAGGATACATTAAACAATATCTGTTATTAGAAGGCAAATATGGTCACCCTGGGGGTGGGAGGGGGGTAGTGACTTGCAAAGATCAGGGTCCTCTGGTGCAATCCTACCTCCTGATACCAGTGCTTGTTACAAAGATATGCTATGAAAACCATCAAGTTGCAGGTTTAAGGCTCCACACTGTCCTATACGTGGATAAAAGACTGAAAATAACAAAGGCTGTGTAAATGGCTCCTCTATTTCTCAGACACTGTATCTGACTCTGCACCATCATATTCAGGTGCATTTCCTTTTAAAAGCCATGGTTTTTAGGTCCATCCTCTCTACAGTTAAGGAAACGTCCCTGCAGATGCTAAGGTTCTACTTACTTGGTATGCTGAACTCTCCCAGCCACCAGGACCTACACTGTTTTTGTTTGATTGCTTGATTGGTTGGCTTTTTAAATGGTTATTTCCAGACAGTTGGCCTTTCAGTGTCATGCAGGCATTTATGGGGGCATTATGGTGGTGCCAGAGGCCCACCTGAATTCCCAGCATCCTCTCCATTGCAGGCCTGCACTGATGGCAGACCCAGCAGAAGGGGAAGTGATGTCATACACACAGGAAGTATGGGGAAGTTGGGAGAGGCTGCAAACAGTCTGAAGTGTGGTATGAAGTGAACTGAGCAACAAAAGAGCACTTTGGGCCCCAAATAAATTAATTTAATTGAAACACCAGATGCCTGTCAGCTGTAATAAGACTTTTTCTTACAGCAGAATGAGGCTTATCTAACGGAGCCTGGAACCCACACATTCAGGCCAGGCTATGACTTATGCAATTATATGGAGTCTGTAATAACAATAATTTAGTTTTCATAGTTCAAAAGAAAGTTTGCTTCACATGAATCCTCTTTATATAAACAGTGCAGATATTCTTCCTATCTGCCCCACATAGTTTATTAAAATGAATCCTGTGTTAATATAACTATCATGGATCACATAGAATACAATGTCCTCTGAGAGCTACTGGTATGGGCACAATTCTTCCCTTTGGGTATTAACTTAGCTAATGACAACAAATTTCTATGTTTGTGATGTGGTGTGGTGTGGTATGGTGTGGTATGGTATGTTGTAGGGTGTGTATGTGTGTGTATGTAGTGTGTGCACATTAGTGTGCATGTGCACATACCATGTACCTGCTCATGTGGAGGCCAGAACAGGACATCAGCTGTCTTCTCTCATCCCTCTGTGTCCTTCCCCATTAAGCCATCTCCCAAACCCTAACAGCTATATTTTTATATACTATCTTAAAAATGCTACTTTGGACACTTGGATGACCTATTTGTATGCCACAGAGTTAGATATGAAACTGCACCATGACTGCGTACCATGTAAGCATTCACTTCCCACTCCAGAAGAGTGTTTTGTCACGCAGCGTCTCCTTGCTGTAGCTTTGTGATTGAGACGGTTTTTGTGAGAGATTTTGCTTTGTTTTAGCAAGGCTTTATCTGTGATCCAGATGACAAACTGAATCGTTAAACACCGTACTACAACTCACAGCCAACAGGAAAGTCACAGGATTCTCAAAGACTTCTCCTCTGATCTCAGCACTGAGGCCACTGTGAAGGTGTTTAAAATGCAGACAGGTATACGCATGAACAACACGGTAGCTCCCATCACATCAGCAGAGAAAGACTGTAAGTTCAGCAGCTCCTACAGAGCTGCCCCAAGCCTAGGAGGTACTACCCAACCCAGGCTGAGCACTCCACTCCTCAGCAGGACAAGGATGGCTCAGAGCTTCCCCAGTGATTCAGAGGTGTGCTGGCTGTCAGTGGCAGCACACATGAACAACTAAGGTTAGTCTGATACTCCTCAGAGGATCCTGTCACCACACACTCCATTGCCACACGAGGTCTCCTTCCCAGGGCCCTTCCCCTGCATCCAGACAGGCAGTGTTTACACTGATGCACGGTAGCTTAGTCATCATGACAACCTCGTGACACATTTCTGTCACCACCATTGTTTTGAAGTAATGGCGAGATGTGAGCTAAACAGCATGGCCAAAGACAACCACATCAAAGTGAACAAGTGAGACAGGATGCCAGGCCCCTCCTCCTCCTCCTCCTCCCTCTCCTCTTCCTCCTTGTATCTCAGCTGTTTTCTTACTAAAGAGTCTCAAGGAGGGCAGAGGAGGCCTATTGTTCGCCACCGACCCTCCAGTGCCCAGCAGCAGTGGGCATCCCATTGCTATCCTATGGACTAGCTGACAACGTCTCAAAAATCAAAACAAACCTTACAAATGTTTCCAAAATTCTAACAAATGAGACTCGCATATCTTATGTAATAATAATCAAAGAATTTTAGCCATGAAAAGTATTTAGCTATAAAAGAATACATCGATGCTGTAGGAAATATATATAAAAAAAGACAATAAGTCACATTTGGTGACACAACCAAATAACCCCATCACTAAGGAGGCTGAGGCAGGCCATCAGCAAGCAGAAGGCCAGTTTGGCCTACATAGTGAGACTTTTGATGACTTAAAAATCTGTCTGTCTGTCTGTCTCCCCCCACCTCCCTGTCTGTGTGTGTGTCTGTCTCTGTCGGTCTCTGTCTCTCTCATACAAACACACACACACACACACACACACACACACACACACACACACACTCAAGATAAGCAAAGAAATCTGCTAAGCAGTAGGCTTAACTGCTCAAGCTAAGGTACAATCCGAGTTTATTACCATACCTGTACCACAAATCCTATGGATAATTTTTAAGTCTTTTCAAAATTATTTAGTAGGCTAATAATTGAAAACTAGCAGAAAGTAACATTTCACAAAGTGGCAAGTGTTTTTTTTGGTAAACCAACTTTATAACAGCTTTACTGTATCCAGTTTCACAGGAAAGGTTTTAAGTTATTCTTTGTTGTGTTTTAAGGAACATACTTTATAGCTTGCAAGTCCTTGCTTAATTTAATTCATCAAATCCCATGATTTGCGTTAAGCCTCGAGTGTGCAGTCATCTGGGTGAACGCTGCCTCCCTAACATATCCACCTACTCTCAGGGAGGCGGGGCTCGCTCCACCCTCATCACTTGCACTCTGTCGCCTTCTCCTGTTCTCCACGCTCAATTACAAGGCTGTCTCTACATGAATCAAAACATCACAACCCCTTCCTCAGGTACAGTGATTCACCCAGGGACGCCAACCCATGAGCACCAATGACACAAAATTAGACTTTCTTAGATGTCCAAGAGAGAGTCTCATGTTTTCTCATGGGCAGAAGCTAGAATCAATACGGGGGCTGAAGCTACTGCTATCTTGTCATCACCTGATACTGAAACCAAACAGAACAGAAGAAAGAGGCCTACACCCAGCCTTGCCCATAAAACTAGATCTGTCTGATTCCAGACATGCACACGTGGCAGCAAATAAATTATTGTCTGCCTTAAGGTCACTTGAACCCTTTTTAAAAAAATAAATATAAAAACTTTTAACTAAATCACTTCTTGACCTTCTAGCTAAGATGAAATGTTAAAAACTTTTAACTCAAGCTGGGCGTGGTGGCGCACGCCTATAATCCCAGCACTCGGGAGGCAGAAGCAGGCAGATCGCTGTGAGTTCAAGGCCAGCCTGGTCTACAAAGCAGGTCCAGGACAGCCAGGGCTACACAGAGAAACCCTGTCTCAAAAAACCAAAAAAACAAAACAAAAAAACTTTTAACTCAAGAAATCTTGGCCTGTATGATCACTACTTATATTTCTTTTTTCTTTTTTTAATTCTATCAATTTATTCAGATTACAACTCAATTGTACTACTTGTATTTCTATGTGAGGGTAATGTAGTTTATATACACAGTCAAATGGTCTATCTGTTGGTTAAAGATGCTTTTATATACTGCTCATTTACAACGTACAGTTTAAAAAGTAAGTGCTAGGGTTATACATTACTTTTTTTTTTTTTTTTTGGTGTTCACTATCATACACTGAATATTTTATACACAATATCCAGTCGGAATTACATACACAAAGGTCAATGAAAATGGAAGAGGTAAAGGTGACTCAGCCCATATAAAGGACTTACCCACATAACTATGACACAGGTATTTAAATAAATGCACCTGTATCAGTTTAATCCCCAATGCCTTTTTGTGGGATCGACTAATCTAAAAGAATCGGCTGAGGGTATAACTCAGGGTTAGATTGAGTTTAAATTAAGAATAAGCACACACACACACACACACACACACACACACACACACACGTACACACACATACACGCACTCATTAAAACTTTAAATAACAAAAATAAACAAATGTACATATAATAGTAAGGTAAAAGGAGTTTTTAAAAACTTACCAGTAATTCAGAAGTTTTACTTCCTGACATTTTTCATATATAAAATTATGATTGTTAGTTTAATTTGTATTTTAGGTGTAACAAACTCAGCTTCAGGCATGGTGCAGCTCATTCTGAGGTACGTGTAGTCTGTGTCACTAATTCACTCAGGGTTTGAAACAACCCCTCTGAAACCACAAGCGTAAGGCCAAAGGCGGTCCTTCTTTAGAGGGAACCGATACCAATGCAATCCAACCTGCGTCCTTGCAAGAGTCTTACCTCCATCTGTGTTAGGACTTCTCAGCAACGGTAAAACTCTAACCACTAAAATGACCTGTGGTCAGCTGGCAGATTTGTTTCACAGCAAGCATAAAACCTATAACAGTCACTAAACTGAAAGCATTAGAGATGATGAAATACAGCTGTGTGTGTGGCTTTACAGTTAATTTCAAGTTAAGTACATTGCTATTGCTATTGCTACCCTATACTTAGGGCCTCATGAGCAACTGCACCACAGAAAGAGGCAAAGAAAACTGAAGGTCGGAGCATGTTGATCCATGCAAATAGTGCCCGTCTAGCAAACAGGAAGGCCTGGGCTGGAGCCTCAGCACCACACAGAACCTGGCATGGGAAGAGGAGGACCAGGAGTTCAGGGTCCTCCTGGGGTTACCTGAAACCATGTCTGCCCCACCCCCACCTCTCAAAAAAGCTGGAATCTAGCTTAATGGCAGAGTGCTGGCCTAGGAAGTGTGAAGCCCTCACCAACCTCCAGAACTTCAAAAGAAAAAGAAAATGGAGCTAGAAAAAAATATCACTAGCCTCATTACAAAAGATGTTTCGAAAAATATTTAATTCCAATCACAGACTTTCAAGAAAGCTAGGATTAAACCTCAGAAATTTTACAGATAATTTTACAGATAATTTTGATAAGCTGAGACTGTAGTATTCTTCATTTCAGAAAAGAATACTGGTAATTTTTGTCAAGAAAAAAAGCATTTCTTAAATTAATGATACTTTCATATATAGATATTAGCATTACTTACTATTAGAATCTCAAAACTTACATAATCTAAATGGGCATTTGTTTGTATACAAATTACCTAAAGGTTTCCAGGTGCCTTTAATCAAACAATTCAAGAGTTTAGGGGAAATGGATAGTTCTGAATTTTTAGAATTATAAAATATAAGAAATTAACAAAGGATCTCTGTGAATTTTACTTCTCTGAAAGTCATGTATATAATTCAGCACTCGGGGGCTGACAGAATTCACTGGCAAGAAAGTGGCGCTGCCTCTGCCTCGGGGCTGCCTGTCTTACAAAGCTCACCACCTCCCTCTCCAGCTACAGCCTTTTCTCCTCTGAAGAACTCACTGTGCAAAAGAGCTTCTCATTCCTTCTCTCTCTGCCAAGTTCCAAGCATCAACAAACATCTCCTATAAAAGGCCAGAAGTAAATATTTTGGCTTTGAGAGCTATCAGTTTTGTAACAACGACTAAACTTTGCTAGGACTGCATGAAAGCAGCCACAGATGATATGTAAATGAACCGATGTGGCTATGTGCCAATAAAACTTTATTTACAAAACCTGTCTGTGAGTCATTTGACTCTGAGGGCTGTAGCTCTTGTCTATCTTCCCAGGGTGCTCTGGTTAGTCGAATGCCTTTGGTTAAGCAACTGTGAGCCAAGGACACAATTTTATTCATCAAGCCAAGCATCTCAACTCCAAAGGTAACCTATGCACTGAAACGCCCACCTGGCCTCAGGGTCAAAACTTCTCTGAAATAAAACAAAGATAAAAGCAAACCTTCTCTTTCAAATGTACTTTTAAATATGTTATGACTTTATAAAATAACAAATCTGACCATACCAAAAAAAACTAACATTTATTCTTTATTTTGGTTTTTCAAGATAGGGTTTCTCTGTGTAGCCTTGGCTGTCCTGAACTCACTTTGTAGACCAGGCTGGCCTCAAATGCACAGCTATTCACCTGCCTTTGCTTCCCGAGTGCTGGGATTAATGGTTATATTCCCAGAAACACAATCTGGGACTTAGCTCTCAGCAAATTTTTGCCAAGAGACTGACAAAAAAAAAAAAAAAAAAAAAAGGAACGGTTGTAAGGACCGTGGCTGTAGCTCAGTGGCAGAGAGCCTGATCTGCTTGTCCAAACCCAGGGTCAACATCCAGCATTGCAAAAGAAAAGATCAAATATCTTAAGAGCACAAAATGGGTACTCACTCCCATTTTCTCAGAATCTAGAGTACACAGCGCCACCTAACGGTAAGTATGTGGGTCCCTTCACGACAAGTAAGGCTCCTGGGAAATCCAAAATTTACCTGAGGCTGAAGCAAAACAGCCGGGGATGTGGGGAGACCAGATTGTGCTGTAAATGACGCTCTCATGGCCCCGAAAGGTACACAGAGAAGTTCCAACAGTTGGATCCCACTGAAAATAAATGAGCAGATCAATTACCCAACAAAGGTAAATGTGAACGTACACTTTTATATATACTGTACAGCACTATATGTGTAACTATGACATGAATAGCACACATTTATATATACATACAAGATGTATATTTCAAAGAGTTTCATGGTTTATTTTTACATAAGATACTCTTTAAGGAACTAAAATAATCATTTCTAAGGTAATTATTAGGTTGTAGCCAAGACTAATTTTTTTTAAAAATCTGATAATTAATATACCTTTTAATACTTTTGAAAAGAAAATTAACTGATCACATTTAAAGCTATGGACTGTTTTAGGAAATGAAAGTTTCAATGGAATCTTGGAAGAAAACTGTTTTTAAATGAAGAAACACCACGTACCACTTTGACAGTCTGATCCCACGAGCCAGACACCACGAGCTGCTCACCTCTGGTTTGGCTCCAGTCAACACTATATGCCTAAAAACATAAATTCCTAATGTTTAGAAAGCAAAACAGCATCAGGTTCAGAGTTTTATCTTAGCTCTTTGTAACAGCACCAGCCTGCTAGAACAGCTCACTCACTCTGCTAAAGCACCAAGCACTCATCTCTACATTGAGACATGTCCATTCTTCCATGCTAACCGCTTAGAGACTCTCAAATCCACCAACTAATTGTTACTTACAGCAGCACAAAGCAGTGTCAAAGCAGACAGTCATCTTAGCAAGCTTGCTTCCTCAGTGCTCATCAGAAAGCATTAAAATCCAATTAATATCCCCACCTGGCTGTCTTAGAAAGAACTTTATAGGAACCAGTGGACCTTTCCGACCTCCTGCCTGGCAGCTTCAGTTACTACACCAGCGTAGACACCAATTCACATAAGCCATCTGAAAGCCGATGCTTTTCATTCATCATACAATAAATTATATACACATTATATACACTTACTGTAACTGCATTCAGTGACCTATGTGCCTATAATTAGCCAGCACGCTATTTTGACTCTTAAAGCTTTAGCTCTTACATTTGTGTAGGGAATATACGTGTGCGGAGTTTGTTGTGAAGAAGCTGCAGAGTGAACATCAATAATACTGATCTTGACTTTATTTCAAATGTTGATGCTTTGTCACTTGAGCCACTGTGGTGGTTTGAATAAGAGCAGCCCCCGTAGGCTCATATATCTGAATGCTCATTCATCAGGGAGTGGAACTGTTAGAAAGGATTAGAAAGATTAGCAAGTGTGACCTTGTTGGAAGAAGTCTGTCGCTGAGTGAGCTTTGAGGTTGCAAAGGGCTATGACTGCCAGGCCCAGTCCTGCTCTCTGCCCACAGAGAGAGATGTAGCTTTCAGCTCCAGCTTCAGTGTCTGCCTGCAAGCTGCCATGCTCCCCGCCATGATAATAATAGACCAAACCTCTAAAACTGTGAGCAAGCCTATTATTGGAGGTTGGTTTGATGTATTTTGATGCTAATTACTGCCTGCTGTCTCGGTACCCCCACTTGTAGCTTGCCTAAGAGCCTAACCTGTTTGACCAATAAAAGGCCAGCACACCAGGGCAGGGCAAATGGGATAGGTGTGGCTAAGATTCCCAGGCTTTGGGAGACTGAGAGACCAGAGAGGAGGAGAGGGGAGAGGGAAGAAGGCTGCACCATGGGTTAGGTGGAGGAGAAGCACATCGCCGGTGTGGATGGATATTTGGCCCAGATGAAAATTAGCAAGTGTTTGGGATTATGGATGGGAGGTATCTTGATAGAAGTTATTAGAAGCGGTTGGCATAAGAAGTAGTTTAGGGGATTAATATCTGCCCCAGGTTAACTAAGGCTATTTTAAAATAGAACAGGTGTCTGTGTCTTGATTGATTGCTAGCAGGTTAGAAAATACTGTCGTAATAATAATTATAGGCCTAATAATTAGCATTATTAGGACATACTGATAAATTAACCACAACACACACCCTCAATTAAAAGTTTTCTTATATACGAGTTGCCCTGGCCATGGTGTCTCTTCACAGTAATGGAACAGTGATTAAGACAAGCATGGACTCCAAATAAGCCAAACAGCCCAGACGTAGCTAGAAGCCGGGAAAGCAGACACAGAAGTGACCTGGGACAAACAGTGCAAACATTCAGTTGTAAAAATCAATACAGTCTAGAGATGTGAGGTGCAGCACAATACCTACAGTTTATAGTCACGTGTGCAAAAGACGCTGAAGAGCTGATCCTCTCCACATGGAAAACGGGACTACATTAAGTGATGACTGAGTTAACTAACTCCACTGTGGGGATCATAGCTCAGGGCATACCCACTAGGGTAAAACGTAAAACGTTGTTGGATGTGTTAAATAGAATTTTCATTTATTAACTCTACATCAATAAAATTGGCGAGTGTAAATTATTAATGTAAGTGAAACATTTTAGGTTTTGAACATCAATGGCTTTTTACACTTTTGTTCCTTAAAATGCTGCATTATTCTCAGTGTGAAGTGTGATGGCGCACATCTATAGTCCCAGCACTTGAGAGGCAGAAGCAGGAAGCCAACTTGGTGCATGTAGTTGAGTTCAAGGTGAGCGAAGGCTATGAAATGAGACCACATCTCAAATTCCAAACAAACAAATTGTATTAACAGAATATCCCAAGTGCCCCACACTCTACCCTATCCTGCCCCCCAACTGCCAATGTTCATGCAAGAAAAGAAAACAAACAAACAACAGCAAACAAGGTGGAGAGTACTTGAGCAACACCAGAGACTGTCCACTGGCCTCTAGGTGCATGTGCGTGCACACTGACATACACATAATACATACACACTCACATACACAAAAAATTAAATTAAGCTTACATTTTAAACAGACATAAGTACAAAAGGAGTATTGTGGGGGAGAGTAGGCTTGACACCCAGAAAGTCAGGTTCCTGCAAAACTTGAGGCTGGCTGAGATGTTAGTTAGGAGGCTTAAGAAAGCTGAGGTGACATTCAGGGAGGCAGAGGCAGGCGGGTCTCTGTGAGTTTGAGGCCAGCCTGGTCTACAAAGCAAGTCCAGGACAGCCAAGGTTACACAGAGAAAAACCCTGTCTTAAAAAAAAAAAAAACAAAAAAACCAGGCAGGGCATAGTGGCGCATGCCTTTAATGCCAGCACTCAGGAGGCAGAGACAGGCGGATCGCTGTGAGTTCAAGGCCAGCCTGGTCTACAAAGTGAGTCCAGGACAGCCAAGACTAACACAGAGAGGCCCTATCTCGAAAAACAAAAACTAAACTAAAAACAAACAAACAAACAAAAAACCACCAGTAACATAAAGGAGGCTGCATACAGTAGCACCTGCCTAGGAACCCAGGGTCAAGGGTTAGAGGCAGAACACTCTGAGTTTAAAGTCAGCCCGGGTTGGCTGCATAGTAAGAGTTTCAAAGATACAGGCAGAAGACTCAGTACCCAGGAGCAGGGCTGGGAAGCACTGACAGCTAACACCAAGGTTTCAGGAAACTGGGTTGAGGGCAGCATTTAAAGAGTAGAAGACTGAAGGAAGAAAGATATTATGAAACTTCATACATTCTGAGTGTCTAGGACAGACACTCAGTTCTAAAAACAGTTCACAGCCTGAAGGATGCTTGGGATTACAGCTGAAAAGAGAAATCTGGGCTTCACAGCCCCAGCATGAAGTCGATTCATTCATCCTGTCAACAGACACTAACTAACTACTTAGTAGTGAGGGCGTGAAGGTGAGATGGTTGACATGCTAGACAAGGCCAGCCTTCACGGACCTTACACGTCAGTAGACCATATCTATAAATACATAAACATAAAACTGTGTCACTTTCTAAAACCCAGGAAGGGAAGCAGAATAAGGAGACTTAACAAGGGCAGCCAGTTACTTCTCAGTACAAGGAGGCGGGAAGAACCCGCCCAGCAGAGACCTGAGCCTTATAAAACATTAGCCTTTGGGGAGAGAGAGCAGGAAAAGACTTGAAGCAAAGGACAAGTGTGCCTGCCCCCAGGAACACCAAGAGCTGAGAATAAGGAAAGGAACATCTTAAGGGGGCCATGCCTAAAGTCGGCTAGATGCTCCTGTCACCTAACATCAACCACTCTCCTTAGCACGGCGCTCTCTGCCTCCCCTCCCCATCCAGCTCTGCTTGTTTTTGTGCAGTGTAGCCTTTATCCAGCCTGCACAGAAGCATATTTATAAGCACAGATTAGTGTCACTGCCCTGTCCAAAGCCTTTCCTGCAGCTTTTCAGCTTCACTCAGCGCTGTGTGAGATTCATCCATGATGATTTGTATGGCCCAAAGGTCAAAATCATGCAAAACTATGCATGGCTTTGGGATGCATACATAAGTAAGGCATGGAAGTGTAAACTGAAAACTGAAGAAAGCCATTGCTTCTGGAAAGAAGGAAGGACAAAGGGGAGAAGGAAGGATTACCAAGAGGTAATCAGGGGACTCCGAGCATGAGGAATGCTTTATCCCTTAAGCTGCATGGTAAATAACCGTGTCCAATGCACCATTGTCATATCTTACACACATTTTATATGTATGAGATATTTTCTAACACTGGAAATCAGCAGTGCCTTCCCAGGGATCTTCACTCAGTAGCATGCCCGTGCCTGCGTGCTTGTCCTCCCAGCACTCTCTGCTCAGCCTCTCACTTTTCTGCCTAATTCTGCATCCCTTGTCCCTCAGACTCAAGAATGCTCTTCCTGCCCCTCCCAGCCAAGGATCTCCCACCTTGCAGTGCTGTGTCCACACTCAACCCTTGCCGTGACCTCTCTCCATAGAGTGGGCAGGACCCCAGAAGACAAGGCAGTATGGCCTGCTCATTTTCCCAGCTGAGCCAAGCACAGAGGCTCCCACTCAGCCGAGCTAGGGAAGCTCTTGGAGTGCACAGGAAGCACGAATGGAAGGCACATCTGCATGCTCATCTGTTTCTTCTCTATTTCTAGTTTCCTCCTCCAATACCACTAAAGAATGGGCATAGCAAACAGTCAAATTAAATATAAACAAACGAAATGATAACGCAGTAGCCTGGGCTACCAGGGCCCCCATCTCAATGGGGTAACAACAAGAAGGTGACACTTCACACTGTCCCGGCTTTGGACTAAACATCCTGAAACCTAAGCTCCTCCCTCACCGCAGTTGCCATTACCCAGTGATTTTCCTAAAGACGTGGTAATTTACAGCCATTCCAACACAAGAAAGTAATGACGAGTTTTCATTATTTTTAGCACTAGTTGTAGGATGATCACATAACGTTCATCAGAGAGCACTAACGATCTTCCATATAATGAACACTCGTTGAAGGCCTCCAATGAGCCAGAGTAGGTGAGCACATGTACAAGTCTTCATCTGAAGCTTCCATTTCTACACCGAGGTTAAAACATTTAAGGTAAGACACCAAGAGAGAGTGTCTTGCATTTTGGTACTTCCAAAGTATAAACTACTTCTTGTACCCCATATTACACACACACACACACACACACACACACACACACACACACACAGGGGAGGGGTAAAGGTGAGAGGAGAGACAGACAGACAGAGCTAGAGACAGAGACAGAAACGGAGATATCAAGACACAAAAGCCATACATAGATTTAAATTTCCTTTATGGGGCTGGAGCGATGGCTCAGCAGTTAAGAGCACTTACTGCTTTTGCAGAAGACCCAAGCTCAGTTCCCAATATACACACCAGGTGACTGACAGACGACTGTAACTCTAGTTCTTTGGGAAAATCCGATACCTCTAGCTGACATGGATAGCTGCACTCACTTCTGCATGCACACACACAGACATACACACACACACACACACACAATTAAAAAAACAATAAATCCTTAATGTCCTTTAGTGAACTCAGCCTCCTACTTGGTACTTGATGCTGCGGCTTGAATCTATTGAGTCTCATTGAAGCTAAGGACGAGCGTGAGACAGCCTGCCAACAGCCCGCCCACCCTCCCTTCAGGCACAGCATGGCAGGCATGTTCAAAGGGCATGATGAAAGCCTTGGTGCTCTGTGGAGCAACAGTGCCACAGGACACTGCTAGAGGCACTTTTATTGCCTAATAAGGAGACTGGCCTTTTCTTGTCTTAGGCCGAGAAGCACTTTATGTCTGAATAACAGCATAATAAGTGACATGTACTGAGGTTGACCTATCCCCTGAAAACATTTCCCTGTGTTCCTTCCCCAAGGGTTCATCAAGCAAAGAGCAAGAAAGAAGAGCAGCCCTCCCTGAAGGAGTCCCGCCATACCTCCTGGGTGTGCTCTTTATAGACCTGCAGGGGCCCTGTGGCTTTGGCGGTGTCCCAGAGCTGCAGTGAGCCGTCACCGCTGCAGGTGACAAGGACATGTTCATTGTTTTCGCTCCACGTGACATCGAACAAGCCGTCATTCCAGTCAAAGCTACACCAGAAAAGAAAACACCGGCTCTGCAGAACAATCTTAGGTGGACTTACGGTACTGTTTCCTTCTCTAGTGGCTCACATATGGTAACGCACTATCTCATATGGCCTTAAAAACTATGAGTGCTAAGTGAAGCAGGTTCATCACAGAAGACGCAGCGGGGTCAGAAAGGCTGGAAGTGCGGCCCGGGAGGTGCTGGGAGACTGGGAGAGCTATAGTAAAAGGAGGTTTGCAGCCACTGATATAACGCCATCTGCTAAGGACACGCTGTCACACCTCCACTGGCTGTTGCCTGTGCCTCACTCAGTATGCACTTCAAAATACTGAGGCAAATCATTTTAAATACTCCCATAAATCCTTCACCAGAGCTGAATGATACTTAGTGCATAAATCCTTCACCTGAGCTATGAACGGTTAGTCACTTTCTAACAGAATCTCTTTTCTCTGCCTTTGACTAGTTCCGATAGAAGTGCTATGATTCCATCAACATGGAAGGCAGTACAGAGAGAAGGGAAACGCTGGGTAACCCACAAGCCTGGCGGGAGCTCTTGCTTAGGTAAAGCGAATGGGGCAATGTCACAGAGTATACTACTTAGTTCGCTGTTCTGACTTTAAGGTGTATAATTTATAGATGGGCACTCATAACCTTGAGAACATGGCATAATCATAATTAGCAAGAATAATGTCTATATTACACCAATGCAGAAGTTTCTTTTATATCATAAATCAAGACCTACTAGCTCCGAATATTCAAAGAGTAACTGTATTAAGACTTGACAGTGGTTGAGAGTATGTGTATGCTTGCTTCATAATTAGAGTCGCCATAGTAGTTTGGAGACAATAGCCCCCATAGCTCATATGTTTGAATACCCAGTCCCCAGTTGATAGAACTGTTTGGGAAGGGTTAGGAGAGGTGGTATTTTTAGAAGGAGTGTGTCCCTGAAGGCAGGCTCTGGGGCTGTCCCATTCCCAGCATGCATCTTTCTCCTCCTACTTGTGGAAGAGGGTGTGAGCCCTCAGCTGTTCCTGTAGCCCTGCCCTAGCTCTGCCACCATGGACTCTATCCCTCTAAGACCGTAAGTCTAAATTAAACACTTTCTTTCATAAGTTGCCTGGATTACGGTGTCTTCTCACAGCAATAGAAAATACAATCATCTTACCTTCTAAAAATCTGGAGTCCAGATTCACTTTGATCTAATACTAACAGGGTTCCACAGCCTAAAGGAAAAACAAAAAAAAACAAAAAACAAAACCAAGGTCATGTTGCTGAATCTTCTGGGAGGCATCTAGGATGAACTGTTAAGCTTTGTGGACCAGCTTTAACTACCTCAAAAAAATTTTTTTTCCGAGATAGTGTTTCTCTGTGTAGCCCTGGCTGTCCTGGACTTGCTTTGTAGACTAGGTTGGCCTCGAACTCACAGCGATACACCTGCCTCTGCCTCCCAAGTGCTGGGATTAAAGGCATGCATCACCACTGCCCAGTCAACTACCTCAAATTTCCCGTAAGATAAGGGAACCACCTATACAAAATTTCCCGTCAGATAAGGGAACCATGTATATGAAAGGATCAGAAGCTACATAGTGTACCTCAGCAGTTAAATATTCAACTTACCATCTGGCCTGACTGGAATCCAAACACCACCACAGGGGAAAGATCCCAGAATGTCAACTCAAACCAGGCACTAGGCACGCAGACCTTTCAAGTTGGTGCTAACACCTCCACCGACAGGAGAGGGAGCCTCATGCTATGGACTCCTAAGACTGTGAGCCTGCCTTGCTGACCCGAGTAAAACATATCCACTACAGCATGTTGAGACAAAGCATGTGTGCAAATGCCATCTACTCTTTTGCTAAGCGTTGACAATAGTCAAGCTCAGCTATCTGCCAGCAAGTAATTATTCTTGCTAAAAGACTAATGTCTCTTTCTCTCCCCCACGCCACACTCTACTAATATCTGATCAAAGTGAGTCTGCGACTGAACTCTGCAAGGTAAGATGACTAATTATTAAGCTGGCACGCACACTCAACTGTCACCAGAGTCACCCCTTATAAGCTCTGGCTGCTTGCACTGGACCCAGTTTCTGGTCCCAGCACCCACTTGGTGGCCAACAACCATCAATAACAGGACCCAACACCGTCTTCAAACCTCCTCTTCTGACCTTAGTAGGCACCAGGCATGCCATGGTTCTCAGACACAAAAAAATGTCTAGAAAACAACTCCCAAATATACCAGCTCCTTATAAGAAACCTTTATAAAAGATATAAGCCTTCCTCCTAACTGTGGACAAAGACTGTAAACCTGACCGTGTAAGCCCAAAGCACTAATGATCAAAGAAAATAAGTTATTTATCACCAATATTCAGAAATTATATTTTTCCCCACAGTAGACAAAACAAATACTACAGATGGTGGACGTTATGCAAGGGCTTGCGACACATTGTCCCAGTGCGTAAATAACAGATGGGTTAATAAAATAAATGGCTTAAATAAACGGCTTGGGCGTCTAGACATCTTTGCAAATGTATCTGTTTTCCACAAGACAACAGAAAGATAGCCCATAACTTCCTAGTCTTTTTTCAAGATAGGGTCAGAGCCTCCCCTATGTTTCAGTAGAAGGTGGCTTTGAACTCGTGATTCTGTTGCCTCCGCTTTCCAAGTGCAGAAGGGAACAGACAAACTATGCGGGTACAGGCGCCCGAGCAGCGAGGCTCGACCTCCGTCGCCCCCTGGAGGCGGCGGGCGGCACCGCGCGTCTCAGCGTGCGCACGAGCGCAATCGTCCCGGAAGCGCGTCCCCGCGCGTGCGCTCACCCGCGATGCCGTAGTGCTGCGCTGCCGCGCAGGCCAGGCGGCCCGGCAGGTACGGGGAGAACTCGGCGGCGTAGCCGTGACGGCCTGGCACCCTCAGCGTCCGCGCCGCACTCATCCGGCCGCCGCTCGGCCTCCCCGGCAGGCCGGAAACAGTCCGGAGGCAGAAGGCAGTCCAGGAAGGCCGGGCGGAAGTGATGACGGAGGGGGGGTTGGCGGGCGGGGATGCACCCGGAGTCCTGGGTTTTAATTGGGCCACATAAATAAGGGAGTTGACGCCGGAGAGACCATTTCTCTTTTGGGCAAAAATCCACTGTCCTGCTCTGGCTAAAAGTAACTGGTCTTCCAGACTTCGCACTAGGCCAAAGGGAGAAGGCACGATTTAGGTGCGCTTCCGACAGTTAGTGTGTTCATGCTTCTTTGAAGCCTCCATGACGGGACAACTTGTGTTTTATTAACCCTAGAGCTTTCAAAGATTTGCTATTCTGACATTGTCCTGATGATTAAGAAAATTTTTTTAAAAGCCACAGCAAACTCGGAAAGCAATTAGTGGGTCCAAAGGCAACAAATGGAGTGCTGTGTTGCCCAAGGTAGTTTGAAGCCAGACAACAATGAAGTTAAGGGAAAGGGCTGTTATCATATGCAATTAATTGTATATAAATGTTATGTAGTTGCACTATAGTGATATATTTGGGTAATTAAGGAAAACGTGGGCTCATTAATTGGTTTGTTCAAACATTTGCCAAGCACATGCAGTGTGGAAGGTGAATGTGTATTTGCCAAACCAAACCCTGAAGACCGAAAGAGATTGTTGTTAATAATTAAACCAGTCAACCAGCACAGACCAAGTCATAAGCCAAGCACATTGCTAGGCTTTTGAATTCAAAAGCACCAATGGGGTACATGGTTGAACTCAAGAGATTGCAAGACATGAAAGCTGTTAAGTGTAATCAAAATGCTATTGATGCTATGATAAATATACATGGGGGATTTTTTTTTTAAAGAGGAGTGGCAGGGAAAACTTTAGAAAGGAGGTAATCTGTGGTGAGTTCATACAAATATGTTTTCTTTAAATAAAAAGTTGGAAGCCACTGTGGGATCAAAAGAAGAGTGAAAAACCCAAGAGATTTACGTCCATAAGAGATTGTAGCTGCCAGGACTCAGGTTGGCCCCATAGAGGGCATGGTGAGGAACACTTTGGGGTAGACTCTACCTGGCCAAAGGAAATTAAATGCCCCAACAGGAAGCATTGTATTGTATTGTATTGTATTTATGCTGTGCCTGTTAAAGTTATTTTTATAAAATTGTGTTTCTCAGTTTCTCTCTTAACCCGGCTATCACACAAGTAATTAAGACTTTTATATTTGTTTATTAATAAGCTTTACAACATAATAACCAAGCAGTTATTACTCTGTGCCAGGGATACTTGCACTTTGTAGCTCCAGCTCCTCTCTTGATGTCACCTCTCTTGTGGCTGAATCCCCGGCTTCCTCCTCTGGCTGGCAGGATGCCCAGCCCTGTGTCCTCCCCTACTCAGTGATAGGCTATAAGCTGCTGTATTGTCATATCAGGGCACAATCAGGGAGCAGAGCTGACACAGCACCGAGGAAGGAGATTCTCAGAACAAGACTGCAACCAGATGTTGAGAGGGTGGGTAACAGAAATCAGCATTTGAATTATGTAATAACCTTGTGCTGACAGTGCCCAAGGAGACAGAGGCAGATGTTGAAGTTAGACTTGTCTACAGAGTGGCTGTCCTGAGGACAGCCAGTTCTACAGAGAGAAACCTGAAAAACAGAACAAGGACAACAGCAAAAATATTGCTCAGGCTGGGAGGATTTGCACATTATCTTCTGCTGTAGATTTACATAGTTAATGAGTGGGTCTCTATTAGGCAGCAACAACAGAGTTCTCACAGTGATGCAAGCATCTATTTGAGTGCCTGGTATCTCTGTCCCTAGCAGTACTGAGCACATAAAATATGACTTATATTTTATAAAATTATAGATATAAATATTTTTATATAGGCTTCACCTTTTCCAAACCTACTTTATTTGGGGTTCTTTAAATGCTTATACCTCCCTTCCAACCCACCTACCCTAGATAGGAGAGAAAGGGGGTTTATGGGAACAGGAGAAGTAGACTTTTTGGAATTCACTTACTGGGAGCGATTCCCCTGGCATAGTTGGCAGGATGTCAGCAGACCAGCAATTCCAACAAAGTTGCTTCTGGAACCCCGAATGGCAGCTGGAGCCAGGAGCCTTTTGAAGTGGAGCGATGAAGTGGAGCGATGAACAGCCAAACAATACCAAGACCCAAAAAGTCCCAGCCTCCTGTTTTTGGGCTCATATATATATATATATCTTCTCTCAGAGTCTATACTAGGATGTGTTTCAGCTGGCAAAAACCAAGCCCCCCCACCCCCAAAGTGGTCCCACTTCTAAGTGGATAAATATCACCTGCTCTCTCACAAGTCTGTTCCCCATCCCATTCTTGGGATCAAAACAAAAGCATGTTTACATCCACTACATTTTTATACAAAAATGGCAATTATTGCAATCCCAGCATGTGGGGATCCACCATCATGAACTCAGACGTCTAAGAAACAGAGCATTTCTATATGTCTGTCCCTCTAGAGAGTCAAGGAAGCCCTGAGTGAATGTGGAAGGAATGGATGGAGTCGGTTCTGGTTGAGTGTGTGAATAAAGACTAGATGAAGTCCTGCATGAACGTGTATTGTTTGACAAGGCCTGGCCAGATCAACCACACCAGTGCTTCAGACTCATGGGAATTGGCACAGCCTTACCAGAATGAGGCCCAGAGGGATGGCTGAGACTTCCTCTGGTCTGAGTGTGAGTGTTGACAGTGTGTACAAATACGAGCATTCACAAGTGATGCGTGTGCGTGTGAAAACTAGCAACAGCAGCTTCCGCCTCCAGGATGCTTCCAGCCTGAGACTGCTTTCCTGAGAAAGCCTTGTTTTGCCCTCCCACAGAGATCAGTCAACTCCCCTTTCTCCTCTTCCTCCTCCTCCTCCTTTTCCTCCTCCTCCTGTGCTAGACCTAGTACATGTGCTGAGGTTCTGAGTTGTTGTTGAGTAGGTCCAACAGGGCAGTCACCACCTTTCACCATGTCCTTACTGCCCTGGAACCAGTGATGCTGAAGCAGCCCATCCCTCTGATTTTGAACTGGTCCCTCCCCAGGGACACCTTGATGCTTGAGTTCAGTGACTTCATGCTTTCACCAAGGGTCTGGCCAGCTTCTGTGCCAGTCTGCCAAGTACCCAGAGCCAGGGACCACAATGGCTTTGTTGATCTAGTTGAATGCAAGAAAAAAAATAGAACTATAGGAAAACAATATGCTAATTGTCCTATAGATCTATTGACATATATTAAAGGATATCGATCACTTTCTAATTCATAATAATAAATATAATAAATATGTGTGTTTGTGTCTCTGAGCTGTAGTTAGCATATGAGAGTCACTCAGGGTGGTGGTGGTGGTGGTGTGTGTGTGTGTGTGTGTGTGTGTGTGTGTGTGTGTGTGTTGTATGTGCATTTGCATTCAGGTAGCCATACCTTAATAATAAATACGTAGAGGCAGACATACTGGTACCTATGTCACCAATCACTTCCAAACCAGACAAGCTCCCAAGCCCCAAAATCTTACTCTCAATGCCTCAGAATCTTGTGGGGTGACATTCATAAAGCAGACTTTTGGGACACGCCAAAGGCATATTGACTCAAGATCTCAGGGGATGAAACTGAAAACTGGGTTCTTGCTGTGTAAAATGCCCTAGCATACAACCAGCTAAAGCCCAGCCCAGAAATCTGCCCCTTAAAAAACTCTGAAACTTTACCAGGAGGTGGCGACAGGGGAATTGTCAGGACTTACTGGTCACAAGTCTAGCTCTAGGTAGATCTTGTCTCAGGAGAATATGGTGGTGAGTGACAAAGAAGGACACTTGATATCCTTCTCTGGCCTCAGTGTGTGTACCACTATGGTTATCTGCACACAGATACGCACATACACACACACACACACACACACACACACACACACACACAAAATACCATTCTGAGACTCTGAATGACTCTCACATGCTAAATAAAGCACAGAGAAGAAAAACACATTTAAAGAAAAGTCCTCAGCTCTGGCAGGAACTTTAAAAATGGAAAAAGACACTGGACCTGCTAAAGGGATGGTGTGCTCCAAAGCAAGCTGGAATTCTCTTCTGGTAAGGCAGCAGGTGCATGACCTCATATATATGCAGAAAACACACTTCCAAGAGCAACAACCCCAGTCTCAGGCTGAGGGTCCTAAGACAGTCCCTGTTGGGGACCACTTATGCAATGAAAGGCCTGAGCATTATATGACATCTTCCTGCTAGAACCAGAGGACAGCACAAGACCTGCATCCACATGTGGCAATGTGGGTATCAGTACAGGCTCCAGAAGCAGTGGGCTCATTTGTCAGTTATTATCAGCTTTATTGCTTAGAGCTGAAATCTGAATTCCAATTATTTTCCTATTTCTATTTGTCAATGATTATGCTACATGTAATACTTGAGTCACCCTAGAAGTTTACATTCATGGAAGGTTTTTCTATGTTTGTTTGTCCCAGGACTTTTGCACTCAGGGAAACCTGTGGTCCAGTACATGTGGTATCACTTCACTTACATTCCCTATGTGCTATTTTCAAGGGTCACACAAGATGTCTTACATAATCCTGAATCACTATCCACATGAAGACTGCTGTCACCCATGTTTGTCGGCACTGGCAAGTTCAGTTCCAAATTAAACTGTTACTCTGATTAGATCAAGGGTTCTTTGAACTCACAGGTAAAAGAGCAAGTTGCCTGTGCTTTTCAAAAATAATAACATCTAGAACAATTTTGTTTTGTTTTGAAACAGGGTTTCTCTCTGTGTGTAGCCCTGGCTGTCCTGGAACTGGTTCTGTAGACCAGGCTAGCCTCAGATTCACAGAGATCCTGTCTGTGCTTCCAGAGTGCTGGGATTAAAGATGTGCACCACCACCACTGCCCATCGAAGAAGAAGTTTTTCAAAAGTATGATGAATTAAGAAGAGACTCTGATGACAGTGTTAACTGAAAAGTTTTAGAATTATGCAAATATATACTGTTTGCCAACTTCTCCTGACATTAGCTATTCCACTTTATTAGCTTTCAGTGAGAAAACAGTCAAGAAGCTTAAAAACAAAATTAATTCCCCTTTCTCCATCTCCCCAACACCATCTTTCCACAGACTTCTTCTGAAAGATTCTTCTATTCTCTGCACCTTCAGCTTTGCTGTTGTTGTTGGTTTGTTTTTAAGCTGCCCCCTACCCAGGAACAGACTTACCTTCCCATCCCTCAAGAAAACTCTCTCCCCTTTAGCTTTTCCATCTGTTCTCCATCAGGGCTGACTGCTTCTAGAAATTCCAACCAACTCTAAATTGAATTTCTAAATCTGAAAAAAAAAAAGCGTTCACATTAAGTCTATAAGAATCACAATCGCTGCTCTTATATTTCCTTTTTTTTTCCCCCAAGCCATAGATCATCTCCTCTCCAGAGCAAATTTGAGGAATACAAATGTTTATAAGTGACCATTATGAAGCCAGCATTGGAGTGAGGAAAGCAAGACTGAGCAGCAGAGCTCTCTGTGTTTCAACCAAGACACTTTGCCATTTGAGGTTGTATTTTCCTAGGTCTGAGATAAGGATGGTGGGGTCTAATCTTTTGTTATTGTTAAATATCTTTTATTATAACTTTAAGGCTGGTTATAAGGAAAATTCCATACTTGAAATATGTTTTTATTCAAACTAAGCCCACCAGAGGGTAGCCAAGCTTTATTCTATATTTCCATCATAACAGGATATTTCCTTTCAGTGGGGAAGTGGAAGGGTTGTTGGGCAGTTTAATAAATAAAGCAAATACTGTTGAAAATGATACTCCTTAAGAATTACAAAACATGCCAAGCATGGTGGTGCACGCCTTAATCCCAGCACTCAGGAGGCAGAAGCAGGCTGATCGCTGTGAGTTCGAGGCCAGCCTGGTCTACAAAGTGAGTCCAGGACAGCCAGGGCTACACAGAACTACAAAACACTGCCAAAAATGTAAAAGAAAGTATGTTGACCTAAATTCATTTTCTTTAAAAATTTTAGTATTTGTTTTTGAGATAGTTATCCAAATATCAAAGGTATACAGAAGCTTTATTTTTACGTGTTTTTATTTTCTTTCATTTTAAGAAAACAATACACATGGTAAATTAGTATTTGAAGGGTAAACTATGAGAAGTAAGCCTTCTCACTCCAGGGCCTTTGAGTCTCAATTTAAAGAGGAGGAGGAGGAGGAGGAAGAAGAAGAAGAAGACGAAGAAGAAGAAGAAGAAGAGAAAGGAAGGAAGGAAGGAAGGAAGGAAGGAAGGAAGGAAAGAAGGAAGGAATCTAGTTTCCCATATCCATATGTTTTGAATTTGGAGATTTAACCAATCTATGGAAAATATTTGGAAAACAAAATTATGTCAGTTACCAACAACATGTAGAGACATTTTTCGTCTTGCCATCTTTCCTTAGACAACACAATGTGTACAATGAAGTGCTCTGAAGAAACCACATGGTCACTTATTGTGCAGAGCCTGCAGCGTGACACTGACTGTCTACAACGTCAGGATTTGCAGAGCTATGGAATCTTCAAGATCAAGAGCAAAAGCCATCTTGAGCTAGCTTTTGTTCCTTTAAATAACTCTTTACCGTGAACCTCCGTATCAGCCTGACTGCCAGATACAACTCTTGGAAAGTATAGCTAAGCAGACAGAGAACTTCCTCCTGACTGTAGCCCACCTGTCTTCTCCACTCTATAGGGAGCTGGAGGCCAGCCTGGACTACATGAGACTTTGTTTTAAATTTTCAAAAAGTGGCTTTCCAAGAGAAAAAAATGTGTGTGTGTGTGTGTGTGTGTGTGTGTGTGTGTGTGTGTGTGTGT
>OU015750.1:75393664-75411152 GCA_907169655.1 Acomys percivali
AGAGAGAGAGAGAGAGAGAGAGAGAGAGAGAGAGAGAGAGAGAGAGAGAGCAGAAAGACATTAAAGCACTTCTACAGCTTAATCTCAGAAGCTTTTTTCATCCTTTTCTGTATTTCCTATAAGCAAGTTACTATGTCAACCACACTTTTCATGGGGCTGATGGGATTTATGCAAATGAAAATAGGAGCAGAATAGAGAATAGAAATAGAAATCAAAATAGAAACATTGGTACCATGTCTGAGTATCTACACACCAAAGGATTAGAGGTGACTACTTGCTAGTTCACAAGTCTTTGAACTTAACTTTTTAGAAAATAGTATTATTTCTTCTCTTTAGACTCAGACAGAATTCTATTCTTTTGTTCTCCTCTGAATTTTTGCTAATGTTTATACTTTTATATATATACTGAAAACTATATTATTAACTTTATTATGCTATGTCATTATGTATTATGTATATAAACTGAAATTTCAATTAAAATATTTTCTCTGACCTATGGCTTTTGTGATTTTTTAAAAAATTTAATTATTATTTATTTTTATTAGCACGAGTAGAAAGTAGTATTATGGTTATATAGTATTATATTGACCAAAACTACACATAAATTTAACAAAGCTCAATAAATTATTACTAAATACAAAAAGCAGCATGCCATTCCATGAAAAAGGAAACTTATTTTTCTCTGTATCCTTTCTTGATCATTATTTAGAATGAGTCAAGGCCACAAGTTATACACAGAAAATGATGCCTTTGCTGATGCCAATTGCTAAGTGTCTTATTTTCAAGGGAATACACTTCATTTTCCTGTTAAAACAATCCAAATTTAAAGAGCCCGTGGAAGGAAACAGAAACAAGCAGAGATAGTTGATGAACAGTAAAGAGGCCAACTAAAAATTAATGTGGATTTTGAGTATTCAGTAAACTTCCAGGGAAAAAATAATTTAAAACATTTCCTTTCATGGAAATAGAAAACTAAACAAAATGAAACAACTTAGCCCCTTAAAACTTCTTAAAGTCAAAACCCAGGCAGTGGTGGTGCACGCCTTTAACGCTAGCACTTGGGAGGCAGAGGTGGGTGGTCCTCTCTGAACTTGAGGCCAGCCCTCTCTACGGAGTGAGTCCAGGACAGCCAAGGCTACACAGAGAAACCCTGTCTCAAACAAACAAACAAACAAACAAACAAAATAGATAAATAATAAACAAATAAATAAAATATTAAAGTCTTCCTTCCATGCTAGCAGCACAAATGAGACATTGAGACAAACATCTCAGAGTTCTCAAAAATCTTTAACGGCCAAGAAGCATGAGACTGACCATGATACCCGGACCCATACTCTTTTCTCTTTTTCCCCCTCTTTTCCCCTTCACTTTACAGCCTGATCCCAGCCCCTTCCCTCCTCCCCTCCCAGTCCCACCCCCGCACCCCCTCCCCCTACTATCTTCTCTTCCTCCTAGAGAAGGGGAGGCCCCCAAGGGGCACCAATGCACCGTGACATCTCAGGTCACAGCAGGACCAAATGTATCCTCTCCCATTGAAGCCTGACAGAGCAGCCCAGCTCCCCACGGGGGGGGGGGGGGGGGGTTGGGAGGAAAGGCCTCACATTATTTTCAGGGCCCCCTTTCTATTACCACATAAGCTGGGACTCCAATTGAGATATGCAAACACTTAGAGATGAGGCAGGCAGGATCTTATTCACACACAAGACAAAAACATAATTACTATATTTGGTTATGAGTAGTCATAATGGAATGATAAAGCTGTCAGAATTCATTGATGGGGGCTCAAGAGAGAGCTCAGCAGTTAAAAGCACAATGAAATAGTTCTCTTGGGCAGAGGACCCAGATAGGTTCCCAGCACCCATACTGGGCAGCTGCTTGTAACTTGAACTCTACGGAATATGATGCCCTCTTCTAGCCTCCCCAGGCACCTGTACTCACATGCATATACCTACCCATAGGCAGGCATGTACACATGATTTAAAAATAAAACATAAATCTTTTAAAAGTAATTTGTTGTATAAACAGGAAGTGCTTTTTCCATTCAGTAGTTCCACTGACTTGCCCAATCCCATTGACCCTGGGTAGTAGGACTAGAGACCACAACAGTCTCTCTCGTGCTCTTTAATATTTGAGTGCTTAGGGAGTACTAACAGAGTCACAACAGCTAAAGGAAACATGGGTGGGAATAATGTTATGCAATTCATCTTAGAGCTGTTAGGGCCAGCAACTTCCTCAAAGCCACAAGTTAGTAGCCATGGACCTCTGCAATGGCTGTCTGTTTCTTCTGCCCACACCTTTGGTTATTCTTACGGGGGTTCTTATGGGAACCCTATGGACCCATACCTACACAAATCTGGCCTTAAGACCAAGGCTCAGCCTCACATAATATATGTGGGTCTGGGTCTGTGCATGGCCCGTGAAACAATAGTCAGGGTCAACCCTTGTTGGGATGGGAGTGGGGGGAGGAGCTGGGCAGAGAGAATGTTCTTGAAATACTGGGTTTAGAGTGACTGAGATGTGTGGCTTATAAAAATGCTGCGCTACATTAGCGCTTATCTGCTCTTTTTGCTTTTATTTTTCTTCTATGATTTTGAATTATTTTATTTTATTTTGAGACAGTGTCTCTTTACATAGCTTTGGCTGTCCTGGAACTCAGTATGTCAGCCAGGCTGGCCTCAAACTCATAGAGATACAGCTGCCTCTGCCTCCCAAGTGCTGGAGTTAAAGGCGTGCTCCTCAACACTCAGCTTGCCCTGCCCTTAAATGAATAGAAAACACCTCATCTGGAGAGGCCAGGTGTTAAAGTTATTTATTTTTTTTCCAGACAGGGTCTCTCTGTGTAGCCTTGGCCGTCCTGGACTCACTTTGTAGACCAGGCTGGCCTCGAACTCACAGCGATCCGCCTACCTCTGCCTCCCGAGTGCTGGGATTAAAGGCGTATGCCACCACGCCCGGCGTTAAAGTTATTTTTATAAAGCTGTGTTTATCTCTTACCCTGGCTATCACACACATAATTGAGACTATTATATTATTTTTAACAAGCTTCACAGCACAAGAACTGAGCAGTTATTATTTTATTCTTAACCCTCTAAGCTAATCTGGTTTCCTCCCAGCTAACATCCCAGTGATACTTGCACTTTGTAGCTTTTCCTGTCCCAGCTCTATCTCCTGATACCACCAAGACTTTTTCCCTCAGCTCAATCCCCATACCACCTCCTCTAGCTCCTCCTCCCCAGGCTGGCAGGAAGTCCAACCCTCTCTCCCCTGCTCAGCAATTGGCTGTAAACTGCTTTATTGCCATAGCAGGGGACAATTCAGGAGCAGTGTTTACATAACACTGAGACAGGAAATTCACAGAACAAGGATTGCAACCAAATATGGGGCAGTGGAGTACAGAAATCAGCATTTGAATTACACAGTAACCTTAAGCCTACAGCCAAGAAATAACCTTCTGAATAGCCTGGATATCTTAGAAATCAGAAGTCAGAATAAGCCTAGAGTGTAAAGGATAATGGGACTGTCTGTATTTGAAAAGAAGAATCCCAGAGAAGCAGCAGGCAGAGTTAGCACCAGATTTTAAACATTTATAAATGCTAAGACGTGGGTTTATAGAGTAAGGTCATTTGTTTTATAGGTACAGTTTCCAGTTCTTTCCAAAAAGAGCAAGGACTGCTGTGAATCACAGAAACGCTGGAAGTCTGTTGGATTGGAAAAGACACTCAGAAATCTCAGGGTTCATGGGTGATCATCCGTAGTTTGCACACTCCAGGCATGCTTAGGCTGCGGTGGGTGCCTGATTATCTCACTGAACACTGTTTTCATTCAGAAGGGGCGATTAGGAGTGCATCTGCATGAGACTAAAGGTGAAGTTTGTGGCAAGTGCAAAATACAAAACAAAACAAAATAATATAACAACAAAAACAAAAGGGAAATGTAATAGTGCACGGGAGAAGAACAGAGACATCGAAGACAGGAAAACAGGGAGCGGCAAGGACAGCGGGGGATGGTAATTCTGCATCTCCTCCCATGGCGAGGTCTCTGATTTTACACAGATACAGACTGACCCAACGCTGCCCCATCATTGGCAGGGCACCTTGGCCTGCTAAACCATCTCGTTAGCCCAACAAGCCATGCTATGTTGCCCAGGCTGACTTTAAACTGCTTTAAAAATATACACTTGTCCTTTTGCAATTTACTGTTTTTGACATTTCTTTAAATATCTCTCCTATGTATATATACACATATATGCAAATACAAACATATATATGTATTTTAAACACACCACACTTATACATATGTGTATATGTACACATATGTATACATTTATACAATATGTATGCCTATAAATACATATATATATATATATATTGCAAAATGACACGCATATATTTTAAAAGCTATCATTTGTTAGCAATGCACACTGTTAAAGAAAAAAAACAAAACCATGAGGGGGAAAAAAAAAAAGAATTCAGAGAGTAATATATTTTCTTCCAGGGGGAATCAACTTCTTTCTTGGTGTGCTCTTATGTGGAAGATATCAGTTCCCTGACATAGTTGACGTTTAATATTTCTACATACATAAATGAGGCTAGTATAGCTTAGCATTAACAATACTGAATTTTCTTCTATTTTACTTTTTACTTTTCTTTACACACATGCACACATGCACACACAAATGCACACGCATACACACACACACACACACACACACACACACACAGAGTCCTGATTTCAGATAGAGTAAGCACGTCATTTTTACTTTTCTTTATAATTATACTTGTTAGTTTTAATTATTTAATTTAATGTAAAATTTAGGATCTGTTTGTCCAAAGCTTAAGTTAGTAGAGTTTGAAATTTATTGACTTTACACATTGAGGTCAATATAAGTTAATCTGTCCTAGGCCTTCAGCTTTACCACACATATTTATGATAAAACTATTATTTAAATGCTTTATTATTTTTGTTTATTATTTAACAATAATTATTATTGTTACTTATTATTTATTATAGTTTATTATTTTTTTGTTTGTTGGAGTGGAGAAATTACAGTGGAGAGATTAGTATGTCAGCAAAACATTTCTCTGTGCATTGCCATCTTCTTTTAAATTTTTTCCTTTATTTTTGAGAATTTCTTACATGTATACAAGGAGATATAATATACAATCATGTATACCCCATCCCTTCCAACTACCTCAAAATACTCTCCTTCTAATTTTGTGGTTTTGCTTTTGTTTCTAATAACCCATTAAGATCAGTTAGTACTGCCTGCACATCTGCCGGGGTGTGGAGCCATCCACTGGAACACGGAAAATCCACTAGTGGCCACATCTGCAACAAAGGATGCTTCTCCCTCTCAGGAGCTACCCACTGCTAGTAGCTCCTCAGTAAGGGGTGGGGCCTGGCGACTCTCTCCCCCATCTATACTGGGATCTTGGCTGACTTGATCTTGCACAGGTATTTGTGCCAGTGAACACGGTGCTGAGTTCATGACTGCAATACCCGGGTTAGATCCAGAAGACTGGATCCCTTCCATCCTCCAGCTCTCACATTCTCTTTGGTGGTGGCGGGGTTCTATTTAGACATCCCATTCAGGAGTGAACACAGAGTCTCTTATTCCCAGCCCTTTGACCAGTTATGTGTTTCTTCATTGTCTGCTGCACACTCCAGAAAGATGTTTCTTCAACCAAGGTTGAGAGAAGTCCTTGTCTATGTCTATAAATACGAATATGTAGAGGACAAGTTGGTAGCATGGCCACCTAACAAAATAACAGTAACTGTTTCCAACCTAGGCCTTATAAGATCCCCGGGGTGGACTTTTGGCTAGGATCGCGGTGCCAGGAATGAGATGCATTTCTGTGAAGTAATCCTCCAAACCAACCCAGAGAGTGATTGGGTACCCTGTAACTGCCGTGCCACTGTTGCATCACTGGACATATTTTGCCAGGCAGGTAACTATTTCATCAGGCAAGGTCCTGGGTTGAGTAAGGCCTTTGATGTTTTTTTCTTTTTTTCACTCCTCCAACAGAACAGCCTCCTAGCACCATCAAGAAAGACATTTCCCGGTCAGCTTGAGACTGATTTCTCTATGTTCTGCCATCTTGTTTCATTTATGCTCTACACAATTTTACTTTCCTTCTAGTTTTGTTTGCAGTTGTGGTTATTTGTGCGTGTGTATGTGTGTGTAGAATGTATGTTCATATAAATAAATTTTTTTTACAATTCACAATGACCCAATAGTATTTATAATAGCAGCCAGAACAAAGTAAGGCATGAGTCTTTTTGTTGAGGTTTGACTTTTGTTGGTTGCATCCCTATGGTGTACTTACTTTCACATGCTCCTTTGTCTTCTATTAAAAGTATTTTGATCTAGACACATGTCCATGTTAAAAATGAGTTTTTATTTCTTTGTAGGTGAAACCATTTCCTAGCCAGTGGTGGTATGGCCTTCTCTCAAGAGCCTTTGAGTTCTCTGGCCTGCTCTCTTTTTGAGACACTGTTAGCAGGTGATAGTAATTCATTAAATGCTGCCGAACATTTACATATCAATCCCACCATTTGTTCTTTATTCGTTGGTTAGGCTGTGTGTGTGGGTATTCCTAGAAACAGCTGGGACACACACGTTTTTCCTGTTCCTGTGGGTTTTACTATGAGGTCCTGGAAGGCCTTGAACTCATGCTTCTACAGGCTCAGCTTTATCACAGGACTGACTGCACCACTGTGTCCAGTTCATGCTGGGCTGGGGGAAGTGGTGTAGACATTTAATTCTTCCTTTTCTTCTTGCCAGGTCAGGGATATTATCCATGTTTAGCCAGTTAGATTTTCTAGCTTCATTATTGACTCACGAATTTAAATGTGGACAGTGTGTTTCCATTAGTTGGGCTTATTGTCCTAATGTCTTCAAAGTGGCCCGTTTGACCATGTCTGTGCAGATTGTCTCGTGACACAACCTATCAAATGGGATATGCCCTAGGTTAGTTAGTATTGTTTTTTTTTAATCTTAAGCTTCCTTTATTATCTTTATTATTACAATTGTGTATAACATATCATATTTCCAATGTTTTACTCATGCCTTCTCTACCTATTTCCACCCTCCCCACTGTTTGCTCAGAACTCACTGTGTAGTGCAGGCTGGCCTTGAACATGTGGCTCCACAGCACCGCTTCTTCTTGAATGCAGGGATTATAGCCCTGTCTCATCATGCCCAACTACACACCCATGTAACTACTTCAATAAAGTCAGCCATTATATGCACCCTGGGGCTAAGCTGTCCTCTCTAGAGAATTACTTACTGTCCCAGCTCCTGTCACTGTGGGGTGCAGCAGTCTTTTCTACATTCTGTACTGAGATGTACATATCTGTTAATGTTATCTTTCTTCCGGGATAATGTTTTTGATTGTCCAGTTGTTGATTTTTGTTATTATTCACACAGCTTTTAGAATGCAAACAACTTTATTACATCATAAGTGATGTCAGTAAACTACACACACTTATGGTGTACGGCTTGGAACTATTCTGAGGGTTAACAGGCTTAAGACTACTTACTATTCTTAGAAATGTCAACACTCAAGGTTGGGTTTCTTTCTTTTTTTTTTTTAAAGATTTATTTGTTTTTCCCTCTCTTACCCCCTTACTCCTTTTCCCTCTACCTCTTCCTCTCTTCCACTGTCTCTGTGTCACTCTCTCTGGGGTACCCCTCCTCTCTTTCCTTCTCCCCCATGCTCATTTAATAAGCCTCATATAATCTAGAAAAAGAGATTTTTATTATTTTATGAATATGAGTGCTCTATCTACACATATGGCTGTATACCAGAAGAGGGCATCAGATCCCAGTATATAGATGGTTGTGAGCCACCATGTGGTTGCTGGGAATTGAACTCAGGACCTCTGGAAGAGCACACAATGCTCTTAACCACTGAGCCATCTCTCCAGGACCAAGATTGGATTTCTGAGCATTTTCTTCATCCTCTGCTAAAAATACCTTGCTGTGCCTAAACTGTGTGGCTTGTGCTAGGCACCTGTTTTCCTTATGGACTCCTGAATCTTTGTGAGCTCCTGGGTACCCACTCTCTGAGCTTCCCGGGTAGGTAACATTTCACGTGCCTTGCTAGCACGCACTGCTGAGAAAACTGTCCTGAGTGACTACTGGGAAAATTCCGAGTTAGAATCTTGTTCAAACCACATGCTGTGTATGTCCTCTTAGTGAATCTTGTACTTAGAGGGGATCTTGAGGTAAAATTTTACATTGAAATTAAATTGTGTATTTATGTATTGCTTCTATGACTTCATTGAGCTGGTCTTCCACGGTGTCTAATCTGTTAATTGTACTCAATTAAAAGTAAATTTTAATCTGGGCATGGTGGTACACACCTTTGATCCCAATACCTAGGAGGCAGATCTCTGACTTTGGGATCAGCGTGGTCTACAGAGTGAGCTCCAAACAGCCAGGGCTACACAGAGAACCTGGTCTCAAAAACAAAAACAAAAACAAAAACAAAAACAAAAAAACCACCAACCAAATTTTAGATACTGTTTCTACACCATTCCATTTTTCTGTTTTGTTTTGCTCTTCAAGTTGCTCAGGCACTCATTTGCATCCCATACTTTCAGTAACTAATAAATGAATTTAAAGTCTTTGCTACATCACCTGTTCATTTCTGTGGCTGCATTTTACTGATTATTCTCATTATTAAGTGCCATGGTTTTCTTGTTCAGTGAGCTTTAGGACACATCATGTGTGTTTTACCCATCGAATACTCTTGTTACATGCTTCAAAAGTTTAGGTTTTCTGTTTACATATTTTGATTACATTTTTCTGATAAGTAATTAGTTACTTATGAGTGAAAAAAATTTTTTTCTCATGAGACAGAGTTTGTCTGTGAAGCCTTGGCTATTCTGGAAGTCACTCTGTAGACCAGACTGGCCTCACAGAGACCCACCTGCCTCTGCCTCCCCAGTGCTGGGATTACAGGCATGCGCCCCACGGCCTATGTGAACGTTTTGGTTTTTAAGCTGATCTAGAACATACCTAAAATGCCATTTAGAATGATCTGATTTCATTTGTAAGTTGTGGTATTTTGGGCTCGCTTCCAAATGTCCGGTGTACTCTGTAAGGTCTCTAACCTGGCTAAGGGAGGGAAGTTCTCCCTGGCTCTGTCTGGCTGTGGAAACTGCCCACTTTACACCCACCTGATGCCCATGCTGTGCCCAGAAGAGGCTCTTGCTTGAACTGAAGCATTTTTTTTACCCCTTATGTGTGCTGAGTAACATTCAGCAAAATACCTAAAGAGTCCTGTATACACATTCCTGAAATTCTTCTCTTGGAATCTAAGTGCTTCAGCTGGGAGGAATTCTAGCTCTTCTGTGCTCACCTGAGGGCTGCTGGCTTCTCTCTGTCCTATTATCTAGAAGGTTCCTTTTCATCTGAAGGTTCATCTCTTTTACTCTCCCTTTTCCCCTTACCCTTCCCTGTTGATTGTGCAATATTTAAAAAAAAAATACTAAGGGGATGAATATAATAAAAATACATAGTATGAAATTCTCAAATAAGTTATAACAATATTTTAAAAGAACAACATATAGACAATATATTGCCATTTGCTTAAGGAAATGAGATGTAGCTTTGGTTTCTCAGTACTCATTCGAAAAAAAAAATCTGTGGTGTGTGTGCACACGCATGCATACATGCATGTGCACTCAGTGTATGTTTATGTGAGTGCATCTGTGTATTCAGGTGCATATGCAAGTGTGTGTAGAAGTGCACATATAGGGTCTCTCATTAGACCTGGAGCTCATCAATTTGTCTGGGTGGCCAGTCAATAAACTTCAGTGATCTATCAGTCTCTGACCTCGCCTGGTTCCCAGTGTTGTATATATATATACACACATACATATATATACATATATATATATATATATATGACAAGTTCTTGCTAGGTAGCATGGGCTGACTTCAAGCTTGTGATCTTTTTGGCCCAGCCTCCCACATGCCGGGCTCACAGGCATGTTCCAACACACCCATTGTTTTCATTATTTCCTATTCCACCAGAAATAAGTGTATCTATTGTCTTACGTCCACTCTCAAGGAGTGTGTTGTAAAACTCCCGGAATTTTGCCAATACATTTAGTGAAAATGGCTATAATAATATAGATTTTAATTTGCACTTATCTTGTTATGAATAGAGTAGAATTTCTTTTTTATATAGGGAAGAGTCACTTGCATTCCCATGATTATGAACTGTGTATGGCTTTATGTTTCTTTCTAAAGAAGTTTTAGGGGCAGGAGAGATGGCTCATTAGTTAAGCATACATATTACTCTTATAGAGGAGCAGAACTTAGTTCCCAGTACCTACATGAGGCAGCTCATAAACACCTAACACCCCCTGCTCTCTGAGGCCACCTGCACCCACATGCACATGCCCACAGGCAGACACAAGCACAACACATCTTAAAAAAGAAAACTTTTTATCTTTTTCTTATTTTTAGAAACCCAGATAACACTTTATTTGTCTACTTTGTGCTCCATTTGCCATGGAAAGATTTTGTTATCAAGTTTATAATTTTTTTTTCCTTTTAGATTTTCAGGTCCCAGTCCTGGCGTTATTTTCATTCCTATGATGTAAAACACTGTGATGTAAGCTCCATTTTCAACAGGTAAGAAAGTTCACCTGGTGTGTGGGGTGGGGAATGAATCCGATTCTACCCTTATGTTGGCCCAAGGTTGTCTCCCCACCCTACCCTCGGACTCATCTAAACGGGGGAGACTTAAGAAGCGCTGGTAAAACAGCCTGACAATTGGTATTTACTACTTATAAACTGGAAGTGACCATGCCATTCAGGAGAAAATGAACTCAGTGACTGCTTTAAAGGAATTGGAGTGGGCAGATGAGTCTTCCAGGCATCCACGGTTTGTTTGGGGGGAATCCAATAAAGTCACAAAAAGGAAAGTGTTATTATTTGGAAGCTATCAATAAAATGCTATCACAATTTAAGATTTGGGCATTGTTATGGTCTGAATGTGTCCTTTCCTTCCAAGTTCTCCTTACCTAAAGCTGTATGAAGTAAGGCTTTGGGGAGCTTGACATCCAATTTGCAGTTTTTTTCTTCTTCTTCTATAATTTGACTTACTAACCCCGAGTTAGGAAATCCAAGTCTTTTATCTCTAGCAACTTGCTCTGGCTTTCCTAACATGACCTACAGCATTTTGGAAGAGTTCTCTGGGAATTTTAACATCTGGTTTTGCTTCCTAAAATAAATGGGGGGGCTTTCTGATTGCGCTCAAACAATCGACCCATTTCTTTTGTGTGTGGTGAAAGAAAGAAAGAAAGAAAGAAAGAAAGAAAGGAAGGAAAGAAGGAAGGAAAGGAAAAAATCAACTACGTATCTTCTATCTTAAGTATCTGGCATTTTGGGGGGTAGGGGTGGGTGCCTTTAAGATGATAAACGAAATTAGAATATTAAATCGTTCGGCACCGGCGCTAATCAATTACTCATTAACGATAACAGCGTCAGCAACTGGAAATTGTACCGTGAAAAGTACCAGCGGCTGCCACTATAGATAAATTTAGCCGACCACTTCTAAATTTAGCGCCCCTGTCACTTATAAACCACTTTCCACTCGAGGCCTGGGCTCTAGTGCTCCTGCTGGGATCCTACTGCCTGTAGGCACCGGGGTCGCCACAGCGCTCCCAGCGCCACGCGCGGTCCGAGCGCACGTGGGCCCCACGGCTGGCTGGCTGCGCGCAGCGCTGCAAACGCCTAGTGGGCTGACCCCGACGGTGCGGGATAGAGAACGCTCGCTCCTTTAGCGCCCTCCAGCAGGCAGAGGTGCGCGCTCTGGGCTTCAGCCTCCTTTGCAGGTTCTTAGGGGTCCGGGAGCTGTGGGTTCTGTCGGTCCAGCCCGCAGCTTCCTTAGCAACGCCCTCCGCAGGGGCGGGCCCGGGCTCTCCGTGCTGCTGCAACGAGTGGGCGGCCGGAGGCGGGTGGCCGAGAGGACGCGCGGCTGCCAGACCGACGCAGGGACTCGGAGTGCGCGGCGGGAGCGGTGAAAGAGGAGGGGAAGGAAGGAGACGGAGTCGGTGCAGGCAGGGGAGCTGCTGTGGAGTAGAGAGGCGGGTCCTTTCGGGCGCGGCCACCACGGTTCCGGGACGCGGCCCGGGGCAGCCCGCCCACCGCGCGTAAGGTGTTCTCCAGGTGGCGCGGCACCCAGAGGGCGCCCTAACCCGGCCCGCGCTCCGAAGGGCGACGCCTCGCGGCTCCCCGAGCGCGGCGCCCTTGAGCCGCCCCGGGCCGCGCAGGTTGGCCCGCCGGACTGGTCCGCCCGCCGAGAGGAGGAGGAAGCGCTGTCCCTTCCCGCTCGCCTCGGCCGGCGTCCCCACCCCGTGGACTCTCCACCCCTGTGCAGCGGGCGAGCGGCGCGGCCACGGAGGCGCCGAGGAGGGGCGAGCCGCCGCCGGGCAGCGGCGTGGCCCCGGGGGACAGGGCGCCCGAGCGGAGGCGTCGGCGCGGCGGCGAAGGCGCGGCGCGCGATGGCAGCTGCCTAGCCCGGCGCGCGCGGAGCAGCCCGGAGCTGTGGCTAGCCAGACGGGGCGTGTGGACTGGGGACCCCGGGGTCGACGCCTCCCGGCAGGCAGAGATGGGTACCGAAGCCGGCGAGGGCATCACTTTCTCCGTGCCGCCCTTTGCGTCCGCGGGCTTCTGCACCATCCCGGAGGGCGGCAGCTGCCGGAGGGGAGGAGGAGCGGCGGCAGAGGGTGAACTGAGCCAGCTGCCTCCTCCTCCACCGCCGCCGGGCAGTTTCTGGAACGTGGAGAGCGCGGCCGCTCCTGGCACGGGGTGCCCTGCTACCACCCCCGGCGGCAGCGCCACCCGAGGCCGGGGCAACTCTGGCAGCGGAGGCGGCCGGACGACCACCGTGGCTTATGTGATCAACGAGGCGAGCCAGGGGCAGCTGGTGGTGGCGGAGAGCGAGGCCCTGCAGAGCCTGCGGGAGGCGTGCGAGGCGGTGGGTGCCACACTGGAGACCCTGCATTTCGGGAAACTGGACTTCGGGGAAACCACCGTGCTGGACCGTTTTTACAACGCAGGTGAGTGGCAGCTTCCTCGCCGCCGTGGTCAATGGGTTTACCCCGGCCGTCTTCGCGGGGGCGGGCCGGGGGGTTGTTTTGTTTTGTTTTTCTCGTGGGCGGGAAGCAAGCTCCCTATTCACACCGCACCTTACCTTGGGAGCAACAGGAGGGGTTGCGGGACTAAGCCAGCGCGCCCGGGCTCCTCGCAGAGAGGGTGGGTGTGCTGGTGCAAGAGACTATTTGTGCGGGAGGTCCTCTGGTTTATTCTCCATCCCGCGGTGGAGCCCTTTGGGTCCAAGTCCAAGGCATGAAGGACCCCCTCCCCGCCCCCAGCACTGCTAGGTAATTGCTTCAACCCAAGTGTTTCCTTGGGTTTTTCTTCTACACACACCTGTGGCCCTCTGAGGCGATGTGCATTACTGGGAGTACAGAAATGCCTTACGCCAAGCAGTGGGCTGCATGTTTGTGTTTGCATGCACGTTGCGCGTTTGAGTTTTTAAAGCATGCCCTGACCTTCCTCAATTCATTTCACCGTCAAGTTTTTGGCGGCTTGAATTTCCTGTGTCTTACCGATTTGAACGGTCAAATAACTACACCCTAGAGTAAGAATACTGTGAAATAGCCAATTGTGTAATCTTTGTTAGAATTTTAACAGAAGAACCAGTTTTAAAAAAAATTGCCCCAGATACTGTGGTGGGTGGAAGAGTTTATAATTTAATGCCGTTTAAAGAGTTCCTATGCTATTTTAATGATAGATTCGGTTGGTCATTAACGTAATTGCTAACATAATGGAGGCGGGGATGTGCCCCTTTTAGGCTTTTTCAGGTTTCAGAAAGGACTGAAGCTCTGTTACTAAGTGGCTTGCTTCATGCTACTGAAAAACAGTGAAATCAAAGAAATAGACATACTAATTTTATAATCGTGGTGGTGGGAAATCTCGCCTTTTGTCTTCAAGAACAGTAAGCATCTTAAATTTGTGATCACAAGGTTTTATATTTCAATCTGATTCTTTTACAGCCTCCTCAGAATACCTGAAGTAGGCTTATGTCTGTTTTGGAATTCAGCTGAAGCTGAGTATTTTAAGAACAAGAAGAACTTCATGTTAAAGAAGCCAGACTAAATAAACTGAGACTTTCTGGTTTGAGTTTTTTTTTTTTTTTTTTTTTTTTAAAACAGTCTGTGTCTTCATAACTGAACATGAATATAATATATTATAGCTTGGTTCTTGGGGGTGGCTAGCTATAAAAATTACACAAACATAACTTTTCTAAAAATTATGGCACTCTTATTTTTTGGATTATAATTTGGAAGAAGCTTCAAAGAACCAAATGATATGAGAGGCAAAAGGCCAAATGAAAACTTGAGCTTATTTTTATTGCAATGATAGAGTGGGCACATTTTTCCTAAGAGCCCGGGGGGAGGCGGGGGAAGTAAATGCTCTGCTAGTATGAAGGAAAGCTTCCTAACAAGGCTGCCCTCTGTTACGCTCCCAATTCCGTCTCTGCAGAAGGGAGAAGGACGGTTGAACCTTGTCTCACTTTGCCCTGTGACCCAGCCTGGGTGAGCTGACTAGTGGCTCCATAGCCAGTGCACAGTACTGACCCTGAAAGTTCGCAGGGGCCCTGGCTCCTTTATGTAGGCATACTATTAGAATGGGGGGGGGGGTGGTCATGGGATCAAGAGCTGGTAAATGTCTTCAGAGACTTTTAGGTATTGTGAGGAACAGGGGACTCCTTTGTTGGTAGCCATCCTCCCAACTCACTGTTTCTTTCAGCTGAGTCAGGCCTGAGTCTAATCTCTGCCCAGCTAGAAGATAACCTTACTCGCCCCGAGGCTGGGATGGAAAGAGGATGGTCGAGGTTTGACCCACCCCCAACTTCGCTTTCATGATAGTCCGACTTAAGTTTTCCCCTGATGTCTAAGAGAGTGGTCACTCTCCTTCCTTCCGTCATGAACTGGTCACCTGTTTTGTTGTCCTTTTTCTGTCAGAGGCCAGGTAGTAAATACCTGAGCCCCTTCAGGCTTTCAAGTTTCTCTCACAGGTATCCAAGTCTGCTGTGAGAGCCGCTGTAAACACTGTCTAAAGAAATGATTTTTGCCGCTGAGAGTTTGCGGCCAGCCTGAGCTACACAGTGAGTGAGACTCTTTTTCAAAAACAAAAACCAAACCAAGCAAGAAAGAGAGTATGGCTGTGTGTAATAAAACTGCACTAGTAGACAGTTTTAGCTTGCAGGCTGGCTCAGCATAGAAACTGCAGGCCCCTGGGCCATGCTGGCTTTTTCTTTTTTTCCTTTTTCTAGTTTTTCGAGACAAGGTCTCTCTGTGTTAGCCCTGGCTGTCCTGGACTCACTTTGTAGACCAGGCTGGCCTTGAACTCAGATCCCGAGTGCTGGGATCAAAGGCGTGTGCCACCAAGCCTGGCATGCTGGCTTTTCCTATACACCCCTTCCTTCGTCTGAAGATTGAGTCCTTGTGATACCCTTGGAAGGGCACGGCCCCTCCTGGTGGAGCCGAATGTTTATTCAGTTCTGTGAGAAAAGTTTTTTCCACGCCTTCCAGTAGGGTTTCTTTATCTGAAAAATTTACCAGGGCAGAAGCGGCGGGAGAATGGAATCACAAGTCTAAGATCCCCTGAATCCGGTACAGGTCTGTGAAAGCAAGAAAGCATGAGCATCGTAACAAGAGCTCCAGGCTCTGGATTCTGGTCCAGTTTCTGTAATTTTGAATGAGTCGTTCAAACTTTTTGGAGAGTAGGCAGTCGGAGTGATCTGTGTTGTTCTGTAAAACTTCAGCATTGTTGCAGCAGGTGACCCACTGTGCATCTTAAAGATCTGTAACTGCTCATTTATGGCCTATCAGTGGTTCTGAGATCCGAGTTAGGGGGCCTGTCACAGAGCCACAGGTTACCAGCACTCAGAGCTAGGTTGGAGGGTGGCTTTTTAAAGGAAGTGATGGGAGAAGCCAGAGGGAAGAGTCAGGGAGGACGGCCCAACCTGGGTCTCCTTTAGTTGTTTCTTCACCAGTGTTGGGAATTCCACCGGGAGGTCCTGTGCCTGCCTATCAGGAGCTCTGCCACCAAGCTGCAGCCCGGAGCCTGGCCTTTAGCAAGGAAGGATGGAGCCAAAGTAGTTCAACTTAGTAGATCACCGATTAACAGAATTAAGGTCGCTGGTATAGTGTGTACCAGTGTTTCTTTAAAAAATACATTGGAGTTAAACGTTTTCACTTCGTTCTGCATTCTCTTGTTATTTATTTCTGGCTTGCTTCTTGACTATATTTGTCATTCTCTTATTCTGTTGAGCAAAAGCGATTTGTGCTTAATTAAAGCTGCTATGGAAAACATTTAGGCATCTTAAAGATAGTTATGGCTCTACATATAAGAGAGTGTTACTCAGACGGCAGATACCAAGCTAAACCGTGCCTGCTCCAAGCCTCTTCTTGCATAGTGGGCAACAGGTATCAGCGACCAAGGTGCTGCCTTTGTGGACAGACCTAATGTGCTGAGATTTTTTACTCACTACACCATGGAGCATGACCTTGAACATCCATTTCTCTGGCTTCCACCTCTTGAGTGCTGGGTTTACAGTCACCCATTTATGCAGCACAAGGAAGCGAGCCCAGGGCTTCATGCATCTGAGGCAAGCCCTCTACCACCTGAGCAACATTCCCAGCGCCTAAAAACATTTCATGTGCACTAGTTTTATGCGTATTGCTGGAATGACCTTCTTTATCTCTTTATTTTGCTTGTGAAAAACACTGAGCCGTGTAAAGGCCCTCTGTGTATCCATCCAGGTTAATGTATGATTTAAGATTACTTCACCCTTTTCCTCAGAATGTTACAGGTAGCAGATTCCGGAACTCGCCTTCCGAAGCCTTTCTAGCTCAAGCATATGGAACCCATTGGCTCCTCTGTAAAATGTTCACGAAATGATGTTTCAGATCCCTTACACTGGGGTTCTGATAGACTTTTCTGCGTGTTAGTTAGGTGACTTTTGCTCTCATGCAGATTTTGGTTGCGCTGTGGCCATTGGTAGGAGGAGCATTGACTTGGATTTGGGGACGGGCCAAGAGAAAGGAGCAGAGAAAGGAAGATGCCCAGTGAGAGAGGCTGCCAGCAAGATGGCAAAACACTTTCATCTCTTTTAGTTTTCTTCCTATCCTTACCTGCTTATGGGCCTTCAACTCCCTGCTGATGTAAGGCTTGGGGACCCAGCGTCCTCTTGGTGGCCACTGAATTAGATGGGCTGCCCATTTCCCCTTTCCTTGCCATGAGCCATTCTTGCATCTGCCAAGGCCTTCCTTTTATAAAGCCTGACTCACTGCAGATCACAATCTCTTACTCGGTTTTTCATGGTGTAGCAGTAGTGGGGAACCGGAAGGAAGTGTGTGTGTGTGTGTGTGTGTGTGTGTGTGTGTGTGTGTG
>OU015750.1:75411162-75429070 GCA_907169655.1 Acomys percivali
CACACACACACACACACACACACACACACACACACACACACACACTTTAAGAGTGCACTCACATAGTTTAGGAGGGACTGGGGAGCATAACTCAACACTAGAAAGCTTTGCTAGCATTTGCGGGAACCTGAGTTCAGTCTCCGGCACTGCAGACAGCAACAGCAACAACCACAACAATGAGGGTGACAATAGCAAGACAACTCTTTAAGTAAATGTGGCATCCCAAGCCTGGAGGGGGGGACCAGGGGATTAGGAGTTCAAGGTCACATAAGACCAGGGGTGGGGGGTGAGGGGAGAAGCAAAGCAAAACAAAACTAGGTAGGACACAACCTCAGAAGGAAGGATAGGTCTTTGCATACAGTAAATGTATGGAAAAACTCAGTATTATTCATTTTCCCCATAATACCTCGAGTGAGTGAAAACTTGTATTTTGTCTGTCAATATAGCAGTTAGTGTTTTTTAACCTGTGGTCTGAACTGCCCCGCGTCCTCTTTGTAATTTTTAGTCACTGTAGTTCTCGAGAGAGACAAGCCTTAGTACAGATTTAAAAAGAAATAATGGTAAGTTCATCGAAACCAAGAAACCTACCGACTTACCTCTGGTAAGTTAGACTTAGAAAAAAAAGAATAGCCCCTGTGGTCACCCACACATGTACTGGCATACCTTTGGGTCAGCTATTGCTGCCCCAGCTAAACACAGAGCACAGTGCTGCCTCTTGGTTTCTGGAATAACTGGCTAACTGAAATGAGGTATGCTTTTCCTAAACAAACTTTAATAGAAACTTTGGAGGGAAAAAAAAGTGTGGGGTGAGGAATCTAAAAGCAAAAGTTGTCAGTGTAAAAAACAGCTTTCTTTTTAGAGCTCCCATTTCTTACCCGAAATAGCCAACTACACAGATCCTCACAACTGGCCTTGCTTCCTGTTCCCCAACTTGGCTGGCTTGGCCTGCTTGAGACATTGCCAGTTGATAGCCAGAGTTGGTTCCCGCCCTAGGTGAGACCTATGTGTGATGCATAGCACCGCCCTATGTCACCGGCTCTCCAGGCTGGTGCCAGTTTCCTGGGAGATCGCAGACATAGGTCAGTTCCTCTGCCCTAGCCACAGGGACTATCCCCTGCTTCCTGTTTCAGGGGCTTGGTTTCAGCCCTGTTTAGTTCCTGTTTGGGGCCCAATTGGTTCATAGTTTCTTTGTGGTGCAGTGGGAAATTCCCAAGCATAAAGCCCAACAAATGATGTGCAGGTCTTCCCACAGTAAGGTACCAAAGCCGTGTGCTTTCTTAGTGCTTCGTCCAGCTCATCTCCTCCAACACTAGCCCAAAACAGCACTACTACAGGGGACTGCTTTTTTGGCCAGGGGTTCTAAGGCTCTTTTTCCTCACCTTTGTTTCCTTTCCCTCTTCTCAGTTTGTTTGTTTGTTTGATTGGTTGGTTTGTTTTTCAAGACAGGGTTTCTCTGTGTAGCCTTGGCTGTCCTGGACTTATTTTGTAGACCAGGCTGGCCTTGAACTCAGCAGCGATCCGCCTGCCTCTGCCTCCTGAGTGCTGCAATTAAAGGCGTGTGCCACCAACTGCTCGGCCTCTCTGTTCTATATATATTTTAAAGCACAAAAGCTAAGAGAGAAAAACAAAAAACAAAACAAAACAAAAAAACCCAAGCTACATTGTGGTGATTGTCTTAGGAGAGACAAGAGGGAAGAGAGAGAGATAAGTGTGAACAGCATCTCCTGTAGAGCAGAGCAGGCCCTTGTGACTTAGAGCCATCCAAGCCACACAGGATGTCAGGATGTATTCCTTCCAAACAAATCTCGTCTCATGCATGGGTAGTCAATAATGGGGAGCCACTGCCCTCAGCACGTGATTCATTCATTCAGGGAGTTGTATCCTGTCACACAGAGGCTCCGAAAATGCCCATGAGCACTTAGTGCTTGCCAGCACCCTCAGTGTCTTTCATACCTGTGTCCTTCTTGCTCAGCAGGCACACCGGAGAGCCGCCCCAGTGAGTATCAGGGAATGCCCATCCGTCTGCTCACTGACCACAGACTGTTTGAAACCAAGTGTTTCCTAAGCCAGAAAGCTCTTCCTTATTTAGAAATCTTGATTCCATTGGAGCCTAGGAGATGACTCAGTTGGTAAGGAGCCTACTGTGTGAGCACAAGGACCTGGGTTTAGATATCCAGAATCCATGTTAAGGAAAGAAAGGAACGAAGGAGAGAGGGAGAGAAGGAAAGGAAGAGAAGAAGGGAAGGGAGAGGAGGGGAGGGGAGGGCTAGGCGTGGTGGCTGATTTCTATATATGCCAGAGGATGAATTTATGGGAGAAGACAGATCCCTGAAGCTCATTGGCCAGCAAGTCTAGCCAAGTCACTGAACTTCAGGCTCAGTGAGAGACCCTATTTCAAAACACAAAGAGTGGTGGACAAATGATACTCTGACTTAACCTTGGACATCCACATGTGCACATTCCCCCATATGCACACATTTATACAAACGAGATTGAGAACGTACAAAACACACACACACACACACACACACACACACACACACACACACACACACACACGATTTAAAAAAATCTTGATTAGTTTGTTACCTAAATTGTGGGCTATAGCTAGAGTGATGGCTCAGTGGCTAAGAGCATTGGTTGCTATTACACAGCTTTGTTGTTGTTTGAGAGGGTCTCACTTTAACCCTTCTCACACTAGCAATCCTGTCTCAGCTCAATGTTGGGATTACTGGTATGCACTGTTCTGCCCAGCTCAAATGCCTCTTGATGCCGTATTCAAGATTTCTAATTTGTTTATTGTGAAAAGAATAGTTAAGAGCTGGGAGAGCCAGGGCCAGGGCTGTCAATCCTGTGGTCATTGCTTTCGCCTCCACCTTGGCATGTCTGTGTGTGTGCTGGTCACACACACACACACAGATCCCTGAAGCTCATTGGCCAGCAAGTCTAGCCAAGTCACTGAACTTCAGGTTCACTGAGAGACCCTATTTCAAAACACAAAGAGTGGTGGACAAGAGCACTGAACTTCAGTGCTATGTCATCCACTTTTGACCATCTTCTTAGCTGAATAGAAGAGATAGACACAGTACTGTATTGTCCATATTTTAAAGATACATATACACACAGACAGACACATATAATACATCAGCATTAATCAAGCAACTGAATAGAAATCAAATCTTCCCACTTTTTTAATGACTCAAGTTGTTTTCTTCCTGTAACACTTGATATATGTGTACTGTGCTAGATATTACAGGTGTTCTTTGCAATAGTGGACATTAAGGACCAGGCTGACATCTTTGTCCAGAGTTGTAGACTAAGCTTCATTCTGAGAATGAGCAGCCACTGTGGCACCTCACTCTGGTCTCTTCTCGATAACACATTTCAGTGACTTCTTACCAGTTCCATGATACCAGCTGAGGAGACAGGGACCTAGGCCAAATGCTGATTGCCAGTTGCTGGGACTCTTTTTTTTTTAACCAAGCAATTCTTGAGCCAGATTCTGGGTGTGAGAGTCAAACAGATCACAGATGTTGATAGACCAGAGAAACCTTTCTGTGGAAAGGTTGCACAGAGAAAGCCTCTGATCATAGCTTGTTCCCACTTTCCTGTGTAGTTCTGGTTCCTGCATCTGATTTGCTTACCCACAATAAGATAGCACAAGCCTTTGGGAATGAAAAGGTTGATAATGTCTGTCTGTTTCCATGGGAACAACTGATGCTGAAGAAGTGAAGAATGCCCTATATTCCACATCCCTCCCCACCCAACTAACTAGAAACAGCAGTAACAGTCAGAACAACTTTGGGGCCTGGAGGTGTGTCTCAGTGGTGGAGGCTCCATCTGTCACGGCAGTGGCCCTGAGATGGTCCCCAGCACCACCAAAATAAATAAACAATCTTAAAATGTGACCAACCATTTCCTTAGTAAAAAATAGCACCACAGAGGTGCAGCAGACATTCAGACATTCATGCAGCCTCAGCCTAAATATCAAGGCTGTTCAACACATGGAGAGATGTATGTAATTCTCTCCCTTTTAGAGCCTTTCAGGAGAAAACTAAAAGCCCTTTTTTCCTTTGTCAGATTCTCTTCCCAGGAAAACCCTTTCTTCTTGGGAAGTGCCATATTGTTCTATTGTAAAATATGCTTTTCAAATGCATAGAACCACAAACCCACACATGTATGTCAAATATTTAACTAAGTCATTTAAAGTCATGTGTGTGTGTATATGTGTGCACACACCTGGGTGTAGAGGCCAGAGACCAGCCTCCAGTGCTGTTCCCCAGGAACTGCACCTCTTTCTTGCTTTTTTTTTTCTTTTTTAAAAAAATGGTATAGGATTTTGCTGTGTTAACCAAACAAGTCTTCAAACTTGTAATCTTCTTGTCTCAGTCTCTTGAGTGTTGGTCACCACACCTGACCAACTAACTCATTACTTAATAGGAAAACCAAACATATAAGTGTGTATATATACATATATATTATAGATATATAAACTAGATCAAATGAGACATTATATCACATATAGATATATACACAATCAGAAAGGTAGATACACAATCAGAAAGGTAGAAATGAATTTGCTAATAGATGAAATACTGATTACTGCTGTGTAAGGCAAGTCTGTATACACAGGTATAAATATTAAATATAAATACGTAGGTACAAATATTGAAGTCATTTTTTTTTTATACCAGAAGATGTTTGTGTGTATTCCTATGGAGGGGAAGCTTTTGCATTCCTGTCAGGTGTGCACATTACCAGTCAATGCTGCCTAATACCTGGTTAGTGTAGGGACAATCTAAGGACCACTGATCTTTCACACTGGGTCATTAATTCCCAGATGATATGCTATGAATGCCAGCCCCCCAGGGAGAGGATCCCAACACTCTCTTTTGCCCACACATGTGCCTTTGACCATGTCCTGGACTGAACTTTGGTCAGTCTCTCCATCCCTAGTGCTGTCTCCCGGGAGCTCTGTCTGACCTAAAACAAGTGTTACTCCCTTCTGTCTGTTGCCGGTGCTCTCTGAAGCTCTTCCTGCCCTGAGGAGGCCCTGGAACATGTGCTGTGAGATACACTCCAAATTGTGGTTGGAGTTGTGGTACCATTTGAACAGCAGGATATTAGTCCCCAGGGTTTGAATGTGATGAGAGGTACAGGGTCTGTGGTAGAAACCCACCAAGAATATGTCAGGATGATTCCTGTAGGGCCTGAAAAACCCTACTTCATTATGTTGGGAAACCACTGTTAACCAGTGGCCCTGGTATTCCACACAGCCTCCGATAGGTTTACTTTTTTGATTGAAAACAAACCTATTGCAGAGGGCTTGTAAATGCTGTAAAGTTCTACATGCCAAAGACATGACTTCGGCCTTATAATTTCAGGCAGGTCCTACCCAAATAAACAACATGACTGTGTACGCTGGGTGCTGTGCCCAGGGGCTCCACTCGTGAGATCTTGCTGTGCCCAGGGGCTCCACTCGTGAGATCTTACCCCGTCTTTAAAACAGCTCCGGGAGGCAGATAGCGCCAGGAGAATGCTAGGTTACTGAATGGCTGGGCCACAATGGGAACGGTAAACAAATAAAATTCCATTTAGATAATGAAAGGCAAATACAGATTGGAGACATTGTTGGTGGTGAGCCACAGGTAAGTTAAGATTTAGGCGTAAAAAAATGAGTCAGAGTGCCTGGGGGGAGGAGGAAGCCGGAATTGCTTAGCAGGTAAAGGCACTCACCCTGCAAACCTGATGACCCGAGTTCATTCCTTGGAACCCATAGAAAGGGGTGGGGGTGGGAAGGAAAGGACTGACTGTACAAAGTTGTCCTCTGCCTCCACACATGGACCCTGTCATGTGTGTAGTCAGACACATGCACATGCACACTAATCCATAAAAGTTTTTTTTGGGGGGTTTTGTTTTGGTTTGGTTTGGTTTGGTTTTTCAAGACAGGGTCTCTCTGTGTAGCCTTGCCTTGCCTGTCCTGGACTCATTTTGGAGACCAGGCTGGCCTCGAACTCACATCGATCTGCCTGCCTCTACCTCCCGAGTGTTGGGATTAAAGGCATGTGCCACCACGGCTGGTCCCTGTTTGTTTGTTTTTTTAAATGAGGCAGAAGTATGCATTTCTCTGAAGGCTCTAAACAGCATTGTGCTTGATGATAACTAGAGAATTTCTCTGGTAGCCTGCGTAGCACCTTCCAGCACTTCCAGCCAGCATGGGTAAAACTTCCAGGTCCACACCAGCGTTTGTGGTGTCTTCAGCAATAGAATTCTGGAGGGTAACCAGGAGCACTGGCACTAGCTTACAATATTTGAGAGGTCTCTGGGCCTAAACAACTTTATGAATACCCTGTCTGGTTACATTTGTAACTATTTTTAGGCGGTCACATAACATGTACAGAGTTAACGTGTGTTAATTTCACTATGGCAAAGCCTAGGTTTGGAAGGAAGCTATCTTGGGAAACTAGGTTGATCTAGTGACAATTTCAGTCTTCGGTGCTGGACAATAGAATTTTATTTTCCCCCCAGAATTCCTCACTTCTGAGGTGTACCTAGTGTTTACTGTTTAGCTACAGGACAGTAAGAAAAGGCCTACAGACCATCTAAATGAGCAGGAGGCTTGGCATACAGACTTTATTTATTAGTGTGGGTGGATATGGGTAGCTGTAAAGCAGGGTTGGGGTACAAGTCACTTGGCGCGGCCTAGTGAAATCAGAGACCAGTGTTGTGCGTGCGTGCGCATAAGTCATGACAGAGCAGTCAGCTTACCTCTGTTTCCAAGCAAACTAGTGCTGCAGATGTTTTCTGTGCTTCAAGTGCACTTGAGTGTTGTTGGTAAATCTGAAATAAAACCTGAAAGAAAATGCTAGCTAGCAGAGTTCTATATCCTTCTTTGTCTTACAGCAATGATTCTCAACCTGTGGATCGCGACACCTTTGGGGGTCAAATGACCCTTTTACAAGGGTTGCTCAAGACCACTAGAAAACACAGATATTTGCATTATGAATCGTAACAGTAGCAAAATTACAGTTATGAAGTAGCAGTGGAATAATTTTATGGTTAGGAAATCACTACAAAGGAGGACCTGCATTTAAGGGAAATGGTATTGGGAAAATTGAGAATCACTGTCTTTTAAGATCAACAGGTGTAGAAAATGTGTTTAACTGTAACATATGGTGTGTGTGTGTGTGTGTGTGTGTGTGTGTGTGTGTGTGTGTGTGTGACCGACCCAAGGACTGATCCTTCTGTATTTACATAATGTCGTTCAGCAGATCTATCTTTGTTGCTTCTGAAGTCAGTGTTATGAATTCTTCACACAGACGCTCAGACTGTTGACTTTATCACCATTAATTTATAGGAAATCCATGTTAATACTCAATAGTTCATCTAGTACATATTAGAGTGGCAAATTTGCATCATCAATATTAATTTTGTTCATATAAGATCAAAAAATTTAATTTATTATTTGTGTGTGTGTGTGAGAGAGAGTGGGGGGGCAGCGAGGGAGGGAGAGAGAGAGAGAGGCAGGTGTCGGGGGGCGGGGGAGGGTTTGGGAAAATAAACCTGTGTGGATGGCAGAGATTACGCGTGTGGGGTTGCTTCTCTGCTTCGCCTGGGTTATGGGGCTGGAACTCAGGTCCCCAGGCTTGCATTTTTCGGGTGCCAAGACCCTTTACTTGCTGCTCCATCTTTTCTTGTACCCTCAGACCAACTTTTTAAATGACAGAAATTCACACTGTCATGAACATAACGTACACGCGTAGTTTATTTATTTATTTACTTTAACATTCTTTTGAAGAAGCAAGTTAGATGCAAAGACAACACTAGCTCAGAAGCAAAATTGCATTTAAAGGCTGGTGACATGTAAGTAGTCCTCAGTGTTCATTAGCGGCAGGCGTAGAGGTGGGCTTGCCTGTGTGTACAGCCGTTGGTGTGTCCATTAGTGGTGGTCTTAGAGGCAGGCTGACCTCCATCCCTTTAGAAGTCCAGACCTTCTGTAATTTTACTCTGTTGAAGGCACCAGATGTCAAGTGAGTGGCAGACAGCTCCAAGCTGAGGAATTAGTAGGTGTCTGAGGCCAGGGAACCCTCCGGAGTGTCATTTGTAGATGCCATTGCCTGGGGCTTGCAGGTGCTCATGATACCTTTCCAGAAGGCTTGATATCGTACAAGTGACGCTCCTCTACGTCAGCAAAATCTTACATCCACTTGGAACTAAGAGATTTGGCCTAACCCCCAGTTTGCCTGCAACACTAGGTCACATACTTTTATGGTTTGGTGACATATAAACAGTAACGGAGAGTGCATCCACCACCTGCTCCCTCGGCTTTTAAGCTTTACAGAACCCTGCGTGGTGAAGAGTTCTATTTCAGAGTCATGTTCATTTTGAGGAACAGTGCAGCTCTTATCGATGGTCACCCCTCGATGCTTCAGCATCGGCTTGTTGCATTACATACTCTCAAGCTGCACGGCTCATTCTCCCGCTTCATCCTTCAAAGCGTTGGGATGCCAGGATATGGATGCGCCGCCGCAAGTGGCTGTAGAATCTTGGGAGTGTTCCTAAGAAAGCAGGAAGTTGTTCATACTTAAACACTGTTGCCCATTGTATTGTGACACTGCCTGGGGACCTTGAGGCAAACTTGTGCTATTTGTGCATCGCTATGCCTTCATTTTCCCAGAGTACAGCTATTTTGATCACGCTTTTGTTTTCCCCTAAAAAAAAAAAAAAAAAAATGCCATTAGGCACGCTGGAATTAGTTTGCAAGGCAGACGCATGATGCAGCCCTCGCTTTTCTGTTTATAAACTCCGTGCTCTCTGGTTTGTTCTTGGTCCATTTGTCACACAGACGTGTGTTGCCCTAAGAGAGTTCTGTGCCAGAGGATAAGCCATGTTACATTTGAGAAGATTTTCCAAGAATGTAAAAGAAGACTTGACATAAGCTGTGACTTGCGGCTCTCAGGACTAACGTGCTTTCAGCTTTCGGTTACCTGCTCTAAGTCCTGGGAGATTAACTTGAGACTTGGGCTAAAGCAGAAACTCCTGATGACTTTATGAGAATTATCTTTTCAGCACTCGCAACATTCCCATTTACCCAGAAGAGCCTCTTAGCCAGCTTTTGAGCTATATATCTGGTATGTGGTCACAAGAGAAATTCCTCCTGAGTCCAGCCTATCATAGAGCTATTTATAAATGCAACCTTAACATCCATTTTCATTTCAGTTAAATAACCACTTAACGATTTATCTTTCTCTGTTTCTCTGTTCTCTCTTTAAGAGCCGTGTGATTGTAAATTGCATGTTTTGTTTAGTATCTTTACTTATTCCCTCTAAACCTGACCTTTTTTTTTTTTTTTTTTTTTTTTTTTGGTGAGACAGGATTTCTCTGTGTAGCCTTGGCTGTCCTGTACTTACTTTGTAGAACAGGATGGCCTTGAACTCACAGCCATCTGCTTGCCTCTGCCTCCCGAGTGCTGGGATTAAAGGTGTGCGCCATCACACCCGGCAAAACCTAATCTTTTTAAAAAGATGCTAACTAAGCTTTGATTTTTCTTTCAAGATCCAGTATGCAAGTCAGAGTTGGTTTTTTTTGTGAGATATTAAAAATGCTGTTTAGTAGCATGTGGTGACACATGTCTGTAATCCCAGCACTTGGGAAGTAGAGGCAGGAACTCAGACCCACCCTGGGCTACATAAAACCCGGTCTCAAAAAGCAGAACAAGGTGCTGAGAAGATGGCTTAGCAGGCAATGGTGCTTACCACACCTGATGGTCTGAGTTCGGTCCCTGGGACCCACATAAGAAGCTGGGTGTGGATCTGCGCATGCTGTCCTCCCAGCACTTTTACAGTGATTTGGGAGGCAAAGGCCAGAGGTTTGCCAGAAGCTCATGGACCAGCTAGGTAGCCTGGCGTATACAACCCGGTGACAGAAACAAGAAAGGCCCTGAGAGGAGAGAACTGACTTCCAAATGTTGTCCTTTGACCTCCACACATGACTTATGGAGTCCCACGAATGTACATGCACATATAGCCGTGTGTGTGTGTGTGTGTGTGTGTGTGTGTGTGTGTGTGTGTTAGCAAAGGCCTTTACCTGCCGAGCCATCATCTTACCAGCCCAAGTCGAATGTTTAAAAGAAATAACTGCAATTGAAGGCTGTAGAGTTTTAAGTAATTTTCGTCAGGGGAATTTCTGGAAAGTAACCGATGTTAGGTGTCTGGCTGACTGCTGGTGAATAAGCCAAAGCATGTGATTTTGCAAAGTATGTTATTCAGCCGGTGAGATGGCTCCGCTGGGCAAATCACTTTCTGACTGCCTGAGTTCTGTGCCCAGATCACACAATGGAAGGGGGAACCGACTCTGGAAAGCTACCTCTGCCCTATACACTTGTGCCGTGCCATTACCCCTGCCCCCTTTCATTCACACGTATAATAATAATAATGATGATGATGATGATGATGATGATGATGATGTGAAAAATTAAAGCTCAAAGGACAAGTACTTGTGAAAGGCGCAGAAAGGGAAGACAGTGTGGTAGGAAGTAGCAGAAACTGCTATGAGCAGAAGGTACCTCGCTTTGCCCTACTGTCGATGGCCTGAGAGTTGAGATGAGGTCAGGATGCTCTGCCTGTGATAGCGTGGAAAACAAGTTTCCAAGTCCATTTCCATAGGAAGAACCTTAGGTTACCATAGTAGTAAATGTACACAAGCCAGATTCAATGTGCTGGAGTTTTTAGCTACTTTTATTTTCTAAAGTGTAGTCAGTGTTTTCTTTAGTTGATTTGATTTTCTGGGGTTTGAACCTAGGGTGCTGTGGCAGATGAGATAAATGTCCTACTTTGAAGCTATACCCGCTTTGGCATTTTGTTCTAACTTTCATTGGTTTGAAATGGAGTTGCTTTTCTGGTGCCGTTCGATAACTCAGGTGTCTGTGAACCCTAGAGACACCTTAAGGACTCAGTTTATACAAGTGTGGGACCTGTTCAGGGAGCGAAGGGAGAGATATCTGAAGCCAGGTAAGTTTTTACCTTCATCTCTTCTCCTGCAGCCAGATTTCCCAGGCTTTCCCACGTTAAAGAGCAGGTCCTGGAAGCCATATGCTCTTGCTGTTTTTTCAGCTACTTGGAATACTTCATCGCTTATAGCACTGGCTACGTATAAAATGATTTGCCCTTTTAAAATGTGAGATCTCTTTGCTCTGCTTCCCTCCTTATAAGTCCCTAGTGGAAACATTTCATGGTTTTCAAAGCTGCTTAATGTTTATGCTTTCTTCGCTTTAGCTTCTTTCTGGCCAGGCTCAGTGGAAGACTGCTCTGACTGCATTCTTAAGTGAGCCCTGGAGTACACTCACGCTGCCAGCTGTACCCATTCATTTGTAGCTGCTGCCTATTTGTCCGTTGCAAAAAGAAGCTGCCCAATCAAAAACCAATCCTGCTGTGAAGCGCTGCTAATGTTTTACCCGTATTTTTGGGATCAGCATCCTTACTGTTTCACATAATGCGCCCAGAAGAGCGCCCTGCACTGACTGGTGTTTCTGAGGATGCGTGCCATCATCTTCTATGCTGTGGTCACCACGGTAGGACACAAATGGAGGATGCTACATAGAAACATCTAAAGTTTCTTATGTCCCTTAAGGGTGACTGTAGCAGGGACTGGGTCTCCTGCGTTTGTATAAAGTGTGAAAACATGCATCCAAATACAGCTTTATAGTGATGCTCAGGTGCATCCTCGGCAGCCCCCTCCACATCCAGGAGTACCAAAATGCAAGGATGCTCACACCCTGTTTATAAAGTGGTACGCTATTTCAAATAGCCTGTAATGTGTGAGCACCCACCATAATCTTCAAGTCATAATGCCACTGCAACATAAATGCTGTGTAAGTCCTTCATATAAGAAGAAAAAAAAATCAGTACATGTCTAGTATCGATCCATCTTTCTTCCAATTCCCTTACTCATTTACTTATTTATCAGTCTGTATAGCCCAGGTTAGCTTTTAATTCCCAAGCCTCATGCTTCAGCCTCTCATGATTATGTTTCCTGGCTGGAAATAAGATTTTTATATGGGAAAAGAAATCATGGAAAAGAGACTTACTAGCTTGTACTCATTCTGAAAGAGTGAACGCATTAGCCTGGCTTTTGAAGGCTGCATTTTTGGCATTCAGATACAAGGCGAAAGAGTGGAATTTATTAGAGACTGAATTTGGTCTCCTGATTAGTCTAATGAGACTTTCCCTGAGGTGTCACATCTGACGCAGGAGGTCACTGCAGCATACTTTTGCTCTGTAAGTCTTTTAATGCCCCGGGCAACTTCTTATTACCAATACTGATCTGTCCAGTTTGCTGAGCTAGAGGTTGTAGTTACTCAAGGCCTAAAACCCACTTGTGGGCCCATGCATCTGATGACGAAGGGAGTGAAAATCTGAAGGAACCTCTGACTCTGCTGGTCACAGTGGGCACACTGAGGCAGAGCAGGTGGGGAAGGGCAGAGCTGTCAGGACCCCTCCTCCCCTCTTTGACCCACTTGCTGTGAGGTCAGTGGTGCCCAGCTTTTTTAATTTGCAAATCTTGAAGTGTTCCCCGGAGATGATCTTCATCATTTCTTGGCTCGTTCTGGCCTTGCTTTGTTTTTTGTACCAAAAAGAGTCTGGAGCCCGGAGCCAGAAGGGTTTTCTGTAGAGTAGTCGCAGATAGGCGGGCGAGGTGTTCAGACAGTTCCCGCCTGCTGGAGTGGGGGAGAGGGTTGGCTCTGGTCTCTGCTGGAGCAGTTCTCGTGCTTTTGGGACGGCATCAAACAAATAGTGTCTTGCCTACCTCATGACCCGTAGTGTGGACAGGATGGCTGTCTAGGGACAGAGGTTATTTCTTGAGATAAGTGCAGACCCATGTATCCCCAGTGGTCAGAAGGGGAAAGAGTCCTGTTCGTAGAGGAATCGAGCTGTGCGCATTACATACACATTACATATAGACCAAAACTGAGGCCAGATTGGGAAGACTTCTGTTTTTTTATTTTTTATTGATGATGATGATGATGATGATGATGATTATGTATTTCGAGACAGGGTTTCTCTGTTGTAGTCTTGGCTGTCCTAGACTCACTTTGTAGACCAGGCTGGCCTCGAACTTGCAGTGATCCGCCTGCCTCTGCCTCCCGGGTGACTACTGCTTTTTAATCTTGGTCCTGCCAGTTCCTGACTCCATGTTCATGCTTCTTACTCTAAGACGCCCAAGTTTTTAACTTGCCTTCTGTTTCGCTAGGGATTAAGCTTTAGGGCCTTGCACGTGTCGGGCAAGTGCTTGGCACTGAGTTCCTTCCTAAAGCTCCAAGCTTCTTCCTCTGTGCCGTATATGCAGCTTAGAAATAGAGGCAGTTACAGCTCTGCAGGCTAACTGAGAACTCCTTACAGGCACGGTCACGTTTGTTAGCTTTTCTGTACTGTACACAAAATATACCCGAGATAATCAATATAAAAAGAGAGAGGAGAGAGGTTTATTTTGAGTTCATTTTAGAGTTTCGGTGCATGGTTGATTGGCCCTGTTGCTTTGGGGCCTGTTGCAAGGCAGCGTATGGCAGAGGAAGCCTGCCAACTGTAGGGTGGAAGGGTTCAGCGTTCTCGTACCCTACCTCTAGTGGCCCAACTGCCCCTCTCTAGGCCCTATCTCCTAAGGAGGCCAATAGAGGCATGGCTTGAGGAGCAGACTTCCAACTGGGGTCTCTGGGGGCGACATTCAAGATTTAAATGGTAGCCTTAGGCATTAGTGGCTGAAATGGTAGATGGACCATTGCATTAGGAACCCAACCTGGTCACAGCGATCCCAAAAACTAGACAGTGATGTCTTTCATAGAGCTGAGAGTTGACTCACTCGTCCTGGCATCTGCCATGCAATGGGAAAATCCTACTGTCTAGAACCAGGAGGATGGCTCCAAGTGTCAGTCTTGCCTCTTCTGTATCCGTTTGACAGCGAGAAAGCCTGCATTTTAACACTGTTAGGAAGATCAAACCAAGAAACGTGTACAAAGACAAGCAAATGTTGGCTTGACCAACACGTATGTTTCAGTGCTGGCTTATTATTTTGAGAGGTCCGCATTCTGTTTTTCTGTTGTTGTATCACCATGCAAAACATATTGGCTTCAAACAGCAGCTTGTTGTCCGTCACAGCTTACTGGGTTGAATAGGCTCCTGGGTGTGTCCCTGCTTTGTTGGGTCTATAATCACCTGGAGTCTTAACTGGGCTGCAGCATTCAAGAAAGCTCATTCCAATGACTGCATGTTGACGCAGTTGTCTGCTGGCCTCGGACAGCACTCCTACATCTGCTGCATGGCCTTTCCGTACAACTAGGTTGGCTTTCTTGTATATCTTCTGAGAGGAGCATTCTGTGAGTGACACTGCCAGTCACCTCAGGTTGATCTCAGCTTTTAAAGAACGTTCCAGAGCAGCCACATTGCCAACCTGGAGTTAAAGGAAGGGAGATACCTCAGTGGGAGAGAGGGTGTGTTCACACAGAGGGGTCAGGAGTTGATGGTGGCCGTCTTTGGAGAAACATTTGCCAGAGGCTGAAGTTCTTGCCTGTGTCACCCAGATGTGCACAAATGCAGCTGGCTGACTAGCAGGTCAGTGGCTTTCATTCTGTTTTGCACGCCCATCTCAGCCATGTCCTGGAGAGAAACTGAGGCCATTACCTTTTCAGAAAGTGGCCACTGGAAATAGAATAAGAATGATTACAGAAAATGGAAAAGTGTTTTCCTTCTATGAACTTCCAGTGTCTTTACATAGGCCTAGTAGAAAGTCAGTAGGGGGGAAAGGAGTCTATTTTAACTTACAATTCCAGGTTACAGCCCGTCATGAGCCAAGGCAAGAACGTCAAAACAGTCACATCACTTCCACGGTCAAGAATAGAGAGAAATGAATGCCTGTTTGCTTGCTGTGCTTTGCTCAAATTATCCTTTAAAACACCACCACCACCACCATCACCACCATCACCGCCACCACCACTACCACCCAGATGTGTCTCACTGTGCTGGCATGTTGCCTAGGACTTATTATGGTAAACCAGGCTGCTCTTGAACTCCTAGAGATCTGCCTCTATTTCCCAGGTGTGCACCACCACGCCCGCCCAGCGAGGCCTCTGTTCTGACAAAATACAGCAGTACCCCTTGCTTCCCACATCACTTGACTTGATTAAGGCGGCCTCTCATAAACCATCCGCAGAGCAGCACAATGCAGACAGTCTCTCCTTGCAACCCTGTGCCCAGATGATGCTAGGTTGGGTCAAGCTGACAGTTACAGCTAACCATTGAACTGTCGAAGTGAAAACCTGTTGGCTTATATGTTGTTGACCCGACTCCCTATGTTTGAGTATGTTGCGTGACATAGTTGACCAGAGACGGGACAGCAGCAATCCGCACTGGCTGATATGTGAGATGGAGGCAGTGAACAAAAATGTAAAGATCCTATTTATAGATGAAGTGCTGCCCAAAAGCCAGTGGTCCTTAACCTTCCTAACACTGCGGCCCTTTAATACAGCTCCTCATGTTGCCGTGACCCCCAGCCATGAAGTTATTTTTGTGGCTACTTCATGACTGTAATATTGCTATTGTTATGAATAGTAATATAGATATCTGCATTTTCCAATGGTCTCAGGTGACCCCTGTGAAAAGGTCATCCAACCCTCAAAGGGGTCAAGACCCACACTTTGAGAACTGCTGCTTTGAGCTAACTACTTATACAAAAAAAGTGGGGATTATTACCTTTTTGAAGAAGCATCTTTGTGAACTACTTTATTCTCCCTGGCAACGGGCTGATTTGTCACTTTTATTCTCCCCTTTTGGAAAAGGCTAAGAGGCTGGTGGTGGGGTAGGTTTTCAGAGAATTTGGGGTAGCTACTGTGGTAGAAAACTCAGAAGTCAGGGAGTGGGGAGAAGCCTTTTCTGCCAGTCAAGTGCAGATGCAGGTGTGTGGTTCCTGGACTGGTTTAATTTGCAGACGTCCTGCATCTCCAGAGGGATTTGTAGCCAGTGTTGGTCAGTCTCTAGATAAAGACCAGAAGTCCAGGAGGTTCCTCAGGATTTTCCCCTGTTCTATCCCACTTGGCTTTAGGAACATAGCGAGTTTATTTTCCTTTTAGTAATTTCCCTAATCTAAATTTCCCTCAAGCCTTGTCCTCACACCCTTGCCATCTTATTTCTGGTACAATCCGTTGGCAGGCTGGAGCAGTTAGGAGCAGGAGCCAACCCCCCCCTTTAATGCTTGGCTGGGGCACTCTGCACCTGAGAGGCATGTGCAAACACAGGGCAGTTCTTGGCTGTGTGTCTTATCTATCGTCTGTTCTGTTTACATTTGGAAAAAGCATTGGTTCTTCCTATTGGGTGAACAGAATGTTTCCAGCTCAGAAAGTTTACTGCAGAAAGTCAGGAAAGCCAGGCCTTTCTGGAAATGACAGTCTTCTCACCTCCCCCACCCCCACCCCGCTTACCTGCTCTTTCTTCATTTCTCGGGCTAGCTGTCAGTATAGATTTTCCTTTCTTAACTTTTGTCACTTGCTCCACATGCGGCAGTGAGATCGAGATCCTCATCTCAGACGAGAAACAATGCGACTTTCTTTAAGGCTATTGATTTTGAATTGTATAAAGGCTGGAGAATTAAATTTTTTTTTTTTTTAAATCTTGTTTCTAATGTGAACAAACCCTGCTTAAGATTTTTTTTTTTTTTTTTTTTTTTTTTTTTTTTAAATTTTGGGTAGATTTGCTGGCTGGATCGAAGAAGATGCTACAGTCCTTTGGCTGTTTCTGTCCTTGGTGGGTGTGGGGGCGTACCTCTTGGTGGCTGCCTTTGCCCTTCTTACCTCTCTCCCCAGTATTTCTCTTCTGAGCTGAGTCCGAAAGGACTTTCTTAGCAGCATCCTTCTGAGCTCCCCTCATTGGCCCTTGACCAATGGAAAGGACACTTGTTATAACTCCCACCATGTAGGGCCCTGGGAGGGTATTGCAGCCCTCTGTGACCAGGCTTAGCCCTACCCCTGCCTGCTTTCCCCTGAGCTGATAGCTCTCAGGGGTCTCTCTATTCCCTGCTCCAACAGCCCTCTGTGTATCCTTCCCATGTCTCCCCTTGAGGGTCCGTAGCTTTACTGTGCTGGGACCCATACTTTAGGAAACAGGAGGATTCTTCTAGATGCTTTGGTGTAGCGACAGTTTTGAGAGTTCCGGAGTCTTGGTTTCATTAGAGAACGCAGACATACTGTAAGAATGAATGTGCTTTCGTTTTAAACCCAAGTGTAGATATGTTGGGGCGGCTTTGGACTGTCTGCGGCTGACAGTGATTGGCCTCGTGCGCTAGCAGAGCCACGGTCTTGCCAGCTGCAGATGGTTTCTGCACTTGTGTGACATTTGGAACTCTGGGAACTATTCAGAGGGTATGTAAATGCTAGCCCCTCCCCCAGAAGGTGGGCGGGGGCATCAGTGGTTGTTGGTTGTTCAGGGGGGGGTTTGGTTGTTGTTTGTTAGTAGTCCTTCACAAAGAAGGAACAAGAGCAAAGAAAGTAGATTTAAATATCCTCCTCCTCTTCTATCTAGTGATAGGGGATGAGTCTGTGGAGGGGAGATAAAAGGGTGGGAAAACGAAGAACCCACAAAGTAGCAAAGACCAGCTACAAGAAACGGAAAAAAAAAGGAGAAATTAGGTCAAAGGTCTGTCGCCACCCGCAACCTCCTACCTACCCCTCCATCCCCCACCCCTGCTCCTGTGTAGGGGTGGGAGTGTGGGGTAAAGGGTGGGATAAAAGGTTTTTCTTCTGTCCTTCCTTTCTGGAGACTCCCTTCTGCCGGTCAGAATCCTATGGCCCTCCTGACACAGCCTGCTCTGCCTTTTCTGCCTGTTGCAGTATCCCAGCTTGAATCCACTGTTGGATAATGCTGCCCCC
>OU015750.1:75432635-75458977 GCA_907169655.1 Acomys percivali
TGTGTGTGTGTGTGTGTGTGTGTGTGTGTGTGTGTGTGTGTGTGTGTTGGTGTCTGTCTGCTGCTGAATTGTCAGGAGGCTGCACCACAATCCACTATGTGTTCAGCCTTCCATCTGGGATCAATGCTCTGTTCCTCACTGGTTATTTTAAGATGTTTTACTGCATTTGTTTATATTTGTATGGATTTGTATTTGATATATTCTATCGATATGTATTTGCTGTGTCACACATGTGGAAGTCAGGGGACAGCTGGTGAGCTTATTACCTTCTGGGCCATTTAATCAGACTTGCTAATTACTTTAATCTAAGGAGACCATTGTCACACATTTCCATGGAACCGGCTGAGAAATGTCTGTCTTTAATGTAGTTCCACCCAATAGTGCAACTACCATTGTAGTTCCTGCCATTGTAGGTTTTGTTTTCTCTGTGTGTCACTTTTTAATGGATCTAGAAATGGACACAACCATGTTTTCCCATCCGTGCAAAGCTTCATTAGATGTCTTGCATGGATCCTCTTGCGTGTAGTTTTAAGCAAGAGGCAACTTTAAAGGTCATGGTAATTTAGAATGTGATAAAGAAATCATGGGAGGAAGGGTCAAAGAGAAAGTATTAGCCTTAAGACCTGAGTGTGATCCACAGAACACACGTTAAAACACCTTCAAGCGGTGGTAGGCGCCTGTAATCCCAGCACTCCGTGTTCCTAGGTGGGAGACTCGGCAGCTGGAGGGCCAGCTAGCCTGGAGTAGGAAGCGCACCAGCCAAATAAAGGCAAGGTGGAAGGCAAGAACTGACTCCTAAAAATTAGCCTTGATCTTCACAAGTGGGCAGTGAAGATCCTACACATGTGCGCGTGCACACACACACACACACACACACACACACGCACATATGTGCACACAGAGAGAGGGAGAGGGAGAGAAGCTTACTTACTTTCTAGGGAACCCTTACACATATTAAATTACTGAAACTACAGAAAGGACAGGTCATACATGTCTTTATTGTCAAATAGCACACGCAAATCTGAACTTTCCTACATGTCTTTTCTGAATGAAGTACCGAGAGAGCAGGCGACAAAACATGCATGATTCTTGCAGAGAAAATGGAAGCGAGGGGAAGAGCAGAAGCCAGGCTTGCGAATTAAGAGGGTTTTCGCTCACAGTCTACTTTGTGAACAGGTTTCTGTGATTTTCATGGTCGGGATTGTAGGGTGTGCTGGGGGCTCAGGCACTCCTGTCCCCTGTCCCCAACATTCCTTTCGGCCCAGCAGTCAGAAGCAGCCTGAGCTGCTGGCTTTTCATATCACGCTGTGTGCCCCAACGGGAAATGTCCAGGTCACGTCAGGGCTATTTCATTATCATAAATTATTATCATTGTGTTCATGATGGTGGAAAGTTGAAAATACAAGGAAGCAACTTCTCTTCCCTGAAATTTGTGTGTAGATAAAATAAACGTATTTGAAGAAGTAACTGACAGGAGAGGGGAAAACGCTATCCTTTGTTCAGCCAACTTAGAGAAACCACTAAACAGGACACGTAACAGATGCAAAAACTCCAACTAAATGTCTAAAAAGAAAATGGTTTAATGACTGGCAAGTGCGTGCCAGCTGCCGTCCTGTCAGCCTTGTGACTGGAAGGGGTTAAGTTCCGTCCAAATTCTGCTGACGCTGGCCTACGTTAGAGGAGCAGCGATTTATTTCCATCAATGTGAAAGTGAATATTTGCTGACACGTTTTCTGAGGAGCGTGGCAGTGGATCCAAAGGCTGGAGTGGGCAGCCTGTTCTCTGCATGGGTGCAGCGAGTGGGCATTTTTTTTTAAGGTGGCTTCCAAATCAGTGGTTCTCAGTCTTAATGAAAACTAGAGTCACCTGATTCTAAAACAAACAAACAAACAAACAAACAAACAAAAACCCGGTTGTCCACATCACTCCCCACACCCAGTAACCTAGCATCTCCTGGGTGAGGACTGGACTCGGTGTGTTTTGAAGCCCCTCTGATGGCAGTGTGCACTGGAGGCCGGGCATGAATCATGCTCTGCATAGCAAGGCCTTGCAAGTGCGCTTTGTCTAGCCAGGGGTTCCAGCTGTGGGCGCTGATGAGCATGGCACAGAACTGGATGCCGGTGTATATTGGGGTGCGTGGTGTCAGAGGTGCCGGCTGGCTTGCTGCTGCTGGATTGGTGGCCTGGCCGGATCTTACTTTTAGCAGGATCTTGATGTAGCCTGAGAGTGCTTTGGCTTTTGTTAAATTATCGGCAGACTTCCTCGTAACCCTGACACTTATGATCACAGATTTGTGTGATCTGTGTGTGTGTGTGTGTGTGTGTAAGATTTTAGTGTATATATGACTATCCTCTTTTTAGAATATACTGTATACATACATATACATCATGTTTTAGAGAAAATTTTAACTCCATAGCAATAAAGAACACACAAGATAGGACCTTTCTTAAACCCTCCCTATTCCTGCAGATATCCTGCCACTCCTACTGTCAACTTCCTTGTCAAAGTGATACATTCATTACAACTGATAAACTTTCGATAGTTTCTTGTTACTGTCCCAGATCTATACCTTGTGGCTTCGGTGGTATAGTGGTGAGCACAGCCACCTTCCAGATCTACACCTTACGATAGGATTTATTCTTGGTGCAAACTCTACAAGTTTGGATAAATGTATGATGTCATATACCCGTAATTACCATACTGTACAGAAAAGTCTCACTGCCTGAAAAAGATCCTCTGTGCTGTACTTGTTCGTCCCTCTGGGTCAGTGCTGATCCCTTTGCATCCCAGGGCGCCCTCCCCACACGGTCTCGCCATTGCACCTTGTAACATGCATTTCCTCCCATCTTTTTATGGCTTGGCAACCCCATTTCTCATGACCCACGTGTACCTCAGTTTACCCATTCCCTTTACAGAAAGGTATCTCAGTGGCTTCTAAGTTCTGACAATTAATGAGTGAAGCTGTTAGTGTGCATCTGTGTGCAGGGCTAGTGTCTATTTTGTCAGTGTGAGTTTCAGCTCACTGTATAGAGTGTAGAGGAATAGGATCTCTAGATAGTAGGGACAAACTGCCCAGCTGACTTCCACAGCGCTGGGCCATCCTGCCCTCCCACTTGGAGTGTGTGTCTGTTGTTTGCACCCTTTCTCTTCACCTTGCCGGCCACACATCCTGATGCCATACAGCGCCGGCTCACTTTTGTTTCATTTGCACATCCCTCGGGGCAGTAGGTGCTGATTAAATTTTCATGTGCTTTCTTTTTGCCATCTGTTTATCCTCTTTGCTAAAGTGTGCATTCAAGTGTTTGGTGTACTTTTCAGTCTGATTGGTTTCATTGCAGGTTTCAAGAGTTTTTTTGTATATTTTTGCATAACTACTCTGTGTCAGATACGTCTCAACTATATGTCTCCTACTCCGTGGCTTGTGTTCTGATTCTTGACAGTGTCTTTTTCATTGGCAGCAGAAGGCTGTTGTGTGTGTTTGGTTTGTTGTTGTTGTTGGTGGTGGTGGTGGTGGTTTTAGTTTCTTTTGTTTTGTTTCGTTCTTTTGAGAGATAGGGTTTTACTATATTGGCTAGCCTAAAACTTACTGTGTAGATCAGGCTGGCCTGGGACTCACAGCAAGCTGCCTGCCTCTGCTTTCTAAGTGCTGGGATTAAAGGCGTGCACCACCATGCCTGGCCAAAGCAGCAGCCCTAAATTCAGCCTAACCGTTCTTTCTTTTGTGGACTAGTCTCTCACTGTCCTGTTTAAGAGGTGACCACCCTGTCTGTCGATGACCACCTAGTTATTCCCTTGTGGTATCTTCCAGGAGATTCAAGTCTATGATCCATTTGGGTTAGTTTTTCTGGAGAATGTAAGACCTAGATCCATTTTCTTTAACATGTGGATGCGCAGTTGCTGTAGCCTCATTTATTGCAGAGCCTGCCTTTTGTTCCATTGTTCGGCTTTTGCTCACCCTGTTTGTCGGGGACTCATCTCGGGTTCTCTGTTCTCTTCCATTCAGCAGTTTGTTTCGTTTGCTTGCTTTTGCTTTTACCGGTAACACGTTGGGGGTGATTTCTGTAACTTCATAGTAAGCTGTGAATTTGAGTAACGCCAGTGCAATGGCCCACCTTGGTTGTCAGCCCGACGCGCCTGGCACAAAGGGACCTCAGCTGAAGACCTCCATCTGACTGGCTTGTGGTTATGTCTGTGGGGGCACGGTCTTGTCTGATGATTGACGCGAGGGTGCTCAGGCTCAGCTGAACAGGTGGTACTGGGGTGTGTGAGAAGCAGGCTTACCACCACTAAGGGAAGCGAGCCGGTGACCTGTGTTCTTCCCCCGCCTCCAGCTGCCCTTGATGATGGGCTTGTGCGCTCAAATAAGCCCCTTTCTCCTCAGGTTTCTTTCGGTTGTGTTTATCACAGCAACCAAGAACAAACTAGGACAGCCAGTTTTGCAGCTTCAGGCTTCATCCCAAGTCCTTTGTCTCTTTATGTAAACTTTAGGCCAGTGGCAGCTCTCAACCTTCCTAATGCTTGCTACCCTTTAGTACAAGTCCTCATGTTGTGGTGACCCCCCCCCCCCCATGCCCCAACCACAAAATTATCTTCGTTGCTACCTCATAATTGTAATCGTGCTGCTGTTGTGAATCATAGTGTAAAACTCTGATTTTTCCAATGGTCTTAAAGGGGTCACAACCCACAGGTTGAGAACCACTGCATTAGGACCACTGCTTGCCAAAATTCATAGGGCACCCTACAAAGATTGTTCTTAAAATCCCTTTCCCTACCTGTGTGTGTGTGTGTGTGTGTGTGTGTGTATCAATTCACGGAAACTGATATTTTGACAATTTTGAGTCTTCCTCGTATTCACGAACACAGGCCACCTCTCTGCTTATTTAGTTCCTTGTTATTTTTATAATAGTTTCATAGTTTTCCTTATATAGATCATGTACATATTTTATTAGACTTAAAACTAACAATTTTTTTTTTTGAGGACAGTTGGTAGAGTGTTTACAAGCATGAAGACCTGAGTTTGGTCCCTGAGAGTCAAGATTCTAGTGCGGAGAGGGGCGGGGCTCACAAGCCCCAGTCCTTAAGTGAGGACCTTTTGATAGCTGATAGCTCAGGGTGAGAGCCAGTTTTACCTAAGAATGCGGCCAGTGGTGGGCCAACCATGCTTCAGCTGATGGCCCCACACCTGTGAGTATATAGGTTGCACAAATTGGACTTGGGTGGTATTTTTGTTTTGTTATGTTTTGTTTTTTTAAGGCATGCTGTTGGTAAGGGGAGAAGAAGCAAAAGATGGACTTGGAGGCTGTTTGAACACAGACTTTTATCTTCTGACTCAGTAGCAATTGTGAATATCTTCCCTAGGCTTCTCCCGCCGCAGGACAGCATTAGAAGGGGTTATTACTGATGCATTGTTTATAGAGCCATAGTAATTTTCCTCCCAAACGATATAGGTATATGTATAATAATGCATGAATGAAATGCACCAACATGTCTGGTATTTCTGCTTGATAATTGAGTTATCTTAGCAAATATATTCTGTGACAATGAGGATTATATATAACATATATACATATATGTATATATTTAATACAGGTCTCATCATTGCTGAGGCTGGCCTTGAACTCACTGCAACCCTGTCTCACCCTTTTGAGTGATGGAATTTTAAGTCAAAGGCCACACATCTTTAAATGCACTGTAATTTTAAGGGCTATTAACCTTGAAACCATTAAATTGTTGTCATTTACCTAGATGTAGATTTGCTTTCTGATGCACTTTATTAATGGTGACATTGCCACAGTCATCTTGCTATGGAACCAAGCGAAGCTGTTGACAGGAACATATGTGCAGTACCATAGTGAGATGTGTGGTAAGGGCTTCTGGAAACCCAACATCAAGACTAACAGTGGGTCTAGGAATGAAAACATCCCCACTTGAAATTAACTCTTATTCCCTCCCCCCCAAAAAAAAGTTAAAACCCAACTGAATGGCCGAAAATTACTTTGTTATTTAGTACCCAAGTTCATTTTCTTTTCTTTCTTTCTTTCTTTCTTTCTTTCTTTCTTTCTTTCTTTTTTTTAAAGTTTTTTTGAGACAGGGTTTCTCTGTGTAGCCTTGGCTGTTGTGGACCCACTTTGTAGACCAGGCTGGCCTCGAACTCCCAGCGATCCGCCTGCCTCTGCCTCCCAAGTGCTGGGATTAAAGGCATGTGCCGCCATGTCGAGCCATCAAGCTCATTTTCATAGTCTTTTGTCTATGATGATACGCTGAGCCAGCAGTACTTAGAAACCCTTGTATGCACCATTTTGGTAGTAGTGGGATTGTGGGTGGTGGGATTTCAGGTTATCTTACTCGTTCTCTGCCCACCCCCTTCTCTCTCTCTCTCTCTCTCTCTCTCTCTCTCTCTCTCTCTCTCTCTCTCTCTCTCTCTCTCTCTCTGCCTATGCTCCTCTTAAATAAATCACAGTGGGCCGAAAGAACTGTGGCGAGTACAGTCTGGAACTGACCCTCTGGATTAAACCGGTTCCCAAAGAAAAGTGTGAACTTTCGGTTCAGGTCAAGGAACACATGGTCTGACTCATAAAGTTACTTTGTCTTGTGGATGTCTGAGAAAGAAAACCTTAGCCTTGGCGTGGGTGCTTCCAGTAAGAGATGATAAATACAGAGCAGAAACCTGTGGGGACAAAGGTGGACTCCTGGAGGAGAGCCAGCAAAGGAAATCAAGAAAGGAAGAGGAATATATGGGGGGGGGGCAGGTAGGCTTTTTCATGTTGCTCCCTCCACTTCAGGGCACTGACAAAAGCCAAGGCGAAAGTCTGTTCTGGATGAAGTGCATTGTATCCCCAGGTATGGAAGGGCTTATGTTTAAACCCTGGCTGAGGACATCCTATACCATTTATGGAATATTTCTTCTTTCTTTCCTTTTCTTTTCTTTTTTTCTTTTTCTTTCTTTTCTTTTTTTTGTTTCTTTCTTTCTTTTTTTTTTTTTTTTTCTTTTTGAGACAGGTTTCTTTGTGTAGCCTTGAATGTCCTGGACTCACTTTGTAGACCAGGCTGGCCTCAAACTCACAGAGATCCCTCTGCCTCTGCCTCCCAAGTGCTGGGATTAAAGGCGTGCACCACCGCCGCTGCCCGGCCCGGCTATTCCTTCTTTCTTGGGCCTGGGACGTTTGAAGGAAGCAGCTTGTCTGAAAGAAATGAGACTAGTCTGTGGCTGAGTTCTTGGTCCCAGGACAAGTGCACTGGGTGACAGCAGTGTGGAGCGTTCTCTCCGAGGTTTTAGGCCTCTGTGGGCATCTTGGCACTGTCCCTTGGCAGAGCATTTGCAAACGCAACCTCTGCCCCCCATTGCTCAGATACTGGAGAGCGAAAAGAGACTCAATTAGCCGGGCATGGTGGCACATGCCTTTAATCCAGCACTTGGGAGGCAGAGGCAGGTGGATCACTGTGAGTTCGAGGCCAGCCTGGTCTACAAAGTGAGTCCAGAACAGCCAGGGCTGCACAGAGAAGCCCTGCTTCTAAAAACCAAAGGGGGGGGGGGAAAGAAAGAAAGAAAAGAGACTCAATTAGAAATGGCAGTGGGCTGGGCTGAGATAGTGGGATCATGGGCGTCTGGGGCTGTATGGAGGAAGCTAGGATATGTATTCAGCTGTTTGTCCTCGTGATTTCTGGGACCTTATAACTAGCAGCTCTCCAAACCTTAAAAGTGCCTGCAGTGCCAGCGGCGTCCCCGAGTCTGAGTCTCCGGAAATGCTCTTTACAGATTTTTGTCAAACCACCCAAAGTTCGTATGAGGAGAATACAACCGAAATTGCTGATTACACAGGCCCTGTAATCAGGAAAAGAGTAGAAACCTGCCCGTGGCCTGTTGTTGACAGGTCCCTGTGGTGGCAGGAAGGTGTGAGTGAGGGTGCCTCCCCACCCATCGCTCATTCTGCAGCAGTGACTGCCAGTCGCTAAGAGCTCATTGTTGATGATCCCTTATCATAACAGGGACTGTCCTTACGCTCATATGACAGGCAGAAGTATGAGCTTGAAGGTCTGGGGCCAGGGCTCCTGGTATTGCTTGCCACGTGGTGCAGCTATAGGCTTGGACAGCCTGATTCCATCCAGCTGCCCCACCCCCACCCCGCAGGAGGTGGACCTTGACTATTAGTCAGCCTTGCCCATTGATGAGGCATTTTGCTTCCCATGACTTTTGTTTCTGCTACTGCTTAGGATTTGATCACCTTGTCAGGGGACCTCCCGTCTATCAACCAGATCTGTATCTCACAGTTCAAAGTGCCTGGCGTGTCTGCTCAGCACGCCTACAACACTTTGCTTGTTTTTTCATTGTCTGTTCTCTTGTCTGTCTTATCAGCTTTCTGGGGCCATAAATCCCGCATACATCCGTGTGTGTGTGTGTGTGTGTGTGTGTGTGTGTGTGTGTGTGTGGTGTGTGTACACGTGTGCTTTGTTTGATTTATTTTGAATCCCCAGCACTCAGCATATAGCAGAGATTTAATGAACATGGGTTGAGCTGGTGATTGCACTGGTCTCCTGTGTGTTGGAGCTGTTGTGGCTGCCAGTCACTCAGTCTGAGAGCAGATTGCTCCCAGGGCAGGCTTACCTGACATCTCAGAGATGCTTGCTGTCTTGTTGTTTTTTTTTTTCCTCTTTCTTTCTTTCTTTCTTTCTTTCTTTTTCTTTTTCTTTTTCTTTTTTTCTTTTTTTTTTTTTTTGTCTGCTGGCTGCTTTGTTTCCAATGGCTAATTAGGCAGATAGGAACAAACGCGGAGGATTTAGGAGATAAGTAAGTCTCTTCCAAATGAATTTTGTCCATACCTTTGGAAATTTTACAGTTTGTCCCTCAAGGCCTCTGACTCCTTCCTTCTGGTGTGGTGACGTTGTGTGGACTTGGTTTTGGGTGATTCTCGGGTAATCTTTCTGGCTGTTTTAGGCAATGGCTCTTTTGTTTGTTTCTCTTGTCTTACTGGCAGAACCATATTTACACATCTATTGTGTCAGAATTACAGAACCATAATGAGAAGATTTGAAATTCTGAGCAGGTGTCAGTCACTCGTTGACAAGGTGTTGAAAAGATGTGTGACAGAAGGGAAAGACCAGGCACCTCTTGGCACCTCAGTGGAAGCCCAGGGAGACTGACACCATAGGAATCATGGAGCTTTCGGGGATCACTCACACCTCTGAGATCCAGCTGGATCTTTTTTTATTATTATTAATTTATTCATATTACATCTCGATTGTTAGCCCTTCCCGTTTCCTCCCATTCCTCCCTCCCTCCCACTTCCCCCCTTCTCCCTTCCCCTATGTCTGTGATTGAGGGAGACCTCCTTCCCCTATATATGCTCTTAGAATATCGAGTCTCTTCTTGATAACTTGCTATCCTTCCTCTGAGTGTCACCAGGCCTCCCCATCCAGGGGACGTGGTCAGAAAAGGGGCACCAGAGTTCGTGTGAGAGTCAGATCTCACTCTCCACTCAGTGGTAGAGAATATCCTGTTCATCGGCTAGGTCTTGGTAGGGGTTCGAAGTTTACTGCCTATATTCTCCTTGGCTGGTGCCTTAGTTTGAGGAGGACCCCAGGACCCAGATCTGCCTGTCATAAAGTTCTTCTTGTAGGTTTCCAGGACCCTGTGGATCCTACTATTTCTCCATTCTTCCATGCTACTCTCTCCTAAAGTCTCAATAGGATGTCCTCTCCTCTGACCCACTTTCTTGGTAAGTAAAGTTTTTCATGGGACATACCCCTTGGACTAGTGTTTTGATATAAGTGAGTATATACCGTTTGTCTCTTTTTGCTTCTGGGTGAACTCACTCATGATAATTTCTAGATCAATCCATTTGTCCCAAATTTCGGGAATTCCTTGTTTTTAATAGCTGAGTAGTAGTCCATAGTGTAAATGAACCACAGTTTCTTAGTCCATTCTTCTACTGAGGGACACTTAGGCTGTTTCCATGTTCTGGGTATTATGTATAAAGCAGCTATGAACATGGTTGAGCATATGTCCCTGTTGTGTGGTAGGGCATTTTCTGGGTATATTCCAAGGAGTGGGATAGCTGGGTCTTGAGGAAGCCCTATTCCCATTTTTCTGAGAACGTGCCAAGCGACAGCCTACAGACTGGGAAAAGATCTTCACCAACCCTTCATCTGAAAAAGGCTTACTATCCAAAATATATAAAGAACTCAAGAAATTAAACACCACCAAACCAAACACCCCAATTGCAAAATGGGGCTTGGAACTTAACAGAATTCTCAACAGAGGAATATCAAATGGCTGAGAAACACTTAAAGAAATGCCCGTCCTCGTTAGTCATCAGAGAAATGCAAATCAAAACGACACTGAGATTCCATCTTACACCCATCAGAATGGCTAAGATCAAAAACTCAAATGACACCACATGCTGGCGAGGATGTGGAGAGAGGAACACTCCTTCATTGCTGGTGGGAATGCAAACTAGTACAGCCACTTTGGAAATCTATCTGGCGCTTTCTCAGCTGGATCTTATGAGCACAGAGGATACCCTCCCCCCACCCCCGTGTCTGTGTGTGTGTGTGTGTGTGTGTGTGTGTGTGTCCTCCAGGCTGGCCTGCTCACCAGGGTGGCATTCTCTGCCAGATAGGCGATGTGCGTCTTGTGACATTTATTTACCACGCATCTCATACATGCTAGACAAGTACTCTGATTACTGAACTGAACCATCAGCCCTCGAAATTACCATCTTTTAGACAAAGAATACATGTATCGTGTAGCTAGACAGCTAGATACTACCTTTCATTTTTATCACGCAGACAATTTAATTATCATGTTATATACCTATTTTCTAAAAGATAAGGCTTACTGCCATAGTGTCTTGTGAGACTTAGAATAAATCTTTTATTTTTTTCCCACTTTATTTTATGTGTAATGGGTGTTTTATTTGTATGTGTCTGTGGATCACATGTGTTCAGTGTCTTTGGAGTCCAGAAGAGGGAGTTGGGCTGACGTTACAGATGGTGGTGAGCTGCCACAGGGGTGCTGGTAATTGAAGTGGGTCCTCTGGAAGAGCAGCCAGGGCTACTGACCTTTGAGGCGTCTCTCCAGCCCCATTAAAATAGTTGTTTTCTTAATGTCGTGAGATTTCCTGTCCATTTTCAAATTTTTAATTTTTACAAAGCTGATGAATTTGTAGTTTGTTTTAGTGGAATACGGATAAGATCTACATTGCAGTTGACTCTGTCCCTTTAATCTTTTAATTTCTAATTTTTTTCTCCTCTCCCTCATATTTAAAAAATAAATAAAACCAGATAATCTTTCCTATATATTTTTCTACAGTCTGAATTGTGATGATTGGACCACTGTGTTGTATAAACATAACACACATAAATGACAGCGGGAATTATTTTTTCCCTTACCAAAGATTGGAAAATATTTCGATCAAAATAGTCAAACATGATGGAATTGCCACGGCTAATTTTGCTGGAGCACACAGTCAGAGGGTGTGAAAGTTCTTCCTGGCTGCCGTCTGCCATGGCTGTGGAGAGGTCGTTACTGTCTAGAATGGTAGAGACCAGTGTTCTGCTGAGGATACACACCCACGGAAAACAGTCATCCCAGCGATTGCCCGAGGTTCGTGCAGCTGCGGCACCTGCCGGTTCGCTGAGGCTGGTACATGGTTTGGGTGGGGTGGGGGGGGGTCTTGTGTAAGAATCTTACAGTTACAGAGGTCTCTGTGTGCTTGAGGCCTTGCTGAAGCATGGTTGAAGATGGGAGCTTGGAGGACTTAATTAAAATTGAACAAGAAAGACAAGAAACAAATAACACACTTCAGCGACAACCCAAAGCACACCGGACTCTTAAAATAGACTGCTTAGCCTTCCCATCATCTTAAGATAGATTAATTACTTAAAGGCTGCGATATATTACTCGATCTAGGTTTATAGAGAGCTGGATTTACGATGATTCAAGCCCAGAGTACCTGTAGGGAGTGTAAGAATTCTGAGGAGGAAAACAGCAGTTTGCAACGTTGATACAGACATTTGTACTGTGAGGCCTCGTTATCCTGTTCCTAACGCTCGTGTACAGGGTGTTCCCTGTCTTATAACGGGTCTTAGGAGTTTTGACTCCACCCCCCCCCCCCACTTGACCTCATGGCCATCGTCCTGCCCTGCCGCCCTGAGTACCAGGATCACAGGCACGTGCCACCATGCGCATCATAAATTGTCCCCCAGTCTGTTGTTATTACCACAGTGTTAAGAAATAAACTCTCAGCCAGATGTAATGACCAGGAACTGTGATGTGGGTACCTGAGAGGCTTAGGTGGGAGGGGTGCTTGAGGCCACCGTGGAGCTACGTAAATAATACATGCATAAAATCTTAAAGTATAATTAGATCCTATTCTAACTGCGAAAGAGATAGCATGTTCTAGTATAAGACCCAATTTTGTGTCTCTAGTAAGCAGAATTGCACAGGGGACTGTCATGCGTGTGAGCACTCTCCCCCTTCAGTGCGCGATGGCTGAGTCCTGTGACGTGCCTGTGAGGACCTGAGTTCTATCCTCAGAACCTATATATTTCTGGCAGACAGGTATGGTGGTGCTCACTTGTAATCCCGGTAGTGGGCAAGGCATTGACAGGCAACCCCTGGGCCTGTATGACCAGCCTGACCTTCTTAGCGAGCTCCCGGTCGGTGTGAGGCCTGATTCTAAAACAAGGACATAATGGCCTAGGAGTGACACCTAGAACTGTCCTCTCCCCACATGCTGACATATGCGCGCTCGTGCACGTGTGCGTGTGTGCACACCTGCAGAAAATATTCCTTCATAAAGTATGTGCTGCCTACTAGAAGTTGCAAAGGTGGATGTATCAAGTTGCTCCTTTGTGAGCTGGTGTGAAGGAGTCCTTCAAGACAGTATTTGGGTACAGACTTTGCCATTTAAGTGGCGTATGCTCAAGATTGTTCTTTGCCAGAAAGGAAGGATTCTTTGCCATCCCAATCTCCCTGTAACTAAGAAGGGTTTGTCTGTGAGAGTGACGTTTCTCTGCCTGGATCAGGCTTTTGTCTCCTGCTGTTGAGCTCTGCGGGATTGACTAGTCTCGGGCTCCTCTCATTACGCCCTTCTCTCCTTTACACAGAAAGTGTAGGGCTTTGGGGTCTCCTGAGAGTTCTCTTCTTTGTTCAGTTGCTGTGGTACCAGTGTCACTCCCGGTAGTGACAAAAACACTAACAAATCCCTCTGAGAGCAACTGAGGTATGCAGGCGCTCAGTCAGGTCGCCCTATTTGGTTGGCCATGTTTCCAAGCATGCGCCCAGGATTCAGGCAAATCCAGCTCTACCTGGTTGGGCCTTTCTTCTCTGAGGAAGGGCCCCAGCTCTCTGTCAGAGAAAAGTCAGCAGCGGAAGTGAGAGGCCTCAGGGTGCTCCCTGCCATTTCTTTATTAACATTTTCTCTCTGCCTCAGAACCTAACCCTATATATCCTGACAGGAGGTACAGGAGGCATTTTGACATTGCATGCACACACAGCACAAGCCCTGGCGCTCGGACACTTAGATTTTGGACTTTTGATCTTCAAAACACAGAATAAACTACTGTTATTTCCTGGCATAAAGGTGTCCTTTAACATTCTGGGCCAAATGATTAACTAGAGATGAGTAGGTTTCCACCAAGGGAACATGCCCAAGACGCCAGCACCTAGATGTAGAGGCAGAACCTTACCAGCACGCCCACCAGAAGGCCTTCCTTGTCCACCTCCCCCACCCCCCACCCCCCACCCCTGACCCCGGTGTTCACTGCTATGACTTTTAACACTGTCACTGTCACCTCATCCACCGTCTTCATATTGCATAGGGCTGCAGTAAGTATTTGTTGCACGTCTTTTGGTGAATGTGCATGTGTGTTTCCGATGGGCACATAGCAAGGAGGGGAATTCCTGAGTCCCAGAAGCCTTCACGGTTTGTTCAGTGCTGACGTGACATGCTCTTCTATACCCACCACTTCCATTATTACCTGTCGGCTGAGACGAGTACACCTTTTCCTCTGATTCTGATCTTTTCGCTGAGAGTCAAAGGTAGCTGTCAGTGTGTGTGTGTGTGTGTGTGTGTGTGTACACATATAAAATGTAACAATGTGTACACACACATGCACACATGTGTGCATTCGCGTGCACATGCGCACAAACACACACACACACACACACACACACACACGACAGTTACTATGAGTCAGTCTTAGCTCAGTTCCTACAAATGTATAATAGTTCTTTTGCTCTGTGTCCCTTTCTAGGTTCGTGTCAAATTACCGTCCTTAATTATATGGATTCAGATCATAATCTCTCATTTTTACCTGTATTCACCAAAACTCTAAAGCCTACCACTATATTTTCTCTATCTTATCTTGGGGCCACATTTTCTGCTGGATAATTCGTAAATGATTCCTCATCCTCATCCTCCTCCTCCCCCTTGTCTTCCTCTTCTTCTTCCTCCTCCTCCTTTTTTTTTTTTTGTCAGTCATCCAACTACAGACTGTAGATTTAATACTCTCAAAGCACAGCTTTGATCCTCACTCCTCCTTAAAACTCATGCACATGGATAAACTATAGAGTCAAGGCAAAACTGTTTATCTTAGCGTTCTACTCATGTTTTTATAAACTTGACTTCAAGATCATTTCTGTGTTCTCATAGACTCATAAGTCTTTACCACAAGATACTGTCTTCCTAAATATTTTTATGTTACATTGCTCAAAGGGCCTCCCATGAGCATTTCTTGCACTGGTTACATTTGATTATCATTCATAAAATCTTTACTGTCTTTAGCACCCATAAGATCCTAATAGTTTTGTACAGTTATTACTATTACCATTGTTATTATTGCATTGTATATGTGTACACGCGCACGCAGGTGTATGTGTGTGTGTGTGTGCGTTCGTTTGTGTGTGCCTGTGTTTGTGGAGGTCAGAGATGAACAGCAGGTGTCTCCCTCAGCAGATGTTTACCTTAGTTTTTGAGACAGCCTTTCACTGAACCTGGAGCTCACTGATTCAGATAGTGTATCAGCCCAGTGAGCCCCAGGGGTCCCCCGACTCTGCCTCCCCAGTGCTGGGATTACAAGTGTCCTGCCTGCTGTACTGGCTTTTTTTTTTTTTTTTTATGTGAGCAGTGAAGTTAGGACTGAGGTCTTTATGCTTGCAAGGCTGTTTGTAGCTAAGCTACCTGCAGGTGCTAAACACCCCTCCAATACCAGGCTTACTTCTCAGGTAAAAACCCAACAGCAGCAACAAACTTCCTAGGTCTAATAATAGGGCAGTAGCAACTAAGCAAGATAGGACTAGGTTGGGGAGATTGCATTTGCACATCTTTAGCAATATAAGAATGAATAATGGGTGCGGGAGAGATAGATGGCTTGCCTGGCAAGAGCACTTGTTCTCGCAGAGGATCCGGGTTCAGTTCCCACCACCCACATGACAGTGTACAACCATCTTTAACTCTTTTTCCAGGGGAGCAAGCACCATTCTCTGTTCTCTGTTGACAGCAGGTATGTGTGGGTGCATGTGTGCATGTATGCATGTATGTGTATGCACACACACACACACAGGAGCATGTGTATAAATTCAGGCAAAACACTCATGCACATAAAATAAAAATAATTAATCCTTAAAAAGAAAAGAATGATATATTGATGTAGATATACTTCAGTGGCAGTGACTGACTGGTATGCCTGAGGGTCTAGTTCTACTCCTCAGTGTGCGCATGAGCGCGCGCGCGCGCACACACACACACACACACACACACACACACACACACACACACACGGGCGGTGGGGGCAAGGAGAGGGAGATGGACAGACAGAGACAGAGAGGGGAGGGAGGGAGAATGTTTCATGTGTGATGCATGTTGGAGTTTGGTGATGAGGCCAATGTGGGCCAACATACACAGTTGATAGAAATGTACATCATTCTACATCTAACCACGTAATGACTAAGCGACCAAAGCGATGCTGCCCAAGCTGAGTGGGTAGTGATTTGTAGGAGGAATTGACATGTAAACATGACAGCGATAGATTCTTCTTTTACCCCTCTTGAGAATTCCCACATTCTCAATGTATAATAGGAATGGTGGCGTTTTCCCAATATCATATGCTTGTCACTTGTGAGAGGGGACTCATCAGGTCTTCAGAACTTTCATCGATCATTGCTTGCAGGTCAGGAGCGATAGTTTAGACATTGCCATGAAATGGTTTAGTTGTAACTTGCGTCAAATTACTTCATGAAATGGGGAAACCAGTAGAATGCAGGTAACCCTTCTTTCAGGAATCAAAGGACCGATGTTTGGGGGGGTATGGCAGGCCCCTTGGGGGGGGCGTTCTTGCTTCATCCTTTGGGAATGCTATGCGATGTTCACTCTTCTCCAATCCCCAGGCAAACAACGCCCTGCTCACATGGGTGTGCTTCGCCTATCCTCACAGCACTGAATGCCCTAACCCCTGAGTTCCCCTATTGATTTTTCCACAGTGCCAGCTGCCTTCATCTTTTTTATCAGTGCTTGCCAATGTGTGGTCCTAACCACTCCCAAAGGAGGCAGAACTGTATTTCCCTGTTAACTCTCGTAGCACATCCCAGATAACAGTGTGTGGTAGGTGTTCAGGATGTTTGCCAAATTAAATTGATTTCAATTAGTTGCCTTGCCAATGAACCCCATTGTGATTGGACAGGGAGGGTCTGTGTGGTAACCTGTGGATCTCTTTTTTGATTGTGGTATTTGCGGGGGAGGAGGGGCAGCACCCTGTGGACTGTGTTGTACTAGCCACGTTGGTACGTGGGTTCTTGCTTTGTTGTGAGTGACCAAGCACATGCACACACATTGAATAGATAAAGACTAATGAGAGGTGTTTGGGTTTTTGTTTGTTTGTTTGTTTGGTTTGTTTTTTCAGCTCTGGCTTTTAGAAGCAACGGTGACTCATGGGATACTTAACGAACATACTGTGCCATGAAAGGAAAATTCAATTAGAGAGGAAGAAAGCAAACCTCACGCACTCTGAATACTGTTATTTGATGATCGAAGTGCAATTGGCCCTCAACAGATTTGCGATTGCCCTGAGCTTCAGTGTGCTTCAGTAATCTTCCTGGAAGCCTAATGTTCTGCTCCATTTAACATTAACCCGGTTGGGAAAAGGAAACAAAGTTCGCTCTAAGTAAAAATCTTGGAGATTTTTATGTTTTTGTCTAAACTTAAAATGACTGGCTTTTGCTGGGGTTATTTAACATGACAGCTTTGCTTGCACTGTTACCATAGAAGGCAGCTGGGCTCTTGCTCTTGCTCAAGCGCTGAGGCCCCAACATCAATCCTGCATTCAGTAATTAGAGGCAAGCTCATCTCTCTGGGTTCAAGGCCAATCTGGTCTGTATAACGGGGGTGGGGATGGGGAGATTGCATTTGCTCATGAATCACATGGCAGGAGGAGTATGCTTTGGTCCTCAAGTCTCCTTCGACCATCTCACTTCTGTTCTAAGATCACGAACTTCCATCCTCCTGCAGTTGTGGGATGTCACTCAGGGAAGGCCTAAGAGTGTGGGCCCTGGAGCCAGATCCCTGCATCTGAATCCTGACACTTCGTTCCACCTTTTAGTCAGTCTTTGCAGAAACAGCATCTGGTTCAAGTGCCCCGAAATACTAATATTAATTACGGGCCCAGGGCCATCCTGAAGGTGAATTGAGTTCATATTTGAAAGCGTGTTGTGCTTGAAGCGTAGTAAGTACTGAAGGTGTCAGAGATGCTCAGCGATAAGCTGCCCCTCCTGTAAGTGCCTTTGGGAAGCGCAGAGTGTCACGTGTCTTCTCTGTAGTGTCATCCTTCAGATTCTTGTCATGCCCTCAGGTCGCCCCTCAAGGAAGCTCTGTCCCAACTGTTCGTATCGTACTCATGAGAAGTAGAAGCCCATCAGAGTCAGAAGGTTGTCATAAAGATGCTTTTTCCAGTTAGATAATGGTATATGGGTTATTACAGTAACTGCCGGAAGCCCTAGCTAAGGAAAAAGCAAACAAAAGATGTCAAAAGCATAGACATTGGATGAGAAGAAGCAAAAACATTGTTAGTCACAGATGGCACAGCTGTGTAAAAAGCTCAACTCGTGCACCAACAACACACTCAAATGTGCACAACTGGGCTTCGTCTTGTAGAGCCAGCCGCATGTGCACAATGGATATTAGACAATTTGAAAAGTGCATCATTTACAGCAGCACCCGAAGTTTGAAACATGTTAATTTGACAAATTATGTGTAGGATCGATATATTTTAAAATATAAAATACTAATTAAACAAATCAAAGAAATACTTAAAAGAGATGTCCCATATTCACAGATTCAGAGATTCACTATGTTAAGATGATTATTTCCTCAAAATGATCTTTATATTCAACAATCTTAGAAAGATTATTTTTATAAAACTGTCAGTTTGCAGTTGTTCGTTACCAAATGAACTCTAAAACCTTTGCAGGAAAACAGCTGCTTAGTGCTGGCCTCAGGATTAACCAGGTCTTCTGTGGCCAGGGTGTAGCTCAAGTCCCTTTGTGTACACATACCCAACAGCGTTCACCCTGATGGCGTCTGTTGTAGGCATCAGGAGCTCCTGTGCTGTGCCTTCTTTCTAGGAGTACCCAGAGGAAGAGGGGGCCTTCCAACCTGTGGAGGCAAAACCACATTTCACTCCGGAGTCTAGCCTGTCTGTTTGGTTGGTCATGTTGCGTGAACTCTGAAACTGGCTTCGAGTCAGTTGTGAGGGAGAGGACTCACTGACTGGAGAAAGCCCAGGTGCTCGTTGGTCCCTTGGATCTTGAAGTCTGGCAAGGAAAGGAAACCCGCAGGTAGCAGACACCATCAGCCCGTGTTCTACACCCTGAAGCTGTGAAGAGCATAGCAAGGGTCAGACTCAGAGTGAGGGGGAGGGAGCCAGAGGGAGTCTGTACAGATTCACCTGGACGAGCTGTGGCTGTTGCAGTGCCACCTGCAGAGAATGAGGGAGGCTACCAGGAGGAATTCTTTCCTTTACCTATGGACTGTATTGGGCAGTCTTCCTTTTTCTAGTTTGTTCAGGCCCTATTGAAGAGTAGCTGGGCAAGGTCCTTCAGGGAAGCTTTACTTCCCTGAAGGGAGTGAGAGCTTGTTATCTCGTAACATGACGGCTGACAGCCGTCTACTGTCACAGCTCCAAGGCCTCTGGCTCTCGCTGACGTGCTGTCCCAGACAGAGGTTTCAGTTGCCCAGTGCTCAGCTGACAGCTCCAAGCACCAGAGTGAAGAGAGGTAGGGAGGTGGAGAGCGTTCTCCATCAGGCATCGAAAACGTGCTGGGAATGAGAGGCTCAGGGCATGGTGGCAAAAGTACCAACCAGACCAGAATTGACACAGAAGTTTTAATAAAGAAAATATGGAGCTGGCAAGGTGACTCAGTGGGTAGAGCATGTGCCGCAGAAGCCTCGGGGCCCGAGTTTTCATTTCCCGGAACCTATGTAATGCCAGACGTGCTAGGGAAGTGCACGACTATGGTCCCAGCACTCCCACAGTGAGGTGGGAATAGAGCCAGGAGAATAACTGCACAGGCCAGCCTGCTGGTGTAGGCATTGCTGAACAAGAGACCCTGTCTTAAGCAAGGATGGGCACCCAGCTTTGTCCTGTGACCCCCACATGTGCCGTGACACGTGCAGGCCTGCACCCATACACTTGAGCGCATGCAGGGAGTCTAAACAGATACTAGTGTAGAGAGAGAGAGACAGAAAGCACAGCAGGTGAATTCTCAAAGGAAAAGAGAGAGACTCTCCCTACCGCAAGGGAATAGAGATTTAGCAGTTAGGAAAACTTAGTTACTGTTCTGTTGCTGTAATGAAACACCACATGGCTGAGGTGGTTTGAATAAGAATGGGCTCTTAGGCTCATATATTTGAATGCTTAGCTGCCAGGGAGAGGAACTCTTTGAAAGGATCAGAAGAATTAGGAGGTGTGGCCTTGTTGGAGAAGTATGTTACTGGGGGCGGGCTTTGAGGCTTTAAAAGCCCAGCTAGGTCCAGCCAATCCCTATGTCTCTGTCCCCCCCCCCCCTCCCCCCCTCCCTCCCTCCCCCCCCCCCCCCCCCCCTCCCTCTCTCTCTCTCTCTCTCTCTCTCTCTCTCTCTCTCTCTCAGGACAGATAGCTCTTAGCTACTGCTCCACACCTGCCTCCATGCTCCCTGCCATGATGATAATGGACTAAACCTCTAAGCAAGCCCCCTATTAAATGCTTTCCTTTTAAGAGTCTCCTTGGTCATGGTGCCTCTTCAATAGAGTAGTGACTAAGACCATGGTGAAGGCAGCTTGTAAAGGAAGCATTTAATGGTTTAATGGGGTGGGGGTTGCTTACAGTTTCAGAAGATTAGTCTATGACTGTCATGGTGGGAAGTGTGGCAGAAGGCATAGAACGGGACTGTAACTGAGAGCTTATTATATACTGCTCCACAAGCAGCAGGCAGAGAGTAAGAGAGAGACTGGGCCTGGCTTGGGCTTTTGAAACTTCAGAGCCCACCTCCACTGACACACCCACTCCAACAAGGCCACACCTCCCAATCCTTCCCAAGTAGTGCCACTAACTATGGCCTGGCAAGCATTCAAGCATATGAGCCTAAGGGGGTCATTCTCTTTCAACCCACCACACTTGGTCTTACCTCATGGTATGTATGTGTGAGGTCAGTATTTAAAGATAATCAGTGTGGGGCTTACTGTCTTGTCAGGTAGTAAATTCCATAACACTGTTTGTCTTTTTTCAGACTGGGCATTTGGAGTGAGGCACCAGAAATCATTAGGAGTTATAGGCTCTAATGTTTTCGTAAGGCATTGGAAGTCCCTGGGTCGGTATTCAAGCAGTCAGGCCTGGATTGTTGGAGACTGGGACAGTTTGCTTGTCATTTGTGACATATTTGCCTCCAGAGTATAGTTACTTTGGGAAAAGGTTTTGTAGTGAGAATTCTGAATTTTTTTTTTACAACAAACACAGAAATATTCTAAGTATATGTTTTCGTTTTAATCCAAGGTGTTAGGATATGGGGCTGCTTCACAGCGGCTGACTATGATTTGCCTCGTGCTCTAGCAGAGGTGTGGTTTTGCCAGCTGCAGACAGCAGTTGTGTGACATTTGGAATTCTGGGAAGTTTTACTAAGGCCCCAAGAGGTGGGGTTGGTTGTGGTTGGTCATTGAGGGGGGTTGGTTGCTGTTTGTTATTTGTACTTATTGAAGGAGAAACAAGAAATCAGATTCAAGGTTTGCTTTCTTGTCATCTCCCCCCCCCCCCATCAAAGACAAGCTACAAGGTTTGGCATTTTCTAAGTTAACACACATAGTTACCATATGGCCCAAATTTCTGGGTGTTTGTCCAAGACAAATAGAAACTCATCTGTAGAAAGTCTTGTATTACAAGAATAGCAGCCTTGTTCAGTTTTACCACCTGGACACAGTCCACATGTCCTCTAACCACTGAACAGACATTAGGGATGGATCTCAGATGGTTCTTGCAAGGTGAAGGGAGCCAAACCCAAAAGGGTCTGAACTGTGTGATTCATTTTGACGATGTTCTGGAAAAGGCAATACCGTAGGGAGAGAAATCAGATGACCAAGGGATGGCAACCTGAGAGGAGAAGCTGGGGGGAAGGGCGTATCTTGTATCGTACAGAATACAGGACAAGTTGCCTGTCGGTATTTAAAACGGGAGAAGATGAAGCCTCTTCTGAGTTGCTATATTATATGACAGGGTTTTAAAAATTCTACCAGTAAGTACTTCTTAATGTCTTGGATAGCTTCCTCCTTCAATGTTGGCATCTAATGACTAGACCCCAGCGTACTTATGTCACTTATCTTTAATATCTAGTTTCCCTCTTCATCTGAAAACCCTCTGCAATGTTTGTATTTTAGCATCAAATTCTGGAGTCAGTCAGTCAGTCTGTCTGCCTGTCTATCTGTCTGTCTGTCTGTCTCTGAAAGCTCCCTTCCCCTTCTATTACTTTAACTTCACTTGCTTTAATTTTTCTTCCCAAATCTCTTATTTCCCATCATCCACAATGTCTGGCTTCGTTTAGCCCCACTCAGGCTCCCCCTGTTTAAGGTTGTATGGCTGACTACTGAGAGCTGGTGCCTGGGGAAGGCGGAAGCCTTGTCCAGGCAGGAGGAAGCTGGCTGCATGAGTGGAATTCCACGATCTGTTTGTTTCTTGTGTTGTTTTTTTGATGTGTAAATAAATGTTGGGGATCCCATCTCCCCTCAAGATAAGACCTGGGTTATGCTTCTTGCAGTCAGTGTTAGCTTCGAGGAAGGGGCTTTGTAAGCAAGTTTTTCATCAGTAAATCTGTGTCTTTTACCTTTGTTGTATCCGACTTAAATTCAGCTCACTAGGTAAGTCAGAGCCTCCGTATGTTTAAAGTCCCGGGTTCTATCCCCAGCAGCATGGAAAAGAGAAGGAGAGCCTTATTCCTGTGTTACATTTAGTCACGGTGCATTTCTAACTTACACATCGGTGTTCGTAGGAGACACGCTGAAAAGTGATAAGGAGTGTAAGAAGAAACGCAGAATACCCATCACCGTGATTTACACTGTGGTGTGAATGTTGCCGGCTACTTTTTTTTTTTTTTTTTAATTTACAGGAATATACCTAAAGAATGTCTGGGTTATCTTTTAGTGCATTAAAATTTGATTTCTTTCCCATTTCTAAGCAGTTTTTTACCTTATGATTTTGGCTGCTACACAATATACTTGAAATTATCAGCATAGGTGTATAATAGACAACTTCATTATTCTGTAAGGACGTATATAACCATTCTTTTGTTTGTTTGTTTGTTTCTTTTTTTGGTTTTTTGAGACAAGATTTCTCTGTTATCTTGACTGTCCTGGACTCACTTTGTAGACCAGGCTGGCCTTGAACTCACAATGATTCGTCTGCCTCTGTCTCCTGAGTGCTGGGATTAAAGGTGTGCACCACCACCGCTTGGCTCTATATTACCATTCCTTTACATTTTTATTAGCATATAACTTATTAGGTTTCCTAATGTCAATCATAAAGTGAAGTCTGTTTTTATTGATAGTCTTCGCTGATCTTCTCCACCATCCCACTTTTCCCTGGCAGGTCCCCTCCCTCTCTCCTTGCTGGGACCCCCATGACTGCCTTTGCACTTCCGAGTCGTGTGTCCCTCTGGCCTTCTGCAACGCCTCGTCTCTCAGCCTCTCATCTCCCAACTCAGTCTCATCGCTGCATGCCCCCCTCATGTTCGGTACCTCACGTCAGTTTCTCTTATACATTGTTATTCATGTGCATGAGTGAGTTGGAGAGTAGTCTCAACTTTATTCCTGTGACGTGATTTCTAATTCTGGGATGAGATTTTTGTTACGTGATATGAGGCGTCATTGAATTGTGGAGTATTTGCATCTGTGATCATATTGTTCTTCCTAATCATACGGATCTGTGCCTCGGGTTTGCTTTCTTCATGGTAGTTGCCACAAACTGACCCTACAATAATAACAACTAGTTTTTAAGATAGCTGTGGACTAATGAATTTATATTTTTAAAAACAACCTTACGTTGGTGACTACGATATACTATGGACCATTTGAAGGTTTTTTTTTTTTTTTTAACTTGTAAACTTACCTTGTTGTAACGTTGAAATTTGACAGAACCTCGGCTGCTGCTTCTAACCATTGCATGAGTCCCTTAATTTGCAATGCTTATTTGATTTTTTTCTTGTTTAAAACAAACAAGTACAGGTTTGTTGAGTTTTTTAAAAACTCACTTCCGTTAGACCTGCATTCAAAATCCAGGGTAAACAAACAGGGAAAGCCCCTTCCCTTCCATTCCCTTTGCCTGTGGAGTTACTGAAACCCAAATGTGCTTACTGGGCACGATGCAGGCATCGTTTTTCAGTGACTTTTTTTCTGCTTGCAGATATTGCTGTGGTGGAGATGAGCGATGCCTTCCGGCAGCCGTCCTTATTTTACCATCTTGGGGTGAGAGAAAGCTTCAGTATGGCCAACAACATCATCCTCTACTGTGACACCAACTCAGACTCTCTTCAGTCCCTGAAGGTAACACCAGCAGCGAGGGGGGTGCGCCATTTCCAAAACGCTTAAAGTATCTTACCTTTGCGAAAAGTTATCCTCCTTAGTGGGATGACTGGGCAGGGATCATTGCTAACTTTGTGAGGTCTATCAAATAGAGTATAAAAGTGCAATCACGAACAAGTGGAGAAACTTCGTGTGGATGTCTGAGTTACAGGTCAAATGACACAGCTAGGACGAGTGTATTAACTCATCATCAGTGATCATGGTGACTTGTGTCTGAATCTCAGCTCTTAAGATCTCTGGGCAGGAGGATTGTGAGTTCTAGGTCAGCCTGGGCTACACAGGAAGAGAGCCTGTCAAAAACAAAAAAAAAAACAAAAAACAAAAAACAAACCCTGCCCAAAACAAGCATCCTACAGTAACAAAACTCACACAAGAGGAAATCATCAGTCCCCTTACCTTGAGAAAGCAAGCTTGCATGAGATGTCCACTGGGGACTCCACTGCGCCCACCCAGCACAGACTGAAAGTATGCTTGCTTTTTGAATGTGCCTCCATAGAACTTCTCGCTGCATGCCCCCAGAAACCTGGGCACAGTTTCAACTAAGGTGGGAGAACACAAGAGAAGCTTTGCTTTCTGTAAAACAGTTGACTGAAAAGCCCTTGCCATGAGGGCCATGAAGGGTGTGGTGGCACACAACTTGAACCCCAGCACTGAGGAGGCATGGGCAGGTGGTTCTCTGTGATCTCGAAGCCAGCCTGATGGATCTATGTAGTGATCTCAGGGACAGCCAGAGCTACATAGTGAGAACCTGTGTCAAAAACAACAGAAAAACAAAACCAAAAACAAACAAACAAACAAACAAAAACAGCCCTAATAAAGGGCACTTGCCAAGCAAGTGAGTTTACACTGTGCGATTCTTTGAAAAGCTTACTGTTAAAAAAAAAAAAAAAAAAAAAAAAAAAAAAAAGACTCATGTCATTTGTGGAACCTGCAGTGAGCTTTGTGAGGCTTTTCCTCATCTCCATCTTCCAGGTTCCAAATCAGAGTCAAGCTTGGGAGATGGAGCTTAGCAACGGTGTCAAGGCCTCCAGCCAAAGAGCCAAGCAAAAGTCTCAGTACCAGCTTGCGTTTATCTGAGCACTGAAGGCATAAGCAGCGTTGCTTTCTCTGGATGGCTTGCCAGACGACCCTAGTTCTGAGAGGCACATCCCAGCTCAGTCCCAAGACATTCGCACCTACGTGGCCTAAATCTGTTTTTCACCCGGAACAATCCTTTGAGAAACCTCTACTTAATTTTCTCTCAGATTCGATCTTTGTCTTACAGAATGCTAACTTGTACCTTTTTTCTTTCTTTCTTTCTACTTTTGTTACATTAGCTGTTGATAAAAGAAAGGGATTGCTTTATTTATTCTTGGTGTTCATTTGTCTTGGGATCAAACTCCTTTAGGGTTTTATATTGAGAGACTTGGTCCATTGGAATGGATTTTTGTGCAGTGTGACAGATACAAACAAGGCTGATTTCATTCTTCTTCCTGTGGGCATCCAGGGTTTTCAGCACTATCTGTTGAGGCTGTTGCCTTCCCTCCAGTGTGTTTTTTACATCTTTCACAAATATCATGGCTATAATTGTGTGTGCAGGAGAGAGGACACCCTCTGGGAACTTTTTACCTAAAAAAAAAAAAAAAAAAGACAGGGTCTCTCATTGGCCTATAGCTTGCCAAGTAGCCTAGGCTGTCTAGCAAGCCCCAGGAATTAGCTTCTCCCCATTTTTTTCTAAATGATGAGATTATGCTTGTGCATCATCACACCTGGGTTTCTTTTCTTTTTTTAAAATGTGGGTTCTGGGGCTTGGAATCTGGTCATCATAGCTGGATTGTTTATTTAGACTGTTTTAGCAAAGTAGTCCAGTTGCAAAGGCTGGAAATAATAGAGGGTAACTTCTGTAGCCTCAACAATTTCCTAAGTACTAAAAAGTTCTGTGCTACTGAGAAAGGGCGGGATGGGGGTGAGAGGTGCTTGTGCAGGGGCCAGTTGCTGCTTCACTTTATTTCTGTATGTTGTAGTTTGCGGTAGGTGTGACTAGGCTGTTCCTACTGTCTTCTGCCAGAAAGCAGAGCTGCAGTGAACAGCAGCAGCTGTTGACCACTGTGTACCATGGAAGAGGCAAATGAAAGCAAAAGTGAATGCCCTCCCGCTGTTCCTGAGTAGACAGGATTAGAGAGCTGTTCCCCTCATTCCAGCTTCACTTAGAGATATGCCTTGGACACCAAGGAAAGTGCTGCTGAGCCTGCTTCATTTTCATTTACTCCT
>OU015750.1:75469148-75481129 GCA_907169655.1 Acomys percivali
CACACACACACACACACACACACACACACACACACACACACACACACTCGGAGAGGGTGCTGGCTCCCCTTGTGTCGGATGCTGGCCACTCTGCTGGGCTCTGTGTCTCTGCTTGCACCTTGCTGATCTGGCTGCTCTCCTTAGGCAGATGGACTCTCCAGAAAGACTCCACATGTGCCTTACACTTCCTGTCTCCATGACAACAAACACCCCATCTTTCCTTGTATGCAGTCTCATTTTCTATTTTCTGAATCATGATTCCCTCACCACCAGTGGGGCTAGTATAATACAGCCTTTTCCACAGTCTCTCCCCAGTGTCTCGAGGTATTGTAATGTCTAGTAATAATAGGAAGAATGGCAGGTGCCTCTTACTAAGAACTTTGGTGTGGAAAGCTGCATATCTAAATTATTTATTTTCCTTACAACCTAGGAAACTGGGATATTGTCCACGTGGTGTATTTATCCCATTACGTGTCTCACTGAAAAATGTCTAAATGACATGCACTTTTGTCGTCAGATGTCCTTATTATCTATGGGTGAGGTTGCCATGGGCCAAAGTGCCATCTCTTATCTCCAGCTACCCAGCAGGACGTGCTCTGCTTGCTAGCCCAGTTTGTGAGGGAGACCAGGGTTAGGCAAATACAGGTCTTTTCTCCAGAAGTAAGTTTTAGTTCACGCTTGTGTTGTTGTCATCAAACTACAGACAACACTCTTGTTTTCTCTTATCTCCCCTAGATTACAAATTTGTCATATGCAGAAACGTACATGTCTTGATTTCTGACTGTAAACATGATTGTTTTTGCCATGTTCCTCTGACATTTCTGATTGTTGATACAAGTGTTAATTCAAATTTACCCACATAGGATAGTTAGAAGGGCCACAGGTTTTTGTTATAACATTTACTAAGATTTTTTTTCCTCTTATTTTTTAGGAAATCATTTGCCAGAAGAATACTGTGAGTATTTTGCTTAACTTTACAAAAACTTAAATCTTTTCTTTCCCATTAATTAATCTGTTATTTTTAAATCTTCACAGATTATCAAGTTTTATTTCTTTTAGTCCTTTTTAGAATTTCTTGTATATTTATATAAACACAATTATATTCTCTAACCCAACATAGTGAAATATAACTGTTTTAGAAAAAGCTTTCATGGTACATTCAATCTTAAGGAACTACAATTGGTAATCGAGGCATATATATATGTATATAATGTATAATCTGTACATACATATATAATACATTGTCTGTGGTTTTATTTGTCTATAATGTATCTTCTCTTCTGAGACAGTCAGTCAGATTCTTAGGTTGGCTTTTTGGTTTTGTTTTTGCTTTTCCTGGTGCTGGGAACTGAACCCCTGACCATGTACTTGTTAGGCAAGTGCTTTACAGATGAGCTAAACCCCCAGCCCTGGCTCCTAAGCACTGAAGTCTTTCTTTGAGATTACACTACAGAATGTTAACCCCTCATACAGAATTAAATTAATAAGAAAATCAGAGACATTTAAAATTTTTAAATTAAAAAGACTGCATAAAAAATGTTGAATTATTACAGTAGACATGGGAAGAGCCGTGTGGGCCAGTGGTTGTGTTGTGTATACGGCAGTCTTTAAGAACCCTAAAACAGATGCGCTTCTATTATTTATTTTATTTTTTGTTGATAATTAATTTTTATTAATTTATTTATTTACTTTACATCTTGGTTGTAACCCCTCCCTCCTCTCCTCCCAATTCCCCTTCCCTCCCCAACCCCCCCCCCCATACCTCAGAAAAGGAAGCCTCAGCCACTCACCCACCCCCAGCTCATCAAGTCCCATTAGGACCATACCTACAATTTATAGAGTGAAAATATTATATGACATAAGACCACACATGATTTCACACGAGATTATGAGACTAATGTTACAATTGGTACTTGTTACTTGGATCAGAAAACTTAAAACATCTGGTTACGATTTCAGCCCGAGTGAGGAAGGCTCGTTGCAGCGTGGCTAATGCTGCTCTTATCTTTCGCATCTCGTCAGGAAATGAGCGCTAATCGCTCCGTGCTTCAGTGAGGCGTAACTCGTCTTATTCAGCAGGTGTTGGCCCAACACGAACTGCTGTATGCCAGGACCTGGGCTTGTTGCCTACCAAGGAGGCTCACACTAGTGGTTGAGGATGAAAACAGCCATATTTGTAACTGTGGCGTGTGATGAAAAAGTGGGAGAGCTAGAGTGTAGCTGTGAAAGAAGAGAAGTAACAAGTAATCAAAGAAACACATTACAGGTAATGAGGGCAGCATGGCCTGCTGCAGAGATGGCGGTTGTCATCATATCAAGGTACATCAAGGGAGGTCACATTCCCTAAGCCTAAAGAGCAAGAAGGATACTTACTTGGTGAACAAGTTTGCCAGTTGATTTAGGTTCCGCTGTGATCCGGGCACAAGGTGTCCTTTAAAAATCTGACTTGAGCACACTTCCTTCGGCATGTTTGAGAGCTCTGACCGTTTCCTTCCAGGTGTTTGACTCCTTTTCCACACACAGTTTTGTTCCTTCATACATACACTTTCTGAAGATTGAAGAGCAAGATCATCATTCTTAATTTTTTTAAAACAGCAGAGAGATAATTTATTTGATTAAGACTAGCTTTTGATGGCTCTTCTATGCTTTGGATTCGATCAAGTATAGGTTTGAGATTTTGAGCATCAGGATTTTACATACACACACAAACCACATGCACACATGCATCACGATACAGCCTTTTCCCTCTTTCCTGCTTGGGCAGTGGCTTGAGCAAAGGATTAAGTTAGTGGGTTGTGCTCTGAGATCCAGGTAGCATGGCAGAAGGACAGGTCCGGTTTCAGTCTTCCTGGTTGCTCTCCCCATCCCTGTGAAGGACAACGGTGACCTGTCCACCTCTCCAGCCCTCTAAGTTCTTCTCCTACTCACATGACAGTCTCATTTCTGCCTCACTGCCGATGACCGGGTGCTTCAAAGCATAACGTGCTCATAAATAATTAACTCTGGCCATAAAAGCACTTGGCATGAGCTGTCACTTAGTGTATTCGGGTTCCTGTGAAGGTGACCATATGGTGGGAAGGCATGTGGACCACCCTGAGAAGCTCATGTGAGACGGTCCGTTCACCCCAGCAGCAACCACGTGCACTGCAGATAAAGCACTCGGGCTCAAGTCTTAAATATACAAGGCCAAGTCCCAGATCTAAAGCTATATGTCACCTCACCTGTAGAGTGGAGCCATAGCCTCTTTCTTGTGTTGTAGTCATGTGAGCACTGAGGTTGTGGTGACAGTGGGGCCATGCTTGCTTCTGCACAGGTCTTGAGCGAATGTTTGCTTTCGCCAGGCTAGGACTCCTAGTCACGTCTGGGAGGAATTTGTCCCTGTCCAGTCTACTGCTCAGCCCTCTGCATATGCGTTTCTCTATGGGTCCCGACATTTCATTCAGAGTTGTATCAAATAATACCCCGACCTGTGTTTACATTCCCATCATGCACCCCAAGTCCTCTTGTGGAAAGTTTTGCATTCATTCCCGGTCCCTTTGCTCTATGAAATCCATACTCCTTCAAAACGAGCACCCCGTTGCAGCCCACCACAAGTTTCAGTCTTTTGAGGTATCCCACAGTTTAGCTGGGGATCTGGCTCTGCATCGGGTTGGTTACCTGTGGTTCCTCAGAGAGCAGCATGCACATCAGTGAGTCATCCAGGACCTGCAGGCTGCTGCATCCTTTGCTTTCTATTAATGTAACCATTGTTTTAAGTTTGGACTTACCTTTGGCTCCTTCTCCTTTTTCCTGTGTGCAGGTGCCTAGTTCCCTAACGCAGGTCATTCTCCTTTTGGGGGGTGCTCCCGTCTGGCTGTGCCAAGCAGCTTCCTGCCTCCTTTCTTTAAATTGTGGCCCTTGCTCTTCCAGTCCATCCTGTTGTCTACCCAGAATGCCAGAGTGCACAGCCGCTGTTGTATTGTCTTCCTGCTCAGGACCCTCTGTTGATTCCCCACTGCTCAGAATATGTAGTTGAAAATTTTTTCAGCTTGCCTTCTGGTCCCTTCCTTGGGCCCTACACTGCAGTCATCAGATTTGCTTACCCAGAGGAAGTGCAGTCCAGTTCCCTTTGCCATCTTCCCAAGAATGCTTTTGTTGGCACAAATATCCCCCTCGATCTGGCATAATCCGGAAACTGATAGGTCAGCCAACCCAGGCCTTCAATGACTGGAGGGAGAAGACACAGGCTGCAGGTAGCCAAGGGCAGGGTGTACAGGGGTCAGGCTCCTGTGGACAGCGGTGGAAGCCTCCCTTTCATCACAGGCTCCTGGGGCAGGGGGTATGGGGCCTTAGGAACCCATATGATAGAGATGTTTGCGTAGAGATAAAGATGGCAAGTGGTCAATGTGGAGGCCAGAGTGGAGCAGGGAAGTCAGTGAGAGCCAGTGGCAGAGAGGCAGATAGGTGTGAGGTGTATGGACCTCGGCGCTAGCAGAGAAGAGGCAGACAGAGACACCTGAGACCCGTTGTAGGGGGGAAAAGCGAGGGCTCTGACAGCCTCAGGGGAACCTGGAGGGAAACGGCTGCCTCTGGGCCTTGCTCCCTGCACAGCCTCCCCAGGGACGCCTCATAGCCACAGTTCTCAGTATTTTACTCTCCCTACCTTGTACCTGACTGAATTTCCGATTCCCTGGAGGCTAGAGGTTAATGCTTAAATTATTCTTGTTTTAGCATGCATCCTAGTAGCTATGTGCGACAGTGCTTACATATTTAACACCCGGTAAAAGATACAACATGTAAGTCCTAATCACATTGAAGTACGCAGTTAAGGAGATCGGGAAATTCCATTTTCATGGGCCATAAATCAGAAACGAATCTCTTCTGTTGACCTTTGCCGTCAGAGTTCAAATATACTTCAAATAATAATCTGAGTCACTGAAACACGGCCTGGCATTTCTTTTGTCGGTGTGGTGTCCCCTAGGCACGCTCCCTACTGCCTGGTGCCTCCTGTCTCCACAGATGTGCACTGGGAACTACACCTTCGTCTCCTACATGGTGACTCCGCATAACAAGGTCTACTGCTGTGACAGCAGCTTCATGAAGGGCTTGACGGAGCTCATGCAGCCCAACTTTGAGCTGCTGCTGGGGCCCATCTGCTTGCCTCTTGTGGACCGCTTTGTTCAGCTTCTGAAGGCGGCGCAGGCGAGCTCCAGGTAAGGCTTTGCGCCCACACTGGGTGAGGACCAAGCCGTGCTGTTCTGCCTCATTTGCTTGTGTATCTATCTTGTCACATGTTTCAAATTAAGAGCCAGGAAACGTTTACAGTATCCTCTGAGTGGGGAAAAAAAAGAGATGTCGTTTTAGTTCACGACTTAAACCTCATTCACTTTGCCTATAAACAACTTGGCCCCCAATCTATGAACTGTTTTATAGTAATGACAAATACATATACACATATTTATAGATAAACATTATTTATTTTAAAGTAAACTTATCTATTTATATATAAGTGTATTATTTATAAGTATACATATACTTATAGCATGTATATGTACTTCTGTGTGTATATATAAGTAAGAAATGTAAAATGGTAGCTGGGTGCAGTCACGCACGCCTTTAATCCCAACACCTGCGGAGGCAGAGGCAGGTGGATCTTTGTGAGTTCGAGGCCAGCCTGGTCTACAAAAACAAGTCCAGGACAGCCAAGGCTACACAGAGAAACCCTGTCTTGAAAAAGAAAATAAAAGAAATGTAAAATATTTTCTTAATTCAATATAGCTCTGGCTGGCCTGGAACTTTCAATGCATTCTCAAGTGCTCTATGAAGGTGGGCCTTCAATGCTCAAATGAGCAAAAGGAACAGTGAAGTTCGGATGTTTTTTTGAAATATGGCAGAAAGTGAAAAGAGATAGATGGCCTCCCAAAGTTATTGATAATGTAATTAAGTGAGCTGTTCATTCAGCAGTCTCCTGGAGCTGAGAACTACTCACAGACAAATGCCGTGCACATCCTTATAAAAGTGGCTTTCACTGAATTGTCTTCTAGGGTTAAATCTTTGCAATGTGTGCTTTTTCACCAGCCAGTACTTCCGGGAATCTATACTCAATGATATCAGGAAGGCTCGGAATCTATACACTGGGAAAGAATTGGCGGCTGAACTGGCAAGGATCCGGCAGCGAGTGGACAATATTGAAGTTTTGACAGCAGACATTGTTATCAACCTGTTGCTTTCGTACAGAGATATCCAGGTGAGAAGCTGCTCCAAGTGTCGCTCAGGTAGCACGTTGGAGGAGGAGGGGATGCTAGGGTTGAATTTCTGCTCCTTAGTAAGTAATCTGTGGTCCTGCTCGGAGCTGACTGGCAACTTTTCACTATTCAATTTTGTCAGGAGTGGCAGAGTCTCACACATGGCCACAAGTACCGGGGATTATGACTGACTTGCGCCTACTCTGCCTCAAAATCTGATTGTATACCCGCCCCTTGGGGGTCTCTTCTCCTCTATGAGCCTCTGGCACACCTGCCAGCCAGCCAGTGAGAGCTTTGATTTGGCAAACAGTAGAGACTCTTAGCGCTTTCTGGATATACTTTCCACTTCCTGAAGTTACGCTACTGAAAGTGCTAGCGCCACGAGCAAGAACCATTTGGCGGATGCGTTGTGAAATAGTGGCAGTGCCACGGTGCTACTTTATCATTTCTATTGGCATGTCTTAGGCTTTTTAAGATCTGGCAAGTGGACTGAAATCTCTCAGTAGAGGGTGTGGGTTAGCGGTGTATCATAACAGCCAGGTTGTCAGCCTCTTTGCCTGTGTACACCTCACCCAGGAGAAAGGACCAGGGCAGCCAGGAGCCTGTGGCTAGAGGCGACTCACTCACAAGAGAGGAAATAATTTTGCTACTTGCAACAGGAGTCCAGTCAGTTGACCCGTCACCTTCAATTTTTTAATGACCTTGATGGAACCATTTTATCGTCCTTGATGTCATCCCGCTGACCAGGAGCCTGACAACGTAAAAAGAGCCAGTCATGCTTCTGTGGTTTATTTGTCTTGTTTCTTTGGGTTTTGTCAAAACACATAACTGTATTTTTCATCCCTTAATTCATGTTATTAGGAACTTAGAGGAAACACAGGTGTGGCTTCTAGGATCTTTAAAGGTCTCAGAACAGACTTTTTTTCCCCCCCAACATAATACTTTCATTGACTATTTGGGAATTTTACATAATACATCACTATATCACGCTCACTCCCCAGTCCTTCCAGGTGCACCTTCCCCCTTCTGACCTTCCCTCTTATGGCCTTCCCCCTTCTGACCTTCCTCTTCTGACCTTCACCCTCTGACCTACCCCCTTATGACCTTCACCCTCTGACCTTACCCCTTATGACCTTCCCCTTCTGACCTTTTCCCTTCTGGCCTTTCCCTTCTGACCTCCCCCCTTCTGACCTTTCCCTTTCTGACCTTACCCCTTTTCACCTTTACCCTCTGACCTTCATCCTTCTGACCTTTCCCTGCACAAAAAAAAGAAAGAAAGAAAGAAAGAAAGAAAGAATATACTAAGTCCATTTTGTGCTGCCCACATACTCACTGGAGCATGGTTAAACTCCCAGCTGCCGGCCCCTTGAAGAAAACTGATTCCTTTCCCACCGTTACCCCTGCGGGAGCCCTGCACCTCAGCATCCCTGTCACAGCTTTTAAGAGTTCTCTTCAATGGTTTCCTGTCTAGACTGTACCTTGGGGGAAGGGGGTGGGGGAGGGGCTTGTCAGCAGCCTTCCCTGTCCCTCAACAGGTCTAACTTTGCATTTAATCCCCTTCTCAGCTTCAGATGCTGTCTTGATGAGGCTTCTCCTCAGGATTTAATTCTGTGCTGTTCTTCTTGTTGAAAGGACTATGACTCCATTGTGAGGCTGGTGGAGACTTTAGAGAAACTGCCAACCTTTGATTTGGCCTCGCATCACCACGTGAAGTTTCATTACGCCTTTGCACTAAACAGGTAATCTAGGCCCTTCTGGGATCCTGTGGCGTGATGGTTTGAGCCTCACCAAAGTCCCCCAGCTTCCCAGCAGCTCCCAACAAGAGCATGCTTGCACTGTATCTACCTTAGCCATGTGAGGTACTGAGGCATGCCTTCTGGTTTCTCTCTGATTTGTGTGTGTGTTTGGGGGACAGGGTCTTGCTGTATATCTCAGGCTGGCCTTGAGTTTTTTTTTAAAAGATTTATTTATTATGTATACAGTATGCATCAGATTGCATTATAGATGGTTGTGAGCTACCATGTGGTTGCTGGGAATTGAACTCAGGACCTCTGGAAGAGCAGTCAGTGCTCTTAACCATTGAGCCATCTCTCCAGCCTCCTGGCCTTGAATTTTTGATCCCACTGCTTCTTTCTTTTCAGTGCTGTTATTTTTATTTTTTATTTTTTTTACCAACTTGTGTGTTTTTTCTCTGTCTCTCTGTGAGCAAAAGCCTCTCATGCTATTTGTAGGTTCAACTTTTTATAATTCCTTTTTCCCCCCTCTGACAAAGTTTGTATTTACTATTTATACTTTCATAACATTTGATATTTTATCAATAAGACACTACTTTTTTAAGCAAATATAGTTGTTGTTGTGTATTTGTTGGAACTTGGTTCTAAAACCTTTAATGGTACCCAGCTCCAAGGATGTTCAAGTCATTATATAATGGCATAGCATTTCATGTAACATATATAGTCTCTATATATTTAAAATCATCTCTAGATGAGTATGATATCCAACACAATGCATCACTATATAAATGGTTGTTGTTCTGTAGGGTTGAGGGGCGAAATCTGTGCATATTCAACAAAGCTATTTCCCAAAATACTTTCAATGCGTAATTGATTGAAGCCACAGGAATGTAGGACCTCCTTGACAGCACGTGTTTCTTCTTCTACCGGTTAACTCAAACCTGGGGGTAGTTAGGAGGGACTGCGTGTTTTGCTCATCCAGAGACAGGTCTCCCCAGGACTGCCGTGAACATAGTTATGACCAAAGCTCTGCTGGGGACATTTTAAGTCCTGTGCCCACGCGCCTGTCTGAGTCACTTCTGACTGAGCTTCTCTTGGTCCCTCCCGATCCTGCCTTCTGTCTGCATAGCAGCACACCTCAGTCTGGCTTCCCAGCCGGAGTCGTCAAGGAGGGTCACCTGTGCTCTCACCATGAGCTCTGAGCAGTCCAAAAATTACTTAGCTGTGCCACTCTCATCTGCCATGGTAAGAGGGATGACTATACATGTTAATGCAGAAGAAAGTTGCTTTTTAAAAAAAGAAAAAAAAAAAAAAGAAAGGGATAGTTAATTTATATAGAGCGCACTGTGTGTCGTATAAGCCTTAACTTCCCTCATTTTACAGCTGAGGCCACTGCAGACTAGAAAGATTGAGTAGCTGTCCCTGAGGGTTCCCAGTAGATGCATGCTGTTCTAGAAAGCCAGCATGGTGCTCAACCAGAACTGCTTTGTTTCCTTCACTATCCAACTAAGTGGAGACCTTGACAACTTTATCAACTAATGTGGAGTGAAAGTCCCCACAGAGCTTGCCTGTTCTCTCCTCAAACACATCTTTTTTTTTTTTTAATTTTTTGAGTAAAATATATTTTGAAACAAAGCGAGAAAGTCCCGAGACTCTCTTAGAATTTTATTTTGTGTGCTTTGTCTCGCTTTCCAAAAGTAACATGTTTTTATAAAGCAACAATCTCAGTTCAAGATAGTAAGTATAAAAGCCAATGATCGATTTTATGAACAAAAAAACTTAAATAGTTGAGAGTATGAGAAAGCATATGATAACTTTTTGTTTGTTTTTGGGTTTTTTTCGAGATAGCCTTTCTCTGTGTAGCCTTGGCTGTCCTGGATTCACTTTGTAAACCAGGCTGGCCTTGAACTCACAGAGATTTACCTGCCTCTGCCTCCTTGATTGCTGAGAAGGCATGCACCACCATGCCCGGCTTCTAATGATAATGATAACTTTTAAGATAATAATTTTATTTGAAATGCATTTCATATATTATATAACTTACTCATTTACATGTCATATATCTTTGATTTTAGTATATTAATTGAGTTATATAACTGACATCCCTATGAATTACGGAGTAGTTTTTCAACCTTTTGCAGTCACCTTTTCCCACACCCCAGATCCTCCTGTCCCTGGCAACCTCTAATGCCCTTCCATCTCTGTCGATTGTCCTATTTTAAATATTTTATGTAAGTAGAAGCATATGGTTGGTGGCCTTCTGTGACTTATTTTTCAGTTAGCATAATATTTTCATCATCAAAGAAATGTATGGTTTTGAGAATTGTCTACACCTATTACTTAAAGATGAACTACATGGAGTTTAAGGCCAGTCCTCATAACTCAGTGAGTTCCTGTCTTAAAACTAAAAGTGAGAAAAAAGACAAGGGACATGGCTCGGCAGTAGAGTGCTTGTCTAGCACGCATGACAAGGGACATGGCTCGGCAGTAGAGTGCTTGTCTAGCACGCCTGAGGCCTTATCTTCAAGTTCAGTACAGTAAGAACCACATGAAACAACTTCCGTGGTTGCTCAGCCACATGGAAAAACCAATCAGCTCTTGGGAGGACTTTAATTTTGGCAATACCTGTGAATTAGTTTTCTTGTTGTTTTGGAACAAAAGCCTTTGAAAACTAATGTCAACACTTTCTCCATGGACTGGAGAGATGGCTCTGTGGTTAAGGCACTGACTGCTCTTCCAGAAATTCCTGGTTCAATTCCCAGCGCCCATATGGCAGCTCACAACTGTCTATAACTCCAGTTCTGGGCCATCTGACACCTTCACACAAACGTACACGCAGGCAAAACACCAGTACACATAAAATAAAAATAAATAAGCTATTTTTTAAAAAGAGTTTCTCCTTCTTTGAAGTAGCTGGTTCTGCTCTGTTCAGGTCACAGGGTGCACAGTTAAGAGAATTTTACCTCCCTTGAACCTGCTCATAGGCAGCAGGGAGATTAGGACTGTGGGTGAGTACAGATCCATCATGTAGCTCACTCTCAATTCACAAGAGATCCTTGGCAGACCCAGCAGAATGCCCTAGAATCAGGAAGTTTAGGACAGAGTCCGTAGAGGAACCTCAGAGTATAATTTATTTTTATTCTGCCGAGCTTGACTGATTCAAATCAGTACATGAAGTAGAGTTTTTATAAGACAACCAGTCTGTAATTGCCTTTGTGATCTACATGGAAGCAACGTTTCTCCACTTCAGGAGAAATCTCCCTGGAGACAGAGCAAAAGCCTTGGACATCATGATCCCCATGGTACAAAGCGAAGGACAAGTTGCCTCAGATATGTATTGTCTCGTTGGCCGCATCTACAAAGATATGTTTTTGGATTCGAATTTCACCGACACTGAAAGCAGGGACCACGGAGCATCCTGGTAAGACTGGGGGATGGGAACTGTCTGCTCGCTCCCAAAGTCCGTGATACGTCAGACCGTGTGGGGGTGAGAGGAGGAGAGCATTCCCACTGTCTCTGATTGTGTATCCTGAGCTAAATTTAGATTTTCTAACTTTAGTACATAATCTGATGAGCTCCATTCAACATGTTGCTCTACCAGATAGTACAGCCCACTATAAAAGCTGGAGTAACAAGGTTGTAGCACCGCTGTAGCCTGGGCAAACGAAACACCTGAGCAAAATAGTCTATATGCAGGAGACCAGATTTGTGACAGGGAGTGCAAAGCTGATGGGCCACAGGAGGTTTGGACCTTTGGTAGTGATACTAGGAAATAGAGTTATCTCATCAGAAATGTAAATAAAGTTGGATCTCTATTTTACCTTCTATCTTATTTTAATTTGTTAATTGATTCTGGTGGTAGGGATCAAACCCAGGGCCTTATTTACGTTGAGCTAGCCTGAGCTACAATCCCAGCTCGGGATCTCTCTCTTAAACTTTCTGCAAAAATTTAATTCTAAGTGAGTTGAAAGATCCAAACACACACACACACACACACACACACACACACACACACACACACACA
>OU015750.1:75481139-75495601 GCA_907169655.1 Acomys percivali
ACACACACACACACACACACACACACACACACACACACACACACACACATACATACAGTTAAGGAAAATAATACTTTTAGATTAAAATCTGAAAATTATCTTTATGGTTTTGGGTTGGGAATGAGTTTTTTAAACAAGGCTTTGAAATGCAAAACAAACTCGCAAGGAAACCCCAAGCAACAACAACACAAAAAAGAAAAGCAAAGATTCTTAGGAACGGACTATATTAAAATGCGCAGCTGCTCCTAAGGTTCTGGCTTCTGGGAGGGACAGAGTAGTTTCTGCTGTGTTAATTTTCCAGTGGATGACAACTACAACTGTTGAGAAAAGTTAGGCAGCAGTGAGGAGTCACCAGAGGACCAGAACCTGGAGAGTTTTGGTCCTTGGATAAGGGAAGCACGTGGACTTAAAGCCTCATTAGCTGATTTTCACCCAGAACTCTCTCTGGACCTCAGGGCATAGGACAGTTGGAACTCAGATAGAAAATCACAGTCTTAGCTGCCTAAGGAGTCGATGTTAGGTGCCCGAGTTTCCAGAAGGAACCCTGGATTAATGAATATGCCACAGAGGGAGGAGAACCCTTGGCGGAACCCTGGGTGTGTTTGCGCAGAGTGAAACCAAAGTAGCCTCCAAGTGAAATAGCAGCTGGAAGGCTGTATGCAGACTGGCTCAGAAGTCTCAGCAGCTGCCCATAGCAGAGGAGACAGTCATTGAGCCATTGAGTCATTGAGAGCAGTCATTGAGTTAGAGAATCTTAAGTCTTTCAACTGAAACTCTGTAAGGCCAAGCCTAGGATGAAGGGCGAACAGTGAGTTAAGATCATCACAGAACTGTGCTAATAAAACTAAAACCAAGGCTCAATACGCTAAGACAGACTGCTAATGTTCTATTTGTGTCTTATAACCTATGAAGGTTTGCATGAGAATGGTCTTCATAGGCTTAATCACCAGGGAGAGGAACTGTTTGAGAAGGATTAGGAGGTGTGGCCTTGTTAGAGTATGTGTGGCCTTGTTGGATGGTGTCTGTCTGTATGTCTATCTCTCTCCCCCTTCCACTCCCCCTTACCGTCCCTGTCCTTCCCCCTCTCTCTCCCTCTCTCCCTCCCCCTCTCCCCCTTTCCCCTCCTCCTCTCCTCCCCTCCCCCCTCCTCCCCTCCCCCTCCCCCTCTCTTGCCCCCTACCCCCTGCTGCCTGTGGATCAGTGTGTATAGCTCTCAGCTGTGCTCTAGTTCTGTGCCAGTCTGCTTCTTGCCATGATGATCATGGACTAAACCTTCAAATATTTAAGCAAGCCTCAAATTTTAATTGCTTGCTTTTATATTTGCCTTTGTCATGGTGTCTGTTCCCAGCAACAGGACAGTCACTAAGACAGAAGTTCATATTATGGATGTAGGTATTGTTGTGACAAGCCTGACCATGCTGTTTGTTGGAGGAATATGGAAGACTTTGGGCCTTGGAACTAGAAAAGTGGTCGAAGGCTTTGAGTAGGACTTCCTGGGCCTTCGTAACAGCCTGGAAGACAGTGATGCTGAGGGTGCTTGGACTATGCAGGCCCTGCTCAAGAGGTTTCATAAGGGATGCATATTAGCATCTGGCCTAGAGACCATTCTTGTGATATTTTGGAAAAAAATGTGACTGCATTTTGCCCTTGTCCTAAAAACATGGCGGCAGGTGATAAGACTTCCTCCAAACTCTTAAAAAAAAAAAAAAAAAAAAAAAAAAAAAAAAGGACAGCGCAGACTCTGCAGCATATCCACTATGTCTGTTACCCCATGAAAAGTTAGTGAAAGTGTAAACAAGCGTGACCCACGATCAGGAGAAAAGCCAGGCATAGAAACACATCCATGGAGTTGGTCATGTTGGTGTGTGTATGCCTGTAGTCCCAGAGGTAGAGACAGAAGGAGTAGGAATTCATTGTGAGTCTCAGCTACACAGTAAGTTCACGACCTGTCTGGGTTCCATGAGTCTCAGATGAAGGGAGGGAGGTAGGGAGAGGGCCAACCTATGGGCAAGATAGGTTTTGGAACCATCAAAAAGACAAGGACATAAAAGCAATGATAAAATATTTAAGAATTTACTTGAAAAGATGACCATGATGAACAGTAATATGAAGAATTATGGGATGGAAAGAAAACAATAAAAACGACTAAGATTCTAGACCTGAAAAATACCACATTAGAAGTTAAATATAATAGGTTAGGGCTGATAGCACATAGGTCAGATATAATATAAGAAAAGGTCAGTAACCTGGAGAATAGGTTATTCAAACTCAGATTGGAGCAGAGGGAAGAAAAAGATTGATAAATTAATAGTCTCAATGCTCCGTGGAGAACATTGCTGTATCTAAGAAGGAAAAAGGCTTGAAGCATTAATGGCTGATGGCCACCCCAGCCTGATTAAATGTATGCATCGCCCTCGCCCCCAGGAAGCCACTCACAGACTAAACAAAGAAAAGCCGGTATTGACACACCAGAGTGAAACTGGTAAAAATCAGAAATGCAAGAATATGTCATGAGTACTCTAAGGGAGGCTGTGTTGTGTAAGGGCTCAGTTCTCATCAAGGGAAGCCACTGAAAAGTGCTGAAAGAAAAAAGAGACCAGCAGAGGACTCACACACAGTGACAGTTTTCTCAAACGTGAAGGTCAAACTAAGGCCGTTCTGGGCAAATGAAGTTTGACGCCTTTTGTTTTAAGCGGCTTCTTCCTTAGAGGAGCGTTACAGGGAGAGTTCTTTAGGATGAAGGAAACTTGAATGTATATAGGAAGAAATATAGAGCACTGGAGACAGTAAATATATGAGTAAACGTAAAAGGCACCAACCCATTGAAGACAGGTAGTCTGAGGTAAACATGCATATAACCAGTATAAGATTATATTCAATATATATGGCCTCGCCTAGCAATATAAGTAATCATTTGTAAAAGAGAAAACACCAAATACTTTAAACATGTAAAATAAAGGCCTTTCTTTTTATAGCCAAAATGGTGACATACAAAATTACACTATTCAGGTTTTCCAAATTTTATTATCTGACAATATTATTTTTGGCAAGGTTGATAAAGAAACAGGAATCCCATTGCTGGGTGGGTATTCACTTTCATAGCCACCTGGAGCTGTTGGCACTGCCCAGAGAAGTTAGCAACTCTAGACACAGCAGATGTGTAACTTAGAGAATGTTGTGACTTAGGAAGGCCTTTTAGAACAGAGACAGGGCAGGGAATGTAGCTCAGTGGTAAAGTGCTTACCAGGCATGAATGGCGGCCCACATTCTAGTGCTAATTATGCACATGTCTGTGTGTGTATGTTGAACAAAATTGGCCAGTGGCAATTTCTTATGTTATTTATAGGATTTTTAAGTGTCATGTGTATATAGAGTCAGTATAGATGCATGGATGGGTACCATAACCTCTAAATCCAGGATAGTAGGTACCAGGAGAGAGAGGGGAGCTGAGGGAGATCTAGGAGTGATTCACATGCAATTTTAGGTATATTTAATACACTTCATTTTAAGCTGGATGGTGGCTCTATAAGAGCACTAGTTACATTGTCGTCCTTTTGCACTTCCTACTATTCCTAAAATAGTCACCAATTAATGTGTAGTTTTCTTTCTTTCTTTCTTTTTTTTTGTTTTTTGAGACAGGGTTTCTCTGTGTAGCTTGGCTGTCCTGGACGCCCTTTGTAGACCAGGCTGGCCTCGAACTCACAGCAATGCGCCTGCCTGTGCCTCCCGAGTGCTGGATTAAAGGCGTGCGCCACCACGCCCGGCTCTTTTTTTATTTTTTTGTTTATATATATACATTTATATTATTACACATACATACGATAAACTACCTACAGCAAGAAGAACCATGGCACAATCAGGAATTACATAAATGTTACATTCTTAGTGTTTTGTGTGTTTGTATTGGACAGCCTTGAAGAAAATATCTTTCCTACCTCGGTGCATCTAAAATTCTGAATGTGAATCAATATCTATCATATCTCATCATTATTAGCTTAAAACGTCTATCTAGACCTATCTTTAACCCCTAAACAACTAAGCTTAATTCTAAGACAATTATCTGGTCTTCAACGCCATCAGAGACTTGAAAAGGAATAAAATTGATTACCTGAGTATACGGGGAGTGGGTAAAATAGTTAGATAAGATCTTCAAAAAACCTCAGAGACATACAGAATATGGGATTTAATAATGTATGATTTTCTGTTTACAACTGTATTGGTGCATCTTGTCTGTCTGTCTGTACATTAAAGGAGATTAACCCTTCAGGAGTTCCCCATAGCCAATAACACATTGTTAATATGTGAAGCTGAAATAATCGTATTTAAAATTTATGTCATCCTAGTAGCTTAGCAGGAGATCATAAAGAGCAATGCCTTGAGAGTCTGGGTAAAACTAGAGGGACAGTGATCTGTACCCTTCATGGAACGCTTTGGTTTGAAACTTTGAGTTTGTACCTCAGATTATTTCTACAATGCAAAAAGCTTTGTTGTGGCTCTTAACCTTTTTTTTTTTAATCCCTCTCTCCTGTTACAAAAGAGGAATGCAATTACGCAGCATGTTTATTATTGTGAGGTTTACTCATTAGACGATTCCTCATGGTAGGGGAATTAGAATCTGTTGTTTGGGGAGCTTTGTGCCCACTTGGATGTGTTTGAAACAGCCTGCCCACAGTGCCCCAAACGACTGGTTTTCATGGTCTGTGAATTCAAGTGGAAAATGTGTTCAGGGAAGTTCATGTGCATCTGGCGCAGGAGCAGAATAGCAGTTTCCGCTTTTCAGAACCGGTTTGGGCTGCTGAGAGACGCATGAAGGCTGTGTTAGGGTCACTTTAGGAAAGCAGGGATTTTTCTGTCTTCTTCTGGTTTGGTTTCAGTTCTTACTGGTTCCTTTTTTCATGCTTCCTGTTTAGCCTGAGATTAACTGTCTTCAGAAAAGCTTTGAGGTCAAGGTCTTGAGGGCCAGCAAAGATGCCCCTGTTTTTATTATCTCATTCCGAGCTACCTCTGAGTTTTCTAGTAATAGGAAAGGCTGCTAAGAGTCAGCCAACTCAATGGGAGACCTTAGGAACTGATCTCTACCACTTACTGACTTACTTAGCGATGACGTCACTTCATCAGAGTGCCTGCTCATAACTTACCTTTAGCGTCTCCACATCCATTTATCCTGCTAGACATTAAGACTGGCCCTATTTTTAAGTGGATTAGTTTTAATGCTTGTACACTCATTTAGCCATTGCATTTTCTTACTGTTTCAGTCCACCTCGTAGGGCATGCATGGCCTTTTCTCACTAGCACTGGCCCTCGCCTCGCTTTCTGTTAGAGCTGAAAACGAAGGCTGCCCCCATTAGGGTCCTGACATTTAAGGCACCGCTGAGTTTACCAAGCACCTCATCAGGTGTGCCCAAGTATTCACATCTGCCCTACCAGATGTCTCATCCCAACCTGATGTCTCAGCTGACCTTTTTTTTTTTTTGTGAGTCGTAATCATCTGAGTCTTCACTTGTCAACTACAGGTGCTGGGATTAAAAACTACAGTCAAGTCAAAACTGCAAGCAGTCAGCCCCTCAAGCCTCAGTCATAGCCTGAATCATTTTGTGTTTGTTTGAATAAGCTGTGATCCATGCGCTGTAGGAAGTTTAAAGACAAGGGCTGGAGAGTTGGTTCAGTGGTTAAGAGCACTGTCTACTCTTCCAAAGGTCCCGAGTTCAATTCCTAGCACCCACATGGTAGCTCACAACTGTCTGTAACTCCAAGATCTGACACTCTCACACCAATGCACATAAATTTAAAAAAAAAAAAGAGCTTCAACTCAACAGAGAGGACCCCACCCACCCAGGCAGTTGGAATGGCGTGTCTCATGGAGCCCTTCCTACAGGTCTCCTTTAAATATTGTTAGGAAGTCCAGGGTTCTGCTCCATAGTGGATAGTAAAGGTCCCATGCTCCTTTGTGTGTCACCTGACACAGGGGCCGTGCATGGCATCCTTTTACTGCGCTGGGCACACTCCAATCCACAGCTAAGTTCAGTTAGGGATAGAGAATGTCAAGATACAAAATACGAAAAAAAGGGGGTATTTTTTTCTTTTAGTGATGCACATTATGATATGTTGTTGTAGTCTGGGTTTTGAACCTGATGGGACCCAAAGGACAGGGTTGGAATCAATATGTGGATTCATTCCAATGCGGATTGAAGCATTAGGAAAGAACGTATTTTAACGTGTTAATATTGTCTTGTTTGTGTCTTTGGACATACATTTGAGGTCTCTGGAATTTCATCTGACTCAGTCTCACTAGGTGACATTTCCTATATGGCTGCTGATTTTTTGAGAACTTGTGTTGCCATAGTTTCATGTTTTCCATGTAGCTCTATTGGGATTTATACATCTGCTGTCATTTTTTGTTTGTTTGGTTTTTTGGCTTGGTGTTTTTTTGTTGTTACTGTTGTTTTGTGATTTTTGGCTTGTTTGATTTTGTTATTTTGTTGTTGTTGTTGTTTGTTTTGTTATTTTGGGGTTTTGTTTTGTTATTTTTTGAGGGTTTTTTTGGGTTGGTTGTTTTTTTTTATTATTTTTGTTGTGTTTGTTTTGTTTTTTAATCAGCTCTATTCTTTCCAGTGAAGTTGCCATGCTCAAGTGGGACTTGGCTGTTGTGGATTTGCATATGCAGTTCAGAAAATAATTTCTCAAACCAGAACTCCAGCTGAACAATGCCCTTGGTACCTGGCATAAATGATTTGCTATTTCCGAGTAGGATATTAACTGGCCTAGCAACCACAGCTGTTTGCTATAACCACAATGCAATTGTTGTACTAACCAATTAATAACAGAAGCCTCTTTGACTTCAATAGCTGTTGGAGTATCAGGGCATTCAAATTATTTCGTTATCTCTTGGCAAAGGGAAAAGAGATGAGAATGTTTTTTCTTTAAACATGGGCACAGTGTGGAAGTCATCTTGGGTATATAAGTCAACCGTATCTTTCTGGGAAGCAGTGTGGCATTGTGCATCTAGAGCTCAGAAATAATTCATGTTCTTTGATGCAGTTATAGTATTTGGAGCCTATCCTAAAGAAATAGCAGACGCAAAACAAAGTTTATTAACAGTGACCTTCGCTGCAGTGCATGTGTGGTAACAAGAAATAAGAAGCCTAGATGTTAATTTAAAAAAAAACAACAACAACAAAGAATAGTGTCTTTACTTGATGGAGTGTCAGTCTCTCAAAGTTGTAGGGCTGGTTTCTTTGTGTTGTTTGCTTTGATGGTGGCAGTACATAATGTGCTTTAAAAGAAATTTGTCACCCTAACCAGTTTTGAGAATACAGTTCAACAGCATCAAGTGTGCGTCTGTCATACTGGTGTATGTCTGTCACCACCACCCATCCACAGACCCATCTCCATCCTACAAAGCGGAAATTCTGTACCCGTGAGATATTTCCACTCTTCCCTTATCTCCGCCCCTGGGAAGCAGTTCTACTTCTGGTTTCTGTGACTCTGTTGGAAGTACCTTATATTTGCTTTGTGGTTATTTTAGCTGACTTACCAGCATGTTGGCGCTCTCATCTTCTGCACATTGTGAAAAGTGCTGCTATGAGTGTGTTGATGGACAGATGTCTCCTTAGAGATCTCAATTTCAGTTCTTTTGGGTGTTTGCTCAGAAGAAATTTGTGTCCTTTTAAGAGATGTTTCTAGTAATGTATCATGATATACCAAATTGAAAAGCAGACCATAACACAACATGGTTTTTCTCTTTTTAGGGGGGAAAAAGCCATTTTCTATAAGTGGATGGAATAAATACTGTTTGGAATTAGAGAGAAGGCTGTCCCCTGGTCAGCAGGTCACCTTAGCTGATGACTTGACATTTGTTTCCTACTCATACTGTTCTCTTTGCCTTTGAAAGTTCCATGGGTGATAATTTCAGAAGTCCATAGAGGCATTAAGGAGCTTGACTTTCTAGTTTAATTACCCACGTGGAGAATCGCAGCTGTTACGGCGCAGACAGAGAGGAGTGACAGTGAGATGGACCATTGAGTCTGGCAGCTCCTAGCTGGAGAGCACGTCAGGAATACTTGTCTGTACTCAGAGTTAGACACTTGCTCACTGTCTTGGCCATGGTGAAAACGCGCAGAGTCCTTACTACTAGAACACCACTCACTGCCAAGGCCTTGCTCTGCCACAGTCAGCTAAGGGACCGGTCCTAACTGCAGGAAGTTCTTGAGCAAAATCTGTTACTTTGAAAGTTTGAGTGAGAAGTGCTTCGCTTTTAATATAATCATGATATAACTGCGTTTAGATGCAAAGTATTGCTTGTCGGATGTAATAGTGAACTGGGTGTAGTACAATGCACTAGCTCCCTTTCAACAAATATTTAGTGCAAAGCAGAGAAACTGACAGGAATGGAAGTGACTTCATGCTGTTATATTATAATTTTCTTAACGTGTGACTTTCATTCGTTTGTTTTTTGTGTTTGTTGTTTTTCGATACAGGGTTTCTCTGTGTAGCCCTAGCTGTCCTGGACACACTTTGTAGATCACGCTGGCCTTGAACTCACAGAGATCCTCCTGCCTCTGTCTCTCAGAGTGCTGGGATTACAGGCATGCACTACCACACCCAGCTATGTTAAGTTTTTTTGCTAAAGTTTTTTTTTTTCCCCCAAATGAAGTTATTTTGATTTGTTTTCTATTGCTGTGATACAGTGTGACCAAAATACAATACAACTTACAGGGGCAAAGGGTCCGTCATAAAGAAGCTAAGTTAGAAAGTCAAGTGGGACGCCCAAGGCAGGAACTGAATGAAGCAGAAACCACAGAGAAATGCTGCTTATTGGCTTGTTCCCTTGGCTTATTCAGCTGGCTTTACATAGCATAGGACCACTGCCTAGGGATGGTGCCGCCCAGAGTGGCTTGGGCCCTCCTGCGTCAATTAGCCATTACAGAAAAGCCTCATGGCCACACACCCAAAGGCCAGTCTGTCTAGGCTGTTAAGCTGAGGTTAAGCTCTTCCCAGGTCATTAAGTTTGTGACAAGCTGACAGCTGAGGCTGTGGTCCCTCTGCTTTAATGTTACTCTCGGCCCATCATTTTAGTTTCATCTTAATAATTGTGCCCTGTTAACTTCTTTCTTTACACAACTTTCTTTGTGTAACTTTCTTTACACAAAGCTACGTTCATTTGCCCTCCTGCTAATTGGATTGTGAAAATTTTAACAATGTAAAATGTCTTCTTTGGCGTTTTGTATGGGCATATTCTAGTAGTACCACTGTAACAACTTCTTAAGTATTAGTTTTTAGCCCACTAAAACTGATGAAATATATTTGGTATGAAAACTCCATTTTCCTAGAGTATATTAATATCAATAGAAGATACAAACTTCATTCTTAATAGAAACGCAGTTCTCTCTACCTTCTCCACTTCGGTTCTTTTATATTTTCCTGTCCAACTCACCTCTCTTTTACTATGTGAAACAGAAGAGGCCAGGGATATGTCCCTAAATACAGAGCACTTTCAACATAGGCATGGAGAGAATCAGATCCACAGCACCCCCTGAAAAGCACCGCGGGTGGGGACAGGGTGAATTCTAGAGCTTATTGGCTAGTTTGTTAGCTGATTCACTGAGATACCGTGTCTCATAAAGTCAGCCAGAGACACCTTACATTGACCTCTGGACTCCACGTGTGCACCCATACTCACACAAGTACATGCAAGTGCACGTACAGGCACACGTATGTGTGCACACTCACACACATGTAATAAAAAGCAACTAAACTAGTTTTTAAAGTACAAACCAAGGGTGGCGAGGGATAGAGGAGAAGGCTTATACTATGGAATCCAGAAAACAAAGTCAAGTTCCTGCTTGACCACTCCACACTGCGTGACTTTCCTTCCTTGCTTATAGTTCCCTCTGACTTGAAACAGTTGTCAAAGTTGTAAATACTGGACCCAAAGGTCGCATACAGAGCCACTGCTTAGTAAGACCTCACGAATGGGAGGCTGCTACTTTTGTACTCAGCATTTGGGTGACAGCCACAGGCTTTTCTGGTGGACATGGACACTGAATTGCCTTACTAGAAACATTCTCTGTAGGAAGAGCACACATCCCTACTCCAGGCTCCTAGGCTTGGTGCACATCTTCATGGGTGTGCATTTTAACTTCCAAGAATCGTTTGTGGTTGTGATGTAAGCATTTTTTTTTCCTGACCATTCCACCAGTGGCTGTTCCTTTTGGCCAGATCTCAGAGGGATGGCAGAGCAGGGCAGGCCAAACCATCTGCCGAGTTCATGACACAGAAGTGCAACACAGACATGAGTTAGGACGGTCGAGCAGTTTGCTTCCGAGGCTTGCTTACTCTAAAATGACTCAGCCTCAGCCGAAATAGTTTCATTAGTTTAGCATCCGTGTGTAGTTTTTACCCAAGTGTGAATCTTAAATACACACAAACTCAGTGGATCTCAGAGAAAATGAATGTTTGAAAGGGATTTGTAGGGAGGCAAGTAGGGGCTGGTTTATAAGGGTGGGAGGGTGGGAGGATTCTAGTCATTAATTCACTTTATATGTGTATGAGATTGAGGGGGAGGGGGAGAGAGAGGAGGGAGGGGCGGAGGGGAGAGGGAGTGAGAGACTGGGGGGGGAGTGGAGTAACATCAAGGAACAAGAGAAAACAATAACATAATTGCTCTTAATACTGATCTAATCATTTGTGTGACAGATTTCTAATCAGTAAGCCTTTTAGTGATGATAAATCTATACATTTTTCTTCAGGAGAAACTCAACCTAGCTGCAAATTAACTTCTAGCAAAAGGTGTTACATGGGGAAAAAAATCCTTTTATGAATAATGTCCTCAATATGTTTAATAGACAATAAATTCCAACAATATTAAAATATGACACAGGGAAGGTGGAGTGCAAACCACCAATTTAATGCTGTCCTAGGATGTATTTGATGGTCATGCGGTTTGTGAAGATGAAGGGCTGAGAGCTGTCGTGGAAGCCAACGGATCCTCTCTACATTGCATGCCCTGCAGTGTGCGTCACTTCCTGCCTTTGATTCTTGGGGAGGAAGTGGTACCTTCATTGCACAGCTAAGTGTAGCTACCTGCGATGATTGAGTCAGGGCCTGGGGGTTTGTTGCTAGCGGGAACTGCACAGTCTTTGCTGCCATGGAGCTCGCCTTCTAGGAGGGGATGGATGCTAGGGTCACTTATAGTTAGTCTGTACTCTGGGACAGCTAGGAGGAACCAGGGCTTGCTGTTCTCTTGCCCCGTCATATTTGGTTTTCAAGAAATATTTTCATTTCATCCACACTGTTATCCTCATTGGCATAACCTTGACCACTCAGAAGTAGCTTTTGATCTCTTTTTAGTATCAATGTATGATATACATATATATATATATATATATATATATGATACATTATATAGGATAATATATGATACCACACATGTTAGAGCTATAATGATGCCCCCCTGTGTTCCTTTATCTTGGAACAGCTTCTCTTCCCCTCTCCCTCTTTTCCTCCTCTCCTCCCCCCATCTTCTTTCACGCTTTCATTCTCTATTGAACTCTCTGTTTAGGGGTCTTTCTATTTTATTAAATTTTGCAAAGAATCAACTTTCAGTGCTACTGAGTTTTAAGTTGCATATCTACTTTATATGTCGTATATGCTCATATAATTTTTTCTGACTCCAGGGATTGTTGTTTTTTCCAATCTTGTTTCTTTCCCAACACATGCATTTAAAGGTGTAAGTTTTTCTACACCCCAGGAATGTCGTTGTATTGGACTTTCTGTGTAGTTCCATTCAAACACAACTGCCAGGGTGATTTGTCCTGTGATCTGCAGGTGTTGGGTGCAGGGTCGCAGATAAGACAGGTTAATCTGGTTTACTCCCACACATCTACTGTTGTTTTTGTTTACGTGTTTGCTCATTGTTGCTTTGGGGGGTTGTTTGTTTGTTTGTTTTTGTTTTTCTAGACAGGGTTTCTCTGTGTGTAGCCTTGGCTATCCTAGACTCAGTTTGTAGACCAGGCAGGCCTTGAACTCACAGCCTGCCTCTGCCTCCTGAGTGCTGGGATTAAAGGCGTGCATCACCACACCCAGCCATTGTTGCACTTTTAACTTACCTGTGTCCTTATATTTAAAGTGTCTCTTTAAAATATATGTATTTGTGTCTGTGTTTCTTCCTTTCTTTTCCTTCCTTCCTTTCTTTCTTCCTTCCTTCCTTCTTTCTTTCCTGTTAAATTGTTTGGGGGAAATCTTTGTATTTTAAGTCATTTACATTTAATGTGGTAACTGAAAACTGGGGTTATATTTTTCACCTTACTGTTCATTATGTCACGTTCTTTGTTTTTTGATTTCTTTTTTAACAAGATAATTGAGCATTACCTTGTCTTCTCTGCTAGCTCTTTAGTAATACTTTCATACCATTCCTTTAGCTCTTCAGTAATACTTTCATACCATTCCTTTAGCTCTTTAGTAATACTTTCATACCACTCCTTTGGTAGCTCCCTAGCGGTTACAGTATTACATCCATCAGGGCTCTCAAAAGGAACAGATAGCAGTGCTCCTCAAACTTCCTAAGATTGCAGACCTTTAATATGTTTCCTCTTGTTGTGGTGACCCCCATCCATGAAATTATTTTCATTGCTACTTCACAACCATAATTTTGTTACAAATTGTACTTTTCTGTGGGTTTTTTTTTTGTTTTTTGTTTTTGTTTGTTTTTTTATGGTCATAGGTGACCCCTGTGAAAGAGTTGTTTGAACTGGGAGGGGTCATGACCCACTGGTTGAGAACCACTGGCTTTCAGTCTGGCATCTGGCTGTTCTAACAGTGTCTCCCAGTGGAAAGGCCAAGGATCCAGTAGTTGTTCAGCTAAGTGTCTCTCAGGAGACCCAGTCTGGCAGTGGAGTCCTGGGGGATTCTCGGAGAGCTAGCTACTGAACTCTTCAGTGTTGGAGTCACAAAGGAATAGGTGAACAACAGTGAAGGAATGCCTCAGCAGCAGAGAAGATGAGCTTGCCAACAAGAGTAAGGGCAAGCAGGCAAAAAGCGGAAGCTTCCTTCTTCCGTCTCCTTTTATGTAGGTTGTTACTAGAAAATGTGGCCCAGGTTAGGTGGGTCTTGACTTCTCAAATAATCTGACCAAGAAAGGCCTGGGTGGTGCATACATTTAGTCGCAGCACTCAAGAGAACTCTGTGAGTTCGAGGCCAGCCTAGTCTACAAAGTGAGTCCAAGAGAGTCAGAACTACACAGAGAAACCCTGTCTCTTGAAAAAACAAACAAACAAACAAAAAACAAAAAAAAAAGAAAGAAAAGAAAGCTTAATTTAAATAGTCAATAGACTCAGTGCTATAGTTAGTTGTTTTTTTGTATAGTCATGTGTTTACCCATTTTGATGCTTGTTCTTTCTGCAATTCAGTACTTCGGACTAGAATCAGTCTTCTTTTGGTCTGAAAACACTGGTGTTTGTGGGGTGGATTAGCTGGCAATGAGTTCTAGTTTTTTGCTTGTCTCAAAACATCTGCTTCATTACCCTAGAGATAAAGTCCTGTTTCCTCTACTGTCTATTATTTGAGCTGCACAACCAACTCAGTTTTATTGGTTCTTTGAGGATGTTACTCCTTTATTCTTCTCTGGCCAACTTCCTTTTCTTGCTTTTTCTTCCTTCCTGTCCCCCCCACCGCACCCCCGGCACTTTCTTCCTTCTTCCTCAGGGGTGATGACTGGACTCAGGCCTCTAATCAAATATGGTAAAGGTTCTTCCACTAAGCTATGCTGTAGCTCCCCTTTGGTTAGTTTTAAGACTTCTCGCTCTCTCTTTTTAAAATTAATTTATTCAGATTACATCCCAGTTGTTATCTCCTCACTTGTATCCTCCTATTTCGCCCTCCCTCCCCTCTTTCACCCTATTCCTTTCCCCTCCCCTAGGTCTATGACAGAAGAGGACCTCCTCCCCCACCATATGGTCACAGCCTATCAAGTCTCAGCCTGGTAGCCTGCTTATCCTTTCTCTGAGTGCCATCGGGCCTCCCCACCAAGGGGAAATGGTCAAATAGAGGGCACCAGAGTTCATGTCAGAATCATTCCCCACTCTCTATACAACTATGGAAAGTGTCCTGTCCATTGGCTAGATGTGAGTAGGGGTTCAATGTTTACTGCATGTGTTGTCCTTGGTTGGTGCAGTAGTTTGAGCAGACGCCCCTGGGTCTAGGTCCACTCATCATGATGTTCTTCTTGTGGGATTCTAGGACCCTCTGGATCCTTGTATTTCCCCCTTAAACCCGCTTGAGCGATGCATACCTGTAGATGGATTGAGACAGGAGGCCACACATGTCCATAGCCTAACACCAGCTGGAAAATAAAGCCAGAAGGCCACTCGTGTCCACAACCTGACACCAGCTGAACAATTAAAGTCAGAAGGCCACTCATGCCCACAGCCTGACACCAGCTGGCCAATTAAAGCCAGGAGGCCACT
>OU015750.1:75495611-75506421 GCA_907169655.1 Acomys percivali
AAGCCAGGAGGCCACTCGTGTCCACAGCCTGACACCACCTGGGCAATAAAGCTAGGACTTGTCTCCACAATACTTTTTCTCTGTGTGCTTTTGGGTCTTGGCATTTGCACTATTTTATTTCATGCTTCTTGGCACTTTTCTAAACTTCCGAAATTTGTGGGCTAATGTTTTCAGCAGCTTTTGGATATTTTTATCCACTTCTTTGAGCTATTTCTTGTGTTATGTGTTTGCTTGCCTTTCTTCTGGAAATATATGAATACATATCCTAGGGCTTTTAACTAGGGTCCCATATGTCTCCTATGCCTTTAAATTTTTTCCTCTTTTTTTTTTTGTTCTTATTTTGTTTCTGTGCCTAATTTTAAATACTTTATTTACTCTTCCGTTTTGTTTTTTACTTCACCAACACTATGTTCTGTGGTGTTCAGTGTGCTCTTAAGCCCATTTTTATTTTCAAGTATGGTGTCTGTCAGGTGTATGTATGTTTTTAAGACTCCGACTCTGTTAAAATTGTTAGTTTTCATTCATTCCCCAACCCCCCATCTTTTCCTGTTTCCTTTATCTTACGTGTAGTCGTTTTAAAGTTGGCGTCTTAAAGACTCCAACCTCTGGGTTGTGTGTGCATTGGCTTTTCTTCCTGGGTTGACCCCTCTTCAGTGGCTCACTCACCTCAACTCTTTTCCAGGCTTCATAACTCTTCATTATACACAAAGCATTGTGCGTTTCAGAATTATATTAGGACTAACAGTCACTTTGCTTTCTCTCACAGAGCATGTAGGTCAAAAGGCTGCCGGTGTCAGCATCTGCAGCTTGGGTTGAGCTCATCTGTCTGCTTTGTCCTTGACTCGGTTGTGGCCGTCCTTGACTTTGATGGAGAGTCTGGAAGACTTACCTCTTGATCCCTTAAACACTATGGAAGTTTTTTTTTTTGTCCACATTTCGGAGTTTTGAGATTTATCTTTTTATTCTTTAGCTCCAAACTTTATTAAATCCCTAGTGTATTGAATTGCTTGTGTGTGTGTGTGTGTGTGTGTGTGTGTGTTGGTATATGCATGTTCTGTATGTGTGCTTTGAGACGTGTATGTAAATATGTGTCTGTGTGGAAGCTAGAGGTCACCACAGAGTGTTTTCCTCAGTCTTTTTCCAGCTTATTCTTTAGACAGTCTCTCAGTGACCCCGGAGCTCATGGACTCAGCTAACCTGCCTAGCCAATGAGGTCCAGGTACCCATTTGTCTCCACTACCAAGCACTCTAGTTACAGATGTGTCCTGTGGTACCCAGATTTTTTTGTGGATGCTGGCGATCCAAACTCAGGTTCCCATGCTTGATGAGACATCTCCCCAGCTTCAGTAACATCTTTAGAGTGAGGCCTTTTATACGTTAAGTCCAAGCTCTTTTGCCTAATGAGGCTTTAACTGAGAAGGACATGTGGGCGTTACCTGGCATCAGTTTTCACCCTGCCATCCAAGCATGCCCCATCCAGGCTCCCATAGAACCCAACCTAGTCTTCAGCAAGTGTACTATGGGAGAAACTTCAGCCATATTGTCTGAGGTTCCTTCAAGTTTCCAACCTATGCAGTTAGCACAGCACATACTCCACTGGTTTCACTTCTCCCAAATAGGCCTTCATGTAGGCAGAATATCTCTACTTTATGCCAGGTAGGGCCTGACCTAATGATCAACAGCAATCCAGAGTTTTAAAATTTCCTTCTCTAGAATTTTATTTATTTTACTTTAGAGATGTGCAAATTTTGCCTTTTTTGAAGTGGCATCTTTTTAATTGAAAAAATTATATGCATGTGTGTGTATCACAGTTCCCCTCCTCCACCTCCTGCCAGATCCCTGTGACCTCACCCACCTTCTTTCTTTTTCTCTCCTTAGAAATCAAACAAGAAAAACTGTAATTTTAAAAAAGACAGGAAACACACAAACACGGGGGGGGGGGGGGCATTAAAAAAACAAAATTGGAAACCGTACCATAGAAGCAGAAGGCCCGTGAGACAAGTGCTGCCCAAACAAAGCATCTTAGGGCGGCTACTGCAGTGACGAAACACCGTGACCAAAACTAACTTGGGGAGGAAAGGGTTTATTTCCACATCAGAGTTTATCATCAAAAGCAGTGAGGGTAGGAACTCAAGCAGGGCAGGAACCTGGAGGCAGGAGCTGACACAGAGGCCATGGAGGGTGCTGTTTACTGGCTTGCTCCCCATGGCTTGCTCAGCCTGCTTTCTTACAGAACCCAGGTCCACCAGCCCAGGGATGGCCCTGCCCACCATAGGCTGGACCCTCCCCCATTGATCACTGACTGAGCAGATGTCATACAGCTGGGGCTCATGGAGGCATTTCCTCCAATGAGGCTCCTTCCTCTCTGATGACTCCAGCTTGTCTTCAGTTGACACAAAACCAGCCAGCACAATATGAAACAAAAAGTCTGCAAATTGTATGATGGGCACCTACCGTTAGGCATGGGACCTACTCTTAAGTGTAGTTAATGTGCCTAGTGAGACTCCATTGGGGTCTTTTCTCTAGAATTTTAGTTCAGTAATATTATTGTTGCTTTTCATCAATGTCCAAAAATATATACAATGCAGTTCGTGTGTGTGCCCCTTCCCACTCACTTGTTACTTTTCCTGTTGCTGTGAGTGGGACACCTGACAGAAACAACCCAAGAGAAGAAAGGCTTGTGTGGACTCAGGGCCGGGGAGGGGAGTTGTACGCCGTCACAGGTATGAAAGTCCGTGGTCGTCGGCCAGGGAGGGGAGTTGTACACCGTCACAGTTATGAAGGTCCGTGATTGTCGGCCAGGGAGGGGAGTTGTACACCGTCACAGTTATGAAGGTCCGTGGTGGTCGCCGGGGAGGGGAGTTGTACGACGTCACAGGTATGAAAGTCTGTGGTCGTCGGCCAGGGAGGGGAGTTGTACGCCGTCACAGGTATGAAGGTCCGTGGTCATCGGTTCTTTGTTCAACAGTGATGTTACCTGATGTTACCTGAAGAAAGCGAAGTTTTGTTTCTTTTCCTAAACTATTCTTTTTTATTGGAAGCATCCACTCATCTGTGAACAATGACCTTTAAGACATAAATGAGAAATTGTAAGTTATGACTTCCCTTGATATGACCTTTTTTCCCATTTAGGATGGAATTATCTATATTTCTTTAAAAGGTATAAATATTTTGTATAGTTGGAATTTTGTTTAATAGTCTGCAGATGTTTATCTAAAGAGCCAAATGAGTTGGGGTTTTTTGGGTTGAATTTGGACATTTATTCTCCTTAAAAGTAAGCCACTTAAGGAAGATACAGGAGCTTCAACACTCAGACAGATGTGTTTTTGACTAATGTTTAACTTATTTTAAAATATGAGAAATATCAAGTAAATATACTACTGGTGCTTTGCCTTCCACCCCAGTTCTGCTAGTTCTATCTTTCAGCTGTGATTTAAATAGAATAGTTTCTGTACTGTCCTTTTCCTTATGTAATCTTTTTTAAATGTATCTTCAAATGGTCATTTGTTGGTATTTTAGTCTATGTTCTTTCATTCTGATTTTATTTCTGAATAAAGATTCTCTTTTTCATGTGTTGATCTCAAGCAGATTCTACTGGGGTCTAGAATGTTTATCTTTACATTTCTTCTAAATGTGTCCAAATGAAGTAATAAATTGATATCGTCGCCTGCTTAATATTATGTGTGTGGAACCCCTTAAATGGGACCTAAGCTGTGTCACCTTGAAAGCCATAGGAGATATCCAAACTCTGGTCCTTCTGTGTCGTAGGCTTTCCGAGCGTCAAGCACAGACTCGTGTGCGTTCAGAAGTGGTTTCGCACCCTTCCAGCCAAAGTTAGCGTGCAGGAGCACAACCATGGGCATGGGAAATTTCTTCCTGTAATTGACCTTTAGTCACTGTTTCTGTCACTTAATCGGGACCCCATTCGATCAGGCTGTTGCCCAGATGACCCTGCTCAATGCTTTGTGTATCTTAAGACAGAGACAAGACAAAGGAGCAAAACCCACAAACAACCCAAAAAGCTAAAACCAAACTGTTCAGAGTTTTCATGTTTAAGCTTTCTGTCACACACACATTTACGCATTTCTGGTAGATGGTTGGAAACAAGGCGTTTTTCAAAAGATGAGGTCAGTAGGTGGAGGATGAGTTAAGTGTTAGGGTCAGAGCATCTGGGGCGTCTAGGGTATGCAGTCACTTAAGCACTAAATCCTAATAGCATACTAGATTCTGGAGTGGAAGCCAGTGGGATAGTTTTTAACTTGGGCACTGGAGTTAATGCAAACAGAAGTTAACTGCACATCCAGGGTTTCATGACTGAGAAAGTAAATTTGTACATTTTGTCTTTTTCGCCCACCCCCACCCCCGTAGGTACAAGAAGGCATTTGAGTCTGAGCCAACCCTGCAATCGGGGATTAATTACGCGGTCCTCTTGCTGGCAGCTGGGCAGCAGTTTGAATCTTCCTTCGAGCTTCGGAAAGTTGGTAACTGCAGCTTGATTTTTTTTTTTTTTTTAAAGGAAATCAAGAAACTAGACCCAAAGTTGGTGCAAGGGAAACTTTGAGCTTTTCATTATATCTCATCTAAATTTCAGGGGCCGTGCCCCAGGGAGGGGTATCAGATCCCCTGGGGGGAGGGGTCAGAATTTCGTAATGTTGTACAGAATTCTAGTATTGGGTTATAATTCACATTTTCATTTCATCTTATTTTTTTTCTTTAAGTCATTGGTTCACATTGTTACAGCTCAATCTCACATTGAGGGTGCTTATTCTTCATTCAGTGCCCAGTTTTAAGGCCCTGTGTTCCTGCTTTCAAAAGAAAAAAAAAAAAAAAGGGACCACTGGGTGGGTACAGCGATGCAAACCTGTAAGCCAGCACTTAGGAGGTGGGGATAAGAGGACCAGGAGTTTAAGATCATCCTCAGCTACATAGTGAATTCAAGGATAGCCTGGGCTACACGAGACTGTGTCGCAGGACAGCAACAAAACTAAAACAGAAGGAAGGGAAGGAAAGACAGAGAGAGGGAAAGGGGAAAGATGAACGGACGGACAGCAGGCTGCCCGGCTGACTTCTAGGTTTTTTTCTTGTTGTTATTTATGGCCTCAAACACAGCTGCCCCTGTGATTTCTTGGTGGTTGGGGAGAAGCCTGCAAGGCCCCCTAGAATCTCAGTAAAGTAGTTGACACTCTTGGTGGTAACTCGTCCCCTCAGGCTGCTTTTGCGTTGTTGCCCCGATAGAGCGTGCTGCTCCCTCCTTAATCCGCAGCATGGTTTCATCTGCTGGTCTTCTTCCAGAGTTTAGGAAAATTACGAGTCACATCCTTGTGAACCAGTTTTGAGTGATTTAGGCTTTGATAGTATTTTTTAATGAGTTTTGATTTATGCTTTGGTAGCATTTTTTTTATTGTTAATGTCTAGATCCTGGCAGACCTTCTGTGGTGGCCAGACTTTGTTTTGTTCTGGTGAATGGCTGAGCCCTTCCTTAGAGACCTTCTGAGCTCTTGGAGGAATTATTGCCGTAGCTACTGAAGTCTTTGGCTTTATTTTCACAAGAGGAAAAAAAAAACACTTAATGCTAATTAAATTATTCATTATAAAAGGAACATTCTTAATATTTTAAACCTGAAAATTGTTTAGCTGTTTCTAAGGAAAAATAAATCCCATGCTTTAAAAAAACAATTTCCACCATGTGCTGTGCTAAGATATTTTGAAGGCAGAGTCCCCAGCTCAAGGAATGATGCAATCTAGTGGCGGGTTATGCTGGCGGTAGACCAGAAAGCCCCACTTGACCTTATGTGTGTGTTAGTTGGATCACTCTCCACCTTTCGCCTAAAATCAAGTGAGATAGGTTTTTTTGTTGTTGTTGATAAAAACAATCACAGAAAAGTAGACATCAACTTGTGCCTCTTAGAAATGACACTAAAGTGGTAAATCTTAATTTAAAAACTCTGTCATAGCCCAAGCTCCCCCTGTGTCAGTGGTCCGAACATTTTTGCTGCTGTCCCCCGGAACACAAATGAAGTTTTGTTGGAGTCCTTTAGTCCTCGTGGGATCTGACACTGGTTTGCATCTGTAGGTCAAGCAGTAACAGTGGTTTGGAAGTGGACTTAACTCTCTGTCTTATTTTTAAGTGGGGTGTAGATGAGACCAGTCAACACTCTGAGGTGGGGAGAACTATAATGTCACCTCACAAGGTAAACAGTGTGTTCTGGACCAAGAAGAGAGAGCTCCTAAGACATGTTCAGCAAGCATGTAGAGACAGGAAATTGACTTTACATTTTGAAGACTGGTCTGGGGAGATGACTCAATTGGTAAAGTACACATGCCATGCATCAGGAAAACTTTTATTTTGACCCCCTGCCCCCAGCCGCCCACCCACAGGCAAAAGCTTGATGTAATGGGCCATTTGGAGTTCTCTGTGTTAGGAAGGGAGACATAGGAGTGATTCCTGGGGCGCCCTCTGTAGACAGCATAGCCTGCACGGTGAGTTCTAGGCCAGCAAGAGACTCCAACTCAGAAACAAACAAATGCTAAGATGCATGGCACCCAAGGAACCACAGTGGAGGTTGACTGCTGGCCTCATATGCATTTCTGTACACAGACCGCCCCCCTCCACATAGATGCACCCTTCTCATACACAGAGACACCCACACACACAAAATTAAATTATTTAAATTTGGGAATTTCACCATATATCAAGACTCACGTTATGACTTGAAGGTGAATTTTAGCTGCTATAAGAGGTAAGTTTTAGGCGTATACAATGCTCTCTCTTGTACACCATAAATTGTATACCTGCAAAATGGTATTTAGCTTTCTAGGTTATATTTGATTTTGTCATAAGTGATGCCAGTCAAATCTGGGTTGACCTAAAATTAAATTTTATGTAGTAAGATTGGATTATGTATATATTTTCAATTAAAAATGGTTTGGGCAAATAAATTCATAAGCTAATATAACAACAACATTAAGTAGTATATAAGGAAAAGAAGGTTTGATTTATTTTAGAGATTTTTTGTATTTATTTCATAACTCTCTAATCAAAAACTTTTAAATTTATGTCCTCTTCCATTCATCGGGTTGTCACCCTCAAACATGAATACGTCTGAACGGCTCAACCGTTGTAATAGCCGTATTTGTTTTCATTATGTCCTTTCCTTGCTTTTATGAAGGAAAATCTTGAAACTTAAAGTATGGCAAGAAAAGTCACTAACCCTGACGCTTTCTTGGCATCCTAACTTTAAAATCCCTAATGTAAGAAGTAACTCCCAACTGTCATGATCTGTAGCCAAGGGCTCTGTTAGTCCATTTTCTGTCTCTACAACGAAAAGTCAGAGGATGATTACTTTGCCGAGATCACAGGGTCAGAGGCGCAAAGCCTGAGGGCTTGGAGTTCCCCCGACCGTGTCCTCGCAGGTCTCCTGCTGTAACTCATGGAGGATGTCAAGAGGGAGCGGTCACGTGATTGCGCAGAAATGTAGGTGTGATTCAGTGACTAGACTTGCTCTTTTTTTGTGTCACACCTCACTCACAGGAGCTAAAGAGGGCCCCATTAGAACTGCCTGGATCCCTTCTGAAGACTAGCTAACCATCTCCCGTAGACTCTGGTTATTAACGGCTCTCACACTTCCCAGTACACTTCACTAAGCCCTCAAGCTTAGTGATACAGACATTCAATCCGCGTCCAAACCATCACAGACTCTTGATTATAGTCATGGGTTTGTTTAATGTTGCACTAATTGCTTCTTAGGTCTTAATTTTTGGATAATAATTGATGGTTCAAATACTTAAAACTAGCATTTAAAACATGGGACTGCATCTTAAATAATCTTTTTCAGTTTCCTCATCTTTAAAATTAATATTCTAGCATTATCTAAATGAAAAATAGTTTCTCACATCGTCTGTGGGATTTTAAACTGTGGTATATTTTATGGAGGGTCCAAGTTACTGTTTGGGTCCACAACAGTGATGATGATGCTGTAGGGAAAAGAACCTTGTGTTTGGAAAAGCGATCAATTGCTATTTTAATCTCATTTTCTCTGAACGCTAAAATTATGGGCCAGGGCCAGGACTGTAGCTCAGGTTCGTAGGGAGCTTGTCTGACATGCAGGAAACCCTGGGTTCAAATCCCCAGCATCACCACATAAATGGCCTGGTGGTTACACCTGTGACCCTAGCATCCAGAATTGGAGGCAGGAGGATCAGACGGTCAGTGCCAGCCTTGGCTGCCGTTGAGAACACCGCCCTCTCTGCTTTAAAAAGCCCAAACCAAACAAGAACAAGCAAAACCCCCAAACAAAATATAAGTAATGAAATACAATAAAGTTATTACTGAATATAAAAATCTTTGTGTCCATGAAGATAAGAATAAAAACATTAAATGGAAACAAAGTGTGTTACCAGCCACAAAGAACTCCCTTGTCCCTTCCAGAGGCGGCCGCTGTCTCAGAAGGGCAGAGCAATGAAGGCGTAGGTTAAATAAGAAACTAAGCTGGTTTAACCCGTGCTGACGCAGTTCTCCACTTGCGGATTGTTACAGACACTTTCACTCCCAAGGAGGATGCGTTCTTCTGGAGAGTCCTGATTAATAAAGCTGTTGATGACAGTGCTGTCACAGTAATTTGCTGTGGCAAGGGCTTTCAGTTAGAACCAAAACCATTAAGGGAAGACCCTTACTAAAGAGCAGACATCGTGCCACACTTATGTGGTGCCTGAACTACTGCCCCCCCCCCCACAAAACTGCCCATCACAAAGGAAAAAAACGTGCATGCATGTGGTGCACAGATGTGTGTGTAGGCAGGACGCCCATGCACATAACAAATAAGCAAATTAATAAATCCTCAAAAACAAGTAAAAGAACAGATGTGTCTGTGGAAAGGGAAGGAGCCTGCAACGTGACCAAGCTCACATCACTGTTGTAAGTGGTTACCACAGTTGCATGGTTCTCTTAATCTGACGAAGCCATAATGTCTGTATTCTCACCTGAAATGTTGCCCTGTAAGCGTAAGGCCTAATATCCACCCAGTAGCAATCGGGAGTGCTAATGAAATAAGTTAAGCAATACTATGAAATGCCAGTGGACAGGCCCAGAATAAAAGGACGTTCTACAAGACGGCACCTAAAAAGCAAATGGGAATAAAAACATAGCTGGGTTAGGTAGATTAAAAGATATTTGGGGTCAGAGTCATATCTACCAAATGAAGTTAAATGGCCCTTTGTTGGACCTTGGTTGTGGGAAAAAAAACCCTATGGGGGACATTAAAGATGATAATTAGAGGGTTTATTTTAGTCAGGACAAGCTAATATATAACATGAGGGAATTACAGTTCTAATAGGGAGAGATTTATAGGGGGATTTTAAAGATTCCTCATAATTTGTAAACATGGAATGTATCTGTGATTTATTTAGTTTTAAATGGTTCAGCAAAAATAATTAAGCCGGAGTGTTAACAAAAGTGTTAACAGTTGTCATAAACTGGCCAATGGATGTGCGGCCTCCAACGTCCTCCGCCAATGGCCAGTTTGGTGCATATTTCTGTACATATATGTACATGAACATGCTTTGCTCCCTGTGTATGTTGGGCATTGTGCATGTTAATCCAGTGCTCTACCTCTGAGCTGCACTCCCCACCCTGCAATTAATAGTACATTTTCCAATTGCGTATGCTAGATATTCTTCATAACAGAAAGCCATTTAGGAAGCTACCAGCTCTCTCTGGACTTTGTTCTCCTCACTGCGGTAGGACGTAGCCCCTCTTGCCCGTTGTGTTGTGTGGATTGAAACAGCCAGCAATTTTTAGTGTGCTCACTGCTAGGCAACTAATGAGTGTCTGCTCAGAGCTCTGTGTCCTCCTTTCTCCACTAAAATAGCCTTGAGTTAGCAGCCACCGGGTGAAAATACTATGATAAAAACACTACTATTGAAAACTCTGTTCAGAGTTTCAAGTCAAGCAGTTCTAACAAGAGCTGGGGGGAAAAACTCAAACTACATAAGCAGGCAAGTTGATGAAAGAAAAGAAATTATTTAAAATAACAAGAAAAAAAACACTTACTGTTCATAACTTTAGCCAAAATTTTTTACATAGACAAAATTTGCTTTATTGGTAAGGACTTGGTAAAATTATAGTTGGTGTGGTTACATCAGCAACCACACACCCGTGATCCCAGCGTAGAGCCCAGTATAATATTACTTCAAAGCTCAGCTCTCTGGACATATTCTAGATTCAGTTTTATATACTAATATCTTTAGTTTCATAATATATAAATGAGTATAAGAAAAAAATCCCCTAAATATAAAAACTCTGGAGGAATAGGAAGATGGCTCGGTCAGTAAAGTGCTTGCCTTGCAAACATGACAACCTGAGTTCACTTCCCAGAAGCTACGTTAAACAACAGAAAATACAATAAGCTGGGTGAAGGTGGTGGTGCGCACCTCGAAACCCAGCACTCAGGAAGCAGAGGCAGGCTGATCTCTGAGTTTGAGGCCAGCCTGGTCTACAGAGAGAGTTCTAGGGCAGGCAGGACTACACAGAGAAACTCTGTCCCAGAAAACCAATAAAACAAACAAAAATTGTCGAAGCTGAGATGCCAGTGTGTTCGTACGATCTTCCTACTGAGAAGGCAAAGACAGATGGCTCTGCCGGGCTTGCTGCCCAAACGCCTGGCGTAGTCAGCGATTTTCATCACCTGAGTAATAACACCGCAGGTTGTTCTTCATCCTCCACATACATGCACCATATGCATGTGCCTGTGCATGCATGCACCCAAACACACACTCTCTCTCTCTCTCTCTCTCTCTCTCTCTCTCTCTCTCT
>OU015750.1:75506521-75517393 GCA_907169655.1 Acomys percivali
TCTCTCTCTCTCTCTCTCTCACACACACACACACACACACACACACACACACACACGTAAGAGTCATGGTCTTAACACCAGTCTTAAAAGTCTAATAGTTTCGTGTAAAAACAGGTTTCGTGCATCATGTTTGAACAACATTACAAATGCTCATCTGCAAAACAAACACAGACAAGAAAAGATGGTTGATCACAGGGGCTTAAAAAGTGGGCGCCGGGGTCAGTGTTCTCATGGCTCACACCGATGGTCCCCACACTAGTAAGTAAAAACAGGACGAGTATGGACTTGAGGCCAGTCTGGGCTACACAGTAAGATCATGTCTCAACAAAAATAAAATAAAACAAGATCAGTAATGCTGAGTGGCCGTGGTAAGTTTCATAACTGCCAAGGGAACGGACAGTGGTATTTTGAGTTAGCTTTGACTGACGCAAAATGAATAGTCTCCAAAAAAATAAATAAATAAACTCTTGGAACTTCATGATGAGAAGATAGCTGAGTAAGTGCACAAAGCGAGGTCCACAAGAACGTAATGAAACATGGCTGTCCATCTGGGTTTGGGTAGATAGGTTATGACACACTCATATGCTAAAATACTGTTTCTTATTAAAGATAGTACATGTTGAGGCTGGTGAGAGAGCAGTAGGTAAGAGCACTTGCCACAAAGACTGGATGTGATCTTCAGATTCCACGTTGCTAACGAAAACAGCCAACTCTGGTTTTGCCCTCTGACCTCTACTGTGGCATGAGCATGACCGTGGCATGACCATCCTACACACACAGACAGGCACACACACACACACACACACACACACACACACACACACACGCACGCACGCACGCACGCATGCAAATAAATGTAAAAAATAACTTTAAAAGCATTTTTGTCCAAATGTTGAGAGGCTGGTATCGCGATCATCCAACAGATTTCTGCTATGGTTAAAACCAAGTATCACTACCTTAGAATGACCTTCTGGGTGCAAAAGTGATGAAATTTCATTTTTATTGTTGTTTTACGTCTGTTCGTTTTTGTAGTCATTTAAAACTTTGACAGCTGGACTTTCTGTTAGATTGCATCTGGACTGCACTGTTTTTCTAGAAGTGTGACATAATGAAAAGTTGTTTGTTTTCAACCAAGGTTGGTAGACATGTTTCTAGCATCTTATTTTCTCCTGCCTACTTTTTAAACATTTTTTGTTATGTCCAGATCAAAGATCTGTGGTGTGTTTCCATGTGTAGGTGCAACTGTTTCTAACTTGTGAAATTTTCTGTTGTCAGTGTTAATTTAATTTAATTAAAACTGCCTTTTTAATTTATCCTCACAAAATGTGAACAATGCCCAATTGCTCATTTTCTCCTGAAGAACTTATGGTTTAAGTAAATTATGTAGTTTTTAAAAGAAACTTAAAAGGTTTTGTTTTAGTTATAATTTTCAAAAGGATAAAATTATTAACTCTCAAGAAATATTAAATAAACATAGGTAAATGATTTTTATCTACTACTTTAATGTGGAAACCTTAAATAAGTTTCTTTGTCTCTTAGGAGGCAGAGGCAGGTGGTTTCTTGAGTCCAAGACCAGCCTGGTCTACAGAGCAAGTTCTAAGACAGCCAGGGCTGCACCGAGACGCCCTGTCTTGGGAAAGCAAAACAATGAAAACAACAAATTAAAACCAAGCCAAAATGAAAGATTATATATCTGAGTCAAAGACTGTATTAAGAAGTGATAAAATGACTTCACAAGAAATATTAGCATCAGATTTCTACATTTAATTATTTTGAAGCTGGTTTATGGTCCAACAGGCCACAAATCCTGGGGATTATATGTTCCACTCGACAGGAATTATTTGTTTGTTAACTGGACAAAAATTTACAAGTTAATAAGTAAAATTTATTAATGAACCTTTAACATCATCTACCACTGAGCTATTTCCTCACCCCACCCCTGCACTTTCTTCTTATTCTGTGACTGTCTCACTAAGTTGCCCAGGGTGGTCTTGAGTCAGCTATGTAGCCCAGGCAAACCTTAAAAGTTTGGCCACTTCCACAAAAGCTGGGATTATAGGCATGTGCAACTAGATCTGGTCTCAAATAATTTTCAATGTAATGGATATTAGTAGCATTAAGCCATTGTGCAAGGATATATGTTCTAAGCAAATCAAAATGATGAACAAATAATGCAAGACAGTTGTAATAAAAAAGTTGGCGAATTCACAGGATTATCAAGCCTTGTTAGTCAGTGACGCAATAGGCTGGGGACGTAGCTGCTCGAATGTGTGCCTCACATGTGCAAATCCTTTCTAGCATAACAGAGAAATGACATGAGACAGTGCTTTCTATAGTCTCTGGCTTTATAGGTTCATATTTATGATAACACATAACATGTGTGTAATATATATGCACGCTACACACAAACGCACATCTGTACTTAAGTTACTGATAGATTTTTCAACCTACAAAACACAAGAAAATTCCCTTTCAAATTATGTCATAATACATGGCATAACAAGAAAAGACATATGTGTACAACAATGTGCTGGGTTTTCTCATCTTATATACATGTACAGGTACATGAAAATTCTAGACTGTGGTACATACATGACTGTTGAGATTTTCAGTTAAAGACTTTTTTTTTTTTTGCTGGGGCTGGAGAGATGGTTCAGCAGTTAAGAAGACTTGTTCTTGCAGAGGCCCCAGGTTCAGTTCCCGGCACCCACACTTGGACTCACAACCATCTGTAACTCCAGTTCCAGAGGATCTGCCGCTCTCTCCTGACTTCTGAGGACATCAGGCATGCACATGCAGGCAAAAACACACATACACATAAAAGTAAACAAGATAAAAACAAACACAATTTTAAAAGATGTTTACTTTCCTCTGTATATATTTTTGTTTAGTAAGACACTATATCCTTACAGTGAGTTTAAACCATAGTAGTAATCAGAAACTTGAGGCTATTTTGATCTCTAAGGGCAATGAAATCTTAATTTCACGTCTCAATGAAAAGTCAGCTCTGCCTGTCTGCGGGGTAACGCTGTGCTTCCTGTTCATCTAGGAGTGAAACTGAGCAGCCTTCTGGGTAAAAAAGGGAACTTGGAGAAACTCCAGAGCTACTGGGAGGTTGGATTCTTTCTGGGAGCCAGTGTCCTGGCCAATGACCACCTGAGAGTCATTCAAGCCTCCGAAAAGCTATTCAAACTGAAGACGCCAGCATGGTAACAGTCAATACCATTACGTCTAATAAATAGCCACGTACTGTTCCTGAATTTTATAACTTATAGTACATTTTATTTATTTTTAGGCTAATGCCAGAATCTATAGGAAAAATAGGATTTTCATGAAGAAAGCCTATTGCATTAAAAAGTTCTGGTGACTTTGGTCAAGTCACTTAAGCATTCCTATGTGTTGGACAGCCCACTGGGCCACCTCGACCAGTGTCAGTCACATGAACTGCAGAGGCCGCACATCCTGTGCCTTCCAGTCTGACCCACAGGCCGGATCTCAGGCCACATACTCATCCCAGCCTCTCTGGGCTCAGTTCCAAGCACCACGTGCGCTTTGTTTCCTTCATGATCCGGTCTCAGTTTGGGAATTCCCGTTTTTGGTTTTCATTGCCGCTCACTCCTAGTGTAATAGGCACACGGGAGCATTTCCGATGTGTGTGCTTTTTAAGTTTGAGGCTACTTTTGGAAGGTATCCAAGTCTCATTATTGTTGTGTAGTAGGAGAGAGAAAAATCCCTTCTGCATTTGAGACCTATTTTTAAAAGATAATGCTAATTTCTATCCTGCAACACGTGTGGTGACTGACCATCGAGGGTAAAGGTATGACAAAATTAACAGCCATGCAGAGAAGGGCCCCCTCCTTGCACAGGTCTGAGTCCAGGCTCTCACTGTCTGCATCCCAGGAGCCGACGGCCATGGTGGCTTCTTACAGGACTTCTTCATCTTCAGGTCTTTAACTAGTCCTTGCCCACGGCATCCTTGCAGCGTGGTCTTTATAAAATCCAGGCCGACCTTTGTTCCTCATAGAAAGCCCTAAGTCAATACAGTTTAGTAGTCATTAGAGCTGAGGAGAAAGCCCATCTCCTTGGTTTGCCAAGCAAGGTTCACCCCAGCCCTCCCAGACTCGCTCTAGCTCGGCTCCGGCATTCACGATGCTCTCTGTGTGTAAAGAGCAAGCCTCAGTGTGCTTCACCTTTGAGTTCAGCACTTGCCTAAAGATGCCTTTTCCAGCCTCTTGTTCATGCACCTTGGAGAATTCCCAACACATCACATGTCCTAAGTCAGATACTAACTTCAAATTCTCGTGATGGCCATCCCCCCTCCCACCCCACCCTCCTCTCCTCCCCCCCCCACATTCTTGTTTCTGATGTTTTTTTTTTTCAGTAAGCTTCTGTCAGTGTTCATGTCTTTCTTTATACAGTACAGCCCTGCTGATTTTATTCATGGTGTTTTGTATTTGTCTCCATGGCACTGTGTGCACCTTGAGGACAGGGGCTGTACCGACAGTCTTAAGCATGTCCACGGTGGGCTTGACCTGTAAACGCACGTGCTACATACAGCCACATGTGCCATTTATTTTTGACGAATATTCTGCCGGCAGAAGTGGAGACTGAAGTATGGACGCAAAGAGCTCTGGCTTTTCCTGCCTTCTCTTGACACCGTTCTGCACAGTTACTGAAGCAGCCACACAGCAAAGCCTGTTGTGTAATGTCCACGTCCGTGGTCCACAAAGTGCTTACATTGCCTCCATCTTGCATAACCATCTTCTTCCCCGTTTCCCCTTTTTCACTTGAGGCAACATCTGTCCTCTTTGGTTTGAGGACATTTGTTTAATACTTAGGCTCAGTGGTTCAGAGTAAAATAATCTCTCATGAAGGATTTATTTCAGAGCCCTACCTTAAGGGGGCATATTTAAAAACAAATGCGCTCACCTTGTCTTCAAATTAAATATAGGCATTTAAAACTTCTGTGTTACAAATGGCCACGCTCGCGCGTGCACACACACACACACACACACACACACACGCACACACACACACACACACACACACACACACTTAAAAAGTGTTTCTGGGGCTGTAGCTCAGCTTTGAAGCATACACAAGGCCTCGGTTTGATCCCCAGCATAAGGGCAAATAAAACATGTTTTAGGGAGATGTTTGGCCTGAGGTCCAGTTTACTTACTTAAGTCTTCTAAACCTGAGCTTTCTCATCTTTCAGAAGCATGCTTTGCAGAATTTTTGTGAAACTTAAACATGTGAAGGTATCCGATATGTAGCATAACGGGAAACGCGCTGATAAATGTGGAGGCGCGGGGATGAATGCAAGTACACTCAGAGCGTAGAAAGCACTCCACTAGGATGAAAACGGAGTTGAGGGGAGGAGGGTAGAAAGCACTCCACTAGGATGAAAACGGGGTTGAGGGGAGGAGGTGGCCCTGCGTGTGTCCCACCTCATGTCCTTCTATTCCCAGGTACCTCAAGTCTATTGTGGAGACAATTTTGATATATAAGCATTTTGTGAAACTGACCACAGAGCAGCCCACGGCCAAGCAGGAACTTGTGGACTTTTGGATGGATTTCCTGGTGGAGGCCACAAAAACAGATGTTACCGTCGTGAGATTTCCCGTGAGTACGCTTGCTTACATCCGACTTCCGTTCAGTTCTGTGTTCCTTCTTGACGTTAAGGGGTTTCTGGGGCTTCTGGCAGCGTGATTTTAACACTTGTGATGGGCATGACTTCCAGACCCTGTGTCCTAGTGCACACAACATGCGTACGTATTTTCTACAGACTGATTTGGTTTACTTTTAAGCGCTTTATTATTGCTTTATATTCTGAGACTGGGTCTGGTTAAGTAGCCCAAGCTGGCCTTGAACTCCTCCTGCCTTCTGCATGCTGAGTGCTGGGGTCACAGGCACCTGCCACCACGACTTTAGTTGACTTTTCAAAACAATGACTTTCCAAGCCAGAGAAAGGAGGCGCATCTTGATGTTTGGGGGAGGGATTTGAGCTGCTCCTTCTGATAAGTCTTGAGGCATGCTTAGAGAGCGATAGAGAGATCAGATTGTGCCTTAGTCGGGTCAAGGCACCTCTTGAGCCCAGACAGATGGATGTTGTTGGAATCCGTAGTTCTCTAGCTCCATCTTGGATTGTCAGCGTTGTTATGGTGAAACTGTCAGCACAGCACTTGTTTTGCAGTTTTCTCTCAGCCGCTCTAAGCCAGGTGGGTCAAAGTTGCCTTGTCGCCACATGTGCTCATGTAGCAATCACTGTTTCCAGGGCTTTGACTCTAGACAACAATGACTTGCAGTTTATTATTCAATTCAGTTTGGTTTCTAGCAGAAAGAGAGAGGGGAGGGAAGGAGGGAGGGAGGGAGGGAGGGAGGGAGGGAGGGAGGGAGGGAGGGAGAACACGAACAAGCATGTGTGTATGTATGGATACGCAGACATAAACAGGCGTGGACATATAGATGTATAGTATATAATACATATACATCTTTGTGTATGGATATACACAGGCATAGGTATAGACCTGTATATACACACATGATGTCTATATATAGCACAGATGCATATTTGTGTGAGTGTGCATACATGTGTGTTTGTATTTATGTATGCATGAATACACAGGCATAGACATAGATGTATATGCACAAATATATGTCTCTATATATAGTGTATACACATCTTTATATGTGTGTGTATGTATATGCATGAATACACAGACATAGGCATAGACATATTTATATATGTATATATATGGTGCATACACATCTTGTGTGTGTGTGTGTGTGCGCGCGTGTGTGTGCGCGCGCACGTGCACACATGCCATAGGTCATCCTCAATGTCATTTCTCAATAGCTATCCACTTGTCTTTTGAAGTAATGCCTGTCACTGGGATTAAGCTATCTTGGCCAGAGAGCTCCAGGGCTTCCACTGTCTCCATCTTTTTAACACTGGGATTACATACGCACACCTTATCAAGTGTGACGTTTTTAATGAGTACTGGGGATCAGACTCAGTCTTCATGGTTATGTAGCAAATATTTTACTGATTGTTACCTACACACACACATATACACACACACATACTCACACACACATACATATACCCACACACTTACACCCTCCCCCACATACCCACACCCACACACTCATACACCCCACACACACACTCACACACTCTCTCTTTCTCTCTCTCTTTCTCTCTCACACACACACACACACAACTGCACAGATCATTGTCACAGCTAATGCATCAGTATCCTGTAGCACTCAGGATCACAATATTCGAAGTAAGGGCTTAATAGCAGCTGGTTCTGCACACAAATCACTTCCCATGCCCAAGTGATGCATCTCCTGTTTGAACTCTAGTCTCAGTCTTCCATGCTCAGAGGAAGTGACCATTCTCAATTCTTATAAATCCCGATTTCCAGTTCTTGTTGATCGTATCGTCAGCTTCGTTGACTTAAATCTGTGACTGGGTTGAACACGCTTTGCCCTGACTAACATGTGAAGCATTGAGCTCAGCAAAACTCTTAGTTGAAAAGCCTTTTGAACTAAAGCACCCTGCTGTTTCCTTGTGGAGACAGTACGCAGCCTAGGGAAATCCTTATCTTGAAGTGAGCGGGCCGCTTGCGTTTCCTGGTGCTGTGTCTAGCAGTACATGTGGTGGTGAAAGGAGAGAGCGCAGTGCCTCCGTGTTTACTGGACTGCTTACTCGATGAGCTAGAACACCGCATGATAGGAAACCATTCACAGTCACCATTTCTAACTAATTTGAGTGGTCTTGATATAAACTAGTCTGTTGTAATGTAAACAACTGAAAAGAGAAATAAGACGCAGGAAATTTTGAGAGGTTGTGAGATTATAAACTTTAGGCTAAAAAAGACTTTCTTTTCTTTCCCCTTTTTGAATCTCTCTCTTATTTTAAATGTTCTCTGGCCTTCCCTCCATCCCTTCTTCTCCTGTCTGTACTAAGGATCAGACTCAAAGCTAAGCGAGCGCTCTACCACTGAGAGACACCTCTGGCCCTTCCTTAAACCGAGATTGTGGGAGAGGCGGGCGGGGGACAGAGAGAACAACCAGACCTCACTACATAGCAGACTGGCCTTGAATTCCCTGTGTACCCAAAGCTAGTTTCAAACTTGGAATTCTCCTGCCTCTGCTTCAAAAGTATTGGCATTACAGCCATGTGCCACACCATGTCCATCTCAGAGACTTTAACTAAAGGAAAGTAGTTCTTCAGGGAAAATATCATCTTATCATAACTGATTTCACTTTAAAATGGAGAAGCTCTGCTTCTACTCAGAAGCTATGAGAGCCTGAGTCCCACCTGGAGAACCCATATTTAAAAATCTGGATCCAGTGTTGTACACTTACAATCCCAGTGCTGGGGAAACAGAGACAGGATGATCTTCTGGGCTTGCTGGCCAGCTAGCACAGCCTACTTGGAGAGTTCCAAGCTAGTAAGAAACCCTTTCTCAGAAAACAGGGTTGGGGCTGGAGATGCCTATGGCTCCTTGATTAAGGGTAGCACAAGGGTTTGATTTCCAACACCCACATGACGACTCACAGTGGTCTGGAGTTCCAGTTCCAGTGGATATGATGCCCTCTGCTGGCCTTCCCAGGTACTGCACACATGTGGTGGACAGACAGACAGGCAAGTGAAACACACAAACATGAATAAAAAAATATTTTTAAATGGTTGGCTGATCCTAAGGAAACATACCTGATTTTACCCTCTGGCTATATGCACACATGTGCACACTTACCCAAATATACTTATGAACCCACACAGACACTCATCCATACCTATACACTCACACAACAAAATGGAGGTTCTGAGGAGGCACAGAAGTAGCATGCATAGAGCTGTAAAATAAGAAAAGGAAACTGCCGTAAACATGTAAACCAAGAAACTCTGAAGCAGGAAAAATGCTTAATACAAATGCTGTAAAATGGCCAATTTGCCTAATATGAGAGTTAAAGAAGATGATCCTATGGAAAGGGAAATTAGCCAAATTAAGTAGACAGGAAAATACGAATTAAGTTGAGAAAAAGGTTTTGGTCTGCTGGACTCATAAGTACAACGTTTACAGTCGGCAAATATGCGAGGACAGGAACATTTTAGATTTCACTGGTGGGTATAAGAATTGCAAGGCATTCTGGGAAATTGTCTAGGGAGGGGATGATAGGGATGTGGAGGGGACCATGGGGACTTCACCTGTCTTCTTAAGGTCTGTTTCTTTAAAAGCTATCTTGACGCAAGTGTGGTAAGGCGTTGGCTCTGTGTTCCGTGGACAGAGGCACAGAGCACATGTTACAGTGCAGACTTGTTCATGGTAGTTTGTTTTGCAGCAGTCCCATTTCTTCTTGAAGGCTTGTGGTTTATTTGTGGGTGTCTGTTTTTGAAGACACTAGAATAGAGTGTTTTGTGCTTGTTTCTTTCACTCTTACTCCAGAATACATAACTGGAAAACTCAAAACTGCTTTCCCATGCTTTGTTGTTACACTGAGTTCAAAATTGTAGTTTTCTAATTTTTACTTTACTGAATGTGGGGTAGACACTCTCAAGACCCCACACTGCACCATTCTGCCACTGACGCACACCATGTCTCTCTGTCACTACCCACATCACAGCACTGTACCACTGACGCACACCATGGCTCTGTGCTACTGACCCACACAGCTCTCTACCACTGACCCACACCACGGCTCTCTACTACTGATCCACACAGCTCTGTACCACTGATCCACACTACAGCTCTGTACCACTGACCCATACCACGGCTCTCTCCCACTGACCCACACCGCAGCTGTCTACCACTGGCCCACACAGCTCTGTACCACTGATCCACACCATGCCTCTCTACCACTGACCCACACCACAGCTGTCTACCACTGACCCAGACCCACCACTTGTTTTGTTTTAATTTTTGAGACAAGGTCTTACCACATATAATCTAGTCTCAAGCTTTGCATCATGCCACAGCCTCCAGAAGAAGCATGCCTCACTATTCCTAACTAACTGAACTTTTCTTACACTTTATTTTGTTTCAATTCCAGAAAGCCTAAGTCTACCAAGAAGTTCCAGATTCAGTAAAAACAGATTTTTATTTAATCATGTGTCTATTTTCCTGTATTTGAATGTATGGATAGGCATTGCAGGAAGTACACATATATTATTTGCAGAAATAAGGAAAGCACATGGTAAATGTATTAAAAAATATGCATGACTTAGATCGAAAACAAGCAGAGAAGGGTTAGGGAGAGAGATGTGCATAGTCAGATACATACACACATATGAATTTGGGTAGTAAGTTGTCGTTGTCTGGAACTGGCCACTTATATTCCTTTACAGAGGGGAAGAAGCCCACTGGGCTCTCTCCGTCAATGTGTCCTCACAGTAGCCTCCTCCGTGGCTCCTGCTTAGGGGGTCTTTGGTCATCTTGACTAGGATGGTCCAGTTATCCTTTATAAAGTCAGTCTGACTGAAACCCAGTAGCTACCACATAAGAAACTGTAGACTGGAATTGTTTCTATACATCTCATTCCTGTAGCGTTTTTCTGGGGGAGGGGGGCCCATGAACACGATCAAAAGACAGTGGCAACTTCGTGAAATGATGTGCGTGATCCTATTAATATAAGATAGACTCCCTTCCCGAACCTCCTCCTGGGGGCGGGGGTAGATTTGCTCTTCACCTTGTGCAAAGCCCGGAGCCAAGAGGACACAGGAGCTTGGTGCTCTGAGACCCTGTGGAGACCTAGATGTGCGCTGCCTGCTAACTGCTCCTCTCTAGGCCTTGCCCTGCCCTCCTGCTTCAGATACGTGAGGTTGGCAGCCACTGTAGTGTTGGTGCAAAGGACAGGAAA
>OU015750.1:75517403-75527813 GCA_907169655.1 Acomys percivali
TGAGCTGCGTGAGCTGCGTGAGCTGCGTGAGCTGCGTGAGCTGCGTGGCTCTGTTCAGCAGCCTCCTTTTTCTTAGTGGATCCTTCTCTTCCTTTTCTTGTCTCCTCATCAGCTTTCCGTTTTCCCCTCCATTCCTCAGCTGTTCCGTGGCTCTTGTACGTGTGCCTCGATTCCTCCTCTTCTGTCATTTCAGGTGCAGATCAAAGGGCTCCACAAATGTTAGACCGTGGTAACCTTGTCTTTGTCCCGTGTCTGTCCCACGCTGAGAACACGTAGTTCAGAGTTTATCTATCAGGAACACTTGGGAGACAGTGAATGCATACTTGAGCAGGAGAGGGAGCTCATCTGAGCGTGTGCTTTTCTCAAGTAATGAGCTTACAGAACCAGAACAGAGGGTTCTCGTTTGTTGTTGAAGAAACCTTGGAAGATCTTTTGGGAAGCCCATCTTCTGTTCTCTGTATCCTAAACACTGGGTTATTCAGACACGACAGTGCCATTTCTACAGCGGTGGTTGAAAAATCAATCTTTGGTCTCACTCAGTATCTCTGAGCGTGACTTACTGGAATTGGAGACCCGCTTCACCTGGTAAAGGGCGTGGTCCTAGGCAGGACTCGGGCGCCTCTTGCCTTGTACATAGCAAAGGCCTGATGAAGAAATAAACTGCTGACATCTGAAAGCTTTTGTACTCAGGGTAAAAGCAAATGTGGGAGCTCTCTGGACCCCCCTTGTTACATAAGCCTCCTGAGTTCCTGGTATGTAGCCGGGGACCCATATTCTGATACTGCCCTGCTCAACCTGCGTTGTATGTTTTTGTGTATTGGGGACCTGTTATTTCTTGGTGGCAGGGCTGTAGGACTGTTTTTCTCTCCAGTTTTGTCTGGTGAGCTTGCTTGATGCATGATTACTTCTGAAAGTAATTTTAGTCGGCAGAGTACAAAGAGCCACCCTAGTTTCTCTGTAATGAAGTAACGGCTTTTCTTTCTTCTTTTTAAACATTCTTGGCTGCCTAAAAAAAAAGAAAATAGGTCTTGGCGCTGGAGATGTAGCCCAGTTAGTAAAATGCTTGCCCACATGGTTGAGTTTCCTGGCGAGTCCCACACATCACTAAAACAATAGTGCAGGCCTATGACCTCTGCATCTGGAAGGTAGAGTCAGAGTGACCAGAAGGTCAAAGTGGCAAGTTCAAGGTCAGCCTGGGATACTCACAACCCTGTCTCAATTTTTTTTTTAAATTGTCTTTAAGGATTTTTTTTGTTTGTTTGTTTAAACCTCTTGGAACTTTAAAATCAGGGAGTATATGGTGTATTGATGTCATTCCCTCTTGGTGTAAAGTATTTGTAGTAATTAAAGCTTTTCATGTAACTTTTCAATATATGGATCCTCAACTTGCTTATCATATGCTCTCCATATGTCTCTAAAATGTGAGGAAATTTTATTTCTCTTATTGAAGATTCCAATTTCAAATTGAAGGGAATGCAAAGGTTTTTTTTTTTTTAATTTCACATAGCTATATATGATTCTTTGGTTTATATATAAACCTTTTCCAACAAAACCCCAAATTATTTATAAATCCATTTTCATGGCTACAAGAACCATACTGCCGCCTCCTCATGATAAAGTGTGACAGCAGAGAGCCTCAAGTTTCTATTCTAGAAATAGACCCCTTTTGGGGGACAGAAATGTTTTTTATCATGTCTCTGCCATTCTTTGACGCACTTCTTTTCCTAGAAATAGCATATGTCTTACATGATGGTTAATTCAAGCTTTGGGAATGAGGTATGTGCTGTGTTGTAACCTAAGCTGGCCTGGAACTCACTGTGTAACTCCAACTTGCAGTGCTCCTCTGCCTCGAGAGAGCCGTGGTTATAAGCATGAATCACCATGCCTGCTGAGGTTTGTTTGTTTGTTTGTTTTTTTAAATGGATCAGTACATTCTCATAGAATAGCTGAACTGTAGAAGGTCGAAATATGGCTTGCCCATTTGCAGTAAGAGCTGGACCTTAGCATATGTGTATATCGTAAACCACTCAGAAGACCCCCCCCCCCCCCCGGAACGCATCAGAGTTAAGACGTGGAGCCTATAGCCTCTTCCACGTGGTGCTGGATTTACTGCAACCGCTGTTACTAACGCAGGCCTTTGCCTTATTTTTTTTTCTAGGTGTTAATATTAGAGCCGACCAAAATCTATCAGCCTTCTTACCTGTCTATCAACCACGAGGTTGAGGAGAAAACAATATCTATTTGGCACGTGCTCCCTGACGACAAGGTGAACTGCACAGTAAGATGAGACCTTACGCCTTTCTGATCTCAGTGAATGTGCTAATTAAGAAGAAGTAGCTCGACTGTGTTTACCTTGGCATAAGTGCATGCGGTAACATAAGCAACGCTAATTTGGTGTTAGGAGTTTCCTCAACTAGTAGGATATACTTGAAATAATTCAGATTTTTAGTATAGATGCTATAACTGTTTCAAGCGTGCTGAAAATTGGGATGTTTCCTTGTTTTAGAAATTGATGGTGTAACTAAGTTATGCCCCCAAAGGAGTAGTTTTTCAAAATTATGCTAAAGAAATACTTTTTAAAATAATTTATGCTAGAGTAGAGCCACTTGTAGGCTTACACTGGGCCCATTAGAGTTATCATTGCGTATGCTTGTTTGTCTAAATAGCTGGTAAGTTTCAGATCAGCCCTGATGCAATGCAGTTCATTCAGATTTTGTTTTCCTCTGGTTCGAGACAGAGTCTCTAAACATAGGCTAGGCTGGCCTCTAAAATTTCAGTCCTCCTGCCTCAGCCTCAAGTACAGAGATTGTAGGCATGATTTTATGAGTTCTGGTGCACATGCAAGCTCTCTTTAAAAGGCGGAAACATGTGGGACCCCACCATGCAATGGGAGACAACACGGGTGCTAGAGAAATCTTAGGAGAAAGTTTATTTGAGGGTTTTTCTTTTCTTTTCTTTTCTTTTTTTTAATTGTTTTCCAGAATACTCTTCTAATTGTCTTTAAACATGACTCATTCGCTTGTTCCCTGAACGGATGTTTGCTGAGCAATCACTTTGTGCCAGGCAACTACCACATGCTGTATTAAACAGCGGGGGAAACACTTTATAGTAGATAAATAAAACTCCTCCCTTCATGGAACTCCTTTCTTCCTTGGGAGGCAATACACCAACGAGTGAATCCTGCAGATACAGACAGTGCTGACAAGGGAAAAATAACACGTGAGAAGCTAAGCACGAACCAGGCATGAGCCTGCAATACTGTTTAAGTTAACAGACCTGAATTTGTGTAGATTATATGTGACGTGGATTCCCTAAGCTGCACTGCCCTCATCTGTAGAAGAGAAAACAACAGCAATAACAACAACAATAGTATCCACCTCAGAAGACTGTTGTAAGCAGACACTTTTGCCATGTTTGTAATCCCAGGACTTGGGAGGTGCACACAGAAATATCAAAAATTCAAGGCCGCTGTCAGCTACACAGTGAATTCCAGGCCAGTCTGAGCCCTCCCCCACCTCTAAGTGTGTTGTGAAGATTATATGAAGAGATGTAGAGAGGTGCGTTTCACAGAGCCCTTTATTATAATGAGCACCACAGATATGTTAAGGGTAATAACAACAAACATCATAAGATGACTGCTTTTTTTTTTTTTTAAGCTAGGGCTCACCCCTATTTTTAAAGACTTCAGAATTTAACCTTCCTTTATTCTTTCAACAATGTGAGATTCTCATTTGGGAGAGTGTAAGTACCCAGTAGGCACAAATTGAGCTCCTGTTCTATAACCCTGTGGGTTAACTACACGTTGTGATCTTTTGTGCTATGCTCAGAGAGAGTCCTGGGTGCTCATGTGCATGCACGTGAGTACACACACACACACACACACACACACACACACACACAGTTATAAAAATCACCATATGGTTCTGACGTGTAGCCGTGATTGAGGACAAGTTCAATAAAGGTTGTGGCCATACTAAATGACTCAATGGTAGCCACTGATTTAAAAATATATATATCATTATTTCTTTGCCTTTATGACTAAACTGGGCTCCTAGGGATTTTAATTTTCAGAGGATGGCACTTTGGAACCTCAGCATTTGGGTGCCAAGAACTGGTTTTAAAGTCTAGATTTCTGCTCTGTGTGTCCCACCAGACATGTCAGGATGTAATTGCATTAACCACACTGTAGGAATCTCAGCAGGCTCATCTATACATCACGTTTCTAATACCATGGAATAATACCTCATGCCCTGGGATATTCACATCGGCTGGGATCGGCCTTTCCCAGATGTCAGTCAGTCATGGCCAGGCCCTGTAACCACTATCCAAACAGCAACAACTCACCTGTTACAGGGTGATCGTTTGTAGAAGATGGGGTGCCTTGTGTTTGAAATGACCAGACAGTTGCCCGGCAGCCCCCAGATCCTGTTTGTAATCTTATGTTTGAATGTGTCTGGTCATGTTAAATCCGGTAAGGTGTAGAGTTTTGGCATGCTAAGTGCTGGATAGCATCAGATCACCCTATGAGTGTGCACACCTGTCCATTTTCAAAAGTACGTCTGTGTGCACCCACATCTGAGTGGCTTTTTTTGGAACTGTGGCCTTTTCAGATCGAACCCTCAGAGGAGCACTGGTCCCACTACCACTTTAGTACGACAACCGTGGGCTGGCTGTACTGGAGTTTTAGAGTTTGCCGTAAACAGGTGATGATAACTAAGAGATCTCCACCTGACAAAATGCACCATAGGCGTGCTAGCATCTGCCACTGTGAGCAGTAGTCTTATGAAGCCTAGGCATCCAGCCCTTAATGTAGATACCTCCAAACGGTGCTGTTGTTGTCTTTTCTTGCTGTACTAATTTACTCGCAACAGCAAAGGCATTATCTGTGCCCTTCACTTTGTAAGGGGAGAATGAATGGCTGACGTCACGTGTCCTGCCCTGGAGCGTCACATCACACCTGAGGAAAACGCCATGGCTCATGGGTCATGCTGCCTTGTGCAGACGGCCCTCCTGGGACCTTGGGTCTGACATTCAATGAGGAACAATGAATAGGGCACAGTGGCTTTGGGAGGCTTCGGCGAGGACTTGGAGCCCGGGCAGAGCTAGAGGAGAAAAGAGTAAGGAATGACCTCAGATTGGAAGGACAGCCAATCCCAACAGAGGCGCCATATGCAAATGTGAGCATGGTGTGTTGGGGGCTGGTCAGGAGCCTTTTTGGCTTACGGAGGTGGGGGTACTGGTGGCAGGAAATATCTTGGTAGGCAGGATGGTACAAAATTACACCTCATCTCCTCAGTGAGGACGGAGAATTTAGACATGTGCTGGTAGGAAGTAGTGTACCATTGAAGTTGCCTGGAGCCTAAGCGCTGGCCAGAGAGCAGCATAGCGTAGCGAGGAGCAGGGTCAGAGAGAAGCCTCAACGGTGGCAAGGCTGGTTGCCTGTCGCTGCTGGCTGGGTGACCTGTGCAGACCAGGTGACTCTTCCTGTAGCCTCCGTATATGAAGAAAAGACAGTCGCCTTATGAGAGAGGAGATGAGATAATTACCAGGCATCCACCCAGCACAAGGCTAAATGGTACAGAACACGTGCTGGTGATGTTGCCCCTGTAGCTGTCGCCTGAGAAGCTCACTAACGGGAAGAGCTAGAAATGAAGTGGCCAAGACGCTTAGGCTAGGGCAGTGGGATTGCAGCTGCAGTGGCAGGTCATTTAAAAAGAAAAAAAAAAAATGGTGTATGGACTCACTCATTAGGAGGAGAAGCAGGAAGAGTAAGTCTGATTGTGATAGCACCAGCGGGGTGTTTGGAAGGAAAGGGTGAATCGTACAGGAATTTCATTTTTGGACCCTCGTCCTTAGAGCTGACGACTTGCAAGCACCTACAGAGAGATACAACTTCAGAGACCAAATTGGGCATAATCAATGTGATTATGTATGTGTTATCGTTGCAGTGTGTTATATACAGTCATGTTGCTTTTAAAGCACACATTTTAAAGTAGATGCAGACGTGTTCTTATATTGGAGGGAGAGCGAGGCTGGAATAGATTTTTCAGAGCTTGACCGGAAAGAGCAAGGTTACCCAGGGACACTTGGAACGGAATGTGGCTAAAGGAATTAGCGATGAGCGAGTTCCAGAGAACGAGTGCAGAGCCAGTAGAGTTGGGAAGGCAGGAAGAGAGCCAACTGCGAGCCAGAGATTTTTGGAAACGGTACTGCTTCCGACTGGTTGTTTCTGTTAGCTCTTTAGCAGAGGTTCTCTGTCCAGCGAGCTGGGTGTGGTATGGATGGTTTTATTCCCGATGACAGTTACTGAGGCAACTTTCACAGTGTGCTAAGAGAGATATGTATGTTGAGGCCCGAACAAGCACAATGGAGAAGGGTTGCTGGCTTAGGCTGTGAATTATCCAGCATCTGCTTCTGCCGTCTTCTTAGAAAAATATTTACTTATTTTATGAGCCTTTTGCTTGCATGCATCTGTGGGCACTGTATGTATCTCTGGTGCCTACAACGATCAGAAGAGGGTCCCAGATGCCCTGGAACTAGAATTATGGATGGCTGTGAGATACCCTGTGGGTGCTGGGAACTGAGCCTGGGCTTCCTGCAAGTGCTCTGAACTCTTCCAGCCCTCCCACTGTCTTTGGATTTACATGGACTGCACCTGTACTATCCCACCGCCTGTCGCCTTTATGGTAAAATTGTCCTCATTCAAAAAAATCTACGCTTTTGCAAACCAATGTCCTTTTTGGCTGCAAGTTTGATGCTCTATAAACACTCCTGCTACCCATCATGCGTTTACTATTACTATCATTTTTCCCCCTACCTTTTAACAACAGACTTGGCAAGATTGCAAAAATGACAAGCAATAAAAGGCTTTATTGCCCATTTTAAGTCTGTAATTAACAGGTAAAGGACCAATTTAATAGACCTTACAGTAAGCAGGAAATTGATTATTCATGATATAGCATGTGTTAATTTTTTTCTAGAATTGAGACTATTGCTTTTCATTTACCATGTTTATTTCTTTAGCGGCTCAGCAGTTTCTGACTTGTGGGATAAACTATTCTATTGTTTTATGTACCATATGCTTTACACTTCAATCTTGCAAAACTTTGAGGCATTGCATGCGGATTCCCAGGACGCTTGAAGAGCTGCTTTACTTCGTGGCACACAATTAATGAATCCCAGCCTTGGGCCTGTCCTTCAGTAGGTGTTCGCTGTTTAGACTCTGCACTTGAGGAGACTCTGCAAGGGTACTGTGGAAGAAAAACCCGGATCCAGAGAAGCCACATACAAGATGTTTTGTGTGGTTATTTCAAGTCCCTCCTTCCCTTTTAGGGTTAAAGTTTAAGCAACCTGTGTAGTTGGCTTGTGCTGTGGCTTCTCAGTCCCAAGCGTGGCTGGCAGGGACCACTCAGCACTTAAAGGCTGCCTGCCCTCTCTCACCTCAGCCAGTGACCATGTAGGGAGGACAGGTACATTGTGTGAAGGTGCATCCTTACGCAATTCCAGGCAGACACACTCTGTCCCATCCGTGATGCGTTCGACTATAACTCCCAAGTAAAACAGCTCAGACGATAAGGAAACGGATCTCCTACCCTGAGAAATTCAGAGATTTTTTTTCCTGAGGGGGATTCTGTATCAGAGCTCTGAGCTGAATTCTCTGTAAGGTGTTGGTGGCTGTCATCCCATGGTCTTAAACAGCTGCTACAGGCATTGCCTCACACAGACATCATTCTAAAAGGCAAGAGTCCAGCCCAGTCCTTCACCAATAAGGACACTGAACTTATCATGGCCAAACAACAACAAACTTTTGTTAAATGGTAGCTTGGGGAAGGAGGAGGGACTAGAGAGAAACGGCCGCTACCTCAGGTAGCAATAAAGCCTGACAGAGTACAGTTATTAAACCATCACTGTCACGCTTGTGGTTCCATCCTAGTTCTTGTCTTTTCCCTGGCTGGGGTGGGCAAATAGGTAAAGACGTTGTGGGGTCTCTCCAACCATCTAATCACTCCAGCTCTGCATCTCTGGACCCTTGTCCTTTATTTTGCAGCTCACCAGTGCCTCCCTGTGGTGAGTCCGAGTAGCCACGCAGGTGGGGCCTCTTGCAGTGTAGGCTTTGAACTTAAGAGCACCTTAGTGAAGTGTCCTGGCAGGGCAGATCTTTGGGAAACCAGATACTCAGGAAGCGTTTCTGCTTCTTTCCCACACAACTGGCCCAGTCTGTCCGGGAACCCATCCTCAGATTCTCCCTGAGCAACTGATTGACCAGTGTCAGCTTACCTGCGCTTGTACTTGCCGTGTTTAGCGGCTGCTTTCCGCACTAACCCGCCTGCCTGGCTCTCATCCCCACTTCCCACCTGCCCATGGTCTTGGGTAACAGCTTAGTAGCAGGCTTTAGCGGTATGGCTGTCTTGTGTGTGAGTAGTAAACAGGTCATCAGCGAAGCCTCTGGGTTATAGTTATTTAGACATTGACCGGAGGTTGACAGACTTTAGACAACACATACTAGATTGACAGGAGAGGCTACAGGCTGCTGTTTTAGTTTGTTCCTGCCCAGTACTTGGTTACTTTATGTGGCTCCTTTTTTTTTTTTTTCTGGGTGTGGTGGCGCATGCCTTTAATCCCAGCACTCGGGAGGCAGAGGCAGGTGGATTGCTATGAGTTCGAGGCCAGCCTGGTCTACAAAGTGAGTCCAGGACAGCCAAGGCTACACAGAGAAACCCTGTCTCGAATATGTGTATGTGTGCACACACACACATTTAATGTGTATACGTTCATTTTCATGTGTGTACCGGTCCACACATGCATGCACATGCATGGATATATGTGTGCAGGTGCACATGTGTGTATACATGTGCGTGAAGGCTGGAGGGCAACCTCAGCTCATGTCCTCATGAGTGCTGTCCACCTTCTTTGCAACAGGGCCTCTGAATGGCCTGGCACTCACCAGTTGGGACAGAAAGGTGCTGACTAGCAGGGCCTAGGGGTCCTCCTGTCTCTGCCTCCTCAGTGATGGCATTGCACGGGACCTGCCGCTCCCTGGCACTTTTACATGGATTCTGGGGATCAAGCTTGGGTCTGTGTTTGCAAGATAAGGGTTTTAGTGGCACAGTCATCCCCTCAAGTCTCCATTAGGCCTTTCTGCACCGTCCTTCCTCCCTGAGTCTCATGATACTATGACTTGCTCAGATCCCAGAAAGGTGCACAAAACATTGGCTTTTTTAGTAATTTACGTCATACTTGAGAGGACCTGTCTGCACCCCTGGTTGCATGGTTACATGGCCCTAGCCAAGATTTAAGAGCAGAGGATAGAAATTGTAGCTTTTTTTGAATTGTTTTTGCCAAGAGAAGGGTTCTGGGCCACCTTAGAGCTGCAAAGCTCACCATCGTTTCACTAGCCACGGCGAGACAGCAGCCTCACAGCAGTGGGTATGGAAGAGCTTGCTCTCAGGGTTGTTGTACATATCAGGGTATTGATTGTATGTCATGGCCGAACACTTGGGGATTTTCTTATTTCTATTACAGTTTCCACTGAGGGTCTAGTTAAGAAAATAAATAGGGTAGTTTTGTCCTTATGGGAGGAAGGGACCAGACAGGGAAGCCATGTGAAGAATCCCCACTTTGGTATGGGTTAGTAGCAAGACTAATGGTTTTTATCATCGTTGTCGTCATGAGATGTAAGGCCATTGGTTTGTGGATGAGCTTAGACAGTTTTCATTGCTTAGTGTAAGTTCAGAATCACCCACCAGATCTTTTCTGTCACAGCCAGGGTTCTGTAGTCAGACAAGTTAACTACAGTTAGCTGTCAGACTCCGGAATGAGGAGCAAATCACCTGGGAGCTGTGTAAAGGAAGTCGGTTAAATTCAACTTCTCCATTGACAGATTAAAAGAAAAACTGAATCCTGTCGAATCATTTTTATAGGACTGTCTAGCAAAGTTAAAAAAAAAAAAACAGCTTGGATGTTCTGAATAATTAACCAAAACTGGTATTGATGACAAAGTGTCTGGTGGCCTTCTTCAGTCAAGGTGGTTAGGGCGTACACCCTGGAATTATCTTGTGCTAAGAGGGAGAATTGAAAGCCGGAGTAAAGGGCATGGCCCACTCGCCTAGCATGCAGGCCCCACACCAGCCCAGGTAGGCAGGCTTAGGTTCAAGGGCCACCCCTCCCTGTTCATTGCATCTTTTTATGTCAGCTCAGGAGAGGTTGAGATTTCTAAGCATTTCTATAGGGAAGATAATCTAAGAACAATTATTTGATGATACTTATGATGATTTTAGTCCTAATTGAGAGGTAAATTTTCAGTTTTTAAAATATGGACCCATCTATCACATAAATTAGATAATAATCCCTTAGAGATATAATGGGCACTCTACATGCACACACACACACACACACACACACACACACACA
>OU015750.1:75527823-75545349 GCA_907169655.1 Acomys percivali
ACACACACACACACACACACACACACACACACACGTTAATTCCTGAGAAAAGAAACACATCAGTTGAGTTGAAATTTTTATCTATGTTTTGTTCCAAGCTGACTGTGCTGGTACAGTTCTGGAAGCCCAGCACTCAAGAAGCTGAGGCAGGAGGATGGCAAGTTCAGGGCCAGCCTGGGCTAGAATGAGCCCCTCTTTCAAACTCAGAAGGGCAAAGATAATTCAGAAATAATTATTTGTAAAGCCATACAGAGGCTTTGTTCACATTAATTGTGTTTCCTTCTCAGAAAATAAGTATTGCTAAATCCAGAGAGATAGCTCAGTCAGTTAAAATGCTCCACACAAGCATGGGGACTGAGTTCAGGTCCCTGAGCCATCATGAAAAGGACAGGTGTGGCAGTGTGCACCTGCACTCCCACACCTGGGGAGGTGGAGACAGGCAAATCCCTAGGGCTCAAGCGACAAGCCGCAGGTCAGGGGAGAAGTCATCAGTGACTTCTCTCGCCTCCACATGCGTTTGCACACATGTGCTTGTAAACCTCTCATTGTACTCAAACACAAATACATACATGGAAGATAATTATACAAAAAGAAAGCAAATTGCTGTTGACTATAGCAGTCTTAATTACCGTGATTGCTGTTTTTTTTAATTGTTGTTGTTTTATTTTGTTTTTGTTTTTAAATTAAAGTGGAGTAGATACTGCTAAAATTAAGTTTATAGCTTAACGAAATAAATTTTCCAGGCTTTTTGAAAGCTGTTGTCTTGAAGTGCAGGAATTATTAAGTAAACATCACCCTTGTAAGCTCAAGATGAATTTCAGACTGCCCCCCCTTCAGATAATTTTATGCATGAAGAATTAGACATCAGGAAAAATGACTGTGTTTTTAAAAATAATAAAACAAGTTTATTTTACGGGGTATTTTCCATTCGGATGATGTAATGCTCTTTTGTTGTTGCTCCTCCTCTCTTGTGTTCCAGAAAGGGCTGCATGAGTGGGACTTCAGCGCTTCGGCCGTCCGGGGAGTCAGGTCAGTCCCCCTGCCGCGCTTTCTGTGATTGGAAGGCAACATTTAAACGTGAAAAGTATGTCAGAAATCCTTCTCTGCCACAAAGGCCAAGCCCCTCAGCCTCTCTGTCCCCATTGTAAACAGTTCCTCACCACTGTGGAACTGACCGCATGCTTGTACTCCAGGGTGAATAAAACCGTGCCTGGAATCAACCTGTGGCTAACAGGGAGCCGTGTGGAGGTCCTCGTCTGCTGCCTGGCCTTTTGTTGAAGTCTATAAGATGACTTTCTGTCCTCTAGGTTAGCAGGAGCTAATAATAGTGCCACATCCGAGTTCTGCAGGACAGACATCTACCCGGCTCCTCCCTGGAACGAGTATTAATGGCGACAGACAGTTAGGGAATTCATTAAGTTTTCCCCCAAGGTCACCACTGATGCAGCTGTGTTTGTGAGGTCACAGTGACAAACTTCAGTTCTGTGCTGAAGCCTTGTCGTAATGCCAGTGGCTCAGGAAAGAAAAACAAAAACAAAACAAAACAAAAAACTGCTCTTTCCTAGGAATTGGAAATAAGGTTTATCATTCGGGTTCTATTGTTAGCTGCCAAGCATTTGAAGCTTTGTCAGCCAGAAGCCTGTGCTGCACAAACTCAGTCATCTCTCAAACCAAACACTGTTTACTGCTCTGTGTCCCCCCAACATAATGGAAACAGGAGACGGGCCACTTCTATGGGCCGGTTGTGCAACATCCTGTTGCTTGTGCAATAACAGTAATTGGGTTTGTTGGAGCATAAACCAGTAGAGCGGTGAGTCACAGGTAATTTTAGTTTTCCTGGTGGAACTACCTGTTACCTCATGGACGATCCGAAGAGAAACAAGTGAGATGACGAGGCTGACTCGCATCTTTCCAATCAGTGCCTTCTCAGATAAAGCCTTACACTCTAGGTATTTAAGCCTCAGATGGCGTATTATTTACTGCTGCCCTTTTCCAGCCACGAATGCAGTGTAGTAAGTAACCTGCATTTCGCCTGGCAGCCCTTCCCTGCAGTTCTTGTGACTCATGACTTGTATACAGAATGCCTCCATCTGGTGATTGCTGGTTTACATGTTGGGAAACTCTGGTTCTGGTCCATGACTTCAAAGCTGGCCAACCTTTCCTGGCTTCCTCCTCTAGAAAGACGGACCGAGGAACAACCCAACTACGCCAGCAGTCTGCCTGCATCACCTCAAAATGTGCCCAGCTCAAGTCAATGGCATTTTTTTTGAACACCAGCTGTATGCCATATTGAGTCCTGTTCTGCTAAACATAGTAACAAAAAAAAAAAAAAAAAAAAGAAGGAAGTCATCTTGAATAATTTACTGTCAGGTGGGAAGGGAGAACAAGTGTTTTAACAACCAGTGGCCTTGTGACGTAAGATGGCGATGGCATCGTAGAAATACGTTCAGAGAGGAAAAGCGCAGATTCCTTCTGTCCGCAGTAGAAATAGTATTGACTTAGATGATGACTAGACTCTTTTTTGAAAAGTTTAAAAGTATAAAATGTGGGCACGGTGACACATGCCTCTAATCCTCGTCTCCAGGAGGCCAGGGCAAGAAGGTCACGAGTTCAGGGTCAGTCTGGACTTGGTAGTGAGTCCAGGGCCACCCCCCGGCACATTAGGTAGACCATTTGCCAAAAAACAAATATGAAGCCAAACTACGTTCCAAACTGAAGGAATGGCAGGCACCGAGGGGACCAAACACGGCCCCCTAAATTATGTTCATGGACCAAATCGGGGAGCTTCGCTTGTTTTATCAATAAAGTTTTGTTTAGAGTAACAGCCACAGTCTTATGTGTAGCTAAGGCTTCCATGCCCCAATAGCTGAACTGAGTGCTTTGGTCTGTAAAGCCTAAGATATTTTACTGTCTGGCCTCTTACAGAAAACACTGGCCAACTCCTAGCATAAACCACTCCAAACTGTTCCTGTTGCCCTAAAGGAAAGTATCTGACATGTCCAACTCAAGTGCTGCTCCAAGTTGCTTCACCTCTTTAAACTCTACCACTAGTCCATGCCTTTACTTCCTTCTAGCTCCGGAAACATCTCCCATAAGCCCAGAGCCATCGAGGCTAGCCAGCTAGTTGGTACGTGTGCTTTCTTCTCAGCAGCAGTCAGTGCTGTGCCAGACAGGACTCATTTCCATGCCAGACCCAACATGTGGCATATGTGTAGTGTCAGCCCCGTGGAGCAGCCCTGCTCTGCAAAGACAAGGAGGAGTGATACATAATTTTAGTATTATGGTATGGGGAACATCAGTCTTGGAAGTGCTATTTATGGAAGTGACAGCAATGCCATCACAGGGTTGGATATAAAAAGTTGTTTATATATATAGAAGTATTGATATTTGTCTGAATAATGTGGGGGGGCGGTGTTTGTTCCAGTATCTCCAAATTTGAAGAACGATGCTGCTTTCTTTATGTGCTTCACAATTCTGATGACTTCCAGATCTACTTCTGCACAGAACTTCACTGTAAAAAGTACGTATTTGTCATTATGTGTGAAAGCGGGATGGTTTCACTTAATCACTGTTTTTAAGTAAAACAAAACATATGGCTTTTGTGAAGAATCAACAGCAAGGTGTTTGGTTATACAAACACTTTATTTTGGATACTAATTTATAAGCATGTGGTATTGGATTTGGGGATCCTGTTTAGCAAATCAAGCCTTTGCTTAGTCACAGTGTATTTTACACAAAACATTAGCCAACTGGTTAATTGTTTAATGCCATGCCTTGTTATGGTGGTGTTTAATTAAAAACGAGGCATGATGATCAAATTCTTTAGCATAAACTCACTTCTGTATGCAGCTGTGACTCTTTACCCTGCCTCCTACCATGACTACCAGGTAAGCATAAACAAGTTCCTGAGCTCCACTTCAGACAAAGGGTACTGGGTTCTCTGGTGGCCACATAGCCTGGGAGATATCCACACCAGTAAAAGAAATATATCCCCCTGCCCCAAAGTCTGTGAGCTTCAGAATATGTTTGTATTACTCCTGGGTATATTTCTCTTAGTTAAATATTTCATATTCCCTTAGAACTCAGTGACGGGCAGTGAGGCAGAAGAGAAGTGAATGGCCACTTAGAAGACAAAGTGTAGGTGAGAGCCAGCCAGTGAGGACTGCTCTTTTTCACATAGTCTCCATAATAAATGACCGGTAGGCTGACTCAGTAGACAGTGATTCGCATTTATCTTGATGCTCATCCTGAGCACAGAGTAAATTTTAATCTTTAGGGGAAATCCTACTAGATAGATAAGGTTACCATCTTCAGGAAAAGAAAAAGGTGAGTTTTGAGAGATAACCACCTTAAAATCCTAACCAACAAGAATACATTTGGACACTTGACCCAGGCAGGTATGAATTTGCATCCTTGCTTCTGGTATGCACAGAGGACTGCCATCCCACTGTGCAGTATGTTCTGTTAGGATGGTTATATGGGAAAGTTTCCCAGTAACGGCTGATGTGCATCTTCACCTCAGATCTTAGGCAATTTCTAAAAGTTCTTTGGCTTTATTTTCCACCTTGACTGACCTTACTCTTGTTTCTAACTCACCATGGAAACTTAATCATACTCAGAGTTCACTATTATCACTATCAGACATGGGATTTTGTTTTGTTTTGCATTCGCTTCATTGACTAGGGATGGAGGATAAGAACCGGGGGAGGGGAGGGGAGGCGCGCATCATGGCGCACACCTGTAATCCCAGCACTCAGGAGGCAGAGACAGAAGCAGAGGCAGGCAGATCTCTGAGTTTGAGGCCAGTCTGGTCCACAGAGTGAATTCCAGGACAGTACAGTGAAACCCTGTCGCCGAGGTGGGTGAGTGGGGGGAGAATTGGGGAAGGAGGAAAAACATGATGCAAATATATTGTAAGAAAATTTGTTTTTAATAATAAAAGAAAGTAGGCACAAGTGAACTTGGTAAACAGTCTGCTAACTCCCAACAGCCCTCACTCTTTGGCAGCCATGAGTTAGATCAGTTTTTGGCTCTGGATGCTCAGTGAGTATTTGTTGAATGGGTGGATATATAAATAATTGGGCAGATGAAACGAGACACAGAAATAGAGTCCCTGAGTCGTGCAGCTGAATGCATTACATGATACCTGCCTGTGTGGTTAGCCTCGTATATGGCCGCCTGTGAAACCAGCAGCCCTTGCGTACAGCTCTCTCCTTGCTTTACTCAGGGCAGGGGACAACTTCATTTCTCAGATACATTGCCTGGCTCTGAAATGGACCTCAGAAATAAAAACTTTTAAAAGTGTTAAGTTAAGAGGCGTCTCTGTCGCCGTGCACATGTAAGCCAGGCCACCCTAGTTCACATCAGGGTTTCAGACTGTACTTACAGGGTCCACGTGAGGAATATTGATGCACCCAGGCAGAATATTTAGTAGCTGACAGACACTAGACGCTCTGGAGCATTCAGGATACAAGTATTTTGTTATTTTTAAATAACAGCAGCAGCCACAAAGCAGCATCGGTGTCTATGATAGCGGTGTGCTGTGTGCGCACTTGGCAAGTATTGCCCTAAGGGTCTCCCCAGCCTGTGAAATAGGTGTGTCATCTCCTGCTTTATAATTTTGCACCCTGAAAGGTGGAAGAGTTTGCATGGAGTCCCACAGATAGCAGGCTTCTTGCTCTGATAGCAGCCATATCAATAGTCCGCGTTCTCAACGTTTCTACGACTTTGTCCAGCCTCAGTGTTTCACTCCCAGGTTGCGTTTATTGTTATTTGCAGTCAGAAGATTCTAGACAGCCCTACCAACCTGAGATTTCTTTTTGTGTTCCCACCCCCACCCCCATAGCCTCCAACACACATACTGGACCCTGATGTTTATTTGCCTAAAGACTCTTGGCTCTCCATTTTTGCTCTGAGGTAGACTTGGGGTATATTTACTTACAGTGATACTCAATCAGCAGAGACCTCACTTCCTGCTGCTCCTCAGCAAGGTGACCAACCAACAACGCTGCTCTGTGCTGGGCTGTCAGTTAGATACATGCATCATATTCACTAAGACTCATTGAACCGTTTGGTTCTTTAGGAACTAGGCTTGTGTTCCATGTATTGAGTAACGTACAAGTTCTCATCACTCTAGAGGCAGGCTGGGCCGAGGCAGGATGTTTGGTGGGTTTAATGTCCAAATGCTTTTTCTGCCTACGATACTGTCAGCTTATGACGGGCCTACTGTGCCCGTGCATGTACCATTCCAGGTGCTCTGAATACCGACTCTCTTTGTAGGTTCTTTGAAATGGTGAATACCATCACGGAAGAGAAGGGGAGGAGCACGGAAGAAGGAGACTGTGACACCAGTGACTCTCTGGAGGTAATGACTGGATTAAAATGCGTTTTCATCACTGAGTGGCGGGGTGGAGCATGGAGGCACTCAGTCACAGTCTGAGTTTTCTCTTAGTAAGAGGGGCTGGACGGGTTAAAGTGAAGTTGAAAAAAACAAAAACAAAACCATAAGCTAACACCCATGATCGGTATGTATGCTTTTTGGATCATTTGATAATTTCATTCCATTCACTGAACTAAAAGAAAATTACTATTATTTAATTGATTAACAGTTGAAGGAAAAATTAAATATACTAATTGTTAAGGCTATCATTTATAGGTAGATTCTGTAATTTCTAATGGTTAAATTTTATATTGACAAGGAAGCCTATGCCTCTTAAAGCTAAAAGATGGTAGATATAATTTGGGGGGGAAAGGAACTTCTCAATGTATTAGCTTGCTGGTCATAGAAGTATTTTTATGCATTTTACATTCTGTACTTTTATATTTTTGGATCAAAGGACTGTGTTGAAACTAGGTCTCTTAACTCCCATTTTAGTGTTCTTTTGACCCTTAGTATCTGCGTTTTATTTGTGTTAAATTTAGCATCGCTTGATACAAAGCAATTGTCATGGTAAAAATAACAAGAACGATCACTAAAAGTTATGAAGGCTTAGACAGGAAAATCCATAAAATCTTTTGCAATGCCAGATGTTTCTGGATTTTCTTTCTATTTTTTTAAAGTAGGAACATCTACCTTTTATCTTATTTTCCACCTTTGAAGAGCTAAATACATTTCAACAAAACTATGTATGTATCGTAGCCAGGCTATCGTAGCTGTACACGGACATGGTTGATTCTGTGATTGAACCACCAGCTTAGGGACTAGGAGTGAATTTAAGTACATGCACCACGTAGCACCGGTGTAACTGCTGCACATTTGTGCTTAATCTGTCTAGCCTGTGCCTCGTGTATAAAAGGGAAATAGGTCTGAGTTTGCAAAGAGCTGTGTTTGGCGGTAGCATGTGGGGCAGTTGTCGTGAGAGGCCCTTCCTGGCTGAGCAAGTCTATCAGAAGCATCATAGCCCACTGAATAAGGAAGGGGGATGGGAATGCTTCCTCCTGGGAACATCTAGAAGGTTCTGTGAGGTCAGCTGACCTCTCGAGACCTGGTAAATACTTGTGATAATGCGCTGGCTCACCAAAGTGTCCCCACGCACCCTTCTCCACTCAGCGTGGGAAAGCCAAGCTTTCATAGTAGAAAAGATTCTTGTATGTCTACCCTTGGCATCACATCAGAATAGTGAAAACTCCTTGACACGGAATGGTTTCTGTCATATTCTCAGTGGACTTCATAGCCTTGTCCAAGAATTCGAGTACTGTTGGGGATGGCCTTGTGGTCTGCGTTTGCCATTGTTCCTCGGCTATTGCTAATGTTTTTTGCCATAGTTGTTCCCTTAACGTAGCACTCACGACTATGGTTGCAGTAACCCTCTGGACCGAAGGATGCTGAGACCCACCTGGGTTCTTCCTCTTAGTGTTATTTCATAGCAATAGCTGTATCATTAAGCCTTAACCTACATTTTTGCAGAGTGTATAACTTTACCGTATATATTTGATGGTGTTTCTGAAATATTTTCAACACTTCCTATTTAAATTATTTTATTAGCTCTCTAGTGGATTAAGATGAATTCCTTCATTTCCTGGCCTCAAACAGAAGTCAAGTGTCAGTCCGCATATCATAAACCAAAAAGAATTCCTTCTCAGCCTCTATCCCATGTAAGAAGAACTTTATTAGAGGTCACCTTTAAACAATGGTGGAGATTTATATGCACAGTTATTTTGTCTTCACTTCAACTGGAATTCAACACACATGCCAATCTGTGAAGGCTTTGCATACCTTTGCCCAACAAAGTGAAAATACTGGGAAAGATGGCTGACCAGGAGATAGATGCTCCTTAATGTTTTCACTCTTCACTTAGGATGTTGTCAACATTCAACAGATAATGAGGTTCCGTAAGCCCTGAGTCATAGCCAGCAGCACAAATAAATAAGAGCATGCTGCACTGATGTGTCAGGCCTCTGCCAGCTGATGCATAAAAGAGTACTAGTATGATAGTACTCAGTGTTATGGGTAAACAAAGCAAGACTTGGGGGCGGGTACAGGGTAGGAGGGGTGTGCAGTTTTACTCGGGGAGATGAGGAAGTTCCTTGAAAATAGCTTCTTGGGTTGGAAGTGTAGCTCGTGGGTAGAGCACCTGCCTGACCTGTGGGAGGCCCTGGGCTTCATCCCTTACGGAGTTACAGTTAAGTGCAGAGCTGAGAGAAGCAGAATCTAGTATACCAGATGCTTATACCTATTGGATTTGACATCCTATTAATTGTACTGATGGTTATTAGTGTGTTTTCACATTTATTTCGGAGATGGGATAGAGGCAATGCTAATAAAACAACTTTCTAGGTCCATGAGATCACTGCTTAGATGAAGTGGTTCAGTCCCAGAGGAAAGCATCTGCACGCTACGAGGTGGTCCTTGCACTGAGGGCCTTCTGCCAGTGCAAGGGCTGGGTGAATCACCGCTCTCCTCCATGTCACTCTCTCTTCAGTCCCAGTTGAGATTGTTCTGGACAGACAACAAAAGAGAACGGTTCCGCATGTATCCCCATCATTGCTTTGAAGTGCTCCTGCTGACTCCCTTAGCAACCACCTGGCTTGCTAACCTATTGCCATAGAAACAGAGTACCAAATCTGTAAGCCGTGCAACCAGGCCTTTTCAAAGATTGCCCTTCTTTCCCCACCCACTTTTGTCTTCCCATGTCTGTCATTTAACAAATTGCTTAGATTATCCATGGTGTTTATGTCAGGTACCTCACACTCACATCCAGGCAGACTACTCTGGGCAGGACGCCCTTCATCCCTAGGTTAAGCACCTAGCATAGGAGGGTTGTCTAATGGCTCTAGCCACTCAGAGTGGATGCTCAATGCTGCCATCAAGCACACTGACACCTCCCAGCCCTCCTGGGTACTCAGCCCCATCCTATGCTCAGTTTTCTGTCCATCCCATAGATAATTCCCTGTCCTTACAGAACAGCCAGCTTCCTATCTCAACTTCCTTTTAGGATTACCATCTCAATTTATGTCTTTATTTTATAACAGAAAGGTAAGCAATAAAAGCCTCAACGCGGTAAATGATACTGAGATGGTTTTATTTAAAACATACTGTTTTTATTACAAGATCTTCTGAATTTTATTTATGTCTTGCTTCTCCCTCCCTCCCCCTCCCCCGCTGCCCAGTGGGAGTCAACTTCTATACCTAACTCATAATTCAATAAAAGTAATCCTTGGATGTTGAGATTCCTGAGGGAAACTGAAAGTCAACTAGCTCCATCAGGGCTAAATCAGTGCCCCTATGGCAAATAGACTTTGAACCAAAACTAAGCTGATACTGACAGGGTCTCAAAGCCCAAGCTGGCCTCCAATTACAGTCAAGGCTGTTCTTAAACTTCTGACCTCCCTATCTGATACTGACTCCAAATGAGTCCAAATGAGACTCCTGCTTTTAAAAGTTCTTACTGTATTCTAATGTAATTATTAAGCAGATAGTTACTGAGCGCCCACTGCTGGCCAAGTAAGGCAAAGATGAGAGATGATGTTGCAAACAAGTGGGCAAGACTGGGCCAGTGGGAAGCGTGAGCAGAGGGCTCCAAGTATGGCTTCTTGGATGAGTGCTTTCTGGCATGCACCACACCTTGGGTTCAGTCCCTAGTAAAACAATGATAACAATGACCAAAGGAAGAACAAAATCTTGGAAGCACATCGGGCCATCTTGAGAAGTCAATGGATGGTCGAAGAGCTTGTTCCTGCAGCATATGTAGGAAAAGCAGCTTCTGGAGTCATTCCCACTGGAAGAGACTGAAATAGGTAGCAGGAGGCGGGAAGGACATTCATGCTGTGCCACGGAGTTAGCATCTGACTCTGAAAACAACAGAGAGTCAAGAAAGCAGAGTTGGTGGTCTTAACATGGACGATCACTTTGGGATTTGGGATGTTACAGAGTCGAGGGTCGCCGTCCTAGGACAAACTTAACCAGAGGGGAAAAAAAGCAACAAGGGAGGAGGGGCCGGGGCTAGTACAGACTTGTGACGCTCTGCTGGAGGTGTTAGCACTGAGGACAAAGGTGGAGCCTGGTACTGGGAGACTGCACAAAGGAAACCTTAGTATTTGTCAATGGATTGAATGTAAGGAGTAAGGGAAAGAAAAACTGGAGCCTGGGAGGGCACAATTACCTACCAGACATGTGCTTGAAAAAGTGAGTGCATGTTGACTGGGTACAGACAGCACCCTGGAGATGCTGGTGTTGAGAACAAAATTGATACTTATTTTTAAGCTCTCTGTGACAGGGTTCCCTATAGCACCGTATCTTCGTTGCTGTTCTATTGCTGTGAAGAGACACTGTGCCCAAGACAAATCTTATAGAAGATAGCATTTCCTCAGTGTCTTGCTTACGGCTTCAGAGGGTTAGTCCGTGATCATCCTGGCGAGAGACAGACAGGCATGATGCCAAAGCGGCAGCTACGAGATTTACATCGTGGTCTGCAGGCAGCGGGCAGAGAGACTGAGGCTGATGTGGGCTTTTGAGACCTTAAAGCCTACCCCTAGTAACGCACCTCGTCCAGCAAGGCCGTACCTCACAACCCTTCTCAACAGTTCCTGGGGGAAAATTATGTAAATATATAAGCCTATGGGAGCTGTACTCATTCAAGCCACCCCACATGGGTAGTGGGAAGGACACCACTAAGGATCTGGCTTTAAACCACAACTCTGACATTATCATTAAAAAGAGACTTCCGGTCCTGTGTAGATAATGGTGGTCGTGTGTCTTTCTTACTGTCAAACAAGGATTTTTGGAGATCAAGTGAAGAAAGTGATTTGGTTTCTTTTCTCCTTTAAGTTTTGAAGTACTATGCTAACACCGAGTGTTGGAGGTTCTCAGTCTAGTGTGTAGGTTTGTTTGAGAGGGACATCGGCAAAGTTGAGTTTCTTTGTTAGTGGTCTTAGCTGGTAGGATTTCAGCCAGCACAGCATAGCATTGCCAGATTCTAGACCACAGGAATTGGGTGTGGTGAGTTGAACTCCTTGGGTGGTATAGTTGAGCCAGTCTTACTGCATCTTTACAAGATCCTCGTTTCACGTTCTAAGCCTGGGCAGATTGCTAGATTCTCCTTGCTGGGTGTCGCATGCCCCACCCACACCCACATGGTTGGCTTCTCCCAGGCGGACCTCCTTGCCTGGTCATCTGCTTTAGAAAGGCTGTACCCTTCACCTCTACCTTAGGCATTCATTCCTAGCATAGGAAGGCTCTGTAGTGCAGCTCTGGTAGTTCACAGTATATGCTCAATATCATCAAAAGAACAGACACCTTCATCCCAGAACCCAGCCCATGTTCTAAGAGAGAGAGAGAGAGAAGTCCATGAGGGAGTCCTGCCTACTCCCACTCTAAAAGAATGATTTGGCCAGGAGATATGACCCAAGTGCTTTCCACAAGGGCTTCAAAACCTGTTGGAAAGAACTTGGAGCTGAGGTCAGCCTGTCCTGTTGGGTCCTCAGAGTCTAATTACCATCCTGTGTTGGTGACTTGTCCTTTTTATCTTTGCTTTTATTTATTTATCCGTTTATTTGAGACAATATCTCATGTAGCTCAGGATGACCTTTGAACCCTTTATGTTTCCAAGGATGAACTTCTGGTCTACCTCCCAAACTTGGAGGTAGACCCTCCAGGACTGGAGAAGCGCATCATCTTGCTTCCTTCTATCATTTGCTTGATCTGTGTGTGTCTTGGCTAGAGTTACTGTTGCTCTGACGAAGCAATCAAAAGCAAGTTGAGGATGAAAGGATTTATTTGACTTACACTTCCGAATCACTATGCACTGAAGGAAGTCAGCACAGGAACAGAAACAGGACTGGAACCCGGAAGCAGATGCCACAGAGGAGTGCTGCTTACTAGTAGGCTTGCTCCCCATGGCTTTACTCAGCCTGCTTCCTTGTAGAACCCAAGACCACCAGCCCAGGGATAGCACCACACACCATGGGCTGACCCCCCCTTGTGTGCTCCCCCACCATCATTGATCAGTAATTAAAGTGTCATGCAGGCTTGCCTACAGCCCGACCTTATGGAGGCATTTTCTTAATCGAGGTTCCCTCCTCTCAGATGACATCAGCTTGTGTCAAGTTGACGTAAAACTGGCCAGCACAGTGTGTATACTCAAGAATACATACAACTGCACATGAGTGGAGGTCAGAGAACAACTCAAGAGTCAGTTCCCTGCTACCACCATGTGGGGCTGAACTGAGGTCATCTGGGCGCCCTCTGTACGTTCCCTTGCTCACTCGTCTTGCTGACCTCCTGCTCCTTTTAATAATCTTCTCTGCCTTTGGTGTTCTGTTTGATATTTTATCATTTTCCTGTATCACACCTGTGTGAACTTACTTAGGACCCAGTTCCTAGAAGTTGCTTTTGGGCTCCAAATCTTTCTGGTCTGTTTTATTCTTTCTTATTTTAAAATGTTCTCAGCTTAAATCTTTATGTATATAGTTTTCAGTTTCATTGTCATTGGAACTTTAAATTTGTTTCCTAGAATTAGCAGGCGAGGTGGTGCATGTCTGTAAACGATCCCAAAAGGCAAGAAATGGGGGCAGGGAGATTAGGAGCCCAAGGCTAACAACATGAGTTACAGAGCAAGACCTTGTCTTTAAAAAAAAAGTACCTGTTAGATATATGGAGTTTTGTCTACTTTTCTTTGTAAGTTTATCAGGTGTGCTATGTGTGTTTCAAGGCCATTTTCTTAAGCATAACAACTCATGACCATGGCCATCTTTATGAGTGACATATCGGCATTTAATGTTAAAGTTTCTAGCTCTTAAGTGTATACAATCATTGTATTTTTAAAAGCTTATAGCAGAGATCATTCTGTGAGGCAAACCGATTGCCAGATCTGCACTCGAGATAGTGAGGGGACGTGTCCTTAGGCTCCCCCTTTCCTATCTGCACCTCTTTGCTGGGTTCCTGCAGTGACACAGCTTGATCGTTAGAAGGTCTAAACTGCACAAGTTCCTGGCCAGGATTTGAGTCTCGCCTTTCTGTGGGTTGCACCTTTGATTGCCGCCTCCAGGTCTGAGGTGGCCTCTATAAAGTGTTCTCTGTCCTTCATTAACTTGGATCCAGTTTCCATATTTGACCAATATGCTTGATCCTTGGAGTCTCAGGACTATAAATGATTTTTTAATATAAAAGATCAAAAATTTCCTCTATTTTTCATTTTTAAAATCCCTTGTGGCTTTTGAGCCTTGTGCCTATTCCAGGCTCATAGCCATTCCTGGGAGGGTTTTTCTCTTCTTTATAAACTGTCTCATTTCGATCCACCAAACAAACAAAACCACCTCAACTTGTAAGACCGAAGGTAAAATAAAAATAAAATTCAATTTGCATCACCAACCACTAGACCTCCCACCTCCACCTTTCTCATCTTCAAGCTCTTTTGATGGCTTTGTTTTTGTGGCAGTGTGTAAAGTGCTTCAGAAGCACCCAGAGCGGCATAAGAGAGGGAAGACCAGCTGGAGAGGTAGAAGGTGCCAGGTGCAGTGCCAGGTGGACACTGGAAACCCAGACCCAGTGGGGGAAAGACTGAGTGGCTTCTCGAAGAGACGCCTTCCCACCCCGAGCTACGAAGCTACGTGGTTTTTGCCGTGTGCACTTTCTCAGACAAGAACACGCTGCCTGCCTTGTGTTGGCAGTGTCTGTTATTTTAATCAAAATATCTTTGGAGCTTTTCCTATTTTAATATATTAATTTTTAATTAGTATATAAAATAATGGATTTCATTATGATATTCTCATCATATAGGTCATTATACTTTGTTTATGGATAACCCTATCCCTCCTCCTGCCACATACTGGTCCCCTTCCTCTCCACTAATGGTTCTTCCTTCTGTTTTCATGACATAAATATTATATATATGAAATATTACGTATAATATTATATAATGGATCGTATATAATATATAATGAATATATTATAAATGAATATACAAAATATAAATATATATACACATCACTTACTCTTGTCCCCTAAGAAGTCCATATTATTCTTTTACTTGTAAAGTTATTGTTAAAATAAGGAAGATGTTTGTGAAAAGGCTCGATAGTATCAGATATCCCAGGACTTGGGAAGGAGAGGCAGGAGGATGGTAAGTTTAGGATCAACTTGGGCAAAACCCTGACTGAAACAAACACATTTTTAAAAATGGTATTTTAAATGTCTCTTTCAACTAATGTTTCAATCTTCTGCCTCTTCCTCACCTTTTATAGTATGACTACGAATATGATGAAAATGGTGACAGAGTCGTGCTAGGAAAAGGCACTTACGGGATAGTCTACGCGGGTCGAGACCTGAGCAACCAAGTCAGAATTGCTATTAAGGAAATCCCGGAGAAAGACAGCAGGTATGGCAACCATCGGTATAAAAGCTGCATTCTAAGGTTGGGGTTGCTAACAGTGTGGTAGAAAAATACTTGGCGGTTGTCTTATTGTCAGAACTGTCTAGAAATCCATCATCGTAACTCCATCTCAGGTTTCTCTGTTCATTTAGTGATTCCTACAAGACTTGCTGAGAAGGCAAAAAGATTCTAAGTGGGAAGGGAACAGGCGTTCAAAGAGCAGAAAGGAGAGTGGCCCTGCGTGTTGGGCGTGGGTCTTGTTGGATCAGGGTGGTTCATAACAAGAGAGATGAAAAGGCACAAGCATGGTTTCCAGTCAGCCCCGTAAGGAGCTGCGGTATCTTGCCCTTGAGCAAGCAGATCACTGAACAATTAAGAAACCAACAGCTCTTTCAGGCTCCATCAGGGAGGACGGGAGACTGCTTCCTGAACTAGAAAGAGAGGAATTGCAGACAGTCACAACTCGCTACAGCAGAGACCTCCAGGGGAACCAGCGTGGGCTGGAGAACCAGGACTCTAGCCAACAAACTGCTGGAGGTATAGTGCAGAGCAGCCTAGAGGCTTAAGAATTCTGGGGGACCCATTCAGGGGCCAGCCCCATGTGAGTGTGAGGCTCACTTTCTAAAGGTCTGCCACAATTTCACGTGCCTCTCATGCCCAGAACATCACGTTTACTTTTCAAGAAATACATAAGGCATGCTAAAAGGCAGAAACACACTGGAGAGCATTAACGAGTATCAAAACCAGAGGTGGATTCGGCAAGTTGGAGTTAGCAGACTGGGGGCGGGGCTTAAGATGCTGAGTCTTCTGACTGAAAGAATAGACAGCCTGCAGGGGCAGGTGTGACAGAAGCCCTGAGGCTGGAGTTCTATGAAAGGAGAAGCGCTGGGAGGTCAGGAACACTGTCACAGCAGCTACACCCGAGAAGCCTCCATGGCACATGGGATGTAGTCGCGGACATGTTGATAGGAACTTCCAAAACTGAAAAGCAAAATGGGGGGCACTTAGAAAGAAGTGGGGGGACAGGATATCAAAGAGCTGTGGGACGACTACAAAATAGATACGTTGAATGTGTCACCAGAGAGAAAAGAGGAGAGAGGCAGAAGGAACATTTGAAGAAGCAATGCAACTATACAGGAGAGGCCAACTAGCCTGGGCCATGTATTGAGACCCCATTTTCAAAAAAAAAAAAATGGTGATGATACGATTCTAGGAGATAAATGGTGGATAACCGATCCCGCAGTGACTTACAGATGAGTAGTATTTTTTTTCCAAGCTAAGAATATGTAGTGTCTCTGGTGGCACCATTTCTTCTATTTTTATAACTAGTCAGAACACGTATGGTTTTCTTGCCATTATCCTAATGTAGCCCACTTTTTTGACCTGAAAAGTTATTACTTCATACTCATTTACATCTTGGCACTTTCACTAGTGAAAATTGCTGAGTTTTCACAGTGTCTTCCATGTTGGAGAGGAGCGTTTGCCCTCAGCTCAGCTGCACTCTTGATTAGTATTGTAAGTTTTGAACTAGTCTTGGTTTAAACAATGGGATTTGGATGCTTACATCACTTGATCTTAAATGTAGGTGTTTATATTTTGATTTTCAGTAGGGCGTCAGGAGGTAGGATACCTTTGATTCATGATAAAGTGAGTCATTACTGATACCAGGTTGATGATACTGATCTCCTAAAGCTGTAGAGTGGAGGCAGCATGTGCCAATACTGCACCTCAGGAACAACCGTGAATAGCCTCTAAGTGTCTCCCATCCCTCCAGAAGTAACTTTGTCGCCACAGCAGAGAGTCATTCATTTCGTAAGAACTTGTACTATTCTTTATTGGTTGTTCCTGTGTTAACTCATACCATCTCAAAATGTTCTTTCTGTCTCTAGCTGATACACTGTAGGAGGATCACTTTTATGCCTGCTGTTCAATTCGTATGCAGTTCTGAAAAGGGAAATAAAAAGGCCATATGTATGAGACATAGGGGATTTTCTGTTTTCTTTTTTTTTTTTTTCCTTGCCAGCTTTCTGAGAAGTATTATACAGATAATTAAAGTTTATTTCAATTAAGTGAAGTTAGATCTTCTTAAAGTAAGTGCTTGAGTTAGAACTTACCCAGCACTGCTTCATGAAAGCACTATTTTTATTTGGTTGGTTGGTTGGTGGTTGGTTGGTTAGCAGTTGGTTAGTTGGTTGGTTGGTGGCTGATTAGTTGGTTGGCTGGTGGTTGGTTAGTTGGTTGATATTTGGTTGGTGGTTGGTTAGTTGATTGGTTGGTGGTTGGTTAGTTGGTGGCTGGTTGACTGGTTAGTTTTTGAGACAGGGTTTCTCTGTGTAACCTTGGCTGTCCTGGACTCACTCTGTAGACCAGGCTGGCCTTGAACTCATAGAGATCTGTCTGCCTCTGCCTCCCAAGCGCTGGGATTAAGGGTATGTACCACTGCTGCTCAGCATGAAAACACTATTATTCAGCACTGAATTTTACAATTTGTCATTTCCCTTCTACAAATATTCAGTCTGTTTAGTTAGATTTGTCATTGGATGATCTGAACATTCATTAGGAATATGCCTGAAACACGAATGAGGGATCAGGTTTATATTTAATACGCCTTAGTGTAATTAGAGCCTTTCATACCTGTAGCCTCTATGGTGTGGGGGTGGGGGAGGAGAGACAGAGAGAGAGAGAGAGAGAGAGAGAGAGAGAGAGAGAGAGAGAGAGA
>OU015750.1:75545359-75641322 GCA_907169655.1 Acomys percivali
GAGAGAGAGAGAGAGAGAGAGAGAGAGAGAGAGAGAGAGAGAGAGAGTGTGTGTGTGTGTGTGTGTGTGTGTGTGTGTGTGTGTGTGTGTGTGTTAGGGACTAGCATTGATTCTGGGTATGGTCACCAGTAACCCAGCATATTTATCTTATTAAGTAAATCTTATAGAAGGATGTTGATTTGGATTGCCTATACCAGACTACAACAGATCAATCCAAAACAGAATTATTCATATTCAAGTTTGATGTCACCTATACTCAATCTGTTTATTTGTAAGGCCTGACCTTTCCTTAAGTCAAGATTTACAGCACCCAGTCAAAGGAGCCCACCCATTGTAAGGCACCAGAATAAGGAAGTCCCCTCTGCTCTGACACATACAAGAATAATAACCTGAAGTCAGCCGGTTGCTTTTTGCAACCTTGCTGTTTTCTCAGTCCTGCTTAAGCTACATTAAACCCGAGCTGGTCTGCCATGTCCAGTAAAGCTCCTGTCCATTTGGACCAGACACTGACACGAATCACCAGTGAAAGCCAATTAAATCGTCAAAGGCTGATTTGTTGAAGTTTTATTATTTGACAAGCTATGGCAACGTCTACATAGGTGCTCACTGATCTTGGGATTCTTCAGAGTCCGTAAGCTTCATCTAATGACCAGAAGTGCTGTGCTGCTTCAGAAATGTAGCACACTTTCATAATTTGATATGGCCACACACGCTAAGCACCTGACCTTGAACTGCTGGCCTTTCAGTGTGGAGGTCTGTTTAGGATCAGGAAGAAGTCATGATGTGTTGGCCTTTGTGGATTTGGAAGGTGAGGGGACTTTAAGGAGTGGGCTGAAAGAGATTGGAATATAAATGGTTCTGTGGTTTCTACTGAGGAATTGGTGAACATTTGGGAAGTTGTAGGTGAACATTAAAGAGACTGGGAACGTCTTGCCTTCCTTGACGAGAGCCCCCCTCCCCCCAGAGTAGTGGTTATATTCAGGAAGCCAGTGGAACAAGATGCCATAATATCCATAGTATGCAGTCTGTGTAGATGGCTTCTAATCTCCTGGGTCATGCCTTAAATTTGTCACTAGCTTTGTGACCTTGAGTCATCATCCTCTCTGTGAATCACTTTTCTCATCTGTAAAATGGGCGTCTCTAATAGTGTGTTTGGTTAAAAGAAATTACTTAATATATAGAAGGAGCCTTGAACTGCATCTAACACTTTTCTCCTGGTCCTGCTGCAGCCGCAGCATCATAAGATTTATGAGAAATAAAGGCCTTGGACGGCCATTGATTTTATTTGTGGGCACAGCTTAGCTCGCATTTTCAGTGTGTGCGTTGCTTACATTAGCACCGTAGAGTCTAGCTGGCTGCTCAGCACACTGTCGTTTACACATCTTCCAGGTACTCTCAGCCTCTGCATGAGGAGATTGCTCTGCACAAGCATCTGAAACACAAAAACATTGTTCAGTATCTGGGCTCGTTCAGTGAGAACGGCTTCATCAAGATCTTCATGGAGCAAGTCCCCGGAGGTAAGAGGCATTTTTCTTATTCTCAGAAATTCAGATCTTTACGGCCTGGAAGGAGGGCTAAGTTGAATGGAATGTGCTAGATTACAGGTCTTCGTTTATCTGTGTTGAAAAAAAAAGCTAGATAGATGCTGTGGCACTTATTAGCAGATAGTAAAGAAGTTTTGAGACCATTTTGGTTCAGGTCACCATGATTTGGATTAAAGGCAGCAACTGAGCCTCGTGTTAGACCGTGTTGATAAGGACTGTCTCCAGAAGAGGGGTATTTTCACGTTTGTGTTTGGGCCCAGGTAACAAGGCGTTTCTAGCCCATAGTGAAAAGCCAGTCAGTGCATTCTGGCTTAACTTCGGGTCACATTATGAGTATGCTTTTAAGAGCTCAGCTGGGTAAGTCTCACCCACTGTTTCGCTTCATTTTACAGGGAGCCTTTCTGCTCTCCTTCGTTCAAAATGGGGCCCATTGAAGGACAATGAGCAAACGATTGGTTTCTATACGAAGCAGATACTGGAAGGATTAAAATACCTTCATGACAACCAGATAGTTCACCGGGATATAAAGGTAGGGCGCGCCACGACTCACCCTCCTGGGGTCCTTCCTGGGTAGTTATTTTATCTGAAAATGTCAGAGAACCCCTGTCTTAAAACGAAGACAAACAAAGAAAAATTATCCCCTGCTTTTTCCATTTTCCCCTTCAAGTCACTTGCACCCCAATATTTCTCCCTCTTGGGTCCTCCCGGCCTTGTTGCTTTCCTGGCTTCTGTGGTTACTCTAGGTTGTGTGCTCAAAGCTGAAGGCCAGATGAGAGGGAAATGGGACGTTTATCTTCCTGGGTCTTGAGTAACCTCCCTCTGTATGATCTAATTCCATCCACTTTCCTGCAGAGTTCATGGTTTTGCTTTTCTTTACAGCTGAATAGTATTCTGTTCAGTATATGTACCACATTTCCATGTATATGCACCACATTTTCGTGTGTATGCACTACATTTTCGTGTGTATGCACCACATTTTCATGTATAGGCACCACATTTTCGTGTATAGGCACCACATTTCCATGTTTGTGCACCACATTTTCATATGTATACACCAGATTTTCATTATCTGCTCATCACTCGAAGGACATTTAGGTTGTTTCATTTCCTAGGTATTGTGAGTGGAGCTGCAGTGATCATGTGGTCATGGCTGAGCAAGCTGTCTGTGGAGTAAGATGTCAGGTCCTCTGGGCACATGCCTGGGAGTGATATAGCTCGGTCATGTGGTAGATGGTTAGCTTTTTGAGGATTCTCCATAAAGATCTCTATAGTGACCACAGCAGTTTGTAATCCCACTGACAGTGACTGGGGGTTCCCCACAGCCCTCAACAACTGTTGTTATTCATTTTTGCAGTTCTGACTGGGATAAGATGAAATCTGAAAGTTATTTCAATTTGCGTCTCCCTAATCACTAAGGACAAGAACATCTTCTTTCTTTTTGAGATATTTCCTAGTCATTTTTATTTCTTCTTTGGAGAACTCTGCTCAAAGCCCAAGCCCCGTTATGAATTGGTCCTTTGTTTGTTTGCTTTTACTTTTTGCATTTTGAGTTCTGTATATATTCTGCATATTAATCTTCTGTCAGATGTGTAGCTGGCAACGGGTCACTTCACTGATTGTCTCCTCAGCTGGGCTCAGCTGTGCAGAAAGAAGCTTTTTAGTTTATGAAGCCCTACAGGTTGACTGTTGGGATTAATCCCTGAGCAAATAAAATCCTGTTCCTGTTCCTGTATCTTTTAGGTACTGCCTGTGTTCCCTACTAGCAAAAGCTAATGACTTTTGACTGAGCCTGGCTTACTTACTCCAAGTGTGTTCCTTTGGATTAAAGAAAAAAAAAAAAGAGTTTACCTTTTTTGGTGAATACAAAGTAACAAAGTACAACCAGAAGATAAAAAGTGAAGGGTGTTTCATTACTTAGAGCAAGCAAGGAGAGTTGGGTGTTTTTTTAGCTTTGGGGTGCACCTCCTGAACAAAGAGAGGACTTTTTCTTGGAGAATCTGTCCATATATACTCATATTGATATTGGAAAGTGCACATGCCTGAGGAAGTGGGATTTAAGGTGTTCATCCTAACTGTTCAGTTTAAGAGCAGAGGTCATATATTCAAAAGGGAGAAATGGTAAACATACTTCGGAACTAGGAATTTAGAATGATAACAAGCAAAGATTACTATGGGCTGCCTAGGAGAATGGGAGTGACTGTGTGTGACTCGTTCCTCTTCAGTGTGCTCAAGAGTGTTAGCTAAAACAAAAAGAACAGGCTTTGAAGGCCTTTTAAACAGGCCGCAGTCTTCTGTGTGCATTATGGGTGTTTGTTTCTAATGCACCTGCTGCTTGGTAGCTTACAACCCTGAAACCAACTCGGATGTCCTAAGTAATCCAAGGAAAATAAGAAACAACAAGGAGAAGAAAATAAAGTGACTGGGAAATTAAGAAACTTATTTATATAGGTATTGTACACAGGCTAAGTGTAAACTGTGGTGAGCCTCCCCTCAGAGCCATGTGTGACCTTATGACCTGAACAGAAGATTATAAACAACTGATAAGATATAAATAAATCATAATGTAAGAACTCATAATAAAAGAATTCTCTACTGAGATAATCTGCTAATAAGGAACACAGTATGAATGCCCTTGTTTGTTCTACGGGCACTTCTTAGGCTTAAGTCGACCACAGACAGATCAGTAAAAAGATAACATTTTGGTTGGGTATTTATTTATTTATTTATTTATTTATTTATTTATGTATTTATTTATTTATGCCCCTAGGGTGACAACGTATTGATCAACACCTACAGTGGCGTTCTCAAGATCTCTGACTTCGGGACATCAAAGAGGCTTGCTGGCATAAACCCATGTACCGAAACCTTTACAGGTAAGTTTTCATACCAGCGATACATATCTTGGGTAATTAATGGCAGTTGCTGAGCCTGGGCATAAGGTGAGAGATAAGCTAAGTCAGGGTTCCCATGAACAGGAATGCCGGGATTGAATCGCCTGGTGCTTACAGGACAGTGTGCTATGGGGCCTGGCGTGTCCGTCTGTCTTCCTGGATTTCTGAAAATGGCTCAGCCTGCTGCATTATACCACTGAAGATTACTTTTCACTTTCAACTTCTTTTTCTGTTTCCTGTCCCTTTTTCTCCTGACTGGCTTACAGCCGCGCTGACCCTCACGAGACTACTTTTTACAAACACTCTCTAGCCCAGCCTCTCTGGTTCTTACTCATACCCAAATCACTTCCTATCCCGGCTCCAGGTTCCCTCTTTCCTCTCAGGAATCAATCCCCCTATTCCACAATATAAATAACCCAAAGATTTCAGTTCAGAAAAGAGGAAGTGACTCATCCACTCAGAAGAAATGGGAATGAGAAATTAGGCAACGCAGTGACTGAGCTGCCTCTGATGCAAAGTCCTCGTAGGGTGGAGACGGCAGTCTCCGAAAAGTTGGAGGCAGCCAAGAGGAAAGCGAAGCAGCACAGATGGATGGCTGCTCCTGAGATACCGGGCTTGCTAACTCGTCCCTGCTCCATGTTCTTATTCTGCCTCTCCAGGAGTGTTAAGTTCTGTTGTAGGAGAAGGGAAGAGGGCAAGGGCCAGAGATTGAGAGATAGATTAAAAAAAAAAAAAAAAAAAAAAGAAGAAGAAGAATTAAAGAGTCAGTGACTAATTTCTTATTTAATGTAAAGCAAAGTGGCCAGATGTCCCCATCTCCCAATTCCCTGTGGTAGGTAGATGGGGCATTGGTGAAGAGGAAAGGGCGGTCTCCGGTAGTCATGGCAGTTTGTGGATGATGGAGCTCAGGGTTTCAGCTCAGCCTCTGCTCTTGTCACTGGCCCTCAGGCCTCAGCCTGTCTTCCTCTCCAGCTCCCTCTGCATAGAGGGTCCGTGTGTCTCTCAGATCCTCCAGTCAGCACAACCTCCCACACTCCACACACTGTATTTCAGGCCCAGGATTGCCCATATTTACAATTTTTTTTTTAATAAATTCAAACCTACTACCTTCTTTCCTCATTCTCTCTCAGCTTGGCAAGAGACGATTAAGATGCTGCCCATACTTGGTAACTCGGGAGGTGATAATCCCTATTTCTATGATGGTTTTGGGGGCAAGGCGTTGATTTAATATCTTCTTCTCATCTTTAAAACTCGTGTTTAATCCCCAAGGCATTGTGGGGAAGGAGTCCTCAATGGGGCCCTGTGGCTGTAACTCTCCCATTGGCCACGCATGAAGGTGACATGTACAAATGTGTGACTAATGGGCTCAGATCTCTCTTTAGTGCTGATCCTAGAGCCGTGGCAGACAGGCCTTGTTTTTTGTTGTTGTTGTTTTTGTTTTTGTTTTTGTTGTTGTGTTTTCAACACAGTGGGCTTTGTAGTCATGACTGATACTCTAGTGGCCAGCGTGCCTCATCGCCTCTGGTGAATACACTGGGAAGACCTGGCTCTGTTTGCCTTGGTAATTTGGGTGAGGGAAAGGCAGTGGTCGCCGTCATTTATGGAGCACTGGCTGCATGCTTCGCTTGGGTGCATAGGGCATTATACACTCTGAAATTTGTACCTAAACCCTAATCATGAGCTATCATTATCCCGGTTTATGGTGAGAACATTAAGGTTCAAAGAGTTTAAATAACTTGCCCAAGGTCACAAAACTGTTTAGTAATAGATCTGAGGTTTGAACTAGACCTAACATGCTAAGTGGAATGAATTACCTTCTCCTTGAGCCTTTCCCACCCACACTCTTCCCTGTCTCCATTGAGGGACACTCTGGACTTCGGCTGTCGCTGCCACCTTTTCTCACGCTGCAACCCAACCGTCACGGAAGCCTGCCGGTTCTGGCTTCGGAATATGTCCAGGCATGGGATGGGCTGTCACCTTTCCAGGGCTACAGCTCCCCCGTCTCACACCTGCCTTGCTTGCACACCCTCCTGTTCTCTGCTTCCACTTTTGCCCTCTCCTGCCCTCGTGCCTATGATCCATTAAAAATCCATTAAAAGCTCTCAACCTTCCCGATGCCACGACCCTTTAACACAATTTCTCATGTTGTGGTGACTCCCCAACCATAAAATCATTTCATCGCTACTTCATAACTGTAATTTTGCTACTGCTATTAATCATAATATAAATACTTGATATGCAGCGTATCTGATATGTGACCCCTGTTGAAAGGTCATTGCCCCCCCAGGGGTCATGACCCACAGATTGAGAAGGATGCATTAAAATCTTTTACTAAAAATCCACAGCCAGGAATTGTATATATTTAATATATAGAATCACATACATTGGAAGTTTTTGAATTATTTTTTACCTGAGAATCTTGGTGCTGTTATGAGTAAGCGATAAGGGCCTCTTTTTTCTAGTTATTTTTGTCTGTGCTAGGGCTCACAGACACAGTAAGCACCATGCCACTGAGCCATATCTAAGTCCTTACAGGTTTTCCCCCTTGAAACATGAGGAATTGTACAACTAATGGGTGCTACATGATGTTTGAATGCATGCATATGTCGTTTAATGTGGCATGTCTGTCTCCTCAAACATCTAAGCATTTCTTTGAAAGCTCAGAGTCCCCTTTCTAGTTTCTTCGGTTTTGGAGGGGTTTTTTTGTTCATTTGTTTGTTTAACATAGAACACCATATTGATTATTGATTGTTGCTGCCTCCTGCCACTTTGTTGTGGATTGGAAACTGGGACGTTGTGTTCCTGACTGTCGCTTAATGCTGACTGTACTACTGTTGCCCACACCCCCCAGTGTGCGTGCAGAGTAACCACTCTTCTGTTCCCACCTTTGATGACACCAGGACTTGCTTCACCTACTGTAATGGTCCCCAAAGCGGGAACATATGAGTCAAATACTAGGTTTGAGAACTGGGAACTATATAGCTTGATCAGTGGATGAGGAAGCTGGATTTTCTCAGGAAAATACACACAGAGCGAGTCGTCATATATTGGAAGAACTAAATGCAAAAATAAATATTGTGTTTCCTATTGTTCTGAACAACAACAACAACAACAACAACAACAACAAAAGCAGCTATGGTCAGAAGTCTCTAAGATACCCCTTAAGGGGGTAGATCAGCCATATACGATCCATAACCATGCTATTTGGTGAACTATTTTGTTTCACTGATAAAATCCATTATAATTAATTAAAATTATGTTTTATTATACATATAATTCATTATAGTTTATTTCTACTTTTATTAACTGCAAAGAAAAACTGGATCTTGAAAAAGACATCAAGGCCTGAATCGTGTTCTTTTCATTGTTATGTTAGTGGAGAAAATTCAGAGGGTCGTAAGGTATCATCCTTTTCCTTTCTAAAGTGGAAATATGTTTGCATTATTTTCAGGTACCCTTCAGTATATGGCACCAGAAATAATCGATAAGGGACCACGAGGCTATGGAAAGGCTGCAGACATTTGGTCTTTGGGCTGCACAATCATCGAAATGGCTACAGGAAAACCACCATTTTATGAACTCGGAGAGCCGCAAGCAGCCATGTTCAAGGTCACACGTCATACTAACCACAAAGGGCCACAGATTCATGTAGCTAATGGGTGTTTTGTGCATGTATGAATGTCAGAATTTGTTAAGAAAGAAGCCTCAGGAAACATACATTGAGCCCCAGCCAAGTTCAAAGGGATCTGTCCTCCCACGCTGCTATCCATACCTGTGCCTCAGCCTTGGTTTTCTTGGTTCTAAATGGAGATTCGGTGTAACCTTTTGGGGGGGGGGGGTTGAGACAGGGTTTCTCTGTGTAACCTTGGCTATCCTGGACTCATTTTGTAGACCAGGATGGCCTTGAACTCACAACGATCCGCCTGCCTCTACCTCCTAAGTGCTGGGATTAAAGGCATGTGCCACCACGCCCAGCCGGTGTAACCTTTTTACAGCCCAGTATGGATGACACAAGATTCTAAACTCTTTGGGAAATTGTGTTGATAGTTCCCAATTAAGAAAAATATAAAAACATCTTGAGGCTCTGTGGTAAACCATTTTTCTGTAATCCCTGGTTCAATCCATAGTACTTTAACATGTGTGTGCGCGCACACACACACACACACACACATACACACAAAGGCACATATGCATACATACCTACACATGCACACACACATACATAAATGCACACATGCATGAAGTCGTGCATACACATAGGCACATATTCATGCACATACACTCAGGTACACATACATAAACACACATGGCATTCATGCACACACAGGCACACGCACATACACATACATACACACACAAAATTCACAACACAACATTTTAAATTTGCTTAGAAATTAAATCAAATTATTTTCCTTATCTCTCTACCGCAATCCATTTTTTACAAAGGGTATAATTACCATCTTAAGTGATGCAACCTTTTTCACACTTCTGTTCTTTTAGTCTGCTTACCCATAAGTACTTCCGGGAAGTGAGAGCATGCCCCCATCCTAGCCCAGTGTAGTAAGAAGTAGATTCTAATGCTGGTATAAAATGTTTTAATTTCAAAGTGCTTTTAAGTATTTCTTAATGTAGGTGCTTTGAGATGCGAAGGTTGTTAAAGTCTTGCTATAGGGGAAGGAGCATGGGCCTTAAGCAGAACAGCTCAAGACGCCTCTCTCTGAAGCCTTGCTTTCCTCGTAGCCGTAAGAGGGACAATATTTAGTTCACTGAGTCGCCTAGAGGATTCAGTGAGGCGCATTCATCTCGGCTCCAGCACATTGCCTGGCGTGTGAGCTTCTCTGAGCAACTCAGAGATCCCTACACAACGCCTTCTTTCTGAGCGCAGTGTGTACTAATGGGTCCTCCCGTTTTGAAGGACAGTCTTACTACTTTGTGCTGCATGTGTCTTCAGCTAAGTTACTCTTTCGGCATCGTTGCTAAAGCTGCAGAAGCCCTCCGTAAGCTTCCTGTAATCTGCAGAATGCACAGCCTAGATCATCTGGAGAAAAGCCACAGGCAGGACGGGGACACCGCTCAGCATCAGGGCATTGGATGCATGGAGCCTTGGGTACCACCCAGAGAAGGGGAGAGAGAGAGAGGCAAGGTGATGGGGAAGAAGGGGTGAGGATGTACGAGGCTGAGTGTGCTTTTGATTACGCCTCAGGTGGGGATGTTCAAGGTCCACCCGGAGATCCCAGAGCCCATGTCTGCTGAGGCCAAGGCATTCATACTGAAGTGTTTCGAACCAGACCCGGACAAAAGAGCTTGTGCTAATGACTTGCTTATTGATGAGTTCCTAAAAGTTTCCAGCAAGAAGAAAAAGACACAGCCCAAGCTTTCTGGTATGTTGTTTCTCCCACCCCCCCATACACACAGGAGGGTGTGGGTCAGCTTCTGAGTGTTAAGCTTTTAAAAGGCAAAATGGTTCCTTAAGTAAGCATCTGTTTACTGTATCACCGGAAATTATTGTAAACAGCACCTTGTTCTCAGGCGTTTGGTTCTATATCAGGAAGTCACGTTACTAACAATTTCACAAGTGCTGGGACCTTGTGGGTAGCGATGTTCTGTCACATAGATTATAGTCACTTCATCAGCCTCTAGTACATTGTGGGTGCTGGGAAATAAAGGTTACAGTGTGAAAGGGACAAACTGTAGACCTTCCAGGTCGAAACTCCACGTTGCCACCAGTGGGCTACTGGCAGTAACGGAGCTGTTAAATTTCCAAACGTCTTTTAGTTGTAGGCAGTAGAAAATACCTGCCACCTCTCAGAGACCACAGTTCTGAATAACTACCTAAAATGGAAGGAAAGAAAGAAGAGACATAGGTGGACTGGTTGCTAGCACTAGTTAAAATTTCAATTGTAAGTGAATTTTGTCACTGATGCCATAATTTACAGTCAGGTAAAGGGTCCATTTGTCCTTGGCGTTTGGGTGTTTATCTCGGATAAGGATGGGCAGATGACTATTGGGAAAGGACGTTGATGCCTTTTCAAGCATTCAGTTTTTGTTTACTGCCCAGTTTAACATGAAAGCTAAAACATGCTTATGCTGTTTGCTTCCCTCCCACAGCTCTCTCGACTGGATCAAATGGTGAGTAGGCTTTGCCTTGCCCCCAGACCTGAAACTGGCAAAGTGTGCTACGTGGCAGCCTCCTCCTCCTCCTCTCTCCTCGCTTACCTGGGAAGTTGGGAGGTGTCTGAGCATTACAGGCTCTTGCAGCCGTGAGCCTGCCTCAGCTTCTTGCTGCTCAAATACCCCTCTTCCATGAAGGAGACCCAAATTACTGTTCCTTGAGCACAGGGTCTGTTTTTTACATCATCATCAGTTGGGTTGAAGTCCGCCATCTTTTCTAGGAGCCGATTGGCTGCTGTGGCTTCTTGGAAAATGTCAGTATCATGGGGCATCTTCTGACATCTTAGGACAGCACCTTATACTCTTGTGGGCCACGGGTTGTGCTTCTGTTTCCTTGGGTTAGCTTTTGAAAGCCATGACCAAGGAGTTGAGTCATCCCTCAAGCCAGTTATTTCAGAGAATAATAAGGGAAAGAGCCGGCTGTGGATACATGGCTGGTAGGAGTGGGAGCAGCTAATGTCCGTCCGCTGTGTCAGGAGGTTAGCATGGCCAGGTCTTAGCAGCTTGTTCAGGTGCCTCCAAGCCAGTCAGCCAAGCGAGGCCCATTCATCAGGCTCTCCTGGGCACAGCTTCCCTTCTGCGATGCTGAGGTGGGGACAGGCTCTAAGATGCAGAGAGATAAATTGATGGTGCTGCCTCCTTTCTCCTAGGATATAGAAAGAAGCCCCTACATTTTCTCAGGGTAGACCCCATGGCAGCTTCTTGGGTTTCTGAGCAGCCTGCTTTGCACAGAAGTTTTGATTCATCCAGACCTCTTTCCCCCTCCCTTTTTCTTTTCCATATGTGAAGTGCAGAAGTGTATTTGTTTCAGCTGGCACTCTGTGCTGGTAACCATAGATACTTCCCAGATTTGATTCTGAGACTAAAATACTGCCCTGGAAGAGCCTTGGAGCTGTGCGCAGCCTCTCAGTCTCACATCGTTTGGTCCTTTTCGTGTGCCATGGTTTTCACTCACAGGAAACCTTTCCCACCACACATACGTAAACTTCCATGAACTTAACAGTGCTCACATCTCTACCCACGGGCCTCTTGGTGAGCATGTGCCTCAGACTGAGCATGAGATTTAAGGTTATCGCTGCTGGTCCACTGTGGCTCCCACGTCCTCTCCCTCCACGTTCAGGGTAATTCTGCAGGAGTTTAGGCTCTGGCCTACCTTTATAGTCTTAACTTTAGTTAAAGAACTAAAATATCTTACATTTTTAGAGCATCAGGGGATGAGTATTGGGGTCAGAGCCGGGTCCACTTGATGACTGAGTGGCCTTGAATGTGACTTACAGCAGCTGCTCATAGATTTGTGAGAACAAAATGAGACTGTGTATGACAGATGCAAGCACTTTAAAGGCAGTTGCGACTGTTCATACATGGTTTCTGTGTAGAGCACAGACACTCCTCTGCCTGGGTGCCTTTACTCTTGGTGACTCTGGTGGCTCAGTGTTGCTGGCGGTCAGTGTGAATGCAGAAGGGACGAAGCTGGACAAGATGTTCAGTCTTAGATCCCAAGGGGCTCCTCATGAAATACTAAAGAATTAGCAAAGCAGGGCAGAGAGCCAGGGAGAGTTGATCTGCAATGGTGTCACCACCAGCACTGGGTCCACAATTTTTTTTTTGTAGTAAGAGAAATGCCCTGTGTTTTCAACGTCCAGGACATCAGCCACTAGACCGCGTCCAAACATGGTACCTATGGCTGAGGCACTAGTCTTTACTTAAATAGTACCGTAAATAACCATCTGAAGCTTCTAACTACCGTGTAGGGCAGTGAAACTAGTCGTCCTGGTCATAGCTGGGTGGATGGTGGTTTGTTTAATAGCATTGGTTCATTAACACTGTCACAAGGAGAGTCAGAGGTGGACAGTTGGTGTGCAGAACTGACTTGGACTGAGGTCCTTCCACCCGGGCTAACCGTGTGCTTCCTAGTCATTGAGATGCCTGCCTTTCCCACGGTCTGGACATGCAGCCTGGACTGCAGTTCTCTTGCGGAAGCTCAGCCAGCTCTGTAAACAGCTTAGGTGTGAGGACTGCTTGCTGGGCCTTGAGCAACTGGACACAGGCAGGCCAGCTGGGCAGGAGGCTTTGTGTTGAATGGGAGCTTTGTCCCTAGACCCAGAGGAGAACCCAGAAGGTCCCCATTGCTCTTGAATAGCTGTTCTAATCTGAGTTTTCCTCGACTTACCACTTCTTCCCCTGGATGGAAATTCTTGGCGATGTGGGTCCCTTCCACACATGGGCCACCTGCCCTCTCCCAAACCAAACCCTGGCCTTCTGATAAGTTTTCTTTGAAAGGATTGTGGACTCTCACTCTTTTCCATCAACCCCTAAAACTCAGAGATGCAGATCCCTCTCTAGAGACACATCTCTGAGGTGACCTGGCTTTGGCGAGGTTCATTTGGCCTCTTCAGATTTCCACAGCCAGCTCCCCATAGCCACAAGCTTCATGGGACTTGGCAGGGCGTTGGCAGTAAGGCTGCCAGTAACCGGAAACCCTTCTCAGCTCCCGTTCCACGCCTGAGAGCCCCATATCTGGACTCCCATATCTGAGTTGAAGTCCAGGCCTCTGTGCTGGTCAAGGCCTGTCAGCTTGTTCCTGTGGAAGCACAGATCTTGCTCTCAGGCCTGCAGAGCTCCAGGCCAAACAATCTAGAGTAGACTCCCATAAGCATGTATACAGACATGTTTACATTCCATTTGCTAGCCCTAAAGACATACAGCATCCATCAAAGGCCAGGAGCCCAGTGGGGTCCTTTAAGCCCAACTTCCTGCTCTGGTTTAAGCCCGTATTGCTCACCTCCATGGCTTCTGTCAGGAACTGATCATCCTCCAGCACCCCCTTGCCTAAAACTCTGCTTTTTTGTTTATTAATTTATTCAGATTACATCTCAATTGTTATCCCCTCACTTGTATCCACCCATTCCTCCCTCTCTCCCTCCCTCCCTCCCTCCTTCACCCTATTCCCCTTCCCTAGGTCTGTGACAGAAAAGGACATCCTCCCCCATGATACATTCACAGCCTATCAAGTCTCATCCTGGTAGCCTGCTTATCCTTTCTCTGAGTGCTACCAGGCCTCCCCACCAAAGGGAAGTGGTCAAATATGGGGCACCAGAGTTCATGTCAGAGTCAGTCCTCACTCTCCACACAACTGTGGAGAATGTCCTGTCCATTGGTTAGATCTGAGTACATGTTTACTGCATGTATTGTCCTTGGTTGGTGCAGTAGTTTGAACAGACTTCCGTAGGTACAGATCTGCCTGTCATGATGTTCTTCCTGTGAGTTTCTAGGACCCTCTGGATCCTTCTATTTCTCCATTCTCCCATATTTCTCTCACCTAGGGTCCCAATAAGATGTCCTCGCATCTATCCCAATCTCCTGGTAAGTGAATGTGGAGAAAGGGGAACACTCCTTCATTGCCAGTGGGAGTACAAACATGTACAAACATTTTGAAATAAATCTGGCACTTTCTCAGAAAATTGGGAATAGAGCTTCCTCAAGACTCAACTATTCTGCTACTTGGACTATACCCAGAAGATGCTCCACCATACAACAAGGTCATAAGCTCAACCATGTTCATAGCAGCCTTATTCGTAATAGCCAGAACCTGGAAACAACCTAAATGTCCCCCAGTTGAAGAATGGATAAAGAAAGTGGTAAATTTACACTATGGAATACTACTCAGCTATAAAAAAACAAGGAAATCCCGAAATTTGTGGACTAATGGATGGAACTAGAAAGGACCATACAGAGTGAGTTAACCCAGACCCAGAAAGACTCACATGGTATATATTCACTCATAATTGGACACTAACCCAAAAGCGATGTCCCATGAAAGTCTTCACTTACCAGGAGATTGGGATAGATACACCCTTCCACACCCCCACCCATCACAGATTCATGTCATGAAGTTTAATACTTTCAGGTCTTCTCTGTTCTTTATTCCTGGCAGTCTAGTATTTGCGCTTCCACTTGACCTCTGACCCCACTTCGACAAAACCTACCAGTGAGACCCATTGAAGCAAATCCAACAAGAGCCGTCTCACACTCCCCACTTCTCAGCGCTTCCTTGCCTGAAAGCCTGTTCTCTCCTGTTTCAGCCATGCCCTGGGCAGGCCTCTCTGATGCCTCACCCGCCTCTTCTCTTGTGCTGTGGCTGTTCCTCATCTCCTTCTCCATTGCTGCTGCTTCTCACTCCCTTCCTGTGAGATGCTGGTGTTGGGAACGGTTGTGTTTTGTGTTCTTTTTCTCCCCTCTCCCCATGTTCTGCTATCTCTTGCTTTAAGTCCCTTGGGAGCCATGGGACAAGCTGAAGCCACACCTCTGACCCAGACTTTGACTGAGCTCCCAGGCTCAAGGCCTATTTGCTCTGTTCACTTTGCAAGCTGAATAATCAGATATTGTCCTTGTCTACTGAAAAGGACTTCCCTGCCACCCCGTATTCTTTGTCATCATAGTATGTAAATAGAAGACACAGAAACCTCTGCAGCATCTCGAATTCTCATGAGGCTAGGCTTGACAAGGGAAGGAGTTCAGAACCAGATTAATGGATTGACTCTCACCAGGCTGAGAATGAGCCAGAACTGCGCATGGGGTCCACAGAAGTCCTTTTCATTCTAAGATGAATGACGGGGCCTGGGTTCCACCTTTGGACATGCACACCTTTACCCTACGAGACTACCTTTTAGGCAGTCAGTGTCCATAGCAACCTTAAAATTCACAAGACTTTACAGGATTTCTCATTGCTGGCTACTCAAACCACATAATGGGACTAGAGAGGTAAAAATCGGGCTAATTTAAGGCCCTGTCCCTCTCTGTAGATATGCATATGTGTGTACCTCATGAATACATTCACAGAAACACAGGATAGGAGTGCCTTACCCTGCTGTGCAGACTGTACAAGACATCAGTTGATCATGGTGCTGACTCCTTCTTTATTGGGGAAGATAGACGACTCTTGGTGATTTAAAATTTAATACCTGCCCTGGCTTGCAGGGAACTTGGTATCCTCCTGCTCAGTATCCCAAGTGCTAAGATCATAGCATGTGACACTCAGGCCTAGGACCATCAGGTTTTCACTAAAGCGCTTTGGCTAGCTATTGAATATCTGCTTGTGGAAGCTACTTTAATACAATGTTTCTGACCATAAGAACGTCCATGGGCTGTTCTAGTTTGTTTTAATTGCTGTGGTAAATACCAGAAGCAACTAGGGGACCAGTGTTTACCTGGCTCACTGGCTACAGTCCTTCACAGAAGGAAGCCAAGGCAGGAGCTTGAGGCAGGAGCTGAGGCAGAGATAGTAAAGGAGCTGACTGGGTGTTGCGGTCCCTTCCTTCTGCAGCGCAGGCACACTTGGCTGCCTAGCGATGGCGCCTCCACACTGAGCTGGGTCCTCCTACATCAGTTAAGACTGTGCCTCACAGACAGGGTCAAAGGCCACTCTGATCTAGGCAGTCCTTTAGCTGAGGTTCCCTCTTTCCAGGTCACTTTAGGCTTGTGTCAAACGAACCATGACATGAGCTGAGGAGACAGCTCAGCCAGGCTAGTGCTTAGCAACCTGAGTTCAGTCCCTAAAACTCACATTTAAAAAAAAAAAAGTCAGGCATAGAAGTGCACACTTGTGATCCCAACACTGGAGAGCAGAGACAGGGGCATCTCAGGAACTCCTGAGTTCCAGGCCAGTGAGAAAGCCTGTGTTAAATGTGTGTGTGTGTGTGTGTGTGCGCGCGCGTATTACATATGACAAACTCCAGTATTATTTCCTTAGGTGCTATGTGTGTATAATATATATGGTATACATTTTTATATATTAAATATATATGTATATATATAGTAAATATATATGTGTATTTATACACACACATAGCATCTGGGAAACAATACTGGAGTTTGTCCTTTGAGCCCTACACATATGCACAAACACATCTTTACACATCTGCAAACACACATGTACCTGCATACACATACAAAATACTTGTTTATTTTAGAAAATTTGGAAAATGTTTCCCCCTCAATCCTATTTTCTAGAAAGAACTACCATCAATTGTGTGTGTGTGTGTGTGTGTGTGTGTATGTGTGTGTGTATGTGTGTGTGTGCGTCTATAGAACCTAAAAGTACCTGGAGAAGCAGAAGGAAGAATAGGGGGCTTTTTTTTTCATTTTAATTGTCAACCTAACACAGTCAAGAATCTCCCGAGTAGAATGTTGGAGTGAGGGGTTGTCAGGAGGGCCGCTGGGCATGTCTGCAGGAGACTGTCTTGATTGGTGTGAAGGCCCACTCATTGTGGTCACCACATTCCCTGGGCTTGGGTCCTGGACTACCTTGGCCTCCCCATAGTGATAGGTTTTACCCTAAGAACCCTTTCTCACCTAGGCTGGTTCTGCCAGGATTTATATATAAAATGACAGAAGGGAAACTAGGACAGTTTTGCTTTCTGATGTCCGTGAGCCAGAGAGAGTAGTGGGCAGTGACAGATGTGTGCGTCCATCTGGTGGCCCATGGCAACATCCTGGTGATGGCTGCTGACTCACAGTAGTGGTGAACCATGGAAGAGGGCCACTGCTGATTGACCATCTGCTGTCTTTGAGACCCAGGTGAGTTCAGCTCAACCCAGCTTAAGAGAAATTAAATAAAAAGAGGTTTCCAAGCAACCACAGATCCTTTTTTTTTTTTTAATAATAACTTCACACTTGCCTTTTTTAGTAAAAGATGTTTGTAGTCTTGAGACATTAAAGATGTTTCTGGTGAAAGTGACTGTCTTTAAAACCAGTGTGGAATGAAATGTAGGGATTTCCTGTTATTCTATCTTAGACTCCATCATAGTACAGCAGAGGCCTGCGTTTGCCACGGAATTGGTGTCTGGCAACTTGGGATGGCCTTAGAGGTCATTCAGTTTCCAAAGGTTTTATTTTCTCTGTTGTTGTTGTTCTTTTGTTTGTTTTTAGCAAAGGATGTTTTTCTTTTCGTCCTCATGTCATGCCATGTGGCAGTCAGCATGCTTTTCTTAGGTAAAGCATGGTTAGAGCCTGTCCCTTACACCCTACTAGCCATAGACATGCAGGTGAGCCCACACACGTGTGAGGATACTTTAAAATTGTGCATCTCATCCTGTTTCTAGATGTGGGAACTGAGACCTGTAAATATCAATGGGACCCCAGGACCTGGTGACTCAGCCTGCGGCCTGGCTCTTCCACCCTGGGAGACATTCCTCTCAGGGTCCAAGAGGCCCCTTCCTGACTGAATCCTTGCCCACCTACCCATTTTAGGCATGGGCCATGATCACATGACCAGCTTCTTAACACTGGCGTGATAGAGGGCGGTCTCTTTCACAGAGAGGCCAGCATGTGTGACATTATTAAAGTGTTTTCTACCTTCTCTCTCTCTCTCTCTTTTTCTTTTCCTGTCACAGAGTATCTTAGAAGTATTTCCCTGCCAGTCCCTGTCCTGGTGGAAGACACCAGCAGCAGCAGCGAGTACGGTTCTGTGTCTCCTGACACAGAGCTGAAGGCAGACCCCTTCTCCTTCAAAACCAGAGCCAAGTCCTGCGGGGAGAAGGATGGGAAAGGGATCCGGACACTCTTTCTAGGGTAAAGAGCTGGCTTGGCTGTGCTGAAAGGGTTACCCTGTGAGTGTGCCGCTTTATAAGGAAACCCTGCCTCACACTGGCTGCACCCATTGTTACAGCATTCCAGACGAAAACTTTGAAGACCACAGTGCGCCCCCATCCCCCGAAGAGAAAGACTCCGGCTTCTTTTTGCTGAGAAAGGATAGCGAGAGGCGGGCTACCCTTCACAGGATCCTCACAGAAGACCAGGACAAAGTTGTGCGGAACCTCATGGAATCTCTGGCCCAGGTAAAGCCTCAGGGGACTTCCTTCCTGAAGATTCACATAGGGGCTTCTGTTGCTGTTTGGTTTGGTTTCTCAACCAAACCAACTGTGCAACAATAGTGTTTGTGCTCTTGTTTCTTTATGTAGCCCTGGCTGTCCTGGAACTCTCTCCATAGACCAGGCTGGCCTCAAACTCAGGGGTCTATCTGCCTCTGCCCCCTGAGCACTGGGATGAAAAGGCGTGCACCACCACTGCTCAGCTAATTTAGTTTTTAAAAGATAGACTTTAGCTGTCTGGGTTCCAGGTGACCTTCTGCTCTGTCTCCTGATCAGGTGGGGCTATGGGTGTGGACCACTGTACCCCAGCCAAAACCTACAGATTTCTTCTACCTGTGTCCTCACAACATGCAGCGGTACCGGTGATCGGAAGTGTGAGGAGGCTGTAGTCCTCTGAGCATTAAAGACAAACCTACATGCCGAGTGTCCTAGCATCTGAGAGGCTGAGGCAGGGGGATGGTGAGTTCTAGGCCACCCTGGGCTACATAGGGAGACCTTATTAAAAAAACAATAATAAAAGCCCTCCTTTAGGGTAAACAAACAAAAAACTTTAAACGTAGAAACTGTTTGTGGATATGAATTGATGTACATTGAAAGCAACATCATTTGCTCCTGTTGTTTCATATTTCCATCTCTACCGTTCCATTCCTCCGTCCATCTGTCCTTATTTCCTTCCATCCTTCCTTCGTTCTTCTCTCCTTCCCTCCCTCCCTCCCTTGCGTCCTTCCTGTTCTTGTACTTTAAAACCCAGAGGTGGACTGATGGAATTAAGGTATTTGCACTCCTACTTGAAATAGTGAAACGTTGATACTAATAGACTGTGCAGCAGTAGTGTTTGTGCTGTTTCACTAACAAGTCAGTGTGCATAACTTAACATGTACATCACATATGTATGTGTACAGTCCTTGGACGGCACACGCAGGTTCTCATATTCATGAACTTCCACCTAGCCCCTGCACATGTCTTCTGTTCATCCATTTGTTCATCCATTCAGTCGATACCTGAGGACTAAGCCACAGGGGTTGCTGGCTTTGATGTTAGCTCTAGGCTGCCTGCCAGCTGTTCCCCTGATCACCGCATCAGCAGGTGTAGCAGAACCACGTGTGAGGTCACTACACTCACATGGGGAGCTGGGGGTAGGAGCGGCAGTGAGCAACTGTGTAGTATGCCAGAATTCCTGTGTGAAAAACAAGCAGACAGAAACCTTGCCACAGACACTATTGTTCCCTGGTACCTTAGCTTGCTGGGACAAAACGCCACAAGCTAAGTCTAACTCAGCAGAAATGTGTTTCCTTGCAGTTCTGGAGGTTTGCAGTCCAACTCAGGGTGTCAGCGCATGTACTGTCTTCAGGGAACTCCCTGCGTGCTTCTGACCATCCTCTCCCAGAATCCCTACATGCCCTTCGCTCTCTTCCTGAGCACCATGAGCCCACATACACCCCAGAAAATAAGGCACAGCTCAGACCTCTTGTGAATGCAAGCTTTCTTCCCATAGACATAGCGTATCCTCAGCACAACATCGGTCATCTTCTATCAGTCCTGTGAACATCAGGGACCTGACCTGCTGACATAAGTCATCCTCTATCAGTCCTGTGAACATCAGGGACCTGACCTCTTGACATAGGTCATCCTCTATCAGTCCTGTGAACATCAGGGGTCCCACTGCCTGTCATTCTATCCCAGCCCCTCCTCATCACTGTGAACTAACTTGCTCATGGCTGTGGTCGGTTTGGACTGCATATAGCTTCTTTCTTGCTTTGGTTCTGGGAAAATGGCTGCCAAGAGAGTAGAGGGGTAGGCTGGGCTCTTCGCGTGTCTCAGTCCAACAACTGGCCTGTTCTTGTCTTTCATGGGGACAGACGTGGAGGTGGGTTCTCGTTCATGGCTCTTGTTGCTCAGATCCAGTTGTATCTTGTCAGGCCCACTAGGCGGCTTCTGTGCTGTTTGTGGAGCCACTGTAACATTCTGTCACCATAGGAAACCCCTAACATCCACCTTTGGATCCCATAGAAAGAGCCGATGAAGGCTCCAGCAACAGGGAGAACCCAAGTGAATGCTATCTGTTTGTTCTGAGAGAAACCTACTGTGCTCCTAGTGGAAAGCTGTCTCAAAGAGTGACCCCAAGGCCCAGGTAACAGGTGTTTTCGCACGAGAAGGCAGCCCAGACTCTAGGTAGGGGGATAGGGCAGTTGTCGAGGTGTGCCCGTGGTCGTCACTCAGGGACTGAGAAAAGAACAGATTGGGATATGGGAAACCTAGTTTAGATGGATGGAGGGGTTACGTGCATGACTTGCCGTTTATTTAGTCATTCAGCAAACGGTACAAACCTACCAGGACAACAGTGAGCGAGTGCAACTCTGTGTCTCACTGAAATTGACATTCTAGCAGAGAAATAGGAATAAAATGAACTGGTTGCTACGTATTAGGTGCACTGTAATCATAGCGAACAGTTCCTCTGGCCATCACCCGCGAGGTGTGTGCCCTTCAGTCCTCACGTGCCAGAACGTAAGTGTTGTCCTATAATAGCCGTCTCCTCCAGGTGAAGAGGGCAGCGCATAGAGGACTTGTGTGGCTTCCGAAGTCACGCGCCCCTGAGGGATGCAGCTGGGGTTTGAATATAGACAGTGTGGCTGCAGGGAGTATAGTCTGCCCTGGCTCCCAGTACGGCAAATGATGGAGCAAGCAGGGTGGAGGCTTGTCATTGTTATCCACCCTGGAATTAAAGCTTCTACAGCTACCAGCTTATGACGTTTGCTTTTAGGTCAGGCATATGTGAGACCTAGGAATTGCCTAAATTATTCACATTACGAAGAGGTAGTTTTCCAATACAGAGGATGTCTTCTTCTTCCTCCTCTTCCTCCCTCCCTTCCTCCCTCTCTCTCTTTTTCTTTCCCTTTGACTCCCAATGCACTGTAGCTGCAGGTATCTGGGTCATCACTGTAGCACCATTTTTCCAAAACAGTCACTCCTATGACTGCTGAAATTCTGATTAACTGGCTAATTGGTTGATTAAATATGAGTGTGGGATTAAATCTGAGCCAACCATATCTCAAGCACATGTTCTGTGCTATAGTTTAATCTGAATCCCTAAAATGTAAGGTTTTTTTTTCCTAAATCATTTTCAATGGCATAGCATATCTTAAGTTTTTGGAGCCCACTGGAGTGTTTCCCTGTGAGAGGAAAGATAGAGGAGCCCTTCCCGGTCAGCCTTAGAGAAGGCCGTGGATACCAAGAGGAAGCTCCCAGAAACTGCTGCTCAGAATCACACGCTCAGCCCCGATGGGCAGATGACAGTGGTGGACCGCTCTGTCCAGGACACTGTGAATTCCTTAGAGGGCCGTCCGTCATACCACATGGTGATTGGGTGGCGGAGCAGGTCTTGGCTACAGTTCATGGCTGACTGCAGTGCCAGCCTGTGGCGGGTAGGGTACATGGCTGGGAGCTTGGGTTCAGTTTGGACTTGCCTCAGAGCCCTAGCCCCATCATTTACAGGCCGTGCCATCTGGGTAGGTTACTGACCTCCTCAGCCTGAGCTGCTTCACAAAGCCTCGTGGGATTGCTAACAGGACCTGCTGAGTCATGGGCAATTTAGGTCATAATAGAAAATACTGTACAAAGGTGAACTTGTTATCATCAACCTAATAATAGTTACCTAGTTTCTTTGTGGTTTTTTTTCCCCTACATAACAAAAATCATTTTCTTAATTTGTTTTAACCTTTCTAGAGAAATCTTTACATTTCTGTCTATACTAAACAAATCCCAAAGGTGATTATTAGTCAGGTGCTTAGTACCGTAACCCAGGACAAGCTTTTTTTTTTATGTATTTTTATTCTGGGGTGTGTGCATCTTGTATGTGTGTGCTGTGTGTTTTGAGGTGTGTCAGGGGATGGAGATAAGTATGTGTGTGCTGCACATGAATGTGTGGTGTGTGCACATGTGGAAAGTACAGCAGATAGATCTTTCGTCTTCTGTCACTCTCTGCCTTACTACTTAAGACAGGATAGAAACTTACTCTGCTCTGCTGGCCAGCCAGTGAGCTCGCAGGACGCACCCATCTCCATTCCAAAAAGCTGGAGTTACAAGCAGGTGAAGACAAGGCCTCCTCTTTCCATGTGTGTTAGGGATTTGATCTCAGGCCCTGTTTTCCAGAACCTGTTGTTACCCACGGACCCATCTCCCCCGGCCTCAGAGCTGCTTTAGTCTGTATCACCGGCTACAAATCCACTCACGGTTCCAGGAATGAAGAGAAGGGCCTGGGGAGACCGTTCAATGGGCAAGAGCACTTGTGAAAACAAGAGGCCTGAACCTCCGGCACGCATATAAAAGCTGAGCTTGGCAGGGCATGCCTATGACCCCAGCATCTCTGAGCGGACATGGATCCTGGGAGTTTACAGTTAGCTAGCCTAGCAGAGGGAGCGAACTTTAAGTTCAGTGAGAGACCTTGAGGTAATAAAGCAGAGAGTCATACGTGATAGGACATACTCAATACTTGCTTGTGCCCTTCATATGTGTGCATCTCTGCACATTACACACACACACACACACACACACACACACACACCCCTATACACCATCATGTTAGGGTTTCTATTGCTGCGATGAAACACTGTGACCGAAAAGCACGTTGGAGAGAAAAGGGTTTATTCAGCTCACACTTCCACATTGCTTGCTGTTCATCACCAAAGGAAGTCAGGACAGGAACTCAAGCAGGCCAGGATCCTGGAGGCAGGAGCTGATGCAGAGGCCATGGAGAGGTGCTGCTTACTGCCTTGCTCCCCATGCTTGATCAGCCTGCTTTCTTATAGAACCCAGGACCACCAGCCCAGGGATGGCCACCATGGGCTGGGTCCTCCCCCATTGGTCAGTAATTGTGAAAATGCCTTACAGCTGCATCTCATGGAGGCATTTCCTCACCTGAGGCTCCTTCCTCTCTGACGACGCCAGCTTGTGTCAAGTTGACACACAGAACCAGCCAGCACAACAGCAGAGAGGACTTTTGCAGAAAAGTCTGTGAATGCTGAATGCATGGGAAAGGCTTATTATCAAATGCTACCATTGTTTTGAGCAAGTGCCCTTGAAGGAATTAACACAGAGGGACTGGAGTTAGGACAGAAACAGTGATGGAGTAAGTGGATGGACTAGCATCATGGACAGGAAGCGTTTCCCAGAGTAGAGACTGTTCTTTCATAGGGTAGCAACATGCACTTCCAAAAACCCAGAAGCAACATGGTTGGTTGTTTTTGTTGTTGTTGTTGTTGTTTTGAAAATAAACCTGATGCCAAAAATAAACAGTTGCCCTTCAGGCTGCTGACAGATCTGTAGTTGATTGTTCACTGAGCTAAGATTTCTGTGTCTTAATAACTCCGTTTTCCTTCCCGATATTTTCCTAGTGTTATGAAGTTGTCAGTGAATCTTCCCCTGGCTGTTGTTTAGTTTGTGGCGAGGAAAAAGACAAAGTGCAAAATTGTTCTCAGTGTAATTTTAAAATGTTTCTTTAATGACAGCCTTTAGGCCTCTCAATTTATACTTTTCTCATGAGAACTTAAACATGGGACCAAGCTCCCAAATCAAGGATCTTTGTGGAGAAAGCATTTGGTGGTGCTTTCTGGAAGTTTTGATGAGCTCTAATAATTGGAATTTCATTGGCCCAGCGGAGAAACTTAATTTTATTACTACAGTAAGAAAATGCAATATGAAATAGAAATGAGCTTAATGAAAATTCTGTTGGTTCTTGACGTTAAACGAGGATAAACAGCGTCCTTAAATTAGGTTTTCTTTACGACGCAATGTACTTTATTCAAGCAAAAAATTAAAATTCATTTTGAAAGAGAGATCTACTTATATATGTAAACTTTTCCTTGGTCCATTTTACATTTTTACAACTGTTCCAGAAGTGGAGTCTGAGCTGGCCCCTTCTATGACAAGGAGTTGACTTTAACAGTGGTGGGAAGATGAAGCACATGTTGCAAATACACATGGCCACGAGGGAAGTAGCCTGAGGAGCCCGGCTGAGCCTGGCGGAGAGGAACCTGGAGACTGAGAGCTCCAATGGCCCCACCTTTTCTCAGACCCTGCTTCTCTTTTCTCTACCCACTGTCACCCCAGGCCCCCTGCGCCTCCCCCCTCCTCACTGGGTGCATTCCCGACCCTACTTCATGACCTTTCTTTGGGCAGAGACATTGAGGTTACGATTCTATGGCTCAGCCGGTGGTGGTGGCACACGCCTGTAATACCACCGCTCGGGAGGCAGATCTCTGTGAGTTCGAGGCCAGCCTGGGCTACAAAGTGAGTGCAGGACAGCCGGGGCTACACAGAGAAACCCTGTCTGGAAAAAAAACAAACACAAAAAGATTCTATGGCTCAGTGCCTCTATCTCACTCTAGTGTCCAATTAAGACTTATGAAAGCAGGATTTATTTGCACTACCTTGGCTTATGCCCATTAGGCAAAGCTTTGTATACCTTTGTCCTGGCTACCGAGGTGTGTGTGTGTGTGTGTGTGTGTGTGTGTTGATGGGGGGGTGGGAGTGCTGTCTCTCCAAAGGCTGGTTACTTCTGGCAGAAGTGATGGCTACTAACAAGGAGCCACAGAGTTCAAAACCTGCTCCTACCCCCCGCCTTTAGCAGGAGGCCTCTTGGAGCTCAGATCTTCTGAGAAAAGACTGAGAATGGGAAAGCTGAGGCAGGTGTGTGCGGTACAGAATGAGTAAGGCCCCGTGGGGTTTTTATTTTCAGGGTGCTGAAGAGCCTAAACTAAAGTGGGAGCACATCACGACCCTCATCGCGAGCCTCAGGGAGTTTGTGAGGTCCACAGACCGAAAAATCATAGCCACTACGCTGTCAAAGCTGAAGCTGGAGCTGGACTTCGACAGTCACGGCATCAGCCAGGTGCAGGTGGTCCTGTTCGGCTTCCAGGATGCGGTAAGTGCCATAGTGTGCCGCCGTTTCCCTGCGAACTCTGCTAAGGATACAGTTTAAATTCTGTTCCCTTTCACGTGCATGCCCCCCAAAGATAAGAGACAGGTACAACTGAACCGCCATGGAAAATAGCAAGACTTACAATACAAACATTCCCGAGTGCTGGGTTACATGTGTTTTGTAATGCTGTATGAGAAGTGCCATCTTGTGGCCACTGAGGGAAGTGCACTGATGCACAGGGAAATGCTCACTGTTGAACAGGTCCCCACCACCCACCCCTCAGGATTTTTCTCTGGTTTCCATATAGAACATTCTTCACAGATTTGTTTCATAAGTATCCACCATTTCCAAGCCAGATACATAAATCAGAGTGCGAGCAGTTGACGAGTGAAAATTAATCCACATGATCTAATGGTGACCATGGCATGCAACACATACTAGAGGTATTCTGCAAGTCTGAGGCAGAACCCGTCCTGTTGTTCTTGAGTAAGGCTTCTCTGTAGACCGCCATGCCCCAGACACCTTAAGCCACCCTCAGACACCCTTAAAAGGTATGGGAGACAGAAATAAAAGATAATCTCGGTGGGGCCTGTGATGTGAGTATAGAATCATACTGTCTGGTCTTACTTAAAAGTTTTTAAATTAACTCTTAAAGTATTATTGCTCCTGTATTTGAGGGTCTCTTGACATTTTTATTTGAAGTAATGAGTTATCCTCCATTCAGAGCTAAATCTTCATCCGTCAGCAGCCTCTGGTGTTCTGACTGGGGTCTACTTGGTCTTTGCTGTATGTTGAGCGGGGACAAGAGCCCTGACCAGATGAGGTCACAGTATGAAAGCAGCTGGCAGTGCCTGTCACTAACATTAGATGCTAAGTCATGCTTACACTGCAACTAGGGAAACCTAGCCACCTGCAAGAGAGTGCAATGGTTTAGCTGATTTGCCCTTGCCCACATACTCACTTCCAGGCAAGAGGTTGGAAGACCAGTTGGCTGTAGAATTCAGAGTGAGAGCTACTTAGCTGTAATCCTGGGCCTTGTGCCCCGGTCAGACACAGACATGCAACTCACTCACCCCTGCGCAGCCTGTGCCCTGTCTAGTATTCTCATTGGCTGATACGGTGTGTAATGAGGGGCTGTGCGGGGCAGGGCATGGTCACAAAGGATTCACACTTGAGAGGAATGCTCCAGTTTGCTAAATGATATACAGGAAGTCACACAAGCAGGTCACTCCATCTAAGAAGCGGAGGCGTTTCAAACTCAGTCTGAAAGGACGTCCCAGAACAAGCGAGGTCCAAGACATAGTTATTTCCTTGGGAGCAGCTACTATGAGGAAGTCCTCAGGCCAACCCTCCCCTAAATGGTGGGGTTTTGATGAGGCTGGACCGAGAGAAAGACTAAACGACTGTTGGTCCAGTTCTTGGCATGAATTTGCAGCTCAGCCACCGTTTCCCGGCTTCTACCAGGCTCTCTAACCACAGCCTCCATAGCTGCCATTGTCAGTCAGGAAGTAGTAAGCTCAGTCCAAATGCTAGGTGCCTCACGTGGCCCTACGATAAAAGCTTGTCTTTAAAAGGTTAGTGCACACAGTACTGTGTGCAAGGGAATACCTTTCAGTCTTAATTCTGACACAGGTGTGACATGGGTCACTCTTAAGAATACCATGCATGCTAAGCCAAACAAGCCACTCACAAAAGGCCAAGTGCTTCGTCCTCTGACTTCAGTGAGGGACCTAGAGTAGTTGGAGCACGGGGTCAGAAGCAGGTCAGGTGGGTGGGACCGCTGCCTGAGCACTGAGTTCCAATTCCTGTCAGAGGAAAAGCTCCTAGGACGGATGGCAAGGGCATCTGCTCAATAGTGTGAGGGTGTGTAGTGCCTCAGGTGGTTAAAATCACCAGTTCTATATTATTAAGACTATTCTGAGCAAATAAAAATGCTTAACATTGGAAATTTTATATTATGTACATTTCACCACAGTTTTTAAAAGGAACAGAAAGCTCAGGTGTGTGCCTGTTTCAGTGTCTATTTAGGTGGGTGGAACATTTACCACTCATTGTAAAAAAGTTACCTTTACAACAAAGGGTGTGTGTGGGGTGGGGGGGGAGGGGGGGAGAAAAAAATAAAGATGAGGACTGTGACAAGGTGTAAGCAGTGCACAACTGCTCATCTCTACCCTCCTCCCTTCATCTTTCCAAATCATGAATGTCGGTGTTAACTGGCAGCCCTGGCATGGCAGGGGAGGGTTTGTCTTTCCTGAAAACCCCTTGAGCCCTCCCTGCTCTTAGGCCTTCTGTCAGCCCTGCTGAGTACCAAAGATGCGGCCTTCCCATCTCACCAGAGGCCTTCCCTGAGCCTAATGACCTGAATTCAACACTGGGAGCATACGTGGTAGACAGGAAGAACTGACTTCCACAAGTTCTCCTCTGGTCCTCACAATAACACACACACACACACACACATACACACACACACACACACACACACACCATGTGTAATAATGTAAAACATTAGACTAAAGGTCACTGTTTTTCCAGGTCAATAAAGTTCTTCGGAATCACAACATCAAGCCACACTGGATGTTCGCCCTGGACAGCATCATCAGAAAGGCTGTGCAAACGGCTATTACCATTCTGGTGCCAGGTCAGAACTATTTAATTACTGCGTAAAAATAATTAGTGCTTGTGTATGTTGGGCTGTCCGCCTCTGTCATTTCGTTTCTGGTCTTTCTTCTAAGAGCACTTGTTGCCATTTTTTTTTTTTTTAAGTCATTTCAGAGTTACTGCCTTACTCACTTTTGTGTTGCTGTGATAAAACACCATGACCTAAGCAGCTTATACAAGGAAGGGCTTATCTGGGCTTTCAGCTCCAGAGCAATAGAAGGCTAGCTCTGCCACCATGGGGGTAGATGGGCCGGGGGAGCATGCCAGAAGGCAGAGCTCACAGCTTGAACCACAGAGGCAGCAAACTTGAAGTGGCTCAGGTTTTCAAACTCATGAAGCCCGCTCGCTCCCAGTGACACACTTCCTCTGGCAAGGCCACCACACCTCCTAAGTCTCCCCAAATAGTGCCACCAGTTAGAGGCCTGGTGCTCAAATACATGAGCTTATGGAGGTGAGTGTGTCATTCTAACTACAGCAGTCACCAGGTAACATTTATCCAGTACATCCGCTGTGCGCAGCGATAGGCTGAGCAAAACGGTCACTGTGGGTGTGGAAGATTGGCTTCAGGCAGTGTGCTTGGACATGAAGAAAAACTAGAAACCATAAGATGCTCTAAATAGTTAATTTCAATGTGTAGCTAGCTGTGCCCACAAATATGTTTTCTTGTCACTGTTTTTAACCAGCGAGGCTTGAGATCTTCCAATGCCTTCAGCAAAAATCATTCCCTACCTGAAAGGCACACTGGTTACAGTCGATGAACTTGTCCTAGCCGCTCCTAGTCACCCAGAGCCCATGCGCGTAGGCTCACTCTTAGAGCTGTCCAGTCTATGGACATGTTCTAGCCGTGTTGGCGATTAAACACAAAAGGCAGTGCTGATGATGAACCAAGGTTTGTGAAGTGAGCGAGGAGTGTCTCCTACTGTAAGACAAACCTCTGAAGTACCTGGGCAGTCTATTCAGAATTAAGAACTTCCTTCTGGCATGTATGTAAACTGGCGATGTCGCTAGATAGGTCAGTCCATGGATAGACTTACACACAGGAGCTAGGCACGTGTACCACTGCCATGTTTTAGAGCTGCATTCTAAAGGTAGAAAATAGAAACCTAAAGGGATGAGTGTGAGCTATTTTAGAGTGTTACCAGCCTTTAAGTAGTGTGAATCCTTCCACGTTATGGGATTCCTGCTCTGTTCTAAGCATGCCTTGTTTGGCTTGCAAGTGTGGGCATAGTGTCTCTACTACCTACAATTCCTAAATATGTCTGGACTTAGGTTGTGCTTCCTCAACATCATCCTCTAACAGAGTTTGGGCGGCCGCTGGAATGGCTGATTTTAGCCTGAGGTAGGAGAAATACAAAATGAGCTTGAGACATCCTGTGGTGACAAAAAGTAAGGAAGCCTTTTTGGGGTTGGGGTTGGTTTTGTTTTGTTTTGTTTTGTGAGACAGGGTTTCTCTGTATAGCCTTGGCTGCCCTGGACTCCCTCTGTAGACCAGACTGGCCTCGAACTCAGAGAGAGAACCCCCCCCATTTCTGCCTCCCCCAGTGCTAGGATTAGAGGCATGTGCCACCGTGCCTGGCTTAAGGAAGACTCTTAAGGTCAGGGTTTACTGGAAAGACACTAGATCTAACATGAAATCCCCACCAGTTCATGCTGCAAGAATTTAAATGACAAAATGAAATGAAGTAAACATAGTATTGGGTTATGGATCTGTGTTGATAATTTTTCTATCACCATAGAACTTCCTAAGATAAGCAGTTTATAAGAGAGATGATTTATTTTGGCCATGATTGGCCATTGCTTTCGGCTTGTGGTGACACAGCCTAGTGAGAACAATTGGCAGAGAGAAACCTCTTGGTTCATGGCTGGGAAGCAAGAGGCTGGGTTCCACAACCTACAGTGACATAGACCTCCTAATGACCCCAGCTCCTAAAGGTCCCACTATTCCCATTAGTGGCTGCTCTAAGCATTGAGCCTTTACTACCTGTACCTCTGGGGGGTGCTTTAAGACTCAAACTATAGCAAGCCTAACAGGACAAATACCTGTGAGTCCAGGGTAAAATAAATAATTCAATAAGTAAACACATATGAGAGTCAGCCCTTGGCTATAATAAAATTCTTTTTGACAGATGTAGAGGGAGTATCTTAGGGTTTCTATTGCTAATGAAATACTGTGACCAAAAGGCAAGTTGGGGAGGAAAAGGTTTATTTGACTTGACTTCCACATTGCTGTTCATCATCGACAGAAGTCAGGACAGGAACTCAACCAGAGCTGGAGTCTGAAGGCAGGAGCTGATGCAGAGGCCATGGAGGGGCACTGCTTATGGCTTGCTCCCCACGGCTTGTTCAGCCTGCTTTCTTATAGAACCCAGGACCACCAGCTCAGGGATGGCCCCGCCCACCATGGGCTGGCCCCTCCCCCATTGATCACTGATTGAGAAAATACCTCATATCTGCATCTCATGGAGGCATTTCCTCAACTGAGGTTCTTCCTCTCTGATGACTCCAGCTTGTGTCAAGTTGACACTAAACCAGCCAGTACACAAGCACCAGCAGTGATAATTATTGTAGACAAGGACTGTCAATGACGGCTAAAATTAGTAGGCAGAACAGTGACGAGACACAGGATAGTGAATGGCTTCCATGGCTCCTCTTGCCAGGTACTGACTAACTACAAAGGGAAAACAGCACCTCTGTGGTGGAGGAACCTAGATCCTTCCTCAGCCAAGGGAATCATCTCAAGCAGTAACAAGGCCCGTGCATGATGGGAATTTTTTTTTTTCTGGTTTTCCAAGACTGGGTTTCTCTGTGTAATAGCCCTAGGTGTCCTGGACTCCCACTGTAGACCAGGCCTCGAACTTGGAGAGATCCGCCTTCCTCTGCCTCCCTAGTGCTGGGGATTAAAAGCATGCGCCACCATGCCCATCAATGTACTTAAAGCAAAGGGCATGGTATGAAATATCTGAACAGAAAGTGGGATGTTCTTGGGAGACTAAGGCAGGAGGATCAGAGGTTCAAGGCCAACCTGGGCTACAGAGGACCCTACCTGAACAAAAAACCGAGACAAATGAATGGGGGGAGGCAGACGTGAGTGGGGTGAAGGCCAGGAGAGCTAGCACAGGAATACTAGTCACAGATGGGAGAAGACCAGGAGAGCTGGCACCTCCTCACAGAGAGAGAACATGTACCAGAGAAGAGACAGATCCAACGGGGAACCGCTCACAGATTGACGGTGTGCTGTTGTGCGAGCCTATCATCCCAGCGCGTGGGAGGCTGAGGCAGGATGGTGGAGACTGGCAAGCTGGCCTAAGTTACGTAATGAGATCCTGTTTTTTAAAAACAAGGGGAGCGGGGACTTGTTGACAAGTGCCAGTGTTGGTGTCCTGGTTTGGGCACTAGTTCTGAAGTCACTTGAGATGTTACGGTTACAGTGAGCTTCTGGTAGGTACAGAGGAACCGCTCACTCTGTATTACCAACTCCTCTGCTGCTGTAAAACTGCTTCACAGGGAAAGTTTAAGAAGCGTCACTGTTCCAAAGTCATCACACAGGACAAAGCGCAGCGGGAGTCCCTTAGGAGCTCTTCCCAGGCTGTCATTAAGATCACTGGGAACATTGTTTCTTGTTATTCTCAAGTGTAGTGGTAACCAGGCAGAGAAACGCTGAGCGTAGAAGCCAGGGCGGCCTTGGGGAGTTAGAGCTGATGGTACAGGCGCACTTCCTGCATTAGGCATCATCTTTAGAGCAGTGTAACTGCTTGCTGTTCCCACTGCAAGAACAAATCCGAACAGATGCACAGAAATCCCACCTTCACCTGAAGGCTCAGTCTGGGTGGATTGCGTGGGGTCTGGACTGGTGCATCTTAATGCGTGAAGTCGATGAGTCGGCGGCCATACTTATCAACGCTGTGTTTTGCCGTGTAGAGTTGAGGCCACATTTCAGCCTTGCGTCCGAGAGTGACACGGCTGACCCAGAAGACTTGGATGTTGAGGATGAGCATGAGGAGCCGCCTTCAAACCAGCCTGTCCGGAGGCCTCAGGCCGTGGTCGTCGTTGAGGACGCTGTGGCTACCTCAGGGGTGAGCACACTCAGCTCCACTGTGTCACACGATTCCCAGAGTGCTCACCGGTCGCTGAGTGTGCAGCTTGGAAGGATGAAAATAGAAACCAACAGGTAACTCGAGGGTGCGGGGTGGGCTCTTTTTTCCCATTCCTATTAAAAGTGAAAGCTGTGGCTCTGCTTTAAAAGTCGGACTTGGCAGTTCTGTCACCCCATCGCAGAAAGGGAAAGGCTGCTCTTGTAAAGCAAGGTTGGAGGTGGGGGGCGGGGGTTGAGACTAACCTCTCCTAAAACAGTGCTCTCCCCCTCTAGTGGGCCGAGCTCAGCTGCTTGCCTCTTTGCCCTAGGAGCACTGGGGTTTACAGAGTAACGGGTTGTTGCCTCATGAACCCCATTGGAAACAGACTCGGGGAAGTCTGTTCCTTTCAAGAGACAGAGGAGAGAGAACAGAGCGCCCCAAGAACCATAGAACCCTTGCAACCCAGTTATCAGACGAGCTGTAGGTACTTCCTGTTCTTCACAGATGGTGGCACAATTCAAAGTCTTGAGTCCCTACGATGTACAGCTTCCTGCGCCGGTCCCTCTTGACATGTGGGAAACTGATTTTATGGCTCTGGTTCTACAATGAAAACTTCTTTTTAGTGAACCAATAAGACAGGTTCAAATATTTAGAAACCTTAGTTGAAGATACAGTTGTTCACCAGGGTGACAAAAGTTGATTATTCATTATCGTTAGTTTGAGTTTCTGGAAGTCAGACTTTGGTGTGAAACCTACACGACTTTGGAGGTTTTCGTGGGGGAACACTTCAGAATACAGTGACATGGGCTCTGGTGTCCGTATCCCAGCCTTGCCCTCTGCCATCCAGCTCGGCCTTGCGCTGCCTCTTCCAACCCTCCATTGTAGCAGCTTCTTGGTCACTTCACTTTACTCAGCCACCCAGTCCCGACTAGAGTTGATCTCAGAACCCATTCCCTGATCTCTGGAGGAGGGGCTTCTCGGCTGCCTGTGCTGCTCCAGCCCTGCCCACCCATGCCTTCTGCTCAGATTGATTCTGCAGGAAAGCTCCTTTGTTTACCAAAGAGCTGGTCTGCCCCTAAACCTCTGCCCGCCCACCCTGGCATGCCAGTTGCACCTACCTGTCTAAGTGCCCGCCCACCCTGGCATGCTGGTAGCACCTACCTCTCTAGGTGCGTGTAGCTTTCCATTTTCTCCTTTGCCTGTTTGCTTCGCCTCCTTCTCACCATCTGGCACTGCCTTCTGTCTACCATGTTTATGACGTCTGTAGTTTCCAGGAGCCACAGTTCCCACATCGACACACGTCTTTTCTGGGGTCCTCTTGGCTCCAGCTGAAGTCTCGCTTCTCAAAATCCATCCATCTCTATAGAGAAGGTCTTGCCGTGTTTCTGTGTTACACTCCTACATAGCTACCTTTTTGTAATAATCTATACACTTATGCTAAGAGTTCAATCTGTGAAATCCGAGGACCACTGGCCTCCTCCCTCCTTTACAGTAGTGATTCCCAGGTTCCCTGACCCTCAGGAAAGTGAGACAAAGTATAGCGTGTTCCTTACAAATCATTTGGAGAAGGGTGAGTGGACAGTTTACATAAAGTAACAGGCAGCCTAAAGCAGGGGCAGTGCCTGTCTTTCTTACTCCTTCTATGCTTTCAGTTGATGTTATTATTATTTCTAAATATTTTAATATTTTTTCGATCTTTTTTTTACACAGTGTCTCATGTAGCCCCGGCTGGCCTTAGATTCAGTCTGTTTCTGAGGGTGCCCTTGAGCTCCTGATCCCCCTGCCTCTGCCTCCCAAGAACAGAGATTACAAGCTACGACCTACAGCTTAACCTTCAGTTGGATGTTGGTATGGGGTGTGGCTCAGTGACAGGGTGCTTGCCGAGCATGTACAAGGCCCTGGTTTCAAGCCCTGTCCCCCTCCTCCACAGCGGGGTGGGGGAGATTGTGTGTGTGAATATGGGGGAGATGGGAGTGTATTTTAGGGAAGGGCCTAATTCTGGTGCTAAGAATCTTAAGTTTAGTGGCTTAAGCTAGGCAAATGTGAAAAGCTGAGTGAATGAACTCAGAAGTCACTGGCTGGTGACCTAATTTCCCTGCCCTGTGATTCCAGAATTGCGCCCAAGCCCACCTCCTAGCTGTGCTCACTTGAGTTAGAAAACTGGCCTCACGGTAGTTTCTTGCCATACTTTTCTGAAACAGAAAGGAAGGCAACTGTCACCCTTACAACATATTTCCCTGCTAACTAGCATGCGGTGACACTAAACCCGTGAGCTAAATACACATTTAGGGTACGTGGTCATAAAGCTGGACTGGGGATAGCTGAGGCGGCCTAGCAAGCCTGGTCTTCCAGTGTGGTGGTCTGTCTTTTAAAGATGGAAGACATCTGCATGGCCTGAATAAGTTCCAGAAAATGCCCGTGTCCTTTGAGAAGGCAATGGCAACCTGCAGCCACTTTTCTATAGGTCTGTAAACCAGCAAGGTGGACAGAGATATGTTCCAGCCCAAAAATCACCCATTTAAGTTTCATCCAGAGCTTCCTTCCCAATCCGGACAATCACTGGTGCTGGGTAGATAGAAAGTCTCACTCTGGCCCTTGGCTTGGGGTCCATGCTGCGATCTCTCTGCAGGTAACTTTGCTTACACGTCTTCTTCAACCTGTCTCTCGCTCTTACTGTGCCTCGCTTTTGTCCCACCTCTGCTGCCGACTCTACTATGGTCACTGTCCTTTACAATGGTCTCAGTTTCATCTCTAGGTCCTGGATGGAGTAGATCGTGGAGCTCGAGATAGGAGCCCTTGCTTGGACTTAGTGGTTTATATATGTTGTGTTGTGGAATTCTCAACAGTAATCCTGCCTAGAGGTTTTCCATTTCGTTTTAACTGGCAAAACGGAAGCCTAGAGGCATTGGGAAATATGTCTAAGGTGAAGGCAGGAAGTGTGTGGCTGAGCCAGTCTGCAGGCCCAGGCTTATCTGTCAGCTGCAGCGTGCTGCCTTCCCAGCATGCCAACGGAAACAGACTTTTGGCTCTACGTGGCCCTGAAGTAAATCTATCAATGGTCAGAAAGTGAGACAGACAGCTTGCTGAGAGCTGTGGGCTGTGCAGCAACTTGTCTTAAAAGTCTTGTTAATAGTTATGCCTTTTATTTTTGGATTTATTTAATATGAATGAGTGTTTTGCTAACATGTATGCCTGTGCACCACGTATGTGCCTGGTGTCCTCGGAGGACAGAAAAGGGTATTAGAGTCTCTGGAACTGGAGTGAGGGATGGTTGTGAGCTGCCATGTAGGTGTTGAGAATTGAACCTAGGTCCTCTGTGAAAACAATGCTGTGCTTTTAACCACTCAGCCATCTCTCTAGCCCCAGTTACATATTTTAAACTTACAGAATTGTGAATCAGAATTACTGATGTAGTTTTCTAAAGACCCAGAGTGCAGGCTTCCATAAGCTGCAGTGTTCTCGCCCAGAAACACAATCGACGGTTGGTTCTCAGTTGCTGAGTGGGCTTCCTGTGGGCAAAAGTGATGCCAGGAGGCCAGAGTTTATCTTTGCGTCTTGGGAGTACACCAGAGCCACTTTAGGAATGGAATGTACCGAGGACACGGGTCTCTTTAAATGCTTCCCTAGCCTTACCCACCCCAGAAGTAAGACAGGAAATAGCAGCAATGACAGTTGCAACAGTAACCATTCACATTGATTGAGCCCCTGCCTCCTGCCAGACACCCCAGCTCCTCCTCAGATTTTCATAGTTTAGGAAGGATGACTTGAGTCCCCACACATCTGCCTACTGGCACCGAGTCTTTGAGTTTCATAAAACCCCTGTGCTCATAGCCTGAAAAAGAAGCCTACACTTAGAAAAACCACTGTCACCTCCTGTTCTGTTATCCCGTCACCTGACCCGAGTCTCTCCTACAGACTACTTGAAGAGTTAGTTCGGAAAGAGAAAGAGCTGCAAGCACTCCTTCAGCGAGCTATTGAAGAGAAAGACCAAGAAATTAAACACCTGAAGCTCAAGTCCCAACCCATAGGTAAGCTGCAGAGAAATTCAGAGTTATCCTGCTTAGGCATCCCTGTTCAGGTGGCTGCCACAGGAGGCTGGGGAGGCCAGCAGGCAGATTGTACGGTACAGCTTCGTGAGCAGCTGCCCCCCTTTCCCCCCCACCCCCTGCTAGAATTCCTTTTTTAAAGATCTCCATTTTAACTGTAGTAACCCATCATGTTCTGTGAGCACAGCAAAAACACACTCTTTGGGAGATAATGCATTGTTGAGGTAAACAAAATATCTCCACTGTTTTAGTCCTTTCTTTTCTTAAGATTTCGCTATGAGGGTGGTGGTGGTGGTGGTGGTGGTGGTGGCGGCGGCGGTGGTGGTGGTGGTGGCGGCGGTGGTGGTGGCGGCGGCGGCAGTGGTGGCCCTCGATGTCTTTTGGTCCTAGCACTCAGGAGGCTGAGGCAGGCCGAACTCTGAGTTCTACAGAGCACGTTCCAGGACAGCCAGGGCTACTCAGAGAAAACCTGTCTTGAAAGGCAGGCCAACAAAAGAGATATCACAATGAGAGTGCCAGAATAAAACAATGCTACTTTTGTTTTTTAGCATCTGTATCCAGCATATTCCAGCTTCTCTCCCTTCTAATTTGGAGAGACTTAAAATAGGATAAGCTTACAGCAAGAAAAGGCCATAGCTTGAAACATTAAAGGAATACAGTTATGAGAACTTGCGGGTGAACCTTATTTGCTAATTATTCAGAAGCTGTATCTACAGTTATTCAAGTATTCGGCTCTTCTGAATTACTTTACCAATAGTGAAAAGGGGGGATTATAATTGTTACTCTACAAACTGTTCGTCTTAGTTGCATGAAAATTACAAGGCATGCCTTGGGTACACAGAATTAATCCTAAGAAACTACAAGTTCCACGTCAAAGTCTGAAGTGGGTGTGGCTTCCTGTTTACTAGTAGAGTGGCTGGCCCGAGTTTTATTTACATCGTCATTTCTAGAGCCAGCCTCAGTTTTCTCTATTACTCTCTAGCAGTCTTAAATAACTTAAAATTAGCAACAAATTTCCATGGATCCCGAGGTCCCACATCACTTCTGTGACGCTAAAGATGACCCCTGTTTTGGTGCTAGATATCCCAGGGTTTCCTGTGTGCCACCTGGACTCTGCTGGCATAGCCCATGAGGATTCTGAGCTCGCTGGCTGGCTGAGAGCGAATGGAGCTGATGAAGACACTATAAGTCGGGTAAAGAGAAAACTATCTGTGGGGCCCATGGTGTTCCACGTGTCTACCTCAGGATGAGTGTCTGCCGTGCGCTGGGTACCTGAGGCACAGGAGACACACTGCTGAGCAAGCCAGAGCCACTCCTGCCCTCCCCAGATTCACACATTAGGACAGACGAATTCCACTGATTAAAACAAAACAAAACAAACTTCTTACAATGGCACCTTCTGACACAGTTTTCAGGCGTGTGTGCCTGTGTGTGTAGTTTTCAGGTTCATGTATGTGTGTGCCCTGTCTCTCCCAGAGGGCGGTGAAGCTAGGCCAGCTATGTACACAGGGACGGGACAGACAAGGAAAGGGTGGGGCAAGAGATGCACAGAGGCAAGGAGGGAAGGTGGACCCAACACTGTTGTCCGCAGCCTCCAAGGAGTCTCTTGTTTATAGACTGGAAATGAGGAAGTGTGGGGAACTAATGGAGCGAGAGCTACAAGAAAAGTGTCCTCCTCCTGCTGCTACTACCTTTGGTCCATTTTTAATTCTTGTGCAACATTATTGATCTCCACTAGGCAGTAGCTGTTAATTGCTACATGACAAAAGTAGATGTGGCTGGTCAGAAATACTCTCTATGCAAATCACATTATGTCGATGACAGCCTAACTCTTCTCTCACCATCATAGACTTACAGTTAACATGAAGAGTAGTGTTTGACTTAAGATCATATGGATGACACATATATACATATTAAGATGTACTTGAGAGTTGGAGAGAACCTGTGCGCTGCCCAAGCCTGGGTTCGGTTCCCAGCGCCCACATCTGGTGGCTCACAACCACCTGTAACTCTAGCTCTAGGGGATCCAATGCCCTCTTCTGGAGTCCAGCCACACCTGCTCTCTGTTCACAAACAAATACACGTACCTGTATCTTTTTTAAAAGATAATATTTTCCATTTGCTAGAAAAGACCTCTTAGGGCTGGAGAGATGGCTCAGAGGTTAAGAGTGTAGCCTGCTCTTCCAAAGGTCCTGAGTTCAATTCCCAGCAACCGCACCGTGGCTCACAACTATCTGTAATGTGATCTGATACCCTCTTCTGCAGATAAAGCACTCATATACAATAAATAAATAAATTTAACAAAAAAAGAAAAGACCTCTTAATACTATACTGCTTTAAGATTTATGTATATACTTTTAAATAACTAAAATAAAATTTTATTTTTACAACATATGGACTATATAAAATATATGGTCTCCTTAGAAATATACCTTTAATACTTTCCTGCTAACTACATTAAAATACCTCTCTTGCTAAGGGAAAACAATATACCCAACCATATTCTCCAAAACACTTATCCCCTTGGGTTCAGATCCCAATCAAGGGAGAGTGGGTAATGACCCACTAAACCGCAGCCCCTTTTATCTGCTTTAAAACTAAAAGCCCCATTTACCCCCAGGACAGACTTTGCAGTGAATTACAGGACGGTCCCTGTCACTGACTAGGAGAAAGTGGGTCCACAGAGACTGCAGTAGGCAGTAATGTCCCAAGGATACTGTTTATCTACTTGCAGACAAACTGGGCTGTAGAGCACTAGGCTTGTTGGATGTAAACACTGTGGATGTGTTTCTTTCTAATTCTGCCATCAGCAGGCTAGTCCTCTAGTAATTCCAGGAGGTTGGTTTTTTTTTAGACCCGTTCTCAGTTACTAGCGGTGCTTGTCTTGTGGGCAGATTTATCTGTTAGCACGGTATCGAAAGCATCTCAGTCTCACTCCCTGTGTGCTTTGCTGTCTCTGCAGTTTCTGGCCGAGGATTACACACTGGTGGACGTGCTCTACTACGTCACACGTGATGACTTAAAGTGCCTCAGATTAAGGTACCGCTCTCCCCCTTGTGTTTGGCTGTCATGAGGGAAAGAGCCCTGGGTTGAGAGCAGGAAGTCTGGGTTCCTGCCCTGCAGGGTCTCCAAGCTGCTCCACAGGCTCAGGAAGGGCCATGTCTAGCTTTCAGCCCTCTGAGGAAACTGAGTCGGCTGGGCCAGGCTATTTGGGGGAACTCTGATGACTAGGACTTCTGTTTAAGCATGTGCCAATCAACTGGAAGAGGTTTCTTTTTTAATTAGTTTATTTATTTATTCACTTTACATCCGGATAGTAGCCCCCTCCTTCTTCCCCCATCCCCTTTCTCCTATTCCTCAGAAAAGGGGATCCCCCCCAACCTACCCCGCTTGTCCTTAGAAGAGATTTCTTAAATAGGATTGCAGACCAGAATCATGCATACACTCTAACGTAGCTCATGGTCCTGTGGTAAAACAGTTGATCCTGCCCTTACTTACCTACCAGCAGAAACACTTTGTATAGTCTGCTACGATTTCTTGTCAGTTTCCTCTCCCAGCCAGGGTAGATCCCTAACAACCACCTCTATAAAGACACATTTCTCGGGTGGGGGGGGGGGCTGGGGGTGGTGCAGGCCTGTAATCCCAGCACACAGGGTGGCAGAGGCAGGCAGATCTCTTGAGTTCAAGGCCAGCTTGGTCTACAGAGCGAGTTCCAGGACAGCCAGGGCCACATGGAAAAAGCCTGTGTCGAAAAACAAAAGGACAACAAAAAATTAGTTAAATTAAATTTAAAAAATTTTTCAGAAATGTTGGGGGCCGGAGAGATGGCTCAGTGGTTAAGAGCACTGTCTGCTCTTCCAGAGGTCCTGAGTTCAATTCCCAGCAATCACATGGTGGCTCACAACCATCTATACCTTCTAAAGCCTTCTTCTGGTGGACAGGTGTACATGCAGATAGAGCACGCATATACATTAAATAAATAAATAAAATCTTGAAAAAAATTTCAGGAATGCTGAAAATGTGAAATGATGTTTTGTGCCTTGATACTTTCAGTACTGGGAAGGAAGAGAAGGGCGGGTGGTGAGGACGTGCTTTGCAAATAGAATACATACAGCCTGATAAGCCTGGGATCTTCACTTTCCCGCCAAAGGGGCTAAGTGCTAGAAAGTTCCCTTTTCTCTGTCAAGGGCAGTTCTGAGTGACAGCGCTCTTCACCTTGTTCTTCTGTCTTTAAACAGGGGAGGGATGCTGTGTACACTGTGGAAGGCCATCATCGACTTTCGGGACAAATGCACCTGACATGAGTACAGAACTGCTTGCTCCCCTGTGGGACGAGGAGCCAAGGGAGGAGAGGAAGAAGCTGCACTTTAAACCCAGTGTTTGTTTACTAGTGTCAAAAGAAAAAAAAAAAAAAAGGACAAAACTTGCTGAAATTTCCCAAGTTCTATTTCTACAAAATTCCGAAGGACTCTCCATAAAGGTTTTCAAAATAATCCTAGTTAAGAGCTCTAACGTCGAGGACTGTTTTAGTCTACACGTTTAGCTACACATTTTGAAATATTTTTTGGGTCAGCAGCTGTTGCATTTCAGCCCAGTGTTTACCGCGGAGCAGACAGAACCTTTAGTGTGACTGTGCACCACTGGAAGAAAACCAAAATGTGACCACATCTTCTTAGGGTTCTCTGTGTGTGTGCGGTGTCCCCTGAGTCTCTAAGCAGAGACGCATAATTTCAGTCTTTGTATAAAGTTGTTTTTTTTTTTTTTTTCTTTAAGTGTGCAGAACCTAAGAGCAATGGTTGTTACTCTGTGTACTGACTGTCTTATTGACTGTGTTTTGTAACTTAAGTTTCTGGCCTGGAGTGTTTGCTGATGGAGTTTGTGTACTACTGAAGGGCCCCGGTCACACACGCCTGGATTACGGCCAAGTTAGCTTGTTCTAAAGCTATCCATTGTGTCATATTTACCTGAAGAGTAAAACGATGGCCAGCGTGCTACTTTGACAAAGTCCAGAGAATTCTTATTTTGTTCTGATGAACTAAATGACTGGCTTAAAATTTAGTTTTGGTTTGTCTTGTTGTTGTTGTTTCAACTAGAACGTCAAGTAGAACCTGTCTCTAGTCTAGAGATAACAGGACGGCTGGAATCCAGACTGTCCCTCGGGGTCAGCAGAGGCCAGAGAAAAGAGTGGTGAAAGTGAACACTTTAAACTCAGTGAATTAGCCGGGCGGTGGTGGCACACGCCTTTAATCACAGAACTCGGGAGGCAGAGGCAGGCAGATTGCTGTGAGTTCGAGGCCAGCCTGGTCTACATAGTGAGTCCAGGGCAGCCAAGGATACACAGAGAAACCCTGTCTCAAAAAAAACAAGACAGAACAAAACAAAAAACAAAACAAAACAAAAAACATACACACACTAAACTCAGTGTATTTCCCCAAGACCCCAAGTTACCATGAGACAGTAAGACACCGTTCCGTATCTTAAGAGGTTTACAGGAGGTTCCTAATAGACGTAACTGTCTTTTCTGTCTCCTTAACGTTGTTCTCATATTTGGGGAATTTTTCGAGCCAAATAATGTATTTTTATGAACCTTCTCGTGTTGAAAGGATGAGATCAGAAGCTCCTAGATGGATAAACAGGGTACATTTCCTATATACAGAGGAACGTGCTTACTGCATAGGACGGAAATCACATAGAGGTGTTTGAGTATCGTGACTTGACTGATACAAGTCTCCAATAAAACAGAAATGGTCTATGTGAAAATAAAAGTGTGATGCATCATGTTGCATCTGAGTATACAAAATATTCTCTGGAATATTTTCTCATTTGACAGCAACAGGGTTGATCTTTAAAAGACCCTAACTTCAAGGGCATTAGTCTCTTAAATCCTTTTTGGAAACTGAAGAAAGTTGGTCCCCTCTGCGTTAAGACACACTTTGTCTCGTTAATTCCAGTGTTTTCAGTGGTTCTTTTATATTGCATGTCCACAAGATCAAGCTACCCTCTGTTTTACCTTAGGTCTTCCCACACCTCCAGGGTCTGTCTGTCTGTTTCTCTAAACAACCCCGCCCCCATCTCTCTCCTTGTCTCTGAGCCTACATAACACACAGTATTTTCCCACATCACCATTTTGTTAACACTTTTGTCCTGCTGTGGATTGCGGTTCGTGAAAGGTTCGTACCGAGAAGGCCTTTACGTCATCATGCCAGGGCTTCTCCACCCACATCCGTGTTCAGATGACCTAGATACTTACATAATACCACAGGGCACCTGCTTAGCCCTATGTGAGACCACGGATTCAGTTCAAGCAGCTCCATACACAACAAAAAGACACTGATGTGCCACCTTAAGGACCAGGTGCCTTGGAAAGTGAGGAAACGGCTTGGTGGCTAACACTGCTTACTGCACTTCCAGAGGATCCGAGTTTAGTTCCCAGTCCCACAGCAGGCCACTTATAGCTTGTAATTCCAGCTCCAGAGAAGTCTGCCTTTGGCCTCCATGGGTACCCAAATTCATATGTATACACCCACCCACACAGTGACATACACATATACATAACTTAAATCTTTTTTAAAAAAATAAATTATTAGTGATTTAAAATGATCAAAATTACCCCTTAGTTCTGGGACCAATGAAAAGCAAAGAGGGAAATGAACTGCTCTAAAATCCAAATAAGGACAGCACTTGGCAAGTGTTCAGCATGCAGTAAGAGCTCTGGCACTCATGGGATCGTTTGTCACTCAGAAGCATTTGGTAAATACTGACTGTAGGCCAGGGAGGTGACTTGGTGAGTAGAGGTGTTTGCCACACAAGACTGGCAGCCTATGATCAATCTGCAGAACCTGTGGGAGGAGAGAGCCCATCCCACAGCTGCCTTCTGACCTTTGTGTGTGTGTGTGTGTGTGTGTGTGTGTGTGTGTGTGTGCGCGCGCGCGCGTGGGCTGAATTCCACACACATCCTACACACAGCATGGTAAATAAACACCGGGCAGTGCATACTGCAGCGTATGAGTAAGAGTGAGTTCTTGCCACTCGCGCCCGATTGTCAGAAGGGCAACCAAAAGTGTAGGAAGGACTTCTCCCACTTGAATGGCTATGACGAGCCAGGCACTGTAGCGCCCTGGAAGAGAAACAGCGCCAACAGTGCCTGCCAAGTGCAGAGACAGCGCAGAGACAAATAAAGTTACTCGCAGTTCCAGACTTTATGGACATTCCCCAGAGACCCGAAGAGGAGACAGTCCCTGACACCAAAAATGAGCATCAGATTGCAGACCCAGACTTGCAACAGACCCTCCCACGTTTCACAGAGCAAGTGTTAAAGCCAGCATCTGCTAGTGAAGTGCAGAGGGTAGGCCCACTGAGGCAGGTTAGGTGGACACACTCCATGTAGGCGGATCCATCCTCACCTGGGCCTTTCAGAGGTGACAAGTCAGGACCAGGAAATTGCATGGACAGACAACAGGCTAGAGAGGGGAGGTCCAAAGCATTCTAAGGAATGTGAGTAAAACCCATAGGCCAGAAACTGAAATGATAGGGTGAAAAGTTAGAAGGAGGCAGGGGTTCAAGGACCCCCTCAGGAAATGAAGGGGAGGGAGGAAGTTTAACATCACATTATTTGGGGACAGAGAATCTATTTTAAAAAGTGGTTTTTTGTTTTGTTTTGTTTTGTTTTTTGTTTTTTGTGTTTTTGAGCCAGAAATCGCTGTGTAAAATGGACGTGTGTTAGATTTATAATCTAGTGACATGGTATAAGTGAGGGGAGCCAAACAGGGCAGTTCCAAGCCTGTCTCAGATCTGAAAGAGGGTCCAGCATGAGTCAGGCTACTGGGAAGTGAGGGTGGTAGGGATGCACTGTAACGATTTGGGAACTACAGGCAGCGATGACGAGGGAGAGGGGGGGATAAATGCTGAGCCTGTGTGGAGAAGAGATTCCAAGGCAGAAACTTAGCGGGGTAGCACAGGTGGCATGTGCTCAGGGGATGCTGACTTCACAGCAGAATTGTTCAAAGAAGATTGAAAAGGGGCTGGGAAGAGATTTTAGCACTTGCCTGGTACGTCGAGAACCTGAGTTCAGCTCTGAGAAAAAAGAACAACCACCAAGCCAGGCATTGGCGGTGTGTGCTTGTCACCTCAGCACTGGGGAGGCCAAAACAGGCAGCTCTCTGGCCATCCATCCTAGAAGCAAGCTCCAGACCAAATGAGAGAGCCTGTCTCAAAAACCAATGTGGGCAGTGTCCAGAGGGACACCAGAGGTTGCCCTCTGGTCTCCACACTTACACACATGGCATACCTATAAACAAACACACAAAAATCTAAAGAATGCATCCAAGAAGGTTGGCACTGAGGTCAGGAGTATACAGTCTAGACCTGAGAGTCTCCAAGGTGGAGTTAATTATAAACAGAGGGTCATGAGAGACAGAGCAGAGATAGGAAAGGTGTGGCCTAAACTCTGCAGAGTATGAAGATGTCGGGAGGGAAGAGGAGAAAGGAGGAAGAGAGATCTATGTCAACAAAGGAGACTGAGGAATGAGAAAAACCTAGTTAGTGGCCAAGTGACCCAGTGGAGGACAGTGTGGCATCAAGCCCACAAACTATCTCGGGGACCTGGGGTGGTTCTGTGCTCCTGTCATCCCAGGATGTCATCCCACAGTGGAGGAAGATGTCCAGGAGACAACTGATAGAAAAACACTCAGCAACTACATGTTGTGATTTGGAAAACTGCTATTGATGAGCAAGAAAAACTGTGCATCTGTTTTTTTTTTTTAATAGCTAAGTCTCGAGAGCCCATAGAGTTATTACTTCTGTTGGACAAAACATGTGACACTAGATGAAAAGTCACGAGAACGGACTTGGGAATCAAATGGCCCTGGGTAGACTGGTATCCAGGTGACAGGGAGAGCAGGAGGCAGAAGGGGAGCGGATGGTGCCAGTGGCTCGGCTCTACCCGGGGAGGGAAAGCAGGGCGTCTGGAGAACTTCTGAGTTGGATGTGTGAGCTCAAGGCAGATGGCTTCTGTGTTCCTAGGAAAGTACAGCCTGAAGGACGGTATTGTGGCATCTGACATTTAACAGATGACATCACTCCCCTGCGTGAACAGTCCACTGTGTGGCAGACACTGCAACTTAGGTTTGGAACAACGACTCTGTCTAAGGGCCAGATTGGTCTCCTTGTTTCATTAACTTGGGACAACTGACACACAAATTATAAGAAAATTAAAAAAAAAAAAATGCCGGTGAGAACAAACACACATCAATAACCTCTTTTGCTTTGTTTTGTTTCTTGAGACAGGGTCTCCCTATTTAGCCTAGGCTGGCCTCAAACTCCTGATGATCCTCCTGCCTCAGGGATTAAATTGGGATAGAAACACCTACTATAAATAATGTCTTGACTTACTAATGTCAACCAGAAGGCTGAAAACAAATCACCCTCCTTTTCCAGGGGTCTCTCAAATAGTTGAACTACATACATTCAGCTAAGAGCCTTTTCTGCTGTTCAGAGAAAGGTGTCCTGAACTCTCCTGATTTCACGAAGTGAAACATTTGCTGAGGCCAATTAGTGCTTCCTCTGCTTACCTGGGGCTTTATATGTACTGACCGGAAGTGTAGTAAGGTCGATCTGAATATGATGTAGTGCTATCTCACAGTTCTAAGGTCGTTTTTGACTCTTCCACTGCAGGCCTGGCGCTTTGGGGGAGAATCCAGAGCCGACCAGAAAACCTGTATATGAAGTGATGCACTCCAGTCCTGGGCTTGGGCTGACAGCTTTTGCTAACTGTGACACTGTCCTGATTGACACTCTTTAGTGTCCCCCAATATGTTCCGTGGGGTTTCAAAGTGTAAAGAGTTCGTGGGTTATGTTCAGCTGATCAAGGGTACTAGGGACTTGTCTTTCCGTGTGAAGAGGCAGCACTGGCAGGCTGCTCTGTTCGCTCTTTTGTTCCGTCTGTTTCCTTTTCTGTAGGTTACTTAGCCACCCCCTCAGCGTTTTGTTGCTTATCATTTATTTTGCCTTGCTCGGGCAGAAATTCGTTTCTCAGTTGCTAATGTTTCTTTTTTAAAACACTGCCTTCCCCACTCCCTTTGTCCATCCAAGCAAAGTCACAAGACAGTTTACTAATCGGAAACCAAGAATAAGAAAAGCCACACGACAGTCAGCGCAGGTTTCACAAAACCTGCCTAGTGGGACTTATCGGGGACACGGAAAAGCCAAGGGAGCGCAGACGGAGTTGGGATCCCCGGCGTGGAACCCAGCCAGTGCACTTCAACTCTCCACGTGGCATCGGACTCTTGGGCGACCCAGCGCTCGAACGCCCTCTCCGCGCTAGGCTGCGGGTGGACCCGGGCGGCGACCTCGGGCTGCTGTGGCTGGGAGCCAAGGCTCGACGGCGGCGACCTTCGCGGCGCCTGCGACGCCGCACCTGCCCACGAGGGGGCGCGCCGAGCCCCGGCGGCCTCGGGCCAGCGCTCGCCGTCCCCGCCCGCCCGCGCAGGCTGCCGCTCACCTGTCTGGGCCGCGGGCCGGGGAGGCGGGGGCCCCGGCGGGAGCGAAGCCGAGGAAGAGGGCGGAGCGGCTCTCCGGGCGCGTCATCGGAGCACCATGGCGGAGCAGGGAGCTGGCGGCGACTGCCACTGGGGCGGCGACGGCACTGCGCAGAGCGACCCAGGTGACGGCGCGGCCGGGGACGGGAGAGGGTCGTCGGGAGGGGGGAGGGAGTCGCGGGAGTGGGCGAGGGGCTTGGTTCCCACGGCGACAGCGACCCTCGGAGTCCGCGCGACCGGCCACCGCCGAGAGCCCTCGGGGCCACAACAGGTGGAAGCAGGCCTGAGCGCGCGCGGAGGTCGGGGGCGCGCGGAGAGGTCGCGGGCGCGCGGAGAGGTCGCGGGCGCGCGGAGAGGTCGCAGACACTCGGGAAAAGTTGGGGGTTCGGGGAGGTCGGGGACGCGGGGAGGTCATGGGCACTCGGTGAAGTTGGAGGCCCAGGGAGGCGTAAGAATCCGAGCCTCCGAGCGACCAGGCGGCGGGAGCGCGCGGCCAGGTGCGCGGCTGGTGGGGTAGGGTGGAGCGGGGGTGACGGGGAGCGGGACGAGCAGGACGAGCAGGGATCGGAGTCGAGGGAACCGGCCTGTGAGTGCGAGCCGCCGCCGCCCGGCTCCGGACCTCGCCGCCCGACCTTCGCCCAGAGCACCGAGAGTGCGGTCTCCGAGCCGGGCTCCTCCGGGGCACCGAGCTGGAGCGTTGGCTCGGCGGCGGCGGCGGTTGGCCCTCGGGCCTCGGTGTTGACAAGCCGCCTCCGCCACCCCCACCGCGGATACGCAGGGACGTGGCTCACACCCTCAGAACACCTTCCCACTCGCTCCCATCTCACCGTAATATAAAGCCATCCCCCCCAACTCCCCCCCACCCGTCCCGCCTCGTGATTTTGTTTTTCGTCTTCGGGGACTGTATTGCAAAGCATACCCTTCGTCTAACCAACTCCCTGTTCTATTTCTGGCCCGTAAACAGTTTCTTGTACCTACCTACACTTGGCATGGGGGCGGGAGGCGCTTTTGTTATTTTAAAGAAATGTTAAGTTGCAGACCACGCAGTTGCAAGCTGTTAACAGCTTCTGTACACCTACAGCCAGAAAGTGGTTTGTTTTCTAAACGCAAAAGTCGCTCCACCTCCCAGCCCGACCCCCGGAACAAACCGCTTATGGACGCGAGGTCCTTAGAGCTTAGCAGTGTTTTCCCAATTATGTATCTGCGATTGTACGTAAACTCTCATGATTTACACCTGAGGGTAAGACTGACACGGTGTCCTGAATTTATTTCCACGTCAGGCTACGTCCTGTAGAGTGGTTGAGTTTGTCTTACCGCGTTTGAAAGATCGGTGATCATTATTTTGGTCTGGGTGGCGAAGCGAGGATGCCTAAGTAATTGAGGAACTTGATGAGCTGGGAGCTGTCCAGGCTCCCCAATCCAGGGCATGCTTGGTTGTGAATAAGGCACAGATAAGTAGCAGCTTCTGGGGCGGGCCGGAGGGGTGCGGGGGGGGGAAGGGGGGACGGTGGTGGTTGTTATAGTGATTTAATAGGCATCAGTTTGTTCTTGATTGCATTGGTGCTTGTTCAGACATAAACGAACTTGCAGCTGGAGTATATTCCGTTCCTATGCAACTCAGCCAGGCGTCACTGTAATGCTTTCTTTTGAAAACTTACATTTATTTACATGGGCGGGGGGGGGGGGGGAGAAGTTGCGTGCATGCCACAGCAAGCATGTGGGAAATCAGAAGGTAACTTGTAGGAAAGTTGGGCTCTCTCTTTCCATTATGCAGCCTCTGGGAATCAAACTTAGGCTTGGCACCAAGTGCTCTCTTTCCTTAAAGGTGGGATTTATTTATTGGTCATCATTTCCTTCTAGTAAACAGTTCCTCCACATCTTTGCCTAGAAATTTAAATTTCCCATAAACGTGTTCTATATATGACCAACACACATATGCACAGGTATGTGTGTATAGTCTTATATTCTGGCCTGTATTTCCCACTTTTCTATACTTGCTTTTAGTATTGAAAAACACTCGTGTCAGTGGATGCTAAAGGAAGGGACTGTAAAGCCTGTTTTCAGTTTAGTTTGGGGTTTGTTCATTTGTTTGTTTTTTGAGACAGTCTCTATACTTACGTACACACTGGGTTTTAACTCTTTCTACATCCCAGACAGGCCGCTAGCTCAAGCTGCTTATACCTCGGTTGGGATTACCAGTGTAAGCCATTACGTTTGGATCTCAGTGTATTTTTAGTTGCATTGATTTTGTGTGTGTTTGTGTGTGTGCACTTGTACGTGTGCACACACATGACGCAGCACGAGTGTGGGAGTCAGAGAACAACCTGTGGGAGTCAGTTTTCTCTTCCCACCAAGTGATCGGACTCAGGTCCCCAGGCCTGGCAGCAAGCACCTTTACTCACTGAGCTGTACCATCGGCCTTGTAAATAGACATATATTTAAATCCAGGTAATGCTATTCTGAGAGAACACCTGGGAGTGTTTGAATGTTGGCAGCTGTGTCCTCCTATATATGGGTAAGCATGACCTGTATCTGAATATGAAACTTCAGTTTGACACTCACACTAAACATTATATACATTGGGACACTTCAGTTCATTGTTTTCTAAATCACAGGTTTATGTGGGATTTTGTTTATTTATTGAAGAAGAGAGTGCCTAGGCCTATCTTTTATCACCCCTAGAAGGTAAAAGTCACCACCTCTAAATGCTATGTTTCTTTCTTTCCTTTCTATCTTTGTTTTTGTGTGTGTTTGCTGTCTTGGGCATCTTGCCACATGTTCCCGGCTGCTCCTACCCCCCCACCATACCACCCTCCAAGTCCTAGGTTACCTGTGTGCCGTTTTTCTCGGCCACAAATGGCAATGCATTTCTTGAAGCATTCATTTTGTTTTCTTTTTATATGCAATTATTTTGAGGTAGAGCTCAACCTTAAGTGGTTGTTAAATTTTATGCCCCTGTGCAAAGGTTGCAATTTCAGGGCTCTTCAGATTAAAGTCTCAGGTTATTACAAAAACAATGCCTGTGATATGTTCAAGATTATAGGCCTATGTATAGGCATGTGCAGGACTTAGGTAGAGTGAACTTTATCCGCACAGTACGTATTTAAAAGGTGCTATACAAATGCAACATTCAAAAAACACTTCTGTGGATATATGTTTAGCTTTTGCTCAAGGGTTGCAGTTATATTCTTTTAGTTCTTTCAGTATCCTGTAATGTTTTCCTTGACTATAGTCAAAGAGAAGCAAGAACTAAAATAGACAATTGCCTTGGAAATACATTTGTATTTCACCACTAGAGGATGTCAAGTCCTTTTCTTTTAGAATATTATTTTGAGCAAATTCACAGGCGATCACATCACAAAACTATCTGAGCTCAAATTCTATGTGCTCGTGCTCACGAGCTATGGAAAGTGGCTACACAAAACAAATCCCCCTTTGCCAACCTCCTTTAAAACACACACACACACACAGTTAAAATTTAACGCTGCTTCCCATGTGCCCAAACTTTGGTGTGCAAAAGAATAAATTAGTAAAATCATAAAAGATAAATGTAAATAAATTAGTAAAAAATAAATGTAAAATTGGCGGGTTCTGCTGCTGTTCCTTTGGAGAAATTACTTAGAACCTAGAATTGGTTTTTTGTTTTGTCTCGGGGAGGACACTGGTGGGAGAACTTAGACTTCTTACCTTCGCCATGTTTCTCCGGGGAATCTTTGCGAAATAAAAAGTGGTCTTTCTGGTCACACTTGGGGCCTAAGTGAAATGTCTGCAAATGCACAGAAAGCAGATGCTCGGGGCTTCCCGTGATGCAAGCCCTGTTGAAACTCAGAGACCAGAAACTAGAAGAGCGTCACTCAGCTGGCCAACTCTGCATCTTGCTAAGTCGGCGGTTCTCAGCCTTCCTAACGCCCTTCAGTACAGCTCCTCGTGTCCTGGTGACCCCCAGCCATAAGATTATTTCCACTGCTATTTCATGAGTGCAATTTTGCTACTGTTATGAATTGTAATATAATTGTCTCCTATTCCTGATGGTCTTAGGCGACTCCTGTGAAAAGGTGATTCAAGTCTTAAAGGGTTCGCAAGCCACAAGTTGAGAACCACTGTCCTAAGTATTAACAGGAGGTAGTCATGGTGCTGTTATTACTTAGGCATGTGTGTGAAACACTAATTTACATTGCCAGATGTAAATCAACACGCTGTGTCTTGATACCTGAAAACAAATTATTCAAAGAACTTTAAAAAAAAAAGTCTTATGCTACTACAAGGGTAAAAATATGAAGGCTCAGAATAATTTGGCCAAGAATGTGTACTTTCTATAGATTATTAAAATTATGGAGGGTGGAAGGCTGGCAAATATGATTTCAGATTTAGTAAGGAAATCCAGATGAATATGGGCAAGTTGTGAGGGGTTCAGTGGAGGAACGATCGTTTCTGGCCGTGGTCATCCGGGAGCACCTACTGCAGATAGCACTTAAATGTCTATCAGCCGGTAAATGATGTGCAGTTAGCTGGAGGAGGAGAGAAAATGCAGATACCAGTGTGGCAAGTTCAGCGAGGGGCATGAGTTCGGTCATCTTGACAGACAAACGTGAAAGGCTCTGAGTAAGTGTCCGGGAAAATCAATTCAGAATGATGGCGAGTTGAGGGCAAAGGTTGAGCCAAGAGGTTGGCACAGTATTGTGTGTGCGGGGAGAAGTGTGTCTGTCCATCAGATATTTTCTATGCTGGTTAACTGTGACTCTCGGTTGCCCACTTTAGCACAAAAGAGCTCTGCTGTGCCTTTAACACAAACTGATCGCCCCTAGGAGAGGAATTTCTGTTGTTGGCCCAAGGGTTGGGGTGCCTTCAATTATAAATGGTTAATGATGACCCAGTAACTGGGTAGCAGAATAGCCCAGTGGACCTTTCCAGAAAGGTTGTCAGAGAAAGTCAATACATTGAGCATACATAAGTAGAGGGATTGTTTGTTTGTTTTTTTTTAATTTTGCTTTTTAATTTGTGTATCACCGTTTTGTTGGAGTACACAGTTAACGTAGTTAGATGTGTAGCTATGTTGTTGCGATCACTACCCACTAGACTTAGAAGAAGAGCCCTGTCCCTGGAACTCCCTCATGCTCCCCTCCCACCCACTGATGTGTTTGGCATCTTTGGCTTTGACCTTTTCTTGTCTCCAGAGTGGAAGCATACACTGTAACCTTTGCAGTGGTCCCCGGCCTCCCCAAACCTGCCCTAATGTTGTTTAGATTTGACCACGCTGTGACGGGCATTGTTAGTTTCCTCTCCTCACTGATACAGAAGTGAGCAGGGGAGTGCTTCTCCATCCACCTAGGTTTGGGGGGGAGGAACAACCCTTCTGCAAATGGCTTGTATGCTGCCTTTTACGTCACCTGTTTTCATTTGAGGCATTACTGTCTTTCTAACATTATTATCTGCACTGCCATTACAGAGGTTGCCACACTCCCAGGGTGGCCCTACAACTTTTTCTGTGAGCATCACATGGGAAATAATTGCTGCGCATCCTCGTCTGCCCTTGTGTATTTTGTTGGTTTGATGGTTTTCATCTTAGCCGTTCTGCCAAGTTTGTGTGTGTGTGTGTGTGTGTGTGTGTGTGTGTGTGTGTGTGTAAACTGTAATCCCCTCAAAGTGAGGTATTCATATACTCGATGCTTAGGCAGTCAGTCTCTCTAAGGAAGTCAGGTTGGGCCCAGAACCCAAGTATAATGCTGACTTTCTTTTCGGTGGGTCTTCTTCGTTCTGTGATTCTGAGAGGTGAGCTCAAGCTCTCGGTCACCTGCTTTCTTCTTGCTTTGTCCCCTTTTCTCTTTATCCCCGTGGACTTTCTCACTTACTGTGCAGCCCGTGCCCTGAGATTACGAGCTGTGGCACTTTCCCACAACAGCACACCAGCCGGTGCACTTCTCTCTTCCTCCCTAGCACCTCTGCCCTCTCATCCCTAGACCTTGGCAGGGGCTATTGTGTTAGAGAATTGTAAGTAGCCTGGCGTGATGATGCCGGCCTTTAATCCTAGCACTCAGGAGGCAGAGGCAGGCTGGTCTTCATGAGTCTACATATAGTAAGGACCAGGCCAGCCAGGGCTATATAGCAAGACCCTGTCTCTAGAAGAAGGAAAAGAAGGAGGCTGGAAATACTGGTTTATGTCTTGTCTTGTGGTGTTCCTATTCCTTGTGGCATACTGTGTTACCGAGATGAATACTTTTTACTAGTCTTCAATTTGTGCAGTGCACTCGCAGTGCCTTGCAGTCTGTCACTGGACACTCCCCCATCAGGGACCAGGCCTGTGTGACTGTGGTAATGGTTTGTTCTTCCCCAGTTTCAAAGTCTATCTGCTCTTTAATGATGGCGCCTATCACCTTATATTAGTTCTTAGTTATTACCATAAATTACTATTTATAATTAGTTATCCCTATAATGCTTGGTTGTAGTCGTTTGCAATATAAGTTAAATGACATTTGTTTTTCCCCCTATATGTTAAGGATTATTCTCTTTAATATATTTTTAAATTTGAGAATTAGCCAACTGAAGAATTAGATTTTGTTTTATTAGATGCTGCTTTGATTTTTCATTTTTCATATTTTTTCTTGTGTGGGTGTGTATGTGTGAGGATGATGTGTATACTTGTGGTGTATGCAAGTGTGCAAGGTTCGCCCACCTGTGCATGTGAATGTAGAGGCCAGAGGGCATGGGCCGTGCCATCCTGTCACATTGTACCTTATTCCTGTGAGATAGGCTCTCTTGTTGATTCTGGGAGCTTAGCTGACTGCCACCCCCACCCCGTTCAGTCCTTCTGCCTCTGCCCACAGCTCTGGGGTTCTAGGAGCCCACATTCACGGCCACGTTCACACCAGCGTTATTCCTGGATACTTGACATTTAGCTCAAGTCCTCGTGCTTCTGCACGCGCTCTTGGCTACCGAGCCATCTCTCCAGCCCTTTTTCTTTTTTCTGTAGAGCTAAGGATCAAATGGTCCAATGAGCTGCATCCCACGCTAGTGACCTTGAATGTGTTTGATGATATGAGAACAACTGCATTAGAAAAACAAACCAAAAATAAACGATTCTGTTACACTCAACATTTCCTCGTCTTTGAGGTTTCTTTGGGGTTCCTCCGGAGATAGTTATGAGGCCCATATTTATTGCTACACTGTTTAAAAGAGCCAAGAAACAGAACTGACCTAGATGTACATCAGTATGTGAATGGATAAAGAAATGTGTCCCGGCAAGGCATGTACCACACACCTTCAATCCCAGCGCTCAGGAGGCAGAGGCAGGTGCGTCTCTGGGAGTTCAGGGCCAGCCTGGTCTACACAGTGAGTTCCAGGACAGCCAGGACTACACAAAAAAACCCTGTCTCAAAAATAAATAAATAAATAATGAAAAATATGTGGCCCTGTATACACAAAGTTTGTTTGTTTTCAGCCATAAAGAAAAGTGAAATTAGCACATGCAGGAAAATGGATGGAACTAGAGAATATTATTAAACAAAATAAGCCAGACACAGACAAATATATTTTCTCTCATGTGTTGAGTTTAGCACTAAGAGAGTGTGTGATGGAAAATGGAAACAGGGCTTAGATGTAGCCCTGTAGTCCTAATGCTCAGAAGGTGGAAGCAGGAGGGTCAGAAGTTCGAGGCCAGCCTTAGCTGTGTGAGATCCTATTTCAAAACACCTGGTTGGGGAGGTGACCATGAGTGAGCAGGAAAACATCTAGAGCGGGGTGGGGAGTGATGGAACCCGTGTGGGGAACCAGCAAAGTGGGGGGCAGATGGGAGGTTACGCAAAGAAGGTGAGCAGAGGCAGAGCATAACAACATAGATGTATGGAAAGGCCAAAACGAGCCCCGCTACTTTGTGTGATAACTTAATTTTAAAACCCAGTTGCATGAGAAAATGCCCAAGAGGGTTGGCCCAGCTAGCCGGAGGGTGCAGGTGGGCACAGGTGGGCAAGAAAGCAAGGTGGGCGGGTTCCCATATGTGAGCTGCACTTTGGAAGCATGGTTAGTGAAAATCGCTGTTTCTAAGGCTAGAGTATTCCCATAGGCGGTATCTTAAAATTCCATGGCTTTTTAGAAATTGCCACCAAAACCTCCTCCTGAAAGCTGGCTTTCTGGTAAATAGGACCATCCTGTACTGTGTCATATCTTTCTGTGCATAAAACGTGCGTCACCGACACCACACTGAATATAGAAAGAAGCTAGACGCCAGGGTTAGTTCAAATTTCAAGGTGAAATTCTAGGAAGAACCCCCTTCCTCCAAGCTGTGCTGAGTGGCTCTGAAATGCATAATAATTCAGCTATAAATAAGATGGGTTCCCATTGCAGGAAGCTTGGCTGCTTCTCAAGATCTTAATCTCCACGGTGTTTCTCAGAAGCTCCTGGCCTGAGCCTTCCGTGTGGCAGACAGGGCAGACAGGACCCGGCTGACCGAGTTCTGCCTTCACTTCGGATTGGTTTCTGTTCACGGTGGCAGATGCTCTACATTAGCCCGGTGACACCACAGCCCTAGAGTTCGTTTGAATAAGGTATGCCCCTTGGCAGAAGAAGGTCTTGCTGTTGAGACAGTTACTGAAGTCATATGCTAGAGCAGCATTAATTCAGGCCCGTGGTGCTTTTGGCAAAAAGTTAAAATCTCTCGGAGACCTAGAACTCCCACAGCGCCCAGGCAATTATCAGAGAATCTTGCAGGTGGGAGCCAGGTGGCAGTGGATTTAAAACTCCCCAGGTGGCTCCTGTGTGCAGTCCATGCTGAAAACTGGTTTCAACCCACTTTCCGCTCCGTGATCTTCCATTTGACTGTCTGGGTAGGTTTAATTTGGAGGTGTCAGGAGGTCCTCACTTACAACAACCTGGAAAATCTTTACAGCTATTACACTTTGTTTGTACACTTTGTTCCATTTCTCTCCCCAAAACTCTTTGAAGGATATATAGATATAAAAATAGATGTGAGTACATTTGCATGGACAAATAAACACATACTCACTTGTATGTGTTTATATATAAATGTGAAGCTAGACAAAATGGCATATAATGAGCTTTTATTTTCTCTCTCTCTACTTCCTTTTTACTCTTCTTTCTTCTTCCTTAAAAAGGGGAAAAAATTAATTTGGAGTAAGTAGATAGCATTTTGTCAAAATATAAATACTCATCTCCAGAGAAGTTGCTGGTGACCCCGTGGCCTCTGTTCACCTTGGTTGTTCTGTCATCTATAAATAGTTGACAGGTATGACCTCCTCCGTCTGTTCCCCAGGAGACTGGATGCTCATGGTCTTTAGGTGAACACTCTCTCCCCTCTGCCTCCCACCAGGTGCTGTGGTGCCCAAGGCTGGAGGGCTTGGTTTCCTACCAGGCGATGTGGTACCCAAAGCGGGAGGGCTTGGTTTCCTTGCTGTTTTCACATGAAACTTTTTTCTCTGCATGGCTCTTCCCACTCCAGTTAATATCTGACACCACAGCACTCCATGTGCTGAAATGCCTAGAGCTCTCCTGTGCAGCAGCTGTGTCTGTGTCTGTGCGATTGCAAAGCCATCTGTTGCACTCTGAAGTGAGGCCTGACCTTCGGCATCCCCGCTTTCCCTGGCTCTTTTTCTCCTGGTAGCTTAGCCTTGTATGTATGCATCACCATAAGATCTAGAGCCAAAATAACAAGAACTGGCCCCTCAAAACAGAAGGCTTTTGATTTCTCCTCAAGTTCATATTGAAAATAATTTAATGTGACGCCAGACCTTGCAAGGACAGAGTGAAGCCTTGCTCTTTGAACTGAAACTGCTCAGGAATTATACTGAGCACTTGGTGCAAGAACACTGAGGCCTCTGTCACTTGCTCTAATAGGTTAACGCTGCCTCACCATGGAAAGGTGGGCATACCCTGACATGTCGAGCTTCTCCCTTAAGCAAGGCTCTACTGAACTTGGTGAGCTCACTGCGTTGAGGGCGTTGGAATGCAGTGCTGACTCAGAACGGATTGTAGCTGTGTGATCTCACTGTCCCAGGTAAGGCTGGGAATAAGAGGCACAGCTTTCCACCTGTCAGAATGCCACCCAGCCTGCTTATTCTTTCTGAGTGCCACCAGGCCTCCCCACCACAGGGAAGTGGTCAAATATGGGGCACCAGAGTCCACGTCTGAGTCAGTCCCCACTCTCCACTCAACTGTGGAGAATGTCTTGTCCATTGGCTAGATCTGAGAAGGGGTTCAATGTTTACTGCAAGTATTGTCCTTGGTTGGTGCAGTAGTTTGAACAGAAGCCCTGGGCCCAGATCCACCCGTCATGATGTTCTCCTTGTAGACAGCCTATGACCATATAGTGGGGGAAGAGGTCCCCCTCTGTCACAGACCTAGGGGAGGGGAATAGGGTAAAAGCAGGAGGGAGGGAGGAACGGGAGGATGCAAGGAATGGGATAACAATTGAGATGTAATCTGAACAAATGAATTAAAATTTAAAAAATGCCAACCAGTGTTCTGTTCAGATCGCTCTGTACTAGCCCGTGGGACACTTAGAGCATGTCATGTTGTTGAAGCAGGCACCAGTGTCGGCACCTCTTGGCTCGTTCTCACTTTACTTTTATCTTACACAAAGTGATTTTGTTATCTTAAGTTATCTCCTAAAATATTATTATTACAGAAGCTAATTTGATTCATGCCACGAAGACAGACTTACTTCCCTTTGACCGTGAGGGTAGGATCCCCAGACTCCTTCATGCTAAAGCACCACCTCTATGAGGAAAACAGAGGCCTGTGTGGCTCTTCTTCCACTAAGCTTCCAGGAGAAACAGGCGACAAATATGGCTTCAGGAAGTGATTTCATTTCTCAAAGTCACCAGTTTTAGAAGGAAATTCCTTAAGTTGCAAAAGCTCATCCTGGTTGTATGGAGTGCAGATGTGAGAGACCATTTCTCCCTAGGGAACGATATCTGCAAGCCAGGCTTGGTTGTAATTTAGGTTTTATATCTCACTAAGAAAAAGCAACAACAACTTAACAAAGTTAAAAATGTGTGGCCTCCTTGGATGGGCTCTGAGTTAGAGTCTCTGAATAGTTTCTTCATTGTTTATGTGCAGTAGCCAGTGTAGTGACTGATGAAGCAACTGTGCTTCATGATACTGTAGAAGTATTAAAATGTATCATTCCTCAATTACAGTACGTTACAGGAAATGATTGTTTAGTATGTTCAGCATTAAGATTAAATCCAGGCCCAATGCAGTGGTGCATGCCTGTAATCTGCACTCAGGAGGCAGAGGCAAGTGGATCTTTGTGAGTTCGGGGCTGGCCTGGTCTACAAAGTGAGTGCAGGACAGCCAAGGCTACACAGAGAAACCCTGTCTCAAACAAACAAACAAGAATAAATCCAGAATATGTTTTTCTGACAGTGACATTATACTTTCAAGCCCCCTTGTGAAGATACATTCTTTCTATATGTTCCATGCTCCATAAGGGACTGTGCAAGACATAGGCACCATTATGAGCCAAGGTGGAAGTAGGAGAGATGGCTGTGCCATTGGAAGAAAGTATTCCAAGAAGCTGAGGAGGAGGAGGAGGAGATGAGCTGCTTCAGTCCAGGAGATCTGTAAGATTCAAATGGTGTTAGATAGTGAAACGGTAAGTGTGCATCTAGCCCAGTGAAGCCGTAAAGGGCAGAGCCTGCTCCAGCTCTTCACATTCTCCGTGGACCTCCTTCCCCTGGGGGTCACAGCCAGGCGCTCCGTTCCAGCTTACTTCCAGATTGAACAAGTCCAGAGTGTACCTGCTGCTCATCATAAGCACCTAGAGGGGAGGAAACAGCTCTCAACACAAAACCTAAACCCTTTATGTAATTAAAGCCATACAGAGTGGTGAAGGTACCACAGGATACGTTGCCGGACATAAGAGAAAGTGGGCAGCTTGCAAAGAGAAGGGATGTGTGAAATGTTGGAAGAAACGGCAAAAGGCCACTGTAAGTCCCGCAAATGGTTCAGACTAGAACTTGGGGTGTGGAGCTCAGACAGCTATGGATTGAGTTTCACAAAACACTGTAAAGGACTGTGTGCTTTCCAAAGCATTCAGGCCTAAGGGTAGAGCTTGGAGGTAAACCACTTACTTAGCATGTACAAGTCCTGTATTTGATCCCAGCAACCAACCAAACAGTAAACAATTACTTAAAACAAAACAAAACAAAGCAAACAAAAAAACACCTAAAGGACTGGCTCAGTAGTTAAGAGCACTGGCTGAGTGATTAACAGCAGTGGCTGCTCTCTGGGAGGACTTAGTTCCCAGCACCCACACGGTGGCTCACGACTGGAGGTAACTCCAGTTCTAGGGGATACAGTGCTTCTTCTTGCTTGTGAAGGTGCCCGACACGCATATGGTGCACATACATATATGCAGGCAAAACACTCAGGCACTTAAAATAAAAGTAAATAAAAATTTAAAGTCTTGGAATGTGTGTCTTTCTGTCTATTTGCCTGTGTTTGTGCCTATATTTATATCTATAAGTGTATGTACATTAATACCTATACCTGCCATGGTATGTGGTCTGCAGACAACCTAAGGTGTTTGTCCTCAACTTGCACTTTATTTGCATCAAACAAAACTCTTGTTTTGCTTTTGTTTATTTCCTTCTGCATATACTAGGTTCTCTGGTCCATAAATATCCCATGATTCTCCTGTCTCCCGTCTCCTGTCTCCACATGTGTGTGTGCTGGGCTTGAAGACATGCACTACCATGTCTGACTTTAATAGATGCTGGGAATTCAGAGTCACATCCTCACACTTGCATGGCAGGGGCTTTACCCATTGGGCCATCTATCTCTTCAGCACCCCCACCCCCACCCAGTCACTTTTTCAGTTCCTTTTATAGACGTCCCTGTCTGGAAATACATTCCTGAACAGATTTCAGTATCCCGATATTTTTAAAATAAACAACTAGTTATGTAAACACCTGTCCCTTTGTTTATAAGCAAGATCTTTTCCCAGTGAGCCGGATAAAAGGGATTAGTTTCAAGGGTGTGGTATAGGGGGCGGGGGAGCTCTGTGTCTCGAACAGTTTTCAAAGCACTTCAGAGGTTTAGTAGACTTAACAGAGTGTAGGCATTTTGCCTTATGTTAAGGTGTATAATGGTAAAATTAGGGTGTTTTAAAAGGAAGTTCGCCAAATAAAGTGTACACCGCACAGACTTAGATGGTGGGTATGAAGAGTGAAAGGACTTTAGAGATAAAGAGGGGCCCAGGAAGTGCTTGCCAACTACTCATCTTTCTGTGGAGTTATTTCTTCCCACATAATGCACCCCTGCCCCCTGCTAAAACCTTCATGGCATTAGCTCACTCAAACACAAGAGAAAGGTGTTTATTGAAAATAAACAAGGGCACAGCTTTGGTAGCAGTAGCCAGTTCATGGGAATTAAACAAATGCTCCATGTCTTGCTTTTATTGAGAGCAGTGATTCTGCTCAGAATCTTTTTTTCTTTACATTTTTTCCTTACATTCTTTTCAAAGCATCCGAGCTTTCCATTGAATCCTACAGGCGTCTGCCTCTTGTCTTACAGTCCAGCATACGGTGTTGCATGTCTCTTTGGCTGCTGACAGTCACACTTGTTGGCAGTTCTCACTGCCGCTTTGACTGACTGAAGAGTCACTCTGCCAGGGTTATATCACCTGGCCGTTCTAGTTGGCACTACTTCCTCTAGGCTACTTTCAGAACGATCTTGGAGACCCGTGTCCTTCGTCATAATTGGTTCTAGTTGTCAAACCATTAAGTGTCTACTGTTTAGTATCCAGACCTTCATGTTCTGTTTTGTTTTGCTTTCCATCTTCCAGGCGGGGTCTCACAGCTGCAACCCTGGCTGCTTTCAAACTCACAGACAGCCCTCCTGCCTTGGCCTCCAGGTGCTAGAAGGACAGGCGCGAGCTTCCTCCTCACTCCTAGCTATACCCTTCATGTACTTTTTACCTTCTCACAGAAAAACATGCTATCCCCAACTTGACTTCCCTGTACCCTATCCACAAAATTACACACTTGAGTTCCTAAATGAGACGGTGGGTTTGCTTTATGATAGTGTGTGTGTGTGTGTGTGTGTGTGTGTGTGTGTGTTTTACATTCCATTTAATATTGAGAAAATAAGACTGCTTACCTCTCAAAATGACAGAAGTGATTTATTTGCTAATACTTTTAAGCTTACCATTAGATTCTTAATGGGAGACCATTTATAAAAATAAAAGGGGATTTGATAGGTCTGGTCTGAAGTATCCTGATCCCAATCATATGACCATCCTTGTAAGAATATTACTATGCTGGGGAGTTATATGAGTAACTAGTATCCACTCTACCCAGTGAAGGTTATGGCCACTGACATGAATGTGGGATGTGATAGACCTGTGCAGTCATCTGACTTTAAGTAGATATCCTGGATATGTGTGTAGGTAGGTGTGACCCACTCTACTGTAAGCCTTAGCAGCAAAAACGGGGGTTTCTTGGGACAGGAATTCTGGCTCAAGACTGCAGTAGAAAAGCCCTACCCTGCAAGTTGCAGTTGTTTACACTGAGAAACATAACTCAAACAAATCTTCGTACATCTATTACACATTTATTATGTGTTGAACTAGATAGAGATGCTGGTGTTTTTGTTTGTCTGAGCTGATACTCAGGCCCTCAGAAAATCAAGTTTTCCCCAAAGTTTTGCTCAAATCATTTAAATTCTTTCTTTTTTTAAAATATATTTTATTTATTGTATTTACTGTATATGAGTGTTTTATCTGCAGAAGAGGGCATCAGATCACATTATAGATGGTTGTGAGCCACCATGTGGTTGCTGGGAATTGAACTCAGGACCTCTAGAAGAACAGGTGGTGCCCTTAACCACTGAGTCATCTCTCCAGCCCTTAAATTATTTCTTAAGTGATAAATTTTGAAAATAATTTCTGTCTGATTTGTGAGGTTAAGAAAAGAACATTAAACCTTTTTTTCTGGGGATTGAACCTGAGTCTCACTACATCCCTGGCCCTTACGCTATCTTAATGTCATAGGGGAAAAAAGAACTTCTCTATTGCTTATTTTGATGTTAGGGAGTTTTAAGGAGAAAAATTGAAAAAACTGAAAACAGCAAAGTTGGGATTGAGCGAAAATCTCAGCACATTGTGAAATGAGTATTGAATGTGTTGTTATGTACCCAGTTCCTCACTGATCTAAAGACAGTGATCACTGTCCTTAAAATGCCCATAAATAACAAAGTGTATTCTTTTGCTAATGTTGTGTATTGTTCATCACCCCAAACCTTTAGATTTCCTCTCAAGTCGCATAGTTGCAGTGAGCCACCCAGAATAAATTGTCTCTCTGAAGAAAGAGCTCTGTAATCATCCTTGCTTTCATGTTGAGTAAGAGAATGAGGGTATCTGTGCATTCCAGGTGCGAAAATCAGCATAGTACAACTGTGTCCTGACCAGAGGACAGTGGATGCTCCAGCGTTCTATTACTTAGCATTAAAGCCCAAATCTCTGGGACTGTCAGTGCAGAAAGTAGAGCATGCATGCTCTATCCACTTGCAAAATGAACCACGTAAGGTTTATTTTTACGGGTAGGTGCAGAGATTTATTACAACAAAAGGGTTATCTGAATTTGGTTTTTTTTTTTTCCTTTGTCCATTTCCTCCTGCGTATATAGCTGTACTTTCCATCTTCACCAAGCAGGAAGCACAGATTAGAAAAGGGCTGAGGCCTTAAAAGCCCAGCCCATACACAACACAGTAGGCTAACATCAGCACCTCAGGTCAGCATATGTGCATGGCTGCCCACAGTGATAAAAATACAGCTTGTTACACTCCGTCAGCTTCCAGCCACTGGTCTTGGTTTTGTCTTCCAGATCTACATTAGAGGTAGAAATTCTGCCAGGCATGGTGGCGTGCCTGTAATCCTAGAACTGTAGCTATAAAATAAGAGGCTCATGAGCTCATCATGATCCAGCCTGGGCTACGTAGTTAACCACATAACAGCCTGGGCTACAAAGTGGGGGGATGGGCTAGAAATCCCTCCATATGATAACTCTGATTCTGTTATCCCTGAATCTTGTCAACAAAGCCACACCTCTGCTGTGGCCTGGATGCCTGTGAGTCCTGTGGTCCTTCAAAATGTCATTTGTCATCTCATCTGAAGCATTTTGTTCACAGCCATGGAGCATGAAGACCAGAAAGTAAGACTGTCCTGCTCTGCATGCTGGACACCTGCCAACACCTTTTGATACTTTGGGGGAAGGGCGTTTATGGCCTCCTCACGTTGATGATGTGTAGTGAGTCCGTTGCCCATCCCCGTGCTGTGGCAGCTCCATTTTGCTGTCTGTGAGGTTGACTCCTTCTTTAAGGATTTATTATTACTATTGCCATTATCATTACTGTTGTGTATGTGTGTGTCTGCATTTGAGTATGTGCACGTGAGTGTGGGTGCTACAGAGTCCAGAAGAGGGCATCACATTCCCTGAGGCTCGAGTTAGAGGCAGTTGTGAGGTACTGATGTTAGTGTTGGGAATCAAACCTACTTGCTCTGCAAAAGCAGAACTAAGCCATCTCACCAGCCCTCCAAATTGGATATCTGTCCCAGCAAAGGCCCTTCCATGCACAGTTCTTATCAAGTTCAGAAGTCCATGTAATGTGTGCTCATAAGGTGTCGCCAATAAGAATCGTGAGAAAGAAGGCAAGAAGCATTCTAACACCATCCTATGTTAAAGTTAAATGTGGTGGGGCTGGAGAGATGGCTCAGAGGTTAAGAGCACTGGCTGTTCTTCCAAAGGTCCTGAGTTCAATTCCCAGCCACCACATGCTGGCTCACAATCATCTATAATGAGATCTGGTGTCCTCTTCTGGTGTGCAGTTATACACGCAGGCCGAACACTATATATATAATATTTTTTAAAAGTTTAATATGGCATCTGATAATATTCCCAAGTTAGCAAGTGAAACTTAGGGTTTAAGGAAGAGTGAAAGAAAGCATTATGTACTTACAGCCATATACTTTGGCCATGGTAGAACAGGCGCAGGAAAACGCGTCCTGTTGGCATTGTGAAGTGCTTAATGCTATGAAAGGCACTGCAGGGCTCTGGCCCTTCTTGGCTGATGGCTTTGCCACTACTAGTGTAGTACTTTCAGTTTCTCTCATGTGCCTATTCACAAAAGGTGGTCAAAAAAAGAAGATCAAAGTAAAACCTCTCTTTTGAGTTTCCTCTCAAAGGGTCAGCATTTTTTTGTGCAGTGTACTTTGTGACTCTAAGAAGCTATAGTGCTTCAAGATAGCAGAATGTGGTGCTTTTGTTGCCACAGAAGCAGCAGCGCCCTAGAAAACTGTGAGGGAGCCCCTTAACTTGAAGGATGAGAACAGCTGGGCCCCCTTGTTCCCCGAGAGTGGCTTGATCCCATATCAACCTGGCACTTTCAAGCTGTATGAGGTTGTAAACTTGCATTCCAGTGTGGATTTCTAAAAACCCCTGCTGAAGGTAAATTACCGCTTACCTTGAGGGAAGATACATCAAATATTTTAAACATTACTAAATTCAATAGTTTTCGAGATTAAGCACCTCATTTAATAATAAAAAACATCAAAGAGAATTCTGATATTTTTGGGCTCTACCAAAAAGTGGGTAACATACACACATAGAACTTATAATTTGCCAATGGCAGCCACTCAACCCAGGGGTGATAATTTCTGTTTTCAACTAGTCCTCGAATAGTCCAAAGTAGGCTTTTAGAAAGGAAAATTGTAGGTAATGCCTCTCACCGATTAAGCGGATTTCTTCAGTTCCACTCATGAGCTCTGCTGTTTTCTAATTCTCTGCTTACAGCATAGCTGTGGTCATGTTTGCACATGTGTTTGGCTACACGTGCTCAGCCCTGTACGGCGTCACCATAGCCACGTCCACGCCTTAAGCCGCCTTCCCTAAGCAGCAGCAGGTCTGACTCTGTCCCATGTTTTCCCACCTCAGGATTTGGAATGTGGCCAAAGGTGCTAGCGCAGCCATCTGGGAAAGGAGGACAACGTGGCAGAATTCACAGCACCATCGTGTTTGCTTGTTTTATTGGAGACAGAGCCTCGCCATCTAGCCCAGGCTGGCCTCAGTGTTTTGATCCTTCTGTCCCAGCCTCCCAAGTGCTGGGATTGTAGGCACTTGCCATCATACCTAACTCTGCTTTATTTTAAACCTTTGAACATATATATATTATGATTATTGCTTTTTTTTTTTCAGATTAATGCTGGTCTAGTTGTAAAATCTAGCCTATTTCACTAGGCCGTGTTTCATTTGTCTCAACTTTATTATACAAAGCCTTCATTACACTGTTTTAACAATTTCGAGAAAGCAATGGTGAGATCTTTTTAATCTCCTTATGCCTACGTGCCCTTTCCCCTACACGGACTCTGTATGCAGGTGACATGCAGGGATAGTTTTACTACATTGAAGTGTACAGCAGGATGTGGTAGCACACTCCTGTGGTGCCGTCGTCAAGTGCGACCTGGGCAACTGGCGTAGGAGGCTTTAGAGTTCCAGGCCAACTTGTGCCGCATAGGAGGCACCATGTGAGCCTCAGCTACATAGCAAGATCCTGTCTGAGTAGCTGGAGAGGAGGCTCAGGAGTTCAGAGCGGTGCCCATTTTACTGCAGGGAATACTTGAATTTAATGTCCTGCCGTTCCCCTGTCTCATATTTGCCTTTGTTGTGAATCAGAGTGTGGAAGTCAAAGGAGTTGGGGTGAAGGTGGCAGCTACCTTGTGCCCCTGAGGGACCAAGCCCTGAAACTGTAAGAGCAAACTGCTATGTCTGCTGAAGATTGCATGGAAACGCCTAAGAAAGCCATCTCAGACTAGAGAGGTGGCCCACCATGTTGTGCAAGCACGAGATCCCCAACATCCACATGCGAGCTGCCCACAGTAGCCCTTGTCTTTAACTCTTGTTAGGGAGAGGATAGAGACGGGCGGGTCTGGGGGTGGGAGAGGGACTGGCTAGTGAGAAGATAGAGATGGGCAGGTCCCAGGGGGGTCACTGGCCAGTTTAACTGAAGCCGTGACCTGTCTCACAAGTAAGGTGGTTGAAGGAGGCAGGCTCACGTCAGTCCCTGGCCTCCACATACACCCACATCCCACATACTCACAAAAGAAAACTGATATCAAATGTGTATGCATCTTAAATGAAGAGAGCTCAAGCCGCAGCATTCCTGGGGTTGTGTAAGAGCAAAGTCCTACATCCTACGGCTGGAGGGGGCTGGTGACTGAGTGGGCAAAATAGAAAATGGGAAAATGTGTATGGAAAAAAACAAATCCAACTCACTGTTACTATTGGCTGTTTGCTTCCCTGTGAGCCATTGCAGCTGTGGCTGTGACAGACAAGTCAGCGTTCATAAGGCCCCAGGACAGAAGCGTCTTGACTCCCGGGGCAGGTGGCCAGGGTTTAGTCCTGACTCAGTAACCCAGTTGGCTGTTTGACTTTGGCCTCTCTGTGCCCATTTCCTGTCTGTCAGGTGGTGACTGGCCATGGTGACTAGCACAGCCTGTGCTGTGGTGAAGCTCAGCGTGCTTCATCAGTGGGCTCCATCCTCTGACTTGGACTCCTGGTGTCTTTGGCGGGGGCTTCTGGCCCCTTCAGTCAGCCTTTCATTTTTTTCCAGTAAAGGTCGTCAAGTGCAGCTTACAGTGCACAAAGAAAGCAGAAGCTTCCATTTAGGTGATTTTCACACATTGGTGTAAACCAGATTTCCGTGACCTCTCGGGCTAAAGTGTGAAGAGCCCATTCTTTGTTGTTGGAGCGTGTCCCCTGGACACGGACACGTTGGGCGCGGTGGGTAGTGGCTGGGCTCTGGTCTCCTCACTGGTCTTCCTGCGATCTCCAGCGCATGGAGCTTCTCGGTGAAATTTGTTGCCTTATGAGGACAAACTAAACTGCAGAGCTTTTGCTTTGCTCTAACCCCTCGTCGCCGAGACGCGCCCGAGGCCTGGGAACTCACCTTGAAAGGAGTGCAGCCATGCTCTACTGTTGTGTAAAAACAAGTCACACACGGGTTAGCACACATTTTCCCTTGAGTTTTGCCAGTTCAGATCTAAGTGTGTGTTAACTTAACTTAAATGCCCAAACCTTTGGAGGGAATCATTTTCTTGGGGATTTATTCGTTTCAGTGGGGTTTGCCAGCCCTTATACCCAGCAGTGGGCAGGGCGATGCAAGTAAGAGAGTTTATAGTTGGGCTGAAAACACCTTGAAAATGCATGCAAAACGATGTATATCCTGACAGATGCTACCAGACACAGAAGTTATACAGACACAGGGTGTTAAAACTATTGGGAGAGTGAGGCAGCCCTAGGATGCCAGCCTTGTCCTTTACTTACTGTAATAAACAACCTATCAAAGGAAAGAAGGAGAGCCCTGCCTTACTCTCCCCTCTCCTTCACGAAGAATTGGCTGCTGCTTATGCTGGCAAAACTGTTTCTCCTCCTCCACCAATCCAGCGGCTGTCTTCTGCCACTCGGAGGCAGAGGGAGCTGCCCAGTGGCCTCCCACTGCAACTAAGCCTCTGCTGGTGAGTTCCAAGGACTCTGCATCCTAGGGCAGCCACTCCCTGCCCTCCCTTGATTAGACTGTGTCTGGGTTGTCTGGGTTGTCTGGGCAACTGTTCACAGCAGGCATCTTGTCATCTTTTACCCTCTGCTGTGTGCCGAACGTCCCCTTCCGTGTCCTCCCACCCTCCCCCAGTGCAGTAGCAAAAAGAAGACTCGGGGAAAGTGTCACGGCAGGAAGGAGACGCTGGGATCTGATTGAACAGGTTAGGCAGTCCGTGGGAGGCATCTGAACCTGCACGCCTTTAACAGAGTCCTTCTGGAATGGGTGTGCGCGCGTGCACACCCTGCGTGCATGTGAGAGTGTTTACTCGCCAGCGCGTGTGCCTGTTGCGGGGAGTGAGTGGGAGGGGGCTGCTGCTAGGTGAGGGGAGCTGCAGGATCTCAGTTGCCAAGTAGCTGGTAGTATCTGTCAGCTGTCTGCACACTGTTTACCCATCGGGGATCTATTACAAGTGCTCGAATGAACCGGCGGCTTGGGAACTAGCAGCTTCCTGGGAGCTGCTGTTACATAAGCATATATATTTAATATAATTGCCGAACAAGTAGCAGCACTATGCCTGGATCAGCTACAGCTATCCGACAAGAGAGACTGAAGAAGACCCACTCAAGGACAATTCCCCTTGGTTTATTCACCATTAATGAGGAAGACGAGCTGCAAAAGAATGGAAATTCCAGAAGACCCAAAGGTATGCATTAGCCCTGCTCTCTCACCGGAGCTGGATCCCACTCTGCTTCTTAACGCTGCTTATAACACAGGTTCTGGACTGCGCCCACAGTGTCTGCTCCTGGCAGCCCTCATGACCTCACGACAGTTTGTGGGTCATGTTCACACACCCATAGGGTGGAGTATTTGAATTTGGAATAATTTTGTAGGTTTGGTCTATTTCATGTCAGCTACTTTTTAAGACCCAAACTGTTTTCCTACTGTAAAGGTCTTTAATGTCCACTCATTCCTTTAAATGGGGGCCAGTGACTCTGACCTCATTAAGGGGAAGAAATCTGAGTTTGAGGGGTTTAAGGGGAACAGTGCCGTCACCTTCCTGTGGGCACATCAGATCATGTACTTCAGTGAAGTGAGTTTATCTGCAAAAAGGATGGATTAGGTAAAGTGATTTTTTAAAATGCACTCTCTCCATGGGCAGAGGATGAGGATGAGGAGGTTTTCTTTACTAAGATGCTGAGGGAGAAAGAAGGGAAGGCAAACTTCCAAGGCGACTGCAGAGCGCAGAGCCAGGGAGGCGGGCTTGCACTGTGGTGTCCAACAGCTGATAACTGCCGCTAAGCACTTGTGTAGCAGGTCACACATGAAAAGAGACAGAAAAGAGAGGTCTGAGTCCTGCAGCATTCTCCCCTGTGAATGACACACAGCAGCTGGCCGGGCTTTGGTCCCATGTACTGCCTCGACCGAGGTATTGTCTCATCCACTCTCATGCATTTTTGAAGAAGGGCTTTCAGGCTTGCACTCAAGTTTTCCAGCATCCTGATTCCCATAGCCGTCTCCCTCAAACTACGCAAGCTGTTCTCTCACGCAGATGAGAGCAGATGAGGTACTAATCTTGTTATTTTCATGAGCTGATTGAGTGTTAGCTTGTATTCTGTCACTGGAAAATTATTCTATCACTGACATTATCAAAATATCCATAGTCTGGCTTGGAGCGCCAGCACAGCATGGCAGCCTCAGATGGTTAAGCCGACCTTACCAGCCACTGCTGCTTTGTGTGCCTGGTTCTTAAACAGGTCCTGTTGCTTTTGCTAAGTATAAGGGACACTGCCTACTTTAAATCCAAAAGTATGTTTTGCTTCCGTTTTTTGTTTGTTTTCATTTAAGAATCTTTTCACTGTGGTTGGTTTCTGTTTATTGTTGGGGCTTCTATCTGAAGACCAGATGACCTCAGATTCTAGTTGGCACTGTGGAGGAAGGTGCTTCGTAATTCGCCCATGAGTTGACACGAGTCTGCTGCTCCCAGCGAAACCACTCTGAGTGGTCAGCAGCAGATCACTCAGCCTCTGAGGAGCGGGCAACTAAAAGTTAATGGAGTATTTTTTTCCCACGGCATGCTTGTCAAACCGTTGTGGACCCGCCTCCCCCTGAGTGCCCTGGACTAACACGAAGGGCAGCTGCCCATTCTGTTCTGAGTAGTTCCCATGGCTTTCTCTTCCTGCCTCCTACTCTGGTTGGGTTTGGTTTGATTTTTTTTTTTTTTTTAATTTCCCTTCCAAATAAAAACTGCCTGTGGGGTATTTATTTAAAAAAAAAGGTGAAAAGGGAAAGTCAGTACTTCTAAAGATGTTTGCTTTTTTGGCAATTTATGAACCAAGAGTCTTATTCAAGGAGTTCCTAGTCCCCTGCCATTTATCCCTTTTTATGTCTGCACACATGCACAAGCCACGTACACATGCACACACACAGACACACACACATACACACACACAGACAAGATAGACACACTCACACATACACAGAGACACAGATACACACACATACACACAGAGACACACACAGAGACACACAGAGACACACACAGAGACACACAGAGACACACACAGAGACACAGACACAACACAGACACACACAGAGACACAGACACAACACAGACACACACAGAGACACAGACACACACACACACAAATACATACACACACACAGATCGTGGGGAGTGATGTGGGAGCATTAGGGATGTTCACTCTCTAGTCCAGCTCTGCCTAATAGAAACTGGCAGCAGCATTTCATTTCTGCACTGTCCAGTGTGACATCCATTAGCCACGAACGTGTGGCTGCAGAGCCTTTGAAATAAAGCTAGAACAACAGAGGAAGTGAGCTGTTATTCCTAGTTTACCTAAGTCCAAGTTGCCACATGTGACTGCTCTATAGGGGAGCATATTCTGGTCTGTACAGCTGTGACATAGATTTCGTCATCGCTGCTTCATCCGTTCTCCTAATGCCAAACAGGGCACTAAGCCTTGTGGTAGAAAGTGGGAGGATAAGGAGTTCAGGGCCAGTCCCAGCTCTATAGCAAGTGTGAGATACAAGGCCTGGGCTACTTAAGACCCTGTCTCAAAAAAAAGAAAGAAAGAAAGAAAGGGAAAGAAAAGAAAAAGGTGGGGACGGAGTACTAGCTCAGAATGCATGAAGTCCTGAGTTCAGTCCTCAGTGTAGTATAAACTGGGTGTGGTTGCCCATGATTTTGGTACACAGAATCAATAGTTCAGGGTCATCTCTGGCATCTCTAGGTAGTGTGAAGCCAGCCCAGGCCACATGAGTCCCGGTCTCAAGATACAAATCCCAAATTTTAAAAGCCGAGTTGTGAAACCTACTAACGTCTTCAGTGTGTGGTGGCCCGCATCGGAAGTTCATTCCTCCTTCACCCGAGACACTCCTTACAGTCGCCGCCATTGTATTATATATATATATCATCTCTCACAACTTTTAATGGGGCTTCTGTTTCCAAAACAGAACCTGATGAATACAGGTGAGGATTAAGGTAAGCAGTCAAATTTGGTTTTCTTCTCATCCCACGGCCTAATTAGGCGGCAGTGTCTGAACCTGGTGCGCAATGCTGCTCTGCGTGCCTAATGCCTTTCTTTTTCCTGTAATGATCAGTGGTAAAGAACCTTGCTATCTGAAGTCATTAAGCTGAGTGCTTCTGGGGAGGGTTAGCGATCAGTGAACATACTGTTGAGTAACCAACCAGGGGCTCTCGGGAACGGATGGTGTGACCCACCCCCCACCCCCCAACCCTCCCACCCCCATCCCCACCCAGGCTGTTCAATGATGCGGCCTCTGAGTTACTAGGTGGAGTGAGACAGGAAATTTGTTTAGCTAGTGGACAAGACCAGTTCTTAAAGCAGTGAGCATGTGCCCATGGTGAGCGTGTGCCTGTGGCGAATGTGTGCCCGTGGTGAACATGTGCCTGTGGCGAGTGTGTGCCCGTGGTAAACATGTGCCTGTGGCGAGTGTGTGCCCGTGCTAAACATGTGCCTGTGGCGAGCACATACCTGTGGAGTTGGTACTGGAGTGCACATGCTTCACCCACCTTGCTGTGGTTGACACATAGCACATAGCACTTAAATAGTACTGGAGCAAGGAAGGCTGGCACTGCGGCTTGTCTACCACTACATGTTGAACCTCCGTGTACCGGTTACCCTGGGCCTGCCTAAGCGAGGCTTTGTAGGCACTCCAGAGGTGAGTGCCCTTGCCAGGTTCCAAGGCATGCTTTCTGAGTTTTCCTGAGCACAGTATGTCATTAAGTAATGACGCCTTCCTCACTAAGCCAGCCAGCATTCATTCAATATTTGCTATGGCAGTGTTGGTTTCAGGGGTCACACAAGTGCTGTGGTGCAAAGAAAGTGGAGTGTTGTTGCTCTCAGATGTGTTAACTGTCTAGTAAAGGAGAACAAATATGGCCACCAATACAAGAGTATGCCTTGAAATGAGGGAACCTGGGAGGAAGGAGGGGGGAGCGACAGACACGTGAATGAAGTGCCCATGACGAGGCTGTTGGCTGCAGTTTCAGGCTGAGGGAGAAGGATCATGGCAGAGGCTGGAGTTCTGTCCATCTCAAACATCTGGTCAAGGTTGGAAAAACATCTGGAAGCATACCCAGGACCCAAGGCAGGACACAGGATGAATGGACGGGGCATACCCAGGAGCCAAGGCAGGACACGGGATGAACGGACGGGGCGTACCCAGGAGCCAAGGCAGGACACGGGATGAACGGACGGGGCATACCCAGGACCCAAGGCAGGACACGGGATGAACGGACGGGGCGTACCCAGGACCCAAGGCAGGACACGGGATGAATGGACGGGGCGTACCCAGGACCCAAGGCAGGGACACGGGATGAATGGTGGAAAAGCTTCTTTAAAGTGGTAACAAAACCTAGTTGTAAGCCCAGTGTTTCTGACAGTCACTTGCAGGGCTCCAAGTCTACCCCAAAGTTTGACAGTTACAGTACTTGTGTAGCTTCCCTTCTGTAGTGACTTCTCTACCGTGTTTGAACCAGCTAAAGTGTTGTCGTTTCAGACCATATATTCCTGGGTTCTGTCTGTTTCCTTATTCATTTGTTTGTTTGTAACAGTGTCTCTGTTAGCCTAGGCTGGTCACAGACTCACTGTTGCACTGAACATGACCCTGAAATCCTGAATTCCTCTTGATCTTCTTGTTAGCCCTTCCATGTTCTGGGATCACAGGTGTGACCCTCCTGTCACTCCCTTCCACATGCTGGGGTCACGGGTGTGTGTCACCACTCCTTGCTTGGCTTGGTTTTTAATAAACCTGATCAGCTTCTGGTTCCAGTATTAAGTTTATTTGTGAGGCCTGTCTCCAAATAACTTTTAGAAAATTACTACCCTCAAAATATGAAGGGCTGATCCCTGGCTGGTCCCCCTCCTTCCTTCATTCTTCCTCTTCCCATCATGCTCCATGGCTACAAGGTCTCTTCCCACCTCACACTCTTTGGTGCTTATCAGTGGTGATGCTCCAACTGGGGCCAGTGTTAATAACTGAGATTCAGAGCCGTATTTGAACTATAGTATTTTCATTTATTGTCTGTTTTTCAAATAAGCCTCCATTTCAATAGATTGTTCACAGTAATTTGAATTTCTGCTTCCCTTCTATCTTAATTGCTTGCTGTGATAAAGACTAACCAAAAACAACTTAGGAAGGGCAGGACTTATTTCTCACTACAGTTGCAGTCCACCATGAAGGGAAGTCAGAGCAGGGACTCAAGGCAGGAGTTAACGCAGAGACGATGGAGGGGTGCTGCTTGCTGCCTTGCTCCTCCTGGCTTGCGTGTTGTGCTTCCTTATACACCCCAGGAAAACCTGCTCAAGGGTGGCATCACCCACAGCAAGCTGGACCATCATCCTATACCAATCGTTAATCAAGAAAATGCCCAGAGCTTGCCTACTGGCTAATCTGATGGAGGCGCATTCTCGGTTGACGTCCTTGGCTCCTGTCAAGTTGATTAAACAACAGCAACAACAGCAATCTAACCAGGAGACCTGAAAAAATTGGAAGGCAGGCTACACCTGACCATTTCTTCTCTGCAGTAATCAGCAAGAGCTAATTGGCAGCTGCTATCTGGAGCAGTCATGCTTCCAGTATCCCTATTCTTTCATAGAATGTGAACCAACTGGTCTACCTCAGCTACATTGCCATGGCCATTTGCTTTTAAAGCCCCTGACCGAATGAATGAATGAATGAATGCCAGATTCTTTACCCTGGGACCCGAGCTTCCTGTGGTCTGGCCCTTATCATTCTCTTCCATTTTACTCTAGCTGCACCAAAGTCCGGCTCTTCCCAGCCCCCTCATTCTCCAGGCCCTTCTCATGGCGTTCCTTCCTCCCTCTTCCCCTTCCTTCTTTGTCCAGTTCCGCTAATTCATGGTTTGGAGTCAGATCAGGTGCCCTCCCCTCCAGACCTCCCTTCCTTGCTGGGCTCCTCTGAGATCCCCCTTTCCCCCTCCTTCTTGCCCCTCCCTCTTCCCCCCTCACCCTCCTCATCACTGTCAGCCTCCCCATCCTGGTGCAGAAGGGCAACCCTTCACTATGTGCCCCAGCTCCCTGAGTCCTGAGCTTCTCTCCTGACACTCCTCTCAGAGTGAATACAGCTGCATACCCCACCTGGCCCTTCTCTGGACTGGACGACTAAGGGCCTGAAAGCCTCCTCTTCATTCTGTGTCCGGACGGGCAGAGTGCGTAGAGTGATGAAGAAGATAAATTTAGCGTCTAATATAACTTCTCCTGTGGCACGCAGAGGAAGGATAGCAGGCTACCAAGATGAGACTTGATAGCCTATAATCATATAGTGGGGGAGGAGGTCCCCCTCAGTCACAGACATAAGGGGGGGAATAGGGTGAAAGCGGGAGGGAAGGAGGGAGGAACAGGAGGATACAAGGGATGGAATAACAAATGAGATGTAATCTGAATAAATTAATTAAATTTAAAAAAATTTTAAACATTAAAAAAAAAAAACAAGTGCTAAAGGTCTGACGTTCTAAGGAAAGTTGGGTGCATTAGAGCCGCACTTCCAAAGTAATGAAAGAGGGGGTGGAGAGGGAGTGGGTCTGCTCTGTTAGCCACATTACTCACCACCTAGCTGCACTTATGTAATAAGATCTTGGGATTTTGTTCCAGTTTGCTGTTTTATGATTCTGTTATTTTCTCTGGTGTAAAAATGAAGGCATATTCTTGTCTGGTATAGTGACTACTTTGCTCATATCAAGGTTAATACTTTCTGTCCTTTGTGTTCAGGTTAAATTGTTGTGAAATAAAATTTCCCCTTGAAATCATGACATAGTAGTTCTGAAACACCACTTTCCTGCGACTCCTGTTGTTAAGCTGTATTTAGACACCTTTGGCACATAAACCATAGCGGGAGAGCCCCTGCAGATTAAAGTCTGCAAATGGAATGTGGTCTGCCTTTTACCACATGGGTTGTTGGACAGGTGATGACTATCCAGCACCTGTGATGTCCGCCTGCGGGTGTTCTGTTGGACAGTGATGATCCAGCATCTGTGATGTCCGCCTGCGGGTGTTCTATTGGACAGGTGATGACTGTCCAGCACCTGTGATGTCCACCTGTGGGTGTTCTGTTGGACAGGTGATGATCCAGCACCTGTGATGTCCGCCTGCGTGTGTTCTGTTGGACAAGTGATGACTATCCAGCACCTGTGATGTCCACCTGTGTGTGTTCTGTTGGACAGGTGATGATCCAGCACTTGTGATGTCCACCTGCTAAGTCATGAGTCTTTGTTCACAGAAGAGTCTTGGGATGAGGCATGTGACACCACTCTGCTGTCCTTCCCACACACCCTCCTGCTTCTTCCTTCCTTTGTTCTATAGGACTTGACCACTGTCTGTTACCAGTGTCCTTTCCTGGCCATTTCAGAACAAGGTAAATGATTTCAGTAGGAAATTTTAGCAGTAAGCGAGGCAAAAGTGAAGTATATTCTAGAAGAACACTAACTTCAAAACTCCCTATTATAAAAAAGAACTGCTAGTGTCAAGTTGATTGGCACAACATTGATATACGTAAGAGACCCTAAATGTAATCTTTATTCAAAATATTTGTATAATCATAAGAAGTCTTGATGCAAGAGTGACATTATTTGATCTGTATCTTTCTCTTTGTGGAATCTCTAAACATTGTAAAACAAAAGGCTTGAACTGTTTCCTAGGCATTCTGTGTTAGGGAAGAAGTCATTTCATGCCACTGAATAGAACAGAACATGCTCAGCCTGTTTATAATCAATGCATTTTACAGATAGATACTATATGAATGACATTTCCTGCAATGGAACACCAACAGGCTTAAATTAAATAGTTGATGTGGTTAAAGGATGATGACTCAAATCATAGGATCCAAGCACAGTTAAAATGCCTAGCTTGTAACCCTCACACATTACTGACTGGAAGGTCATAGTCGGCTTGAGTTGACTGCCTTTTGTCCACTAATGTCAGTGCCTTAGGAGTAACTTTAACTTGTTGTTTCTAAGAAATATTCCAAGTGAATTGCCACCTCTTTCATATTTTATTTTTTGGTTTTTTTCTTCTTATTTGGTTTCGTGCTTTTTGTTTGTCCACTAGTTTGCTTATCAAGGCAAGAATGTATGTAGCCCAGGCTATCCCCAATTTTCAGATCCTCTGGATATCTAGGAAGAACCTAACTTGTTTGGGGTATTCTCTGTGTTAACTACCAACGGCAAATCGTAACCCCACTGTACCGCAGACCCAGGTGCAGTGCCCCACAGTGTGTCACAGAAGAGCAGAGGACATTGCATTTGAAGCTTTTACCACAACACCATTCCATGTATGCTGACTGCAGGTTCAAGTGCCGTGTTTGAGGCTGTCATCCCAGCAAGGGTTTGTTAGTGAGAATATAAATTTTTCTAAATTCTATAGAATATACAAACCTAAGTCCAGTGTGGAGTTGGTACGGAGTGTGGGGTTGAAATGAAGTCCAGGAGTATGGATGAAGGAAAATGTTCAGTTTTAGTCATTAGTATATATGATTTGAGGGGCTGCAATGACCCTCATTGAAGACTCTGGCCTTACTCAATTGGAGTAAGTTATTAAAGTAGCAGAACTCAGCAACAGCGCCTGTCCTAAAAACACTGGGATCAACACTGTGGAGGCCAGTGTCACCTCTGCATGGGTAGCAGAATTATCCCCGACATCAGGAATCAAGACATGGCTTAGAATGGGGCTAGGGAGCTGAGACCCTCACCGGCCCCTTTAAAGATCTTCCTGAACAACGCAGCACAAAATCTGCTTAAAAACGCACCATTAGAAGAAATGTTCCATGTTGACAGTTGCCCTGATCCCCTATATAGAAGTGTACAGTTTCAAGGCCTACCTTTATCAGTAGTTACAGTGGGAAAATAGGGTGCTACGAATAGTTAGCCAGGCTGACAAGTATTGAGGGGCCACAGGTCCAAGTGAACTGCTGTTAGTAGGATTCAGTCTAGGTTTCTGCGAAAGACTGTGGTGTGACAGGAAAAGTGCTGCCGATGAGGTACCTTGTTCGCTCGTTTCTGCCTTTTCTCATTTGTGATATGAATTAAATCATTCTTGGGTGTAGGAGGACTAATAGACTTTATAAGTACACAGCACACTTCCGGGACAGAGCCGGAGCTCACAAAACGATGGATTATAACGGTGATTTGTAACCCAATGACCCATATTTTCTGTTCACTTCTGGTTTTGTAAGATTCATTTTCAATCGTGTGTGTGTGTGTGTGTGTGTGTGTGTGTGTGTGTGTGTGAATCTGTACAAATGTGTGTGGGTTTCTACAGAGGACAGAAGAGAATGTCAGATCCTCCAGTTAGAGTTTGTGGCCTTTGTGAGCTGCCAGAAATCAGTGCTGGGAATTGAACTTGGGACCCCTGTAAGAACAGCATGTATTCTTAACTGCTGAGCCGTCTTCTCCGGTCCTCTATTCATTTCTGACATGCTCTATTGGTTGGTTTTACAGGAGCACTACCATGCTTGGCCATGCCTGCTGTTCTACAACTTTGCCCAGTATCTTTATTTAAAGATGCCTCTCCTCCTTGTGTTTGCTGCCTTTATCTTAACTTGGGTATAAATGAAAGTGTCTAGGAATGCTGACTCAGTGTGTTGTTGTTGTTGTTCTTTTTGAGACAGGATCCTGCTGTGTAGCCCGGGCTGTCCTGGAATTTGCAGTGTAGAGCAGGCTGGTATTGAACTCACAGACTTTGTCCCCAAAGTGCTAGGATTCTGGTGTGTGTGTGTGTGTGTGTGTGTGTGTGTGTGTGTGTGTGAGAGAGAGAGAGAGAGAGAGAGAGAGAGAGAGAGAGAGAGAGAGAGAGAGGTGCATGCAAGCATAAGTGAGGCTGTGCGCTACCACACCCAGCCTTGAGGCCCTTTTTAGTAATTTCCCTGTAGTGGCCCTGTGTGCCTAGATCCTTGTTCTGTGTTTACTCACATGGACCATAAGTATTAGGTTACTCATGAAATACCCTGTAATTTTCTTGTGTTTAATGAAAGAAGTAAATTACTACATTAGATCAGATCACCTCACTTGCTGTTTCAAATACAATTCAGGGAGTATACTTTATTCCTTAAAATCGGTGACAAACTCTTGGTCTTTGTTGACTAGGGAGGAATACCAGTGATTCATCTTGGAGTCTTCAGAAGGAATTTGTTTCTTAAAATGACCAGGTCCCTCTTACTCTTATGATGGGCTGCGCGTGTGCCCGTCACCCCTTGGGAATGTCCTAGGACTGCCAGCAGGCTTCTACTGGTGTGGTCCTACAACTGCTTGTTCTCAGCATGCTTCCTGCTGACCTTTACGTCAGAACTTCTTTCTCTGTGGTAGGCTTCTTTCTTCTTTCTTTCGTGAGTCAACTGTGATAAGTACCTCACGGACACTTAAGATGGCAAAGCCCCCAATTGCAACCAGATGACACGCTGTTGTCAAGTGTGTGCAATTCAGACTCTGTATCCCGAAGCAGCGGGTACTGGATGCCTTGTGGCTTTCCTCAGAGCTCCCCCCTCGGCTGCATGGCCCTCTGCGCTTCCTCCCCTCCCCACTTCTAACCCTCATCCTCTCTGCCTGGCCCGAGGTCATTTCCATAAGGACACTCAAGCCAGGTCTCAGGGTTCTTGGATCGTGAATTTGCCTCTTTCGTCCCAGCCAAACTATAAATCAAGTGCCTGTTTGCTGAGTCATTGTTACGTCTCCTTCAGCCTAGACTGTGCTCGGACAAGACATTCTATGTTAAATTCACGCTGCGCTCTCCAGCACCCTAATACAGAAACTTTAGTGCAGCTGTGGTTCCCTAAATATTAAGATTTTTAAATTGACCAGAACATATCCAGCAGACTTTAACATTTCTCATCAATAGTTCCAAGACACGTGACCTCCGGTTTCCCAGTTGATGTATGTTCTCTTTCCATTACGGCCTTGGGGGAAATGCCTTCTAGAAGCCAGTTCCAGCTTTCTGGCCCATGAATGGAAGCACAAATCTAGCTCCTCAGGAGCACTGCAAGGCAGTGAGGAGGAGGGAGGGCAGCCACGGAAGTCTGGTTCTGCAGGCTTGAACATTCCAGGGCTAGGACTTTGTTCCAAACCTGGCAAAAGGCAGAGGCATGAGATCGATCATTACCCTGAGCGTTGTCACTACTGTGACTTTGTATGAAAGACCTTTGCCCACCAGCCTTCGTGTGGAGGTGGTACGTGGCTTTTAAAGGAGACAGCATTATGGCCTCGAGACTCTGAAGCAACTTGCCTGCATCAGCTCCTAGTGGCAGATCCTCCTGGGAGTACCTCGTACCGTCACACTTCTTAAGTACCCGAGCTGATTATGAAATGTTCACTTTGAGTTTGTGCCACATAGTCACTGTGGCCATGTTTGAATTACTATCAACATATGCTTTCCTTTTGAGCAACTGGAATCGACTGTCAGGCTGTACAGCTTTAAGTTGTAGGCCAGCAAGAAATTACATAAGAAATTCTCAGTGGTTTAAGCTCACACCCACCCCTACCCACATCCACATACCCCACTAGCTCCTCTGTGCATGAGGAAATGTCTCAGAAAGAGAGGATGGGTTCCTGCTAAATTAGCAAAATCCAGCCTGTACCCTGTGGCACCCCTATCTATCCGCACCCTTGGCAGTGCATCTCCCTAAGCCACCCTGAGAAGTTGCCTTTTATGTGTCTCTTGTAAAGTGGGCTCCGCATCAGGTTCTTTAAGACCTAGAAAAACAGGTTTCTCAGTGGGAAGACCTTTCAGACAGCTGAGGCCTTAGGTTTCAAAAGTTTGGCTCACTCAGAGAGCCATGGTTTCTCTCTGATTTTATTGCAGCCAGTTCTTCTGTGAGTCTGCAGCACTAACCCCTTTCCTCACTGGCGCACGGTGCTGTTCACATTCCGCAGCTTACCTCTAGTAGTTCTGGATGCTGTGACATTAGTAATAGCTGGAGTTGTGAATAGAACTCCAAAACAGCCACCTAACCAACACTTATAGTCATCAACCAACTTTATGTATTTTTCTCTCGGTCCGGTTAATTTCAGACTCCTCTCCGCAGGCTTATATAATGTAGTGACATGTCTGAAGCTGCGCAGCCTTCACTTCAACCCCCGCGCAGGCGCTCAGTGGCGCAGGCCAGTGCCAGTACTTGTATCCACTGCACCCCTGCATTCCCTGAGGCCCGCAGACCTCACTTTTAGCCAATGCCGTGTGTCTGTCCTGTGCTAGGCAGTGTGCTACATATGTCCGGGTATGTGAGTGTATATGTTCCTGCAGGTCTAGAGCCTCGCCCCCTGGGAGCCCATATCTGTGTGCATTTCAGATTTTAGCCTTTGGGTGTTAGGGATGTTCAACCTGTGTCTTAAGGCCAATCTACTTTGGCCTTAAAGGGGAGGTGGTGTTTTAATTTATAACAAGGAAATGCTAGAAGAAGAAAAGATGATGTAATAAATGCCCACATGCTCATGGTCTCAGCCATTAAACATATTTAAAACATTTTAGAGTAAAAGACCTGAAAATGGGAGTATATATAGATGTGTATATTTGAAGATAGATAGATAGATAGATACATAGATAGATAGATACATAGATAGATAGATACATAGATAGATAGATACATAGATAGATGATCGATAGATATAATATCTGATGGCTAGCATCAGTTTCTCCTGTATCCTTCTGTAGTTGACTTCTGTCTGTGCTTTCATCTTCTCCCCAATTCCTTGTCCCAAGGAGGGATAATATGTACCCTTCCGGGCCATTTCTGTGTCTCTGATATGTGCACACATCTGTAAATACCATACTACCTATCAGTTTGCAGTTTTGTGCTTCTTCCCACATCCTCTGCCCATCTAGAGTGTTCACCGCAGCCTGGAGCTCTGTAATAAGACAGGCTTAGCATCTGCAGTTCCGCAGCTGATGGGGAAGTTGACTACGGCCATGTTTGGGCTTTCGTCTTGTCGCCATTATAAATCTCCACTAAGCTTTCAAGGACTTGGAGGGCACGCATGCAGACTTGTCAGTGTGTGTTCCTGGACGTGAGTGGGTTGTGCATTCTCATGTGCAGACCTCCTGTGAGATGCTCCCATCAGCATATTTATTAGTCGTGAATAGCGGATGGGAGTTATAGCACCTGGGCTTGATGTAGTAAGACACTTTGCTTTTCATGAATCAGATGGATATAAAATGGCATTTGATTTTAATGAAAAAAATAGGCATTAACTCCTGTGGATTCTTTTGTTTTGTTTTGTTTTGTTATGTTCTGCTTTGCTTTGCTTTGTTTTTTGAGACAGGATTTCTCTGTGTAGCCTTGGCTGTCCTAGACTCACTTTGTAGACCAGGCTGGCCTCGAACTCACAGAGATCCGCCTGCCTCTGCCTCTCAAGTGCTGGAATCAAAGGTGTGTGCCACCACACCCGGCTCTCCTGTGGATTGTTTTTAGTGACAGAAATGACAAGACTGAGATGTTTTCCCTCCCAAGGAAGGCAGGGGCAACCACCACACAGGCTCTCAAGCGTCTTGTTTTTGAGAGATGTTGTGGGGAGCTTGAGGGAAGGTGGTTTTCACAGCATTGCCTTGGTGGCTGTGGTCAGCTCTGGCTTCAGATCCTGGCTCCACATATGGCCTCCTGCCCATGGGCCTGCTCCTTTTGAATGGTCGTCTGTTCCTTCTTCCCACTCTTACTCGGCTCACTGTTACTAGGTGAGCAGAGACGCTGCAAAGCAGGCGGATTAAGCTAGGCTTTGATCAAATTACTTCTACCAAAGTTTCATTCAGAGTGAAGGATATTGAGTAGAAGGAGGAGAAAGCATCTGGAGAGTTCTCAGGAGAGCATGTGTTGGAAACAGTCCTTAAAATCAGATTTGCTAACCGTTTGTGGGTTTCCATTATTCATGCAGTCCTTGGGCTTGATTGGCATGTGTGAAGTATAAACTCTGCAAATGTTGAGCATTAACCTGAATAATTAAAAGACCAGGAGGTAGCTCCGTGTGACCGAGGGGTTCTTTATTATTATGGAGGCTATTTTAGTCACCAGGAGGAAGCGTGGATGTGTCGACAGCCAGTCTGAAGACCTCAATGCTGCTTTAGCCCGCCATACATATATGTATGACTGCATTATTTTCCTGTAAAAAGAGAGTTGCTTTGCTGGAAAAAAAAAAATATCAATATTCTGTGGTCTCTGTATCAGTAAGATGCCGTCTGAGTTCCTGGAACGGGAGCTGTGTTAGTATAGCCATGATAGGCCAAGAAGAGTGGTTGGTTCTTGTTCTGTAGATTTTCAGTCCCAAACTTTGGGCATTCCTCAAGGGCTCACACTGTTCCTGTGAGTTTTGGGGCATCCCGTCTCGGTTGACATATAATGCTGGGGAACTCAGGGTCCCCTCTCGGAGTCTTAGCCTCATTCATCAAATGATTAAGAACTGATTAAACAGAGGCTTAAACAGAGTGCCACCTTCCCATGGTGCTTAGTGTGCCCTGCTCCACCACTTAGGCTGTGAAGCTGTGTTTCCCAAATAAAGGTCTGTCACCAAAGTGGGGAGGTGGGGCGGAATCTCTACTGAGATGCAACTGGGATTACAGAACAGAATTTCGGGGCCAATCAAATCAAAAATCACCAAGCTCATTCCTTAGGAGAAAAGAGGCAGGTGCAAGCGTCAAGACAGAGCTCTGTGCTACGACAGCGTTTGTACTGTTTTTCCTTTTGAAACTGCTTCTCACTTATGCAGTTAAGGTCGCTCGGCCCCTGACATCACTGAGTGCACGCCCGAGAGGGTGTGACCCCTAACCTTACTATGTGAACTAAAGGGGGTTTATACTCTGGTCAAAACTGTTTCCAACGTGATCCAACGTCTGTAAAAGGGGTTTACTTGAGACGGTGCTAGGCCGCAGCTAGGGAGCAAACCTTCCTTATATAGACCCCTGTAAATGTTCAAGGCTAACAACCACCAAATACTAACAGTGTGTTTCATGAAGCAGGATTTGAGAGAAGAAAGATGTTTTGAAGAAACAGTGCAGGACTGCAAGGAATAATTTTTCCCTCCCAGAACACCTGTAAAAACCTGAGTTTAGAATTTTTATCAGAACAATTGTTCAGTGCTGCTTGCCAATTCTTAACCAAACGCTTGCTGTGTAGCACACAGAACTGTGCTGTTTGGATACTCCAGCGCAAAAAATAGCCAAATAACTTTTTTTTTTAATGAAGTGTCCAGCCTTCAGTGATTTGTTACAGTGACACAGAACAGGCTCAGTCCCAGTCCATGCTTTCAGACTGGCAGGTTAGCTTTCGGCTACAACCAGACATATAGCTTGTCTTTGAAGCATTCTTTAACTATCTTATCTTTTGGACTACAACCACCTTAAGCTCATTGCTAGATCTGTAGACCCTGAAAGTTCAGTTAGCGTGACTGAAATGTCCTTTCTTGTCCTCCTTCAAAAGAGAACAGAAGCCTGGAGGTAGAAGACTCCTTATCATCCGAGCCACACCGCCACAGGAGGACTTGAAAGTCACATTCCCTTTTGCTGCTGCCAACAGTCCTTGGAGGCACAGGCCCCAGAGAAGGGGGACAAATTTCCTTCCCTTGCCAGGGGAAGACTGAAGCCCCTGTCTGTCAGTTGGCGTAGCCCTGTGATTCATGGGAATTCCCGGCTGTTTGGAATTCCTCAGGGAGGAGGTCTCAGTGGCACAGTTAGAGGTTGATAGCTACACCTGCAGCCACAGCAGACTTCCCGAGCTTTCGTATCCAAGGGGAAAGAGCGAGCGTGCAGTTGAGCAGCGTTAAATCCACGCATAGCCTTTTACATTTCAAATCTGAGTACGGAGGAAGATACACAGCACACTCCTGAGATCCTGAGCCTGGCACACATACTGCTGGACCCCTACAGCCCCGGCCTGCTGAGCCTTGCCCCGGGTCCTCCCGTGTAGATGAAGGATAGTTGAGCGTAATGAGTAAGGACGCAGCCTGTGGGACTGGAATGCTCCAGGCTCACTCCTGGCTCTGTTGCTCTTATCAGCCATGTAACTTCAGGCATGTCATGTGACCTCTGAGCCTGTTTGCTGAAAACCCTGTCAAAATGGTGATGATAACCACTCTGGCTTCAGGGTTATCACATGATTAAACAAGGACAAGTAAACTGTGCATGAGACTGAATGGCCTCTGTAAATGGCTTGTTCACACACAGAATGCAGGGAGACCCCCTCCTTAGGAGAGAAAGACCCCTCAAGCTTCAGAATAGATGACCTTAAGAGGAGGACAGAGCCATGAAAATGTCACAAAGCACATGGCATGGTTGCAGGTACCTGTAATCCTGGCACTGAGGGGGCAAGGGTCTGAGTCTGATACCAGTGGTCTACACAGTGAGACCCTGTCTCAAAAGACAGGAGAGCAGATGAGTACGTGAGAGAGGGCACCCTAAAGCTTTTCCTACCTGGAGGTCAGTCTGATATGAATGCCTGTCCAGGTGTGGCTGCATCGGCCGATGAGTTCTGTCATGGGGTTGCCATAACAAAATAGCAGTTGTGGCTTTAACAATAGGGACTTGTCTCCTTACCTAGAGGCCAGAAGTCTGTTGTGTCTGCAGAAGTGGTGCCTTCAGGAATCTGTTTGCTGATTTGTAGATGGCTGTCTCTGTCTCTGTCCTGGATTCTCGGTCCACCTCAGTCAGTGCCTTCATGTCCCTCGATCAGGACACCAAACGTGCCCACAAGACCTTATTTGACCTTAGTTACTTCTTTGAAGCACTGTTTCCAAATACAGTCACGCTCCCAGGTACTGGGTGAGGGGACTTCAGGCCATGGCCCACGGCAAACTCTGATTTCTACAGTTCTCTATGTGCATTCACCAGCCCTTTAAGGCTCCTCGTAGTAAATTGGTTTATTCCAGTTAGAACATAATCTTGGATCTGAATAGGGAGAGCCCACACCACAAGGAAGGTGAGGTAGCTGTTGGCAGAATTGTGATGTTGCTACAAGCTCTTAACCCATGTCCTCCGGCTGCTCAGTTGGCCATAGATATGTAAACTGGGGGTTTTTGGGCATTGGTGAGGCGGGTCCCCAAGACAGGGTTTCTCTGTGTAGCCCTGGCTGTCCTGGACTTTCTTTGTAGACTAGGATGGCCTCGAACTCAGAGATCTGCCTAAGCAGTTTTTTTTTTTAGATACAATTTTCATTTCTGGAGACCTTTGTATATGAGCACCCACTGTGTATACATTACTCCCACCTCTCCCGTTGTATACTGTTTTTAAGAGATAAATTCAAAGCTGAATGCAACAGTGCACACTTGTAAAATCAATACCCCAGATGCCGAGGCTGGAGGATCTCTTTACAAGTAAGGCCGGCTTGAGCTACATAGTGAACAGAAGGCTACAGAGTGAGACCCTGTCTCAAAATAAATGAGGGAGAGATGGGAGGAGAGAGGAACAGGGTGGGGAAATGGTATCTGTATCGTAAGACTACTGAATAATTTGTAGTAGTACCAAAAAGTATTTTTTTTTAAGCTCCTAATGTGCCACATCATTTTTTAAAAATGAGTATGTTTTTAGAATTGCAAACTCAGGAAGACACTCTGGAAGTCGTCTCTTGAGCCACTTGGAGCTCCGTCGTTCATCCAGCCGAGAAGGTTGCTCCCACACCTGGCAGTCTTTGCACCAGCCCTGTGTATTACTGGTTCCATACGATCCACCATGCCTAAGGGACACATGAGGAGTGAGGAAAAATTCAGGAGCCACAGCTTCTCCATGTCACAGTGCTGTGGTCTGGCATGGGACTTCTCTAGCTGGTTTTGCCCGTGCCCACTCAGGCCCCTTTCAGCAAGGGCACGCTGGCTTAGAGCGCTGTGGTAATCTTACCTGCCTGGCAGTTCTTGGTAACTGTCAGCAGGTTTGTCCTTGTGCTCCTGCACAGGGCCTCCTGACCTCTGTCCTCTCAAGGAAACATTCCAGAAGAGTGGCAGCCGGCAGGTGCTACTAGGTCCCTTTAGGCCCAGCCTTGGAAGTTGCCCATGGTTACCTTTGCCATGTACAATACAGGTCAAGTGTGGATTCCAGCCCCAATTAAGGAAGTAGAAGAGGCCCCACTTCCTGGTGAGCAGAGTGGCCAAGTCAGAGCCAGAGAAGGCTGTGACCCAACCAGAGCTGTGACTGTAGCCATCTCCCTTATCTGCTAATGTCCCCGACCCCATGAGCATCACAGTTGTGACTTGTGGGGGGATACTGATGCAGAAGCGTTTCAGACCTGCGAGCCAGTATGCTGTGCACTGTACACTTTTCTCGTCTCTGAAGATTTATTTATTTTTACTTTATGTGTATGAGTGTTTTGATTACATGTGTATATGTACACCATTTATGTGCCTGGTACCCTCAGAAGACAGAGCGGGCACTGAGTCCTTTGAACTGGAGTTTGGCCCATGTGGGTGCTGGGAAGAGCAGCCCGTGCTCTTACCTAGGGAGTGATCTCTGCAACCCAAGTGTGCTGACTTGTATGCAGCACTCTGTGGCCTTTGATGATAGAAGACACGGGACAAGGCAATTCAGAAATACGCTTTTATTCTAGATGATTTTTCACATTCCTTGCATTTTTATTTTAATGTGTTTTTGTTACTGTATGTGATGTATATCAGGATCTTTGCTCAAAATAGAGGTCAAATTCTATCAGCTTCGTATATTCAGATGTACATAGCTGTCTATAAGCAGTCCTCTATTTCAATATGTATAAAATATTATTCCTTATTACACACACATGATACATACTTTTATATGTTCTGCCCTATGGGTTCAGCCACCCAGGTCAAGTGTGACCCCTGGATGGGTTGTGATCTCTTCCTCCCTCACTCTCGCATCTCTTCTTTCACCGATCCGTTCCCTTGTAGCTGAAACTGAGATTCTAACTTCCCTTCTCCCTCTAACCTTAAAACATCCTCATTCTGTTTCCTCTCCACAGACAGTGCTCTTGCCGTAACAGGTGCGCAGGGGTGCCCTTTAACACAGAGCCCAGCGTCAAGCAGTCCAGTGTCCCCGTTTGCATCTGCTACCCATCCGTAGGCTTTGTTTTCATTACCCCGCCCCATGCCAGTGAAGAACAACACAGCCTCCCTGGGTGCTCCTCTAAAAAGCAGATGGATTTAACTTTCCAGTAAGAATCTCTCAGGTAAATTATCTTGAGAGGAATCCCCTAAAACTCTTGTAGTCCAAAAGATGAGGAACATGAAGTGCTACAGAGGCTTGCGTGTGTGCTCCTGTGCAGACACAGGAGAAAGGGTCTATAGCTTTCAGTCATGCCCTAACGCACACACCTGAAATCCTAACACGTGGGAGGCCAAGGCAGGAAGATTGCCGTGGCTTCAAGGCCAGGACTACACACAGAGCTCCAGTTCAGACTGGACAGGAATAAGAGCCTTTCTCAAAGCAAAGCCCACATGTCTCCTAAGAAAAGGACGAAACCCCTTACTGTCTGGGTCTTAATGAAGAGATAAGAGAGAAGGAGAAAAAGTACAGGAAGACAGACACAGCGCTGCTCCCGAGCAAGGTGTCCCTGCCAAGTACTAGGTGCAGGTTGGGAGTATGGAAGTTTGAGGTGAAGAAAAGGAGAAGTCCCAGGTAGATTAAGTGGCTGGTCCTCACAAGAGAAGGAAGCAGGGAACACTGAGTGAGCACCTTCCTCGTGCCGCAGTCTGGGCATTGGGGTTCTCGTGTAACCCTCGCCAGCATTTTAATATGATGGAGAGCACTTATGCACGGGAACTAGTTTTTACCACTTAACTCTGTCATAAGTGACATTCCATGTAACTCCTGCAGTCTAAGTGTGGTCCTGCGTCCGTCCATCTGCCAGTTGGTTGGTCTGTCTGTCTGTATCTCTGTGTGTGTGTGTGTGTGTGTGTGTGTGTGTGTGTGTGTGTGTGTGTGTGTGTGTTCTTTCTTTTTTTTCTTTTTTTCTTTTTTTTTTTGGAGACTTTTTTTGAGACTTTTTTTCTGAAAGAATTCAGAACTCCTAGAAAAACTGCAACAGTTTACAAACCACTTTCCTGGAATAAGTTAGAGGCGTTACATCATTTTCTCATTGGAAGAAGTTGAATTCAGTCTCCTGAACTCAAGCTTTTAGGGTGTCAGAGGCTCAAGGAGAGCATGGCGGGTTAGATATGAGCAAGTGATGAGATGCAGTGATAATAAGGAAGGGCCCAGGGCTGCTCTGAAGGGCAGCGTGACTTCCATCCAGGACATGGGCGTCTGGGTTTGGAGCTGTTGTGTGTGAGACTTTATTTACGACAGTAGATTAGGTGCTCAGCTTAAGCACTTTGTCTTATCTCTCTGGGTTCTTGCATATACTCTCTGTGTGGTGGCCTGGCCTCCTACGATGCTCTCTGTCTCTGAACACGAGGCGCGGTTGTCCTCGGACGCCATGCTCCTTCTTCCAAAGGCTCCTGAGGACACATTCCATCTGCTGCTTGATGCACAGGGCTTGAAGGTAGTGTGAAGTAAGGTCACCCCAGGGGGACATCTCACTACTCACCATTTGTTTGCTAATGGTTTATATACTTTTGTTATCACTTTCCCATAAATGTAGCCTCGGTGTTCAGGGAAACTACTAGACAGAAAACGTGATTGTGTGAGGATGTGTTTAAAAGTGTGTGTGTGTGTGTGTGTGTGTGTGTGTGTGTGTGTGTGTGAACTACATATGATATGTATGATCATAAACACACTGTCCTAAACATCTATAAGTGTATGATTCTGTAGCATTAGTACATTCACAGTGTTATACCTCTAATGGGTTGGTTTAACAATTTTTCCTATATAAATATTTCTACCTTGCATAATCAGATTTCCCTCTGCAAACCTATGTATCTTATTCCAAATCCCAAACATAATATAAGTGAGACATACCTGCCTCCTAAACACATCAACCCATTTTCTGCATTAACAGATCCACATAATATTATAACTGCCACAAGTCTGTCACTGTCAGAATTCTATTCAGCACGTCACACTCCCTGAATGCAGCCTTTTTCTGCATGGTCAGCTAGCTCTAGCTGCCTTCTAAGTCAGGGGGTTCAGCCTTTCAAACTGGAAAGTGGTTTTATATCTTACAAATAAAAAATGATAAGGTATTTTTTGTTTGTTTCTTTCTTGTTTTTCAAGACAGGGTTTCTCTGTGTAGCCGTGGCTGTCCTCAAACTCCATAAACCACGCTGGCCTTTGAGCTCACTGAGATCCACCCACCTCTGCCTCCTGAGTGCTGAGATTAAAGTCATGTACCACCACCACCGCCACTACCCAGCTATGATAAAGTATTGAGAAATCTAAAAACTTTAATGACTAATAACTTGAGAGGCAGATAGTGCATACCATTCCAACTCTATAGATACATAATCTAAAGTTTAAAGCTTAAATAAACAGCATCTCAGTGGTAGTAGTGTTTTAGCCTATGTCACCTCATTATAAAATACATCCTACATTTAGAATTTAATGTCATCCTTAGACTTAGAGGGAGACAAAAACAGACATGAGGACCCAGCATGCTCATGTGTCTGAGGCCATGAGTTCAATCCCCAGGAACAAAAGAATATAAGCATCAAGCATAAGAAAGCTAGGTATCTATGCAAAGACTCGAGGGACAGTTCCTGATATGGAGACACCATGACTGTGCAAAGTGTCATGTTTACTTCCTCTATAGATCTCAAATCCCCAAGTACAGTCATTTGCTTACCAGTCCCAACTGCTTCCTGTTGGAATTTCAGTTCCATGGTCAGAGGATGAGGACAGGGACACGTCACTCTCCCACTCCCAACTCTGCACCCCCCCCCCCCAGCAGCTTCGTTAAACACTAAGAGGCTATTAGCTGTGTGGGGTTCCGAGTGATCATCTATTGTACAGAACAGGCGTTAAGGCATAATTATCCCTCTGTTTCCCCAACAATGCCCCCTTTCAGATCAGATCCGAAGGCAAATAAAGCAGCCAGTCATGTGGAGACAGCCCAGGTAGACTATTCTAGCACTTTTGCTTTTGGTTTCAGTTCTGTACCTGAATCTAGGATGTCTGCTTGTTTAATATGACCCTCTAAGTAAAATGTCACACTCACATTTTACCCTGATTTTGGAATGCTGGGAAGGTGATACATACCTGTAATCTCAGCACTGGGAGGTGGAAGCCAGAGGGTCATCCTTGGCTGCGTATCAACTCGCAGCCACCTCATGCTGCTACATGCAATACCCACCTCAAAACCAAACAAATAAAAATTAATATTTGGACAAACAGTAAGGGCAAGGGGTGGGTTCTTAGAGCTGTACTTTCACTGTCTGTTTTACTCCTCATATCCTCTTCTAGTCACTGGTGACGTACCTCGCACACACAAACACAGTCCCCCCCCCCCCCCCAGGATTCTCCTTCTCTGTGCAGTTGCGTCTGTATCATTAGCTGCCTGCTGGCATGATAAGCGAGGTGAAGCCACTTGCTAGACTGGGTCTGGGCACCACAGGGTAGCAAATCTAGGCCACCAGTTATGAACAAGGGACTTGCTGGTTGCCATCTGTCTTTGCACAAACAGCTCATCTTTGCGGCAGAAAGATGAGCATAAACTGGGTCAGGTAGTAGATTGAACCATAAGAAATTGCCCCCATCTAACTCTTTTTGACCCAGCGTAACAGTTTAATGTTGTTCAGTCTACAGAGCACAAGTTGAGGAAGTCTATTTAAATTGTAGGCTCTTGTGATACAATATTAAGACATGTACTTAAAAAATACTACCCGATGAAGCCAGGCTTAATAATCCAAGGATTTCTACAGCACCTTTGACTTTCAGAAATACCACTAATGTACAAAACATTGCAGAGTCCTAACTGTAGCAACATCAGAAGTCTTTGCAGCACCAAAGAAGCTTCTGCAAGAGGGATTAGCCATGGGGAGGAGAGAAGAAATGTTTAACTGATAAGGCTAGTCTCCAGCGGGAGCACAGAGGAGACAAAGGCCCACAGGGCAGACCTGTGGTTAGAAGGGTTGGTCACCCAGGCCCACAGAAACAGTAAGGATCGATCGGTCAGGCCTCTGGAGTGCTGCAGGTACTACTGGTAGGTATGTGGGCACAGAATGAGACTCCACACCCAACTTACACTGAAAGGGTAGCTTAAGCCTTAAACTCAGAAAGGCCATGCTGTTTGCTGAAATCAACCTGGGGGATTTAGTTTTCCCTTTATCTTCAAAAACTAAAAGTAAGACATGAATAGCTGGAAGGAACAATCCATCCAGTGCTTGGTAATAGTACACTGTAATCAGCTTAAAAACTAGGAGTGAAAATAGTAGACTTTATAGATCATTGAGATCAAGGTTCAGATAACAAAACAAAATCCAGATTGTGCATTCCTAGTCCGAAAGCTCAAAACCCATAAAGATCCACAGTCACTCTGAACTCGAACCTGGTGCCACAGTGGAAAATTCCACATCTATCCTTCATATCACTGTCAAAATACAGGTAGGTGCACAAAGCACTGTATAAATTAACCTTCAGACAATGTGTGTGAAGGATACACGAGATGTAAGTGAATGCCAGGTTTAGCCTTGACTCCCATTTCCTGCATATCTCGTGTGTGTGTGTGTGTGTGTGTGTGTGTGTGTGTGTGTGTGTGTTGTCAGATAAAGGACACTCAACCTGTATAAGAATATGTGAGATCTGGTGACGACTGTCCAGTAAAATGTTCTAGAATCTTACAGTGATTTTGTATTCTTGGCTCTTAGGTTTCTTGTGTTCATTCTATTGTAAAAATCAGAACTTGATAAATACAGGATTACTAATTATGAGGCGTGATTCTTGAAACCTTACAATTAGCACATTTTTCTTTGTGTTTGTCCTTAAAGACAGAAAGACTTATTTACTCTTTAAACTCTCAAGATTATCTCTTGCCAATTTATAAGGAAAAATATTTAGAAATGAAGTTGAAGTCTTCAGCATTGCCTGTCCCAAAGACAGGGGTGTCTTATGAATCTGAGGGTCATTGATGTCTCTCCCAAATGTATGAGCTTGCTGTTCTGATTCTTTTAAAGGGCTTTGTTGTTGCCTTGGCAACTGTGATTAGGTTTCTCACAACTATAATATGGGAAACAAATTTAAAGTCATCACGTTACAAAACTGACAGAACAAGCAACATATTTGTGTTTTAGTTTTAAAATGTATTAGTTTAGTTGGATGTCATTTATCTAATTATAAATCATCTTATTCTGAAAATTGTGAGGCTCCTGGTTTAAGATGAATATTCCCGTTTGTTTAATCACAGGCTTTTATTTTGTTTTGTCTTGGTTTGGTTTGGTTTTTTGAGACAGATTTTACTGTGTCACCCTGGCTGTCCTGGAACTCACTTTGTAGACCAGGCTGGCCTCGAACTCCCTCTGCCGCCAGAGTGTTGGGATTAAAAGCGTGATCACATAGCCTGATACACGTTGCTCTCTCAAGAGTCTTAATCTTTGTGATCTACTGTCATAGTGTTGTGTCTGTTTGTTTCCTTGCAGCTCTAGGTAAATTCTTCCTTCCTGACGCCCACCACTCTCCTTCACTTATTCTTTTCTTAAAAGTGTAAAGTCACCACAACCTCAAGAAGTGCTGGACTTCTCTCACTGGTCTTTGTTTCCTCTCTTGCTTCCTTGCTCCAAGCATCTGAAGAAAGCGTCTGTATCTGTCCATTGTAGAAGACAGGCAGCCTCCGGAGGTCTGTGAAGGCTTTTTAGGATCCTTATGGTGAGATACAGGATGTTACAGTGATGGTGTGAGGGGACTGCAGTGTGTACAGGTGACTAAATAAACAGCATGAAGGACTGAGTTGAAATCTTAGGCAAGAACAAAAGAAAGAAAAGAAAACAAGTGCTGATGCTGTGATAAAGGTCGTGATGTTGTTAGGTATTTATTCGCCAGTTGGTGGCCACTTGCCAGTTGAAGGTCCTCCAGTGAGGACCAGGGAGACAGGCAGTTCAGTCAGTAAAGTTCTCACCGTAGAAGCATGAGTTCAGATACACAGCACCCACGTTAAAACAAAAAGCCAGGTACAGCAGCATGTGCCTGTGGTGCCAGTGCAGGAGAGACAGATGGGAGAAGCCCTGGGGCCTGCTGGCCAGGTAGTCTAGCTGAGCTAGTGAGCTCCGGGTGAAGTCAGACTCGATTCCAAAAAGTAAGATGGAGAGTGACTGAGGAAGTGCCTGGGGTTGACTTCTGGCCTACATACAATTCGTTCTCTCTCTCTCTTCTCTCTCTCTCCCCCTCCCTTCCTCCATCCCTCCCTCTCCCCTCTCCCATTACTTTTCAGTTTATAGGTGAATTTATGTTTACCTAATGATACAGAATGCTTTGGTAACTTTCTATTCCCACCCACCTGCCTCCTCCAGGTGGGGGTAGGATAAATTCTGAAATTTTATCTTATAAAAACATGATAGTCTGCCCTTGGAAGCTAGAGACAAGGCTTTAACCTGGAACCTACTAAGTCTATTCCTGTTAAATTCATAAGTTGCAAAAACAAAGAGCCAAGGTGAAGACCCATGTGGGGATAGAAGCCGACTACCATGCATGAACCGCGCGTTCCTCATGTGCAGTATTGTCATGAGTTATTTCCCATAGCATATACAAACTTCATTAAGAACCTCACATTGCAAATAGCATAAATTAGTGTGTCTGTTGTTCTTCCAGAAGAAACACTATTATTTTTGTTAGGATTCTGCTCCTGTCTGCCTACCTGTGATGTCATTGCCTACCTGCCATGGGGGCGTGGCCCCACCCAAGATTATAAAAAACCCTCCTCTGTTTCTCTCTCACACCTTTCTCTTTCTATCTCTCTCTCTCTCTCTGTCTCTGTCTCTCTCTCTCTTTCTGGGGTACCCCTCCCCCCTTTCCTTCTCTCCCCATGCTCATTTAATAAACCTCATGTAATCTAATATCTGTTGCCTGGCATCTTATTATCTTATTTCTTATTATTAATTATAAAAACTTCATTGTCTTCTGAAGTATTTTAATTAGTTGAATGTGAACATAATAGAAAATTGGAATTTAAGTGTCCTTTTGACATAAGACTCATCTTTAGGGAGTTCTGTTTTTGTTTTTGTGTCCAGGGTGGAGATGGGGGCACACCTTTTATGGGTACGGAGAACACCTGTGCCTCTTAACAGAGGACTCTCCCACTGCTCGTTAGCATATGAAATGAGCGCCTATATTACTTAAAGATTTTGTCTGTCCTCACTAATAACTGAGGCACACAAAATCCTGAGCAGAAGTCTCCGGGTATTTCTCGCCTGTTTATGCCTAAATATTTAAAACCGAAATGCTTTTTTCTAATGATAAAGTAGCAGTGAGCATGGGTGTGCTTGATTACTACAGGAAAAGACTAAAACCATCGGTTAGCTGTATCCTTACTTTTATAAAGAGCATTAGCATTTGTGTGCGTTGTTCTAGCTTTCACAAGCTGTACACACACTTGACTGGGAAGTTGACATATCATCACATACTTGGTGTTTTAGCCCATTTTCCACTTAATTATCAGCAGCATTTTTGAGACATTCTTCTGACTTGAAGTTTGCTCCTAGAAAAAGAACTGGTGGTTTATTGTGATAATTTGCATCTTTGTGACTGTTGGTGAACTAAGGATTTTATGGACTTAATTGGCATCTTCCATCTCCCATAGTTGCTTTTCTCTTCTGGTGGTTGTTGTTGTTGTTGTTGTTGTTGTTGTTGTTGTTGTTCCCCAGTGTCTGGGATTAAACCCATTGATTCTGACTTACTAAGCAAGAACTCTACCACTGGACTACACCCCTCAGCCCCTTTGACATTTCCTTTTGAGCCATCTGTCTGTCTGTCTGTCTGTCTGTCTCTTATAAGGAATATTTATCCTTTTCTGTTCACATGTTTAACAAATAGCACCCTCATGTCAGCATCAGGCTTATGTTTAAATTTTTCTTGTTTGAGTTGATTTGAGATGGCCCTCAGTGGTCAGACCCTCACTAGTTTTAAACAGCAAGTGACCTATAAACCGTGAACTCCTAAGAGCTGGTGAACCCTAAAGCCTGGAAGCCGGGGCAGGATTAACCCAGCTCAGATGTACTCAGCCTGCCTTCTAACTAGGTCAGTCTGCAGCGACTCTCCCAGGCTCTGGGCTATTTTTAATCAGTGTTTCTTTTGCCCATGAAAATGAGAATTGAGAAAATCTATGGATGCGCCTCACATGATTGCTGTTAGTAAAACTATGTGCAGAAGAGCTCATCTGAAGAAACAGAAGATAGGAGACTCCAGCAGCCACAGAGCAAGCCCCTGTGTGCAGGGAGGGGTCAGCTCCTCCGGGAGCCTCCTGTCCCTCTCTGGGGGCCTGGGAGGGGAGTTACTAATACAAGGGCCGGCATCCAGTTGACTGTCTTTGGTGTGGTGCTTTTCATAGGCATCCAGTGGTTTTCCCTTCTTCCTTCTCCATATCACTCTTTTCAAATAATCACCTCCTTGATTTTTATGTCCCTTTGTTGGTTCTCCACTGGGCTAGGTGAGTCACGCAGATAGCAGATGCTGTTTCCACATCTGGGACATAGAGAGCATCTGTTTTTGTTGTAAGAATATGTTCTCACAACAGTCTGTGTGTAGGCACAGGGGAGCACGAGATGATGGCTTGCCACTCTAATTGGTCCATTAAACCTATTCTCTAGCTCATGAAGTTCTAGGAAGATTAGAAAAAAAACCGCTGATCCAGATCAGACTGCTGGAGCCTGCTAATGGAGTTTAATATCTATTTTTGCCATCTTTAAAAATGCATTATGGATTTATATTTAAGGCCCAAAAAAGCAGGAATTGATTACTAAGTCATTAAATTCAGTTACCTTCTTCCAAGACAATCTGGTGACTCTGTAAATTTTCAATCAGTGTGCTTCTGCTGGTATATCTGGGTAGGAAAGAGGATTTGCTGCTGTGTTGTGTTGATTTTATGGGAAACCGTGTTGAAACATATAATGTAAATGGAGTCTTAAAAGGGACTCTTGTAAATAATATAATTTAAGAATATATTTCAAGGTGGGCGTGGTGTGTGCCTGTAAACCCAGCACTTAGGAAATAAAGGTGGGAGGCAAATTAAGAGTTCCAGGCCATCCTCTAATGCATAGGGAGTTCAAAGCCAGGCTAGGCTCCCGAGGCCCTGCCTTGAAGGGATGGTGGTGGTGGTGGTGATGATGATGATGATTGATGATGGTGATAGTAATGATTGATGATGATGATGA
>OU015750.1:75652844-75674893 GCA_907169655.1 Acomys percivali
TGTGTGTGTGTGTGTGTGTGTGTGTGTGTGTGTGTGTGAGTGTGTGTCTCTCTCTTCCTTCTTCTTTTATTAATTTCAGAAACATGGCCTGCATTTCCCTCTCACCTTTTCCTACCAGAAAGTTTTCCTTGGCTTGGCTTGTGAACACAATTTCATATGGGCTCCACAGAGAAAACGTCGCACACGGGTTCTCAGCGGCTACTTGGAAGGGCTATTTCTGTCACCTTATTTTCTTCTCGGTAGTTTCTCTGGTAGATGCTCACTTAGCTTAAATTTGGAGAGTAAGGAAGAACTTGCTACCTTTAAATATATCTCATAAGTATTACTTATAATATTTACTGTAAAATACTCACTATGGGAAAGACAAGAATTTTATGTAGTTATCAATCTCCAACAGCCACTAGGAGAAAACACGGTCTGAGTAAGAGTTATTTACACTTTATGGTTTAAAAATATAGAATCAGGACAGCATATTTGAAATAGCTTTGACTTTTGATCTGCGCTTACCTTTTAGCTCCGACATTTGCTAATTTTGAGATGTCAGAAAATTATCAATCAAAATTACAGAAAATTTTATATTCTGTAATCGTGCTAGTATTGCTGCGCAATGGGATCATCTCAGATTTTAGGCTTCCACATCTACTAAAGTAAAGCAAAATGCCTCCTGTGTGGTTTGTTCAGCTAACTAATTTTCACATTCTCTTTGCTCTTGATTGTATTTTATGGAGACAGCTTTCTACATAAAAAGTACACTTACAGGGTGGGAGGCGGGGTCAGGAGTAGAACATTTTTCTGCTGTGTTCACAGCCCTCTGTTTGACCCTTAGATTTACATTGAGTTATCATGTCTTAGGATAAGACAGTGATGAATACACAGAGGATCTCATTATTCAGATAAGACAGTTTATACATATTATTTAGATATTTTTGCCAACGTCAGATGAACTGCAATTGTTTCAGCAGGAAATGGGATACATTTCCAGCCGGTAAATTTCAAACGGAAAGAGGTAGGGGCTAAGCCAGAGAACTCTTAGTACCCTAGATAAATTCTTATATGACGTTGGGTTTTAGTCCTGTTGTTCCCTTTCCATCTTTTCATTTGAACAGACCCCGCAGAAACACAAAACACAGAAGTTGTGTGTTTCCATCGACCGCGGCTTCAGTGTGAGGCCGTAGCTTTAGAGAGGGGATAAGCAGATTATACAGCTATGCTCAGCCCTGGACGTGCACACAGGTGGGAAAAACCTGTTCCATTCTAACTGTACAGTGGCCACCTGGAAAGGGACAGTCAGGGACTAGAGAGCAGGAAACATCCAGCCCCTCTACTGGTCTGTGTAGTAGCTCACACCACTTTCCCAGCACCAAGTGCTCAGTGCGTGCAGGGGAGCCCTGGAGTCCTGCCCCAAAGGCTGGCAACCCCACCCCCACCCGCACTCCTGCCCAATCCATCCAGTAAGTTAGTGAATCTGTCCTCAGCCTCCAGTAGGACTGGGAAGCAGAAGAGGCCATGCCCCCCCCCCCAGTTCTTCTGAGATGGGTGTAGCATTGTTTTTGCTGTTGTTGTTTTGTTTGTCAGTAGAAATTGAACATGTCAAGCACCATCATTCACTGACTGTATTTTCCAAGACTTCAAAGTATGATAGGTTAACCGTGATTTAACTTACTTCTCCTGAACAAAACACAAATACTCAAAGGAAGTAATGTCTGAGAGGGATAAATTAGGGACAGAAATTAAAGTTCTTTTTCTAGGAACTGACTGTGTGTTGCTCCTGGATCCTCCAGCTGTCCAGCCACTCAGTGTGTATTCTAGAAATGAGATAGCATAAAGGAAGAGGAAGAGACTCAATCACCAGGGGCATTACAAGGTAGTGGCACATGTTGTCACATAACCTGACGGGGCGTGCCATGTTGAATTCGAAGACTTAACACCTATCTTCTAGGTGAAAATCATACATCCAGTTAAAGCCACTAAAATATTCTAATGGCATTTTACTGAGTTGTTATTTAGTAGTGATTCTCTCAACTGAAATTTTACTGCTGAATTTCAGGCCCTTGTATAATAATAACAACACTAATTTGTATCTCATTTTACAACCTCGGAGGAACATAAAGTTTTTATTGAACTGTAAACTGGTAGGTCTTTCAAACCTTCAGATTTTTAACACTTATGAACAACTAATATGTAACTACTTGTCATGAATAAGAACAGTTGTGCTTTTTTTAATACCAAAGACATTTTGCTCACCGAAATCTAAAATGCCTGATCATGTGTTGACAAGTGCGTGTGTATAAATAAGTTCCATGATACTAATCGTTAGGTTTGCTGATATTTACCTTACTTCAGAATATCCACAGGAATTCTTTTTTTTAATTAATTAATTTATTTATTAATTTATTCATATTACATCTCAATTGTTAGCCCATCCCTTGTATCCTCCCTTTCTTTCCTCCCTCCCGTTTCCCCCTCTACTCCCTTCCCCTATGTCTGTGACTGAGGGGGACCTCCTCCCCCTGTATATGCTCCTAGGGTATCAAGTCTCTTCTTGGTGACTTATTATCTTTCCTCTGAGTGCCACCAGGCCTCCCCATCCAAGGGACATGGTCCGATATGGGGCACCAGAGTTTGTGTGAAAGTCAGATCCCCTTCTCCACTTAACGGTGGAGAATGTCTCCACAGGAATTCTTAAAGACATGATTTTTAATGAGAAATTGCTTTTCTTCAGTCCTATTCCATTTTAAAAGTTAATGCCACAGACCATTTCTGCACTGTAATCTGTTAGGTTATACAAGTATGTTCTTAATGTCTTCAAGAACAACAAAATAGCATGACCAAAGAGCAAGTAATGTGACAAATGGCCAAGAAAGTGAAAGTTAATATTTAATCTTTCTGCTTCCTTGATTTGATATAATATTAACAATGAAAGGTTTCGTGGAATTCTGTAACAACCCTCATAAAGTTAAAGATTAACACTTTTAAGTAACATCTTAAGACTTCTTAAGGCTAGGAGTCTAGTATATGCTTGGCAAGTGGGAAGCCCAGGATTTGATCCCTGGAGCCAATATGAAAGCTTCTTACCCTGAGGGGTTCAGTTTTATAATATTTTTCTGAGAATCAAAATTCCCAACTTAAGGTGGAAGCAAAATGAAAGTGTGATGTTAGTCATAGTCAATATAAAAAGAAAAGAAATGCATCATCCAGGGACCTGAGCTGAGCTGGGTGAAGTGAGATCACCAAGAACTAAGAAATCGTGTTTATGTACTTAGGTTTTTCTATGTGTGAGAGTTTATCCTTACCAACTGTGGAGCTTGGAGTCCTACTAAATATTCTTTATAGTTTCATAAGGTATGTTTAAAGGTATACAATGAGTGTTAATGGCCAGGCAGCTGGTGCTGGCACACGCCTTTAATCCTAGCACTTGGGAGACAGAGGCAGGCACATCTCTGAGTTCAAGGCCAGCATGGTCTATAGAGTGAGTTCCAGGACAGCCGGAACTGTATAGACATCCCTGACTTGGGGGAAAAAACAAAAAATAGTAACAACAAAAACACAACCAGTGGGTGTTTGTGGCCAGATGGGGCCCATGTACTTAGGTGGTTCTTAGTCATGTGAGAGTGTACCGTGCTTGTATGGACTTTGCTTTTGCCATCTATAACTGCAGCACCTGAGCTGACTGAAAGAGCCTAAGCCTTACATTCACCTTGGATGTGAAATCAAATAATGTGGTCTTGTGCATCTAGAAGGATTGTGTTCCTCATTATATTAATTGTGCTTCCAGCTTACAGCAGTTGATCCTTCTTAAATCCCAGAACAGATCTGGGGCGTGGCGTCCATCATGGTATCTACTTAGCAGTTACGTAGCCAACAGCAATAGATGAAGTGAAGTCGCCCGTGATAGTGGGTGAGGCTAGGTTCTATGTCACAACCAAGCAGGTTGTAAACTTGCTTCTTTTGGAGGGTAAGGGCAGCACAGAAGAGCCTTCTGACCTGTAAGAAATGGGACGGTCTTTCCAAGTGACAAACAGCAGAGGGTTAGGACAACCCGCTGCCCACCTGTAATCCCAGCACTGGCCCAGGCAGTTACAGCAGAGAAGCAGGAGCCGGGGCCAGGCCGTGCACTGTAGCAAGACCCTGTCTCAAAACATCAAAACAAAACTGCCTACTGCAGAGTGGACTTGCTTCCTTGTGCCTTTTATGGTCTGGGTGAGTTTTAGGTAGGAAATTGAGACTCAAAGTCTGTTTAAAAGGCAAAGGTGAGTCGATTTTTCAGTTGTCTTTTTAAAGCAATGCTGCTTCTCAGATTTATCTCAGGTTATGAAAATATACCTTATCACTACACAACCCTTGACAGAAACACGAAAGAGCCATTGTCCACAACCCTGTCACCACAGCGCAGCTTTATGAGCCTTCATGTATCCGCCCTCGGCATCGGTGTGCATATTGTAATCTGGTTACTAGCCACAACACTGCTTCTCAGTGCTCTAATGTTGCTGGCCGTATAATGATTTATGAAGGGATACTTCCCCATTGGCTATTACTTTTTTTTCCCTGTGTGTGTTTTAACAGACCACCTGTAGATATAAAAAGATTGTTTATGCTTTACATTATTTCCTTAAGGTAACATTTTAGAAGAGGGATTGTAGAGTCTATAATGTCTGTGAACAGATATTACTAAATTTCCTTTTATAATATACTATAATTTTGATTGTTGCTTTTTTTGTTTTTTGATTTTTTTTATTATTTTTTTATTTTTTTTGCGGTGCTAATGATGGCGCTCAGGAACGTATACCAAGGCAAATTTGCCACCACTGACCTATTTTCCCATCCTTTGTTTTGTTTGTTTTTAACCTATGGCATTTATGTACATTTAACATAAGATCAGCCCCTGATGTTTTGCAGTATAATACGGTCCTGTTGGCTCTGTGCACAGTGTTGAACAGCAGTGGGTCGCTAGCATTGATTCGTGTAGCACAACTGAATCTTTAAACATGATGAATAGCAGCTGGGCGCAGTGGCGCACACCTGCAATCCCAACACTCAAGAGGCAGAGGCAGGCAGACCTCCATCAGTTCGAGGCTAGCCTGCCTGGTCTACAAAGCAAGTCCAAGACAGCTAGGGATATGCAGAGTGGACCTTCTCTGCTTCTGTGAGTTTGCTGTGGACTTCAAACTGTAGTTTGTCCTGTGATTCAGACATTTCTCGTAGGAAAACCCTTTCCAAGGTTACCTGTGCTGCTGCCTCCTCGGGCCATCTTTTCTCTGGCTACCCAGCACTAAATGGACATTTAAGCTGTGCCAACATCCTGACCCTAGGCATGTATAATGAAAACGTGAGCACAGAGGTGCTCTCTGAGGTGCTGATTCCAGTTCTCCAGACCATAATTTTGGTGCTAGTATTTGTTGCTTGCTTGGTGTTTCTTTGTCTTTCAAAAAAATTTTGAGGTGCCTCCATACTGTTTTCTATAATATCTGTACCCATTTTCCATTCCCACCAATAGTATACAAGAGTTCTAGTTTTCCTCCATCTTCATCAACATTTGTGATATTTTTGTTTTAAAAAACTCCATCCTAAGTATGAGCTGCTATCCCACCATGATTTTAATGCATGTTCGTGGTGGGTGGAGGTACTGATCACATCATATACACTTGACCCTCCACATTTGTAGGCTTTCTGCATCTGAGAATTCAGCCCATTACAGATCAAAATATATTTTAAAGAAATTGCATCTGCACTGAACATACATAGAATGTCTTTTTTTTTTTTTGGCCATTAACCCCATGTAGGGACCAGGCCTCCAACATTTGAACCCTTTGAATATGAGCCACGTGTTTCTCACAGACTGTTTATTTTTTACATTTTTTTTGGTGTGTTTGAGACAAGGGTCACAGTGTAACCCAGGCTGGACTACAACTTGCTGTACTCCTCCTGCCTCAGCCCCGCAAGTGCTGAGGTCCAGACCTGAGCCACCACACCCACCACGCACCAGATTGAATATCGCAAGTGCTTATACGTGGTTCTTTGAATGAGTAGGAGCTAAGGAAGGTCTTGTGAGTTGTGAGCCGACCCTGTGAGTGAGGTTGAGCTTTCACGTCTGCGTCAGCGGTTGGTAGCGATGGGCTTCATTGGTCAAATGAGGGGTGATTCTGATAGGTGGGAAATGGCTGACCGTTTATTGCTCAGAATTGGAACGAAGCCAACCAAAGGGCACTTGTTGATAGAGGCTCTGGCGGTTTGGGAAGAGCCTCGGGGCTCTGCGTTCCTGGTAGGCAAAGGACTACTCAGAAGCTGCTGGGTAAGTACAGCAGCAAAGTATTGAAAAGTAACAGTTGTGCTGTTTTTTGAAGTCCTAAACTAACAATAAGCAAGACACACATGTTATATGCAGATAACAAGGACGAAGTCTCACACAGAGAAAAGGGCTTGGTCCTCTCAGTGAACACAAAATTCTTTGTGTTTTCTCATTAATCTGTCTTTTGGTACAGTGAACTCAGAAAGGGAGAAGGAAACTTTGTTTTCCCTTCCTTTATCCCAGAGCTAACAAATAGCTCAAAATGCACGGAGGCAGAAACCTCTCTGTTTTTCTCAAGGGCATAATTTCCAACCATTCTGGTGACAGCTATTGGTGGTAGGACCCATGTACAGTGTACACAATGACATAGCATAGGCCTGTCATCTTGTCACTCAAGCAGCTGAGGCAGGAGGATTGAGTTTGAAGCCAGCCTGAGCTGTATAATGAGTATCAGGTTGGCCTCAGCAAGATGCTGTCTCAAAAATACAAAACAAAACAGAATAAAGATTAATTAGTCTGTTCTGTGTTTGTTGGAGTCAGAACTGGTAATAAACAGACTAACTGAACATTTGGAATTATTTTTTCAGTGTTACTTGTTGCTTTTTTTAAAAGTTCATATTATTTAACAAACTCTGTCAAAATATTTTATGTACCCATTGCCTCCAGGCCAACATAAAGAAGAGTGAACAAGCTCACTAAAACATATTAGGAATACTGATGGCCAACTGTATGTAATTAGTCATAGCCACACACCATTCTCCTGTCTGTAGCAGGAAATAGCCTCCTTGTGTGTTCTAACAGTGAGAGAAGCCCTTTACAGGTAATGGAAGTAGTTAGGGCTCCTAAGAGCTTCCAGACCCCAGACTCTCGCTGACCGCCAGCTTTTAATTCTCAGAAGGCACATTATGACAGTGCAAACACAGGGAGGGCAAAATCCTAAGCAATGCATTTGAAAATGCAGAGGCAGCTTGGATTTATTATAAATTAATGACATAGGATGCTCATTAATTATTAACCTCGTTGAAGTATGCTGAGTGTTTTACACAGGTCCTACCGCCAATAGCTGTCACCACAATGGCTGGAAATTATGCCCTTGAGGAAAACCCTATACCAAAAGTTTCTCTTACACGTGATTAAGAGCTACTAAGCCCAAGAGTTTGAGGCCAGCCTCTAAAAGTTAGAAAGACACTATCGCAGAAGAAGAAGAAGAGAAGGAGGAGGAGGAGGCAGCAATGACAACAACTTTGACAACAGTATTTAAAATATCCAGTTGGCTCTGTATTAGTAAATGTTTAGTGTTTTGATCAGATAGGTAGAGGTTATTTCATTGTAGAAATTACATTGTTTTAAATATACGTTACTAGATCATGAAGGAGAGAGTCTTAGTTTAAGAAGTTAAAGACCTCCATGGAATAAATGCTGGGTTGTAAGTTGTTTCTAGTTAACATATATTGTTAAGAAGAGCAAAAGCCCTAACATGTTCCATAGCTTATAATAGCACCATATACTCAACTTCCTTTGATGCCTTCGCGCTCCATGGAGCTGTTTCCTTCCAGGTCCCTGCCGAGCGGGGCCTGTTATTCACTGCTGTGCTCCTGAGGCCAGTGCCTGCGTCCTGTTGTCATGGTGCTCTGCCCACCAACACGGGTGGCCCGTGCTTGTCACACACAGGCATCCTGTGAGTAGACAGATATGGGGAAGAATTTCTTGTAGTCACCCTTCAACGCATGGAGCTTTTTCAAAGACGATAAAACATGTTTTTCTTGGCCACTAATAAGAGAATCACTTGTTATTTTCTTTCTTCTTTACCTTGGGTCATGTATCTGGCAAGTGTTGCTATGATACCGTTTTGTGGAATGGGAGCCCTTCATCCGATTTCATAATCCTTCAGTAATTATAGCCTCTTAAGCAGGAGTCATGGCAGAGACATTTATATAACTATGTTGTTGTTTAAGGGACCTCATCTGAAGCTATGTTCGTGTGCAGTGTTTTTCCCGAGACCACGGAGCATTGTTATCTAACTCCCACACCAGTTCATTCCTTCATGGGCTCAGAATAGCTGCTTACTTCTCACTTCCCGGGTACATACGCCTGCTTTTTTTTGGGAGAAGCCAGCATTTTGGCATCACTGTATTTCATCAGCACAAAGCCGTATGAAGTCACTGGTCTGAGTTTGATCCCTGGGACCCATATAAAGATGGAAAAGAGAAGAAGCTACTTCACAGAGATGTTCTCTGACCGCCACATGCATGCTGTGGAGCGTGTGCCAACACTCACACGTCATGCACATAGAAGTAAACCCTTGGACAATAGTAACAAATACAGTTTTTAAATTAAGAAAAAAATAAGACTGAGATAGGTCACAGGTTTGAAGCCAATCTGAGCTACATAATGAGACACTGTCTCAAAAATAAAGGTAAATCTGAGGACCAGATGTGTCTACAGTTCAGTGGTGGACCTAATAGGCATGAGATCATGGCTCCAACCCATAATAATTGAAAAAAGAAGAAGAAGAAGAAGAAGAAGAAGAAGAAGAAGAAGAAGAAGAAGAAGAAGAAGAAGAAGAAGAAGACGACAAGAATGCTTTTTCAGATTTCTTAAAGCACCAAGTTCTTTGGCATGTTTTTCTTTTCAAAATAATGTCACTGACTCATCCGGTTTTGGGAATTTTAAATTTGGCCATAAATATTACAGTTTAAAGTCTGCTTGTAGTTAAACAACTATGCCAACAGAGAGATGTGGCAGGCGGATCATAAGTAGCCCAGCTTAAATAGCAAGACCCTGTCCAAAGCCCCCGAAAAATAAGTATTACACATTAAGATGTATTAATCTTAAATCAAGGTATAAGTCTTAATTCAAATACTAATATTTCTTAATTCATTTCTACCTAATTAAAATTTAAAAATATGAAAACTTCCAGAAACTTTAAGTTTCTAAAAATATTCATGATATTCTGTATTCCAAAAAATATTTACATGGTTCAGTAAAGGACAGTGTGCAGTTTGATAAATTAGAAGCATTTGAAGAATAAAACAATAAACAAAGCTGTAAGGTAAATGGCACATGAAGCCCAGTCCTCAGAAAGTTACACCCTGTGTGGTTCCTGGGTCTCCAAGGTATTTACACTGGTTATAAGGAGAAACTCCGCCACATTCTCAACTTGCTTTACTGGGAAAAAGAACATCAGTGACTCGGAAGAAATACAAAGTTCTAAGTGCTAAACTGAGGCAACTTTTATGTACTGTGCAGATGCTCACCTCAGCTACGTGAGGCTAGAGGCACAGCAGCAAGCTTCGTGGGAATGAGCTTCGTGTCAGAGTGGACACAAGTAGAACCCCGTGACGTGGGCTGCCTGGGAGCACCTTCTGTTTCAGACATGGCTACGTGGGGAAGGCAATGTAGAGCAACTATGACTTATAATGTAAAGTGAGAACTGCACACCTTTAATCCCAGCACTCGGGAGGCAGAGGCAGGTGGATCTTTCTGAGTCTGTGGCCAGCCTGGTCTACAGAATGAGTTCCAGGACAACCGGGGATACACAGAGAAACCCTGTCTCAAAAACACAAAAACAAAAACAAAGTAATGATTAATCATCATGATCATCATCATCACCACATCTTTTGCTAACTAAACTCCTCCCTGGAAATTGAGAGCCACTTTCCAAGTATGAGTGACAAGCTACAGTTGGCAGATGTTTTCATTCAGTTTTGTAATGGTTTCAGAGAGCTCAAAAGAAGTGGTTGAATTGATGGCTACTTTGAAATCATGGCAGTTACTACACAGGCCCCTAGATTTTAACCATCAAAATAAAAAAGCAAATATAATTCTGTAGTGTGAGCTTTCTGATATCGTGATAACCTTTAAGTATAATTTAAGCATGCTCTTACTGACTTTGTAATTGTTTTAACTCATGCATTTCTAAATGTCTTGAGAGGCTGTCCAGACTGGCTTTTCCAGATCACCAAAAAAGTTGAAAGCACTGGAGCATTGAAGTGCTTTTGTGGAAAGCCTTTGAGTGGCCTGAAGACTCTGTACACTCAGTTGGGAGTCTACTGGTTCAGGAAAAGTGGAAGCCACCAACTGCTCTTAACCCCCAAAGCCCAAACCTGTCCTTTTTGGTCAACAATGAACAATGTGAAATTAAATTAAATTCTGCTATCCAGTGGTGCTACGTATATCAGAATACTCTGGAAAACCTTGTGAAATACAGGGCTTCTCCTGTTGTTGCAGTTCAGCAGGTCTGGCTTCTCTGTGTCAGCGGCCCTCTGGCGTTTCTCCAGCAGTTCACAGACACGCTTTGATGGCTTAATCTGTAAGGATCTGTTTTAAGTTATCAGCATTTAAAAAAAAAAAAAAAAAAACTTAAAGGTTTGTATTTGATTCAGAACACCCTGTCAAGAAACTGGGCGGGTTCCCTTTACAGTGTAGATCTTTGAACCAGTGAAAGAGCCATTTGCCATGGCAGGAGGTGGCAGCTCTTGGGGACACCCTGCTCACAGGTCTTCAGGCTCTCCCGAGGTTTGCAAAGACATGTATGCTTCAAAGTCATGGATTGCTACTCATGTTAATACACGACACACGTTAGCATTAAGGAAACCGTTGTGGGACCTGCATTCATCTTAGCATTGCTCTAGTTTGATCTCAGCAATGCTCTCTGCCTCTTATCCCGAAACCAAAGTACCGCGTTTGTTACTACAACACAGGTGCAGGTCCGCAGGCAGGTTGGCCACTTTCTAGACCACGTTCCACTACCATGACAAGGCACCCAATGTAACGTACTTAAATGGTGGAAGTTTTATTCGGACTCGATTTCAGAGGCTTCAGCCTATTCCTAGATCACTTGGCACCATTGCGTTGGGTCTTATGGCAAGATACACGGCAGCAAAGGAAACTGCTAACCCTAAAGCAGGGGTCGGGGGTACGTGACTGGAAGGGGCAAGGTTTATAGTTTCCTCTCCCAGGACATGCCTCCAGTGAACTTGAACTGTGTCTAGTGAGGTGAGGCCCACCCTCTGTAGGCTCTGCCATCTCCCCATAGTTCCATGGCCTGGTGAGCCAGCTTTTAACACCCAAGCCATAGGTGACATAAGAAATGCTTGATGATATCAGGGAACCCTCCCCTAAGACATGCCGTTTCTGTATACAGATTAGCTGGACAGAGGGAGATACGTGGGGAGCTTTCTCTGAACTCTTTATCTGCCTGAGGGTAGAGCCTTCAAAAGGAGCCCTGTAGGGTGTCTGCTCAAAGAGAGAAGGCTTACCGGATTACCCACAGTGAGGAAGCTGGAGTCACGGTGGGCAGCTTCCTCCTGAGCCTTTCCTTAAATCTTTCACTACCTCTTAGTTGCCATAGTTCCTCCCCCTACACGCCTCCCCCACTTTGTGAAGCAGGCATATAAACTTCTGGTTCTTACTGTTTGTTCTAATGAAGTTTAAAGAGCAGGGCAATTGAAAGCTGTGAGGCCGCCCTTTTCCCCACCCTGTGCCACACAGCACAGAATCCTTCCTGCTCTTAGTGCCTGTTCTTCTCTCCCTTCGGGGCACATCATTTAGAGTCACCAGAAACTCACCACTGTCTGTCTCAGCTTGCTCCTCTTCCTCCTAGTCCTTAGCACATTCTGTTCACTACCTGTGTGTGTCTCCTTTGGGAGACTTTAGCCTCAGCGCCATTATCACTGCCGTATGCCTATACTGGTGACTGCTCACTGTGCGTCTTGCTGTGTACACACACGCATCCTGTCCAGCTCCTGCTTCCCACCTGTCGTTGTCTGTGTGCCGTACAGACAGGACAGCTGGTTAGGCAGCATAAAACGTGCGCTTCAAGCCCTTCAAGCTCCCGTCCTAGCCAACTGAGCTGAGTGGCCCAACCCGACTAGCCAGCCATCCTGACAAGGTGTTTGCCCAGCCACCAGCCTGATTTGCCCTTCAGAGCTACTGCTGCTCTGGCCCCTCCCTACATATATCTGTGACAGCATCCCAAGCTTACAGCATTATACTGTCTTACCAAAACCGCATTTGTTCCAGGTCTGTGCTGTTAAAAATGTGGAGGGAGGGAAGGGCCTCTTAAGTCCATTCAGCTATGAGCATAAAGTATCTTAATTCTGTACTAGAAACGTGTTTTCTTTTAAATTTATTTGCTCTTCTCTCATAAATTACATCCTGACTGCAGTTTCCCCTCCCCCTCCCCTCCCAGTCCCTTCCTTCCTGGTCCCCCTCCCCCCAGACCCACTCTTCCATTTCCCTTTGGAAAAGAGCAGGCCTTGCAGGGAGATCAACCAAACACAACAAAACAAAACCCAAGCAGGACTGGGGGAAAAGCCACTGAGAGGATTCCTAGTGATGTCTGCTATTCTGATAGACTGGAGCCCAGCATAACTGTCATCAGAGAGGCTTCATCAGCACCTGGCAGGAGCAGATGGCAACCCACAGCAACCTTAGGCAGAGCTCGGGGAATCCTGCAGAACATGGCCCACAGACGGAACCATGCAGGGCTCATAGGGGCTTACAGAGACTGAACTGACAATCACGGAGTCTGCGTGGGTCTGACCTAGCCCTCTGCATACATGCTGAGGTTGGGTAGCTTGGTGTTCTTGTGGGACTCCTAACACTGGGAGTGGGGGCTGCCTCTGACTCTGTTGCCTGCTTTTGAGACCCTTTCCCTCCTACTGCCTTGCCTTGTCCAGCCCTGATATGAGGGTTTGTGTCTTATCGTAACTTATTTCTTTTCTTTTTCTCTCTTTCCATTTCTGCCTTCCTCCCTCTCTGACTTCCCTCCTTCCTTCTTTCCCTCCTTTCCTCCCCCATCTCTTTCCCTCTCTTCCCCCCATTTCTCTCCCTCCCTTCCCGCATCTCTCTCCCTCCATCCCCCCCTCCTGTTCTTTGTAACAGGAGACAAACATTATCACCCAGGCTGACTTGGAACTCACTATGTAGCCCAGGCTGCCCTTGAATTTGCAATGAGCATTCTGCTCGGCCTCCATGACAACCAAGTGAATCTAGTGGTCTTGACTGGGGCATGGGGAGAGTCGACTCTGGTAGGACGCAGGGATACCTAAGTTTTAGAGTTCACAATGTAGGCCAAGGAGTGGGAAAGGGTCCAGGAGACAATAATGCACAAAAACTGAAGATAACCACTGAGTGTTTCTTCTGTTAGTTCTGCCTTAGCCAACAAGGTAAATTCCAGGATAGCCTGGGCTACATAGTAAGGCTATGATAGTGGGGGGGGGGGTGCCAATGAACATGAAGTTGGGTGGGTAAGGATGTATGAATCTGAGAATAGTTACGGGGGAGGGTGGACATGATCAAAAAGCTTAGTGGCCACTGGCATGAATTGGGATAAAATCTGTCTTTCGGTACCTACCACTCATTCGTAGCGAAGTTTATCCTCAAAGAATTAATAAAAACATTATTTTTTAAATTTCAAGTAGTATTGGGAAAACAGCAGTGTTGCAAAAGTCAAAGGAAGCAAAGTGGTGGTTTGAATAGCTTGAAACGTTTTCATGAGAGAGAGTTGAGCTGAACTATGTATCATAAATGGATGTGGTTCTGTACGCTATGGTAACAATGAATATAAATCATACACGGTCACAAAAGACAGTGAATCTACTGTGCTGAGAGTGTACCGTAATGCGAAGTGCGAGTGAGTGATGCTGATGGCACGACCCTGTATGTACACCACGGGTGATGCTGATGGCATGACCATGTATGTACACCACAGGTGATGCTGATGGCACGACCCTGTATGTGCACCACGGGTGTTGCTGATGGCACGACCCTGTATGTACACCACAGGTGATGCTGATGGCGCGACCCCGTATGTACACCATGCACACACTGTGTGCACACCTTCTCAGGCAAATGCATTATTTTAATGTGGGAATGCAGACAATGGATAAGGCCTTCTGGCCAGTTGTGCTCTGAACCTGATGCTGCTGTAAAAAGAAGGAGAAGATCTAATGTGGATAATGGGGAGGTGCTGAGACTGGGGTCCAATGAGGGCATGAAGAACAAGGCGGCTAGAGTGCAAATGGCTGCAGGGTGGTAGGAATGGGCTATCCCATAATTTCCCCCAACTTTAAGTTAAAAGCTTAGTGGCCACTGGCATGAATTGGGATAAAATCTGTCTTTCGGTACCTACCACTCATTCTTAGCGAAGTTTATATGAAATTTATGTAGGAATTTTTAAAAATATGTTACTGATTTACTTCAGAAGAGGAACAATTAATTATTGATAGTGAGACGTAAGTGTCACTGATTAAACGCTTTCAGACAATCCTTCGAATTTAATTTATTTTGCACTTTTTTTCCCCAGCTAATATTTTAAACTGAGTCCACTATTTATTTAGGGCAGTTTCCACCTTTCACTTTGATTCCATTTCATATTTAAGTGTGAAAGCTTTAGTGTTTTGTAGTTACAAAAAATAATAATAAGTCTATAAATTATTGGCATTATTTCTGTTAATTTTCCTTGAAGTAACGTATTATCCTGCTAAAGTAAAAACAACCTCTTTCTCCTTTAATTAAGCAAATTCTAATGAAGTTGAATTCTAATTATTTTTCTTTTCCAAGTTATTTAAATGGTTTCTTCTAATTACAGACTGAGCTTAATTGATTTAATCTAATTTTATAACTGCACCCAGCTGCTGGCCTTCAGCTGGGCAGCAATTACAATCTCTGACTGACCATTTCTCATGAAAGCTGGAAACTGTTGGCATGGTTAGCGTTCCCTCCCTTTGCGTTTGCTGTAGTTTGCTTGGTCAAGTACACGAGTCCCAAGGCACCTGGGTAATGTGCATCGCAGCTGCTGTAGCTGGGGATGGCGGCTGGAGAGTTAAGTTGCCAGTGAAGGAGGAGAGGGTTGCCCTGTAACCTGGCGTGCGCTACAATAGGGAGAAAATACGACATTTTTCTACTTAGAGGATTGTCTCTATCTGAAGAAAAGCTTTCCGTCATTTGTTTGTTTGTTTGTTTTAAGATGAAGGCATTTTTCTGGGATCTGGGAAGACGGCTTCATGGTTAATATTTGTCTTGCAGAGAACCCATGTTCAGTCCCCAGCACCCACATCAGGTGGCTGCCAGTTAATATCGCTCCAGGGAACCCAACACCTCTTCTGGGCTCCCCAGGCCCCTGCACTCACATGTTCACAGACACAAACATATACACACAACTTTTTTTTTTCTGTGTAGTGTGGTGGTGCACACCTATAACTTGGGAGCACTTGGGAAACGAAGGCAGGAAGAATAGAAGTTCAAGGTCATCCTTGTCTATTGGTAAATTCAAGGCTAGCCTGGGCTACATGAGATCCTGTCTCAAACAAACAAGCAAATAAACTCCCCCCCCCAAATTTTGTTATTAAATTTAAAGTGTGTAAAGTTTAGTCCTGTTGGCTCAGTGCCCAAGGGGACTGTAAGGTGAATCAAGGGGATGCTTTCAATATTAAACCAAACAGCTTAGGAGGTGAGTTTTGTTTTGTTTTGTTTCGTTTTTTTTTTTTTTTTCTGTTTTGTTTTGCTTTGTTTGCTCCCACAAGATATGTTAGACACATGTGGTCTACAATATCCTTTTCCCTGTGCTCACTAAGGCGGCTGTTTCCTGGACTGTCTTAGAACAAAGTATCAAAACAAATTTCACAGATTACTTCAGGAGAGTTTGGGATTTGCAAATCTCAGAGGCTGAAAGGTTTGTCTCTGTACTGTGCTGTCAGCTGAGACTGTAATAGCCACGTGATCTCCCCCACACAGGATAGGCAATATTCTCTTGTGTCTGGACAGTGGCCTGTAATTCCTCACACACTTGCTTGACCATTTGATTTTGAGTCTTGTCTGATAAAATATTGAACTTAGCATTGACTGACACCACAAGTATAGAGTTCCACCTCTGGCTGCACTTGATGGGTTTCAGTCAAAATGGATATGCACGAAGAAACATATTAAATTGCTTTCCACACAGATGTGCACGAGGCGCAATTAGTTTCATGTTGGGTTGTGGATCATGTCTCCCAGGTTGTAATTACATGTGTGCAAATGTTCTGAAATTGAGGGAAAAAACATAGCCCAAACTTGAAGCATTCTGACCCTGGGTATCATACCTGTTGCTTGCTCCCTGGGAACGCCAGCACCAAGTCAGCCTAAGTTTCCTTTCCCTCAAGGCGCAGAGGGCTACTAACCCATGGTGCTGTTTCTGAGCCAAGCCTTGTGTGTCCTGTTTTAGTAGGGCGCTGTCTGAATAATTGGAAGGAGGAAGAAAACTGAGGCTGCGTGGACTAAAAGGCATATTTATCTGGTGTTCACTCCTCTGACCTTCGACTGTTCCTACACAAGCTTACAATCATTATGGTTCAGAAGGCAAAGGAAGGAAAAGTTCTCAGTACTCAGGGAAATGGGTGTTGTAAAATTGCTTTATTGTATCATATAATACAAATTTCACAGCCAAAATTGGATAAAATGTTACAATAGTTCTGGAAGGTATAGTTGAATGAGTGAATATGGGGAAGAATTATATGTAAATATATAGGATAGCAATGTGTGAGTGTTACAGTAACTTTTTCTACAGATAGATTGAAACTATTAGATTAGACATGAAACTACTACTATCCAACGATGATAAAAGGTGCTGTCACGTGTTCTCAGCCATTACCCCAAAACTGTATGTCCACAAAGGCCAAGTAAATGATGGCCAGGTGTTCCTACACAGAGAGAAGTGAGTTCCAGGCTTTTGCTGCCTCTCAGCCCATATTCTGTATTTTATTAAAACTCACAACTAAACCCATACATGATGTTGTATGCCTGTAATCCCAGGACTGCAGAGCCTACAGCAGACGGTTATGAGTTCAAAGCTAGCCTGACACCCAGTTCCAACCGAGGGTTTAGAGTACTTGGCTAACAAGCACAGGGCCCTGGCTTCGTTATCCGGGTCTTTTTTTTTTTTTTTTTATGTGCTATAGAATATGAATTCTGACCAAATGAAAGCTCAGTTACATCAAGCTTTTGATAGAAGGGACTTCCATCACATCATGAGTTCAAAAGTCAAAACAAAGCAGTGGGAATCGCCAGGACCTCCAAGGGAGAGGCCGTTACAAGCTACTGGAAGTCACAGCCGGTGGACTGTGGGATGGTTCATTCGCACTTGTCCACTTGTCCATGGCTGGGCAGTTTTTAGCAAATGGCAACCTCCAGTGCCGGCTGCCTCTGTATTTGGCTTTGAGTCCATCAGAGAGACTGTCCCATGGCTGCCCACAGGGCGTCTTGTCTGTATGCTTCCTCTTGGCCTTATTCCAGCAAGCTCATCTAGACACTAATGGAATAAAGCTCTTAAGGCAGCCAGAAGCTCATTCGAGGTTTTGCAGGGTTAGCAAAAACTTACCGAATGTCGTTGTTATGGCTCAGTTTTCCTATTTGAACATGAGGAAAATAGCAAACAATATTGGATGGTCATCTGAACCAAAGTGGTTTCTTTTTCTACCAATAAATTTAAAGGTGGTACAAGAAGCCCTATCTACAAGTTTCCTAAGAGTGTCAATGTTTTTAATTTTAGAAAACTGAAGATAAATTTCTACTTTCACTTTTTTATTGTTTGCTAGAATTTTTTGCTTTTTGGGGTGGCATGGGGTGCTGAAACCAAACCCAGGGTCTTCCATGTGGTAGGTGCACCCTACTTCTGGGCTAACTCCAAACCCAGGTTTTCTTATCTAGCAAGATTCCCTGTATTATTAAACTAGATGTGAATAATTTATCTTTCATATTATTATGATGGAAGCTTAAGAACCTCCATCATAATTGATGTTATAACGGCCATTAAGTCTTTGAAAAAGATCCTCTCTGAAACTCCAGAAAGACTGATAATCAGCTTTCCCCAAGCCAAATCAGATGCTAAGAACCATACCAATGTGTTTGGTCTGCCTGGCACCTGCAGGATGATTAGAACTGAGCTGAAAGCCTTTGAAGCCATCTCTAGGCCATTCTTCTTTGCCACATCTGTTGCCCAATCCCCAGGAACACTGTCACCAAGTTAAAGCTCCGAGGAGAGAGAAAGGCAGTTTACTGCATATGTAGGGAACAGAGAAAGTCAGATGGCTCTGTGGTTTGCCACCAGCAAGGCGTTGGGCTGCCTTTCTGGACATTGTCTCACTTACTTTTCACGGCTCCAGGTCTCCTTTGCTTTCTTTACCAAAGGGCAAGTAAGATTTAGCTTGAGTGGTCTGCAGAGGCTTCGCACAACAGAGACAGGTTTGCTGGCTCTGAAATGCACATTCACATGGAAGTCCCTGGACACTGTGGAAGGGCATAAAAGCTATGAGAAGGGCCCGAACAAGAGCCTCTGCGTATCAAGCCTGTGTAAGCTGTACTCTACATCTTCCCGGTTCATCCTCCCACTGCCTCTGAGATGTGGGCACATCGTCCCCGCCATGACCTACTTGTTGTCACTCAGCTAGTGAGATCCAGGCCTGGGATCAAATCTGAGTCCTCCTGTCTTTTGTATTTACTATACTCACCAAAGAAATAGTTGAAGAAGCATGCATTCATACAGTAGTGGAGCAAAAAGTCTGACAACTCAGACCCTGGCACGGTGCTGTACACCTGTAATCGCAGCGCTTGGGAGCATGGTGCACACAGGCAGAGGCAGCCAAGGCTGCTACATCTGGATCCACCACCTGCAGGAAGAAACGCGAAGCCCACCTCCACTGACATACTTCCTCCCACAAAGCCACGCCTACTCCAGCAAAGCCACACCTCCTAATCCCTCTCAAGTATCGCCACTCCCTAGTGACCAAGTATTCAAATGTATGAGCCTGTGGGGCCATCTTGATTCAAACCAGCACACTTTGTCCTAATGCTTACACAAGGGGCACTCCTCCCAGTCTCACTTTTTTTAAGTATATTTATGTCTGTCTGTGTGATTGTGGCAGGGATGCAGGGGAGTGTGCATACTGTGTGCTAGCACCTGCAGAGGCCAAAGCACCGTATGGGACTTCCTTGAGCTGGAGTTACGAGCCGTCCAGCCAGGGTTTGGGGAACCAAACTCAAGCCTTCTGCAAGAGCAGCAGATGATTTAAGCCACTGAACCCTAATCTTCGTGTTTTTAATAGAAGCTAAGCCCGCAGGATGAGATGCAGCCTCAGTGTCGTATCTGTAGACAGTTGGCTTTTTTCACAATAAAGCAAATTAGAACCAACCAAAAGAGGAAAGCTTTTATCAGGGCTTTTTCAGAAAAGTGACTCCCCGCAGACACTTATTGTCCATCTTGTTACAGTACTCAGCTGGGGTTGATATTTGTCAAAAGAATTATGAAAGAAAGTCAATCAGTATGGAAAATTGATAAGCTGTTGTGTGAGTGCGTCAAGCAAGAAACATAAATATGTATTTTTAAGCCAGTGGCACAGTGATACTCTTTATGTAAAAACTGACGTGATCACCTTCTGAAAATTTGCAATCGTCCTTTCTCTCCCTCAGCCTTCAGAGTGCTAGGGTCGCAGCTGAGCTTTCCTAAGCCAGCTCTGTCGGGCACGCTCTTTAGTTCACTTTATTCTGTATATGTACATATTGTTCTTCATAGTGCAAAAAGTTCAAGTGGCATTCATAATAATAGGCACACAGTGTGTGTGTGTGTGTGTGTGTGTGTGTGTGTGTGTGTGTGTGCACCAACAATTGGGTGTTTTCTATAAATCTGTCCATTTCTACTAATAAGGTGAAGTGTATAGGACATTCATAAACAGCCTAACTTGGAAGGTGCTGGAAATGACAGTAACATTAACAACATTAACAGTAACAACAACAAAAATCATCGTCCACTCACTCCCAAGCCCTGTGGCACATCTATTTATAAGTATTATTTATAAACTTATAGCATAAGGGAAAACCTTGCTCTGTCACAGTGAATGACAGAGGTTCCAGTGAGGCTCCAGTTGGGGCCAGTGGGGGGAGGGCCAGAAGCTGCCTTTCTAACTCTGAAACAGTAGGCCAGTCCTGGATGGTCTGGGCTTCACCCGCTACATGGTGACCACTGACCACATGATTTTTAAATAAGAGCACCCTGAGCTGTCCTGGGTCAGTGTCATGGCTCAAAGACTGTTTCTGTAATCTCAGCTGTTTAGGTTCAAACCCCTTGAACCCTGTTTTCTAAACGATATCTAATAATAATAAATAATATTTTCTAATACTATCCTGTTCTGGCGCCTTAGAGAAAGAAATTACAGTAAGCCATTTATGGGTAAGGACAGCAGGCTAGGGAGGAGCCGGGAGTGCCATTTGTAAATAGGTCAGGAGGAGCCTGATGTCACAATTGAGCAGAGATGCAAAGAAGTGAAGCAAAGACCCCAGGTGCCATATGGGAGAGCTTTACATGCCCAGAGTCTGGAATGGACTGTGGCGGTAGTTGGTTCTCCTGGAGCAAAGCCCTATGGGAAGTGGAACCCCTTCAAGACCAAACCACACCATACTTCCCAAGCCACGGTAGAGACCTTGGATTTTACTCTGGGTGTGGTGGTGGGGGGTGTCGCTAGAGAGTTCTGAGCAGAGAGAGGGTATGAAGTATTCTTATGTGGTCACTGACGTGAGGACAGACTGAAGGGGCCTAGATAAGTGAGAGAACACGCTTGCAGGAGAGATGATCAGATGCGGTGCTCAGCCGCTTTTCAAGGCAAAAGAGAAAGAACTAATGAATTAAGTGCAGGAAGTGAAAAGAGAAGCCAATGATGACTCCAGAGGCCCCTTGAGCGGGGAAAGCAGACGGAGTAGCTGACGTGAGCGGGCGTTGGAGGTGGAGCAGGAAAAGGGCAAGGATTGGGTTTCGGCATGATTTCTGAAACTGCAGCGAACATCCTTTGAAAACAGGTCCCGTCGAGCAACTTATGTAAAACAGCTGCCCCGGACATGGAGAAGCCTGTAAGAACCAGAGGTGGGCCTGTTTTTCCGTCCCTCCTGAGGACATAGCTGACTAGAGATGCGCCCAGCAGGTGTAAGGTGGTGTGAGGCACCCAGCACCGAGAGGTTGAACTTGGCCAGAGCCTTCCTCCTAGCACATTTATCTCTCAGTTCCCTCTTGGTGACCTACATAGTTCTGTGGAATGTTTAAATCTCCTCATGTTTGAACTTTCTAAGATCTGGGCTGAAAGAATGGTTCCCGTGATGTCATCTCAAGCAGGAGAGTTTTTTTTGTCAGTTTGAGGCCAGCCTGAGCTACATACTAAGCACCAGGGTAGCCCAATACCTGCTATCCAAGACTCGGTCTCAAAACAACAACAGAAAGATGTAGCTTTCCATGAAATGTGGCATCGAGGCTAAGAGCTCTTCCCGCCCATGAGCACACTGCTAACACAGGATTGGTCACGTCTGCTGAGCGGTGCCTCCTCGTGGTTGGGAGCTGTCTCTCCTACTACTTTGTGGTTGTGACTCTAGCCTCCTAATTGATGTAAGAGTTAACAGTAAATGTTGAATAGCTGAGTGCTTGTGAATGAATTTTAAGGAACTAATGAGATGTCTCTTTTTGTCTCATTCTGTAGCGTCTGATGCCTATAAAGTACAAGACAAGAAAACTGCCCTCAGCCGCCTCTCTTCTGCAGTTTCAGGACAAAATAGCAACCACTCAGGAAATAAACCAGGTATGATAGCAGGTGTTCACATGGGGCGGGTTATTTCAAAAGCCTCAGACCCAGGCTAATGAGTAGAAACTAAAGGTAGGGTTTAGGAGTGCTTGATCCCTGCCACAAAAAAACCTTCACACATTTGTGAGGCAAAAGCAGTTTCTCAAAGCCTTGTATCTCTGTCT
>OU015750.1:75683874-75700432 GCA_907169655.1 Acomys percivali
TGTGTGTGTGTGTGTGTGTGTGTGTGTGTGTGTGTGTGTGTGTGTGTTAGCTGCTCAGCCTGTGTTAAGTTGACAGTCACCAGTGCTGGAGGAAAAACTCCCCATTAAGTTGTAGCACTGTAAACAACAGTCCTTTGCTTTAGAGAACTGACAGACTTTTCTCAGAGGATGAGGAGCAAAGCATAACGGGTCCTGTTAGGGCGATGGGTGAGGGGATTGTGTGTCCTCACACAAGTGTGGTACGTAGGTGGTGTGTTGACACAGATTTGACCCAAACCAAGAGAGTGAAATGTAAGAGTCTATAAGTGCTGGATTTTAGCAACTTCTGGGGGCGAGAAACATTCTTCCTGTCCATTAGTAGAAATAATAAGCCCTGGTACTAATTTCTCTTCAGAGATCATTGATGAGGATCAGTGTATTTGGCATTTATGGGGCAGTGTGAACATTTTATTCCAGATAGCTTAAAGCAAAACAAACCACCACCTCATTTATCACAGTGTTTGTTTGTTTGTTTATATGAAATCTTGCTATGTAGCCCAGGCTGACCTTGAACTTATGATCTTCTTGCTTCTACCTCCAGAGTGCTAAGAGCATAGTTGCGCACCGTCATGCCCAACTCCACCCTTTCCCTTTCAAAAGGACTTTGTGTTATTTTGATTCATGTGTTCCTTCAGCTAATAGTTAATAAGTGATTAATTTTTCACCAGAGATGCTAGGATATTAAAGATAGATTTTGTAACTCCTAGGAGCTGAATAATAGTCAAAGGTAACAGAATGTCTGAGCCAACATTCATTTCTCTTACATCCCATAATATAGTGATATCAGATTGTGAGTGTGTCAGTAAATGCCCTCAAACTATATCTGGGATATAACTTCTTGTTCCTGCAGCCAGCACCTGCCAAGCTACCGAGATTCTCTGCTTTGTTGCCAGACCCTCGCTTCCTCTCTCTCCCGCGTTGTCTGTTCTCAACACCATGTCGTACCTCTGCTTCAGGACTCCCGATGCCTTTCCGTCTCATCCAGGACATGCCAGAACCCTGTGGTTGGCCTCCTCCTGCTCCTTAAAGCCACCAGGCACATCCTTGAGCCAGAACCTTACCAGCTGTTGTTGGCCCCACCTGGGATGTACTGTCTGAGACACCCACGTAGCTCACTCGCTCTCCCCTCAAATGTATTGAAATGGGGCAGTTCCCGACTGCCTTACTCAGACTCACAGCTCCCTCAAATCAGACTCCCCTTTTCTCTCTAGTACTGTCAGCATCTAAGCAGGTGTGCTCTCATTTGCTGTTAGGTCAGACTCTCTAAGGTACACCTCCCATAAGGGAAGAGGGCCGCACCTTTTCCAACTTCTAAAGCCCAGTAGAAGAACCTAGAGCAGCCTTGCACACAGTAAATGCTCTTCTTGTTGGATGGTGAGTCGGATAGATACGTGCATTTTAACTGCAGGTTAACACAGCAGGTGTTGCAAGTTAGTGCCGTTGCCCGGTTAACACGCGCTCGGTGCCTGATTTTACTGTCGCGCTGTCACCTAAGTGCTAAACTCTTGAGCTTAACCTGCATCTGAGATGAACAAAACAGGTAGTCTGTAAAACAGCTGTACTTTGAATCTTATTGACCTCCATGTGCTATTAAGATTAATATTCCTGCAATAACTTGACAAAGTTCAAGAGAATATCTAAGAAAATATTTAACAACAGCAACAACAAAAATAGTCCTCCACATTTCAGCACATACATACTTTATTTTTTTGAAAATAATATAGAATGAGTTTCAAGTGTTAGGTTTAACTTTTCAAATGTTTTGGAATATTTTTGGTAAACATCTAGTTATTCCATCTTTTCCAAACACCAAATCTAGTGTATGCGTGTGTGCGTGCATGTGTGTATGTTTTGTTGTTATTGTCACTGCTGTTGTTGCTGTTGTTAATGGTACTTAGGGTGTTAACCTGCTATAGATAACAGTCTAGCACTGAGCTATACCCCACAACCCTCTGAAACCAAAGTCTTTGTGAATGTATTTCAATTCCCAACCTTGGCTGTCTGGGCTTTTCTGGGTTCAATAAAATCATGGGACAGGGATGTGAATGCTGTGGTATGAATGTCCCTACACATATTAATACATATATGAACACCATAAAAGAGAAAAAGTAAATGTAATTTTAAATGTTTAAATGATGAAAGATTATTACATAATATGTGTACACACACATACACACACAGAGAGAACTCTTTCTTGTTGAATGTATAAATTTTTAGTTAGCGTGTGTTGGCTTTTACAGCTAAGTTTAAAGGTGTTCAAGAGATCTACCAGAATATATTTTCAAAATAACACAATAATAAAAAAAAATGATTTTAGCCTTGTAACAAATTTCAATTAAGTTAGCTAAGGTATTTGTATTAGACTCTGCCCCTCCAACCAAAGCTTTACTACTTTGCCTTTTTTTTTTTTTTTCCTTTCTAACTTTAATGTGTTATCACTTAAAGGACAGCAGTATTAGTAAGTATGATCCGAGAGATAAAACATCATTTCTTCTCAAAAATACTGAGAAGCAGTTAATGTCAATTAGCAAGCAAGCAGGTATGGCCTGACCCTGGCAAACGCTGCGTGTGAAGCCCCATCCAGTTTCGCACTTGATGTCATTTGTTGAACAGTTTTCTTCTGGGGAAAGGTTTGGAAACCTCAGAAAGTAGTCACAGGAAAAGGAGAGCCAGCAGCAGGGAGAGAGGACAGAAAGGGGAAGGAGAGGGAAGTGTGTCAAGATCCAGGAAGCGGTCCCTCCAAGCCTTCTCCCTCATCCAAACGTCAGGCATGTAAACTAGCAGCCCTGCGATCTGGCTTAGCGCTGGCCTCTGGTTTCCAGCTCCTGGTGCGCCCCTATATAAAAGCTCCTAGACCCACAGGTGGGTAAGAGGCAGCTGCGGATTTAGATGCCTCCCGTGGGAGGAACTCGGAACGCGAACATTAGTGCATACCGGAGCAGGCTCAGACAGGAAGGCTTGTCTGTGGGTGGGTCAGGGAAGCAGGGCCTCAATGGAGTCTTAGGATCAGATGCTACAGACTCATTGTCTTTTTCACTCCTAAATTTACTTTGCCTTTACACGTGAAAATAAAATCTTAAACCTGAGGAGTAAGAATCCTTGTAAGCACAATAAAGGATGACATTGAGTAATGGGGACCTTCCCCGTCTCTCCCTGTGTGGAGGAGGGGCATTAGTCACTGGGATGGGTTCCAGCCCAGACCTTTACCCAGAATGGCTCTTTGTGCTTCTACTATCACAGTCCGGAGTCTGAACTCCAGCCCCACCACCTACTCGTTATGAGCTGTGGAGCAAGTTACCTCACCTCCCTGTTTGCTGGGGTGAAGATAACTTAGCCTGTACATGGGGGCCAGCATCAAGTTTGAGCTGAGCCTCTTTCCGGTGACAGTGGTGATGGAGGAGCGTGGCCAGTCAAGTGTCTAGGTGCCTGGAACCGCAGGCCTGATGATCCTGAGCTGAGGACTAGCAGATAAAGGGGTGTGTGTGCTTCCAGGGAGGGTTCAGTGAGGCAGCCAAGAGAGGACAAGGCCACCATTCCATGAGGAGTGTCAGAGATTAGGGTTGAGGTGGGAACAGGAAGATTCCAAGGACAGCCATTGGTCCAGCCAGACTCCATTGCTTTATCAGAGGCTAAACACAGATTAAAACTCGGGGACTTTCTGTCGCTTCGTTTTGCTTCCTTAAGTCCTCCATACACATAAGGGGGCAGCTGCGGGGTTTCCTCGTGTATAAGTTACTGTCCCAGCACCCTTCAAGCACAGGGAAACAGGCAAAGTGGGAAGGCCTCTCAGACAGGAGGCAGTGCTGTGGGTGCCCTGCAAGGCCTCGGCAGACAGTCCCCACTGTGTGTTCTAATTACAGTTAGAGGGAAGGCAGTCTTATCCCAGTGCTGAGACAGGAGAATTACCTGGAGTGCAAAAGCAGCTTGGGCTACGTAGTGACTTCCAGGCCTGCTTAAGCTACAGAGTGAAGTTCTGTCTCAAAAAAAATGCTAATTAATTACTTAATTATTAAAGGAGGGGCTTGAATTGCATTCATCAAAGCAATGTAAGTCACTTTGCTTGGCAGTCATTTACTCCTTTATCTTTCCTCCCTTCCTCCCTCTCTTCTCCCTCCCTCCTTCCCTCCCTTCTTTCTCCACCCACCCGCCCCTATGCTAGGGAAGGACCCTATGGCATGCTTTAAACCATCCACTAAACTAGACCTTGCAAACATAGACAAGAGCATGGGTGACACCTTGGGTACAGTGATGGACACACACACACACATCTTAGAGAATATTATACACTTTTTCTCTAACTTAGAAATAAGATAATTTCCTGAAGATTACAAAGTAATAATAGTAAAAATAAGACCCAAACTCATAACTCATCTGTTCTTATCACTGTCCACTTTGACTGTCTGTGGTATTATTGGCTACTCTGGTACTCAGTGTTACTAGAAATGCTTCTGTGCCTTACTTTAAAACTGAGTTGTAGCCTAGTGGCAGACTGTAGCAGAGAGAAAGAGAGAGAGAGAGAGAGAGAGAGAGAGAGAGAGAGAGAGAGAGAGAAGAGAGAGGAGAGAGAGGGAGAGAGAAAAAAAGAAGAAGAGAAGAGAGGAGAGAGAGAGAGAAAGAAGAAAGAGAAAGAAAGAAGAGAGAAAGGAAAAGACAGGAGAGAGAGAAGAGAGGAGAGAGAAAGAAAAAAGAGAAAAGAAAGGAAAAAAGACAAAAGAAAGAAAAAGAGAGAGAGAGATGGAGAGAGGAAAGAAGAAAGGAAGAGAAAAAAGAAACAAAGAAGGTGATGATGTCCACATGTTCTCTATTCTGTTCCCTGTGCAGCAGTGAAATATGTTCTCTTTTATGTTTAATATAAGATATAGGGCAAAAAGATAATAAGGTAATAAGGTACCAGATTACAGATATTATGTTGTAGAGGCGTTTATTAAGTGAGCATAGGAAGAGAAGGAAAAGGGGGAGGGGTGCCCAGAAAAAGACAGAGACAGGAGGAGTAAGAGGGAGAGGAAGGGGGGCGGTAGAGAGAGAGCCACAGGAGAGTTTGTCCTCTTTTTTTTTTTTATTAATTTATTCATATTAGGTTTGTCCTCTTATATAGCCCTGGGCAGAGCCACGCCCCAATGGCAAGTAGGCAATGATGTCACAGGTAGGCAGACTGGAGCAGAGTCCTAACATTCTCCACTTGTACAGACATAAGCCTGCTCAGAAGGACCAGGACAGGGATGGACTGTGATGGGTGTAGGTGGGGTGTCCACCCAGCCTGTGAGCACACTTAGTTCTCTCTCCTGCCTGACTCCATGTATCAGCTGAATGCTGTCTGTGGCAATAGAACCCACCCAAGACCATGGCACGGTACCCAGCGTTGCGTATGCTAACGTGAGTCTTGCCAGCAGCTTGTTAGGAAGTCAGTGCTGCAGTAATCTCAGGAAGAGAACCACAGACGCCATCATCTGTTCACTGGCCCATAGCTGGTCAGTGGTAGGATATGGGTTGGCCTCAAGTTCCCATACAGCCTGTGGGGCTACCCCAATGCCCATCTTTCATTCTAAATTTTCTTGGCAAACAGGCACTGTTTTTAAATAGAATCCAAATTGATAGCGCATTTCCGTTTCATAAGGCCCCAACATATTATGACTATCGTGTGCCATTAGAACATCCTGGTTGCTCATGCCCGCGATAGAGACTTGGGAGTGGTGTCCATTTCTTTCTTTTTAAGAGCCTGTGAACTAGGAATGAATTATAACTTCAAAGGAGGAAAGGGCAGGCATCACAGGGCTTTGCAGTTGGTCTGGACATGCCCTCCTCTTATATAGCCGCGTAGTCTTTATGAAGTTAAGTGACTGTTGAGGACCGAGAGATATAATGAGCTTTATTGGCTATCCAGGGGCCGCTGCCCTCACAGAATCCATGGACAGAGACGCTTCAGCATCAGAGTTACATTTGCTCACAGCTTGGAGTCAGGGAAGCCCCCAGAACAGTGTTTGGTCCCCTGTCTGCCTAGGGCTCCTTCCCCTGAGCACAGGCATGCAAAGAGAGCAGAATGGGCTGTGAAACCAGCTCATGGCCACAAACCAGGAGACCTAAGCTTAATTCCAGGTACCCAGGTAAAGATGGAAGGAGAGAACCAGCTCAACATGTACACTGAGGCACACACACAACATACACACTTGGGGGGGCACTCTGTTATTCCTTCTTTAAAAACCCATTACTTCTATTAGATGAGGGCTCCCCCTTAAGGGACTTATTTGGTCTTTTTTCTTGTTTTATATTTTTGCTTTTTGGAACAGGGCTTTGTGCATAGCTCAGAGGCCTGGCACAGTGGCCTTCCCTGCCGTGGCCCCAGTGCTGAGGTCATAGGCATGCACCGCCATGCCCAGCTAGTTCAGTCTTCCTTACCTTCTAAAGGGCTTGCTTCCAAGTCCAGCACACTGACGAATAGAGCCTTAACATAGGATTTGGAGTTAAGGGCCACAGTTCAGTCTACAGCATTCTGACCTTTTTTCTTGTGTTCAGAACTCTTACTTAAAAGGTGTGACCTCAAAACTACATAATAGCTTAACTGACTAAAATTTGTAATAAATATACTTTGCTTTCTTAAAATAACGCGTACCTATGTTGTCCTTCAGTTTAAAAGTCGCATGATCTGTACTTAGCAGCTCATCCTAGCACTCAACCAGCAGACTCAACAATGACCAGAAAGTAATATTTGCTTTTCCAACAGTATTTGCCTAGTCTCCAAATGACTGTTTACAGACAATTGCTGTGGTTGGGGTGGGGGACAAAACGCCCTGCAATAGAATCTCCACTTCCTGTTAAAGACACAGTGGGAAAAGCTTTGACTAAAGAGCCGATTGTATCTCCTACTACGAATGTGCAAGGATACAGTTTGTCCCCAGTAGCCCCAAATTTTCTCAAAGGAAAATCCTTCCTTCAAGGGATTATTTGTTGCAAAGTTAATCACTTGAATAATGATATAAAAATCTTGTGATTTATAGCACAACCATAAGAGACTTTAATTTTCTTAATTGAGATGTTGGTGACAAATGTGAAAGTCTTAGGTAAATTTTTCTGAATGCTTAAGTCCGGGAAACTGTTTTCATTGCTTTAAATATAACTATATTTTAATCCCCGTGACAGCCTGAAAGTCCCATGTTTTCCACAGCTTACTCTGATAGAACTCATTCCAGGTAACTTACCCAAGGTCAATAGTTCACAGTGAGCCAGGAAGTAATTATCAAGATGATTCTCGAAATGAACCAGGAAGTAATTATTAAGCTGTTCAGATGTGTTCATGTGGTGAAGTGTACTGAGAAAGAGGGGGAATCGACTCTTGCTATATAAAAATCAGAGCTTAGGAAATAAATGTTAAAGTTTGTGTTAGATGTCAGAGGAAAATGTGTGTGTGTCCGCACGCGCGCATTGCAAGGTCTCGTCACATGACACCAGTGGACCATTTATCTGAGATTTATTAGAAATGCAAAGTAATGTCCCCAGCACCACCAAGAATAAAAGCCGAGCATCATCTTGTTTTTAGTAACTCTGAATGTGAGGATTGGAGCCTGGGGAGTTGATTCTAACTAGACACTTTTTTTAACCCTCTGACTTCCAAAGTTCATTAGGATGTGAGACCACCACCTCCAAAAGTGGATTAGCTGGAGACTGAACAGGAGCAGAAAGAGGAAAAGACGTTGCTGGAAATCGGAGCCAGGAGTGTGGGCTAGCTGGAGGAGCCGTGTTGAGAACAAGCAGGGAAAGCAAGCAGGATCTTAGCAGGGCAGAGGAGTTTGCATCTAAAGAAGAAATTAGTAACAAATGCATTTCATTACCCAGGGTCTCACAGACACTGTGCAAATACATTCCCACTGAGCTGCTTCCCCAACCTAGTACCCCTTTTGACTCGGCACCACCAAAAAATAAAAACCGAGCATCATTTTGTTACTAGTAGCCCTGAGTATAAGGACTGTGCTGCCTAGGAGAGATCTGTCATCGCACAGTGTTGGGTGTCACCCAAAGGCTGAACTAGTAAAAAACTAAAAAAGTGTTTCAGATAACCTATCAAGCAAGCGATGATTGTTTATTTGAACAATGCATATGCAATAAAATGCTGTAGGGCTATTAAAATGCAGTTAGATTGGAGAATTTCTATTTTCTTATGTAATGATCTCTAGGAGACCCAGTAGGAAAAGTTCCGTGCATGTCGTTACACTCAAACAGTTCAAATGGTATGCACGTCTGGTGGAGACAGAAATGCAACAAAGCAGCTTCCAGGGAAAGGGGAAGACAGTCGTTTCACCTCTGACAGTTCGTACCACTTGAGCTCCTCCTATAGCTCCACCACTAGATCTCGTAGATACTAGTGAGGTGCACTTCTAATCCCAGAGCGTAGGCCGCAGGGGCAGGCGGAATTCTGAGTTCGAGGCCAGCCTGGTCCACAGCAAGTTCAGGACAGTGAAGGCTACAAAGAGAAACAAAGAAACAAAATGGAGAAAAAATAGATAGGCTACTACCTTTCTATGTCTAGTACCATTAAGACCTTGCCAGTATGGTATTCCCATGAAGAAAATCCAACTTTATATGCATGAGTGTATGCGATTAAAGTGAGTGCATCTAACTGTTTGGATCATGGCCTCCTGTTAAGTTTCAAGATGGCTTCTCAGGGTGTCTTTCTTCAGCCATTCAGTACGTATTGTATATGTGCACTTTCTTAAAGTTACTTTCAACATGATCTTGAGCCTGAGAATTTCTCAGGGACCATTGGCTTTTGTATAGGAAGGAACTTTGAAAACCAGCTTCCTCGATTTTGATCCAGTGACTGACATCCAAATGGACAGACGTGCTGAGGGCTAGGCACTCACTCCTCAGCAACAGAGCCCTCCTCCTCACTGCCCCAACCACTAGTCCTTCCACAAACAGCAAGCCAATTCGGCTCTTTGAGAAGGTTCGCGTCCTCAAATGACTAACTCTGAGAAATAGCTAATGCTGCAGAAAGCACTGAGCCAAGCGTGGTGGTGCACATCTGTAATGGTGGTACTGCTCGGGGTGGGGAGGCAGAAGGGTTAGGAATTCAAGACCATCCTAAGATACATAGCAAGTTCAAGGGCTACATAAGATCCTGTCTCAAAAATATAAACAAAGACTTTATGGTCCAAATATTGCGTGGACAGTCTCACAGCGTTAATAATATATAAATATTTAGTTATCATAGTTGAAGGAAATATCATATATTAAAGAAAATAGCTCTGAGGGTAAGTTTGCCTCCTGAAATGGGAAAAGGATATATATAAAAGAAAAAAAGTCTTTTATCATTGAGTAATAGTTCTTGGCTCTTTATGTGTATTTGTATGCATGTGTGGGTATGTTTGGAGGTGCATGTTGCACATGCAGATGTACATGCACATTTATGCAAATGAATGTGGAAGCCAGAGGTGTATGTCAGGTGTCATCTCACAGAAGCCATCCACCATGTTTTGAGGGTTCTCAATACAAGCTTGCCAATTAGGCTGGTCAGCTAGTACAGGGTTCTGCCTGTCCCTGCCTTTCCAGGTTGGGTGCTGGGGAATGAACTTGTGTCCTCATGCTTGCATTGGCAAGTGCTTTTACACACTGAGCCATGTCACCAGCCCAGGGTACCACTAGAGATGGCGTGTTCCCAGAGAGCAGAATTCAGGGCAACCCCTCTGACATAAGTGAGAAAGGCCAAGGCCAAGCTGGATCCGCACAAGCTCACAGAGCCTGCTGGTTCAGTGTGGGCCACTTACCAGAACTAACTAACTATTCAAGGTCTGAGCTTGCCTGAGTTGGATCTCCATTTTCTCTCCAAAGCTGCACGAGAAATCATCTGGCTAGAGAGAGAAGAGCGAGCCCGGCAGCACTATGAAAGGCACCTGGAAGCCCGGAAGAAGAAGCTGGAGGACCAGCGGCTGAAGGAAGAGCGGAGGAGGGCGGCGGTGGAGGAGAAGCGAAGACAGAGGCTGGAGGAGGACAAGGTGCGACAACACCCCGCTGCGGAGGAAGGTTCTCCTGTGTCTGTACAGCCAGCTGCACTGCTGCCATGTGGTCAGCAGTACAGATAGTGGCCACTGTTGAGAAGCACGGGGTGCAGTAGGGGGAAGCCGACTGGTTATTAGTGTTGCTGCTGGGTGTCTCTCGTGGAAACCTAGGACTCACTTCTGCTTTATTCAGTTGTTCTGGGGTGCTAAAATCACCAAGTGGGCTTCCGTAGGGTCCTGCCATATGTAAACATTTACACGAGGGTAAACATTTCACATGTGCATATCATTCACACTCACTCAACCCTTAAGTGTGTTATATAAGTTTTCAGAAAGGGGGAGGCTCATAATCAATACAGTAAGTTATACAGCAGAGAAAGGCATGAAGTGTCCTTGCCAGGTGGTGTGGAACATGCTTATAATCAATACTCAGAAAACAGAGGCAGTAGGATTGCCACAGGTTCAAGGCTAGCCTGAGCTACATATGAAGCCCAGGCCTCGAAGGAAAAACAGTTCTGCTCTCTTGGGCCCCTCGCATTCTTGAGAGTTCTTTCTCACTTTTCCTTAATATGTTGATTGTACTTGTGACAAGAAAGAATTGTGTCCTCACTTTCTGAATTCCATTTTTAAAATATGGCTCCAATTTGAGCCTGGGATATAGGCGTGAGACAAGCACTTGCTAGCATGCTTAAGGTCCTGCTGGCACCTTGTATCTGTGTATCTCACACACACACACACACACACACACACACACACACACACACACACACACGTAAGGCATAATGGTACACACCTATAGTTCTTGCACTCTGGAAGCTGAGTCAGGAAGATCACAAGTTCGAGGCTAGCAAGACACTACATAACATGTGTAGGAGTAAATAAAAACACATGTTGAGTATCCGCTTACATGAAGACTGTACTGCCATGGGCCTCTCTCATGTTGCTGAAGATGCCACACTCAGTAGGGAAGTATTAATTTGAGTGTCCGTTGCACACAAGGGTTCTTGAACTGGGAGCTAATGGCTACAGAAACTATCCCAGATTGTTACTGTCCCCATCTTAAGATAAAGCACAGAAGTTAGGAAATAGATTATAATAGCAATCTAGCAGGGCGAGAATTCAGGTGGTCTTCTCTATGCTGCCCTGAGCTGCCAAACCTTCAAGCAGCTAACCCTAACCACTGGCTCCCCTGTCCCCTGTAAGGAGCGCCATGAAGCTGTTGTACGACGGACGATGGAAAGGAGCCAGAAGCCAAAGCAGAAATACAACCGGTGGTCGTGGGGAGGCCCTCTCCACGGGAGCCCCGGCATGCACAGCGCAGGTAAATGCAGCCACCACTCAAGTCTCTTCTTTGAGGTTGGTTTTGAATTTGTGTTTGTTTGGGGTTTTTTGTTTGTTTGTTTGCTTGTTTGTTTGTTTTTCCTTAAATCTCCAGTTGCAAAACCAAAACCCCTCTAAAATCATTAAACTATAACTAAGTGATGCTTCTACTGTTTGAAGACAGGAGGGTGACGGAGGTGAGACCCAAGTCCTCTCTTTGCCTCAGCATGAGCCCCCTATCTGTTTGGGTTACAAAGTCGTCGCATAGAGAAAAGGCTAGACAGCACCTCCGGAACCCCCAGCCGGGACTATGCTAGGATCTGTTTGCATGGCTGTGGATCCCTTATTCCTTGTCACTCTCAGCAGCACAGTTGGGTCAGAGCCATGTGTGAGCAAATGCACACTGACCCTCACGTGCGCGCGCAGATGCCTCAGACTGGAAGCAGTGAGCGTCCAGCCTACTTCTCTCTCCTTGAGTGGGCATAAAACCATGCTGAAATATTAACTTAGCGAAAGGCTTTGGTTCTGTACTATAAATTCAGAATGCCTTAACTCTGACATAGTATGTCTGTTCTCCCCCCCCCCCATCAGTTCTTTTTCTTTGTGTGAGTCTAATAATCTTTTCTTTTCTCTTTTTAATCATGTCTTACATTCTGTCCCCAGGTGGTTTTGTTGAGTCATCCATCATTCACCTTCTCAGTTTAGCAGGTGTGGACCACCAGGTCACAGCTTTGGGGAGGGATACTAGACAATCTGGTACAGACATCCCTGTAATTGCTGACCACCTGCTTTGTAGCTAGCCCCTCAGACATAGGACCAGTTCACAGATCGCTGAGCCGTCACCAGCCAAGTCAGCATGCAGGCTGCTGTCTACTGCATAGGCTTAGCTCTGCGATGGCACAGTGTTTCTCAAGTGTGATGTTACAACTCAGGTGACGTAAAGGTGCCAAAATAATTATACATGGCATATTTGCCTTCTCCTTAAGCCATTTTTAATAAAGCCTGTTTAAATGTCTTCTAGCTAAGAATTACAATCGAAGTGTATCCACTTTAACAGCTCCCATGGCCGTCACAGTCAGCTACCAGTCATAATCAGCCTTACTTTTATCTGATTTTTACTTTTAACTTGATTTTTTTTTTGCATGTTTGCTGTGTTTTTTCATTACTGTTTTTTATAAGCCTTTAATTTTTTTTTTAAGTTCATCAGGTATGACCACAACTTATTTTCCTGAGACACTGAACCAAACATAGAAGCACATTTTCCCCACATGGCTCTTTACCACCTGTGACAGAGCACACACTAAATCTATCATCATAAGATATGACGCGTCAGTGTGCAGTGTTTCGTCGGGGAACAGTTTTCATGGATGTCCCATGAAGGAAAATGGTCATGGTCAATGTTTTTATCGCCACATTTTTCTCTTACTGATTCGTGTTTTCCGTCTCTGTGACATAAAAGTTCTGTCGCACAGTGATAAACAGCTTTTAACTCTTGCTTTCTGCTCTGCCGTTCAGAGCAGTAAAACCAGCGATACATTTATGAGTTATTAGGTAAAGCCCAGTTTTATCATGGCTAGACTGGAGCAAACTCGTGGAGAGTAAGAAATAGACATTTGTGTCAGAAACGGTTGGGATCAGTTGTTCTCAAAGACTAGGAAATGGTCTGCTGCTGTGTTGAGAAAGCTTCGAGTGGTGGTGGTGCATGCCTTTAATCTCAGCACTCAGGAAGCAGAGACAGGTGGATCTCTGTGAGTTCAAAGCCAGCCTGATCTACAAAAGCGAGTTCCAGGGCAGCCAGAGCTACACGGAGAAACCCTGTCTCAAAAAACCAAAAAAGTAATTCCCAGTTGAAGATGAATATCTCATTTATGACTTATTACCAATAGACTGTAGATAATAGTAAAAATGGCTCTGCTACCTGGCAGAATTCATCAAAAATGTTTACTGTCTAGGTTATTCAGACCAGTGGGGACAATGTAAACACAGTTCTGTGGAGAATGTGTCAGTTGTCCTTTCATTAGCCAGTAACAGAAGGCATGGCGCCACCTCTTTAACTTTAGCCATCGTGAGTCAGTTTCTGCACACCGCCGGCAGATACGCGGTGAGATGGGTAGTTTATATCACATGTAGTTTGTTCAGTCCTCATGAACTGAACAATGAGCAAGGCTTTTTTTCCTGCCTTTACAATGATGGTAACCCTTCCAATTCTTTGATTCTTTAATTTTAACAATAATATTCACTGGCTTTGACTGAATTCTGGTTTATGTTGCTGTCAGTTCTGCTGGGCAAGTTCATGTGTCTATCCCTCCTTTTGATATCTGGAGCGACACAACCCCCTAGTACTTAAGGACCAAGCAGAACCATGGGCACAGTAGGCAACCTCCCTACTGCTGAGCATTTTAGTTAGTTTATTTCCTACTATGGGGCAGTTGTAGGGCTGCAGATACAGCTCAGTTGTGGCGTCCATGCCTAACAGTGGCCTCAGTCCCCACAACAGAGAGCGAAACAGGAAGCAGAAGGAAAAAGGAACAGACAGACAGTCTTGTACTAAGCGGTATTTACCTGTGATTCCCTCGAATTGGGCATCAGATGCAAAGTAAGGGCCAGGCCAGGCCAGGCCAGGCTATGTTGAGATCCTGTCAAGGTGAGGGGCTTGCGAAGATCCCTAAGCTGGCTTCAGACTTACAGTTCTGACTTGGCTTCCCAGCCAGCCTTTCTTGTCAGTCAAATCATTCCATGATGAGTGTCAATGCCTCAAGTGAAATGACTGTACAAGCAAGGGTCTCCGCAGCAGGACCGGATGTGCATTTTACCCAAGATTTTGCAGTTCCAAACCCACTTCCGAGGCCTCTCTTTGATTCACAGTTGGCCTGCGTCAGCTTAGTAGCCTGTGTCACCCTTGCGTGTGCCTGTATCATAATCGCATGCTTGAGTTTAAACTGGTGAACTAAACGTTTATATTATCTCTTAAGAAAAATAAGTTTTATTTCTAACCTCTAAGTTACTTTAATATGTCCATTCAGAAAACTGTTTTGTTGTGGAAGATCTGGGAATAATGCCAAAGGCTTCCAGCCCTGCCTCTCCTTCCACCACGGAAGTAGGAAATTGCAACCCTGCGTGCCGGCTGTCAATTAGCGCTATCTCCATTTGTTTTAGATCCAGACAGGAGGTCAGTTTCCACCATGAATCTTTCGAAACATGTCGATCCTGTCATTAGCAAGCGGCTCTCATCCTCATCTGCAACTTTGCTAAATTCTCCAGATAGAGGTACAGTCAAAAGGAAAACAAAGCCTGTTCTGTCACTTACTTAATGTTTTCTTTTCTGGATGTGTACGGGTGGAAATAGCATCTGAAATTGCTCTCCCTACATTTCTTAAATAGGAAGAAAAAAGCTTGAGAGTAAAAAAGCGCAAGCATCTGACCATCACTTGCCTTGGGAGGAGAGCGTTTCTCGTGTTAGAAGGTGGCCAAATGGTACATTTAGCGGAGCAAAGCGCTGCTCCCCTCAATCCCTTAGCAAATGAAATCACCCGCTAACCAGTCCACCAGGGAGCAGAAAGTCTTGCTCTGCACAGTTCCCTTCTTTCTGTCCGCCACATGTGGGAGTTCCAGGCGCTGCCTTTCAAAAGAAAACTGTAAATGATTCTTGGCGCAGTGTCGTTTTTCTAATTTGTTTCTCATCTGGACAAACATTTCTTACATATGTGATTGGTTGCTTGGTGTCCACTCGTTTCAATCTTGAGGGATTGGCCTGATTTTAAGATGAACATCACCACTATTGCCTCCTATACAGGCTAATGATCAGGTCTTCCAGATAAAGTCTTAACTGAGTTTTGAGTTTATGCATCCTATGGATTTACAGTTAGTTATTCACAAAATGAAAGTTTTATTTTTCATCATAGAAGAAACAATCAAGCTTTTAAGAAAAGCTACTTGTTTTAATAACTAAGGTGATTTTAAATAAAACCAAAGAATTATTGTGAAGTACAAAAGAACACACTTTTTTAAAATAACAAATTATGGCAATTTTGAGTATGTTTTTAAGAAATTAGAAAGTGTTATGTCCTTATCTTGAATAAGAGTGTAATGTATGCATGTTCTGTATGTATGTCAGTTTATATATCTTGTCTTTTGTATTGTTGTGATACCATTGTAATATATAATATTATGTAAATGTTGGTATTATTTTATAAAGTGGTAAATGTTTGAGAAATTTCTTATTCTTGTCTACCTACCCAAACTGTTCCTTTTTAAAGCTAACTTTGCCTAAAGCATTGATATTGGAATGTAATCAAGTTTTAGGGTTTTTATGTTAATTTATTGTTGATTAAATTTTCCCTCATAAATATCCGTTACTGTAGACAAGACAGAGTGTATTTGGGGGAGGGGTAGACTTCTGTTTCAAGTTCATTCCCATAGTAGGACGTAAGATACAATGTGGATGCTATTCCTACAGTTCTCTGTTCACTTCCTGTTCCTTTTAAAGTGGTTACTTACCCAGCATTTTAAGGTCATACTTTTGTGAACCTGGGTCTGAGACAAACCATAGTTAAGGATTTATAATATATATATTTTGTTTGTTTGTTTGTTTGTTTGTTTTTGTTTTTCGAGACAAGGTTTGTCTGTGTAGCCTTGGCTGTCCTGTACTCCCTTTGTAGACCAGGCTGGCCTCAAACTCATAGAGATCCACCTGCCTCTGCCTCCCAAGTGCTGGGATTAAAAGTGTGCGCCACCATGCCTGGCTAATATTCTTAAATTAAGCCTTACTTTCCTGCCTCTGACAGTCTCCCAGATAAAGATGAGAAAAGGAGCCTGGCTATAAACAGGCTGGCCTCTCTGAGGATTGAAAGTGATGAATTCTTTGTCAGTTAGAAATAAAATTACATTTAAAAACTTAAATGATGTATCTGGTTGGATTTTCTTAGGGATCTTCTTGTGGCTTGGGGACTAAGATGCACTGGACAGCCCATCTATTCTGTTTGAGGTGACTGAGTCCCTCAGAGATTGACAGTCTAAGTTTTAGTGTCCCACAGGATAATGATTATCAAGAGAGATTGGAAGCGAAGTTAGCAGCCCCTGTCTATGCAACATCTCTGTGGCACCTGCAGGTCTCAGTCTCTGTGGCACCTGCAGGTCTCAGTTCCATGCAGCTGCTCTGAGGCACCTGCAGGTCTCAGTTCCATGCAGCTGCTCTGAGGCACCTGCAGGTCTCA
>OU015750.1:75700442-75722202 GCA_907169655.1 Acomys percivali
GCAGGTCTCAGTTCCATGCAGCTGCTCTGAGGCACCTGCAGGTCTCAACCTCCATGGCCTCCACATGTGCTTTCTTTGTTCTTGTTCTGTTTTTGAGACAGGGTATCACTATGTAAACCTGGCTGGTCTGGAATTCAGTATGTAGACCAGGCTGGCCTTGAACTTGATTCAGCCCTTTTGCCTATCAGTGCTGAGCTTACAGACCGCACTGGAAGAACGAGCTATGCGTCCTTTGGCTGAATGATAAGTGGAGTTAGGGTGCCAAGACCAATAGACTCTCAATAACTAGTCTGTCGCTGGAGCCAGGAAACTGCCCCTTGAATCAAGACACAAGACTGAGGAGTTGAAGACTTTTTTCACAAGAGGGAGAGCTCTGAGGTCAGTTTGACTGGCTTTCCTGCTTCCTATCAAAAGGAGCTGCAAGAAAGTTCCTGGCCTAACACCACATCAGCCTGGAAAGGGCTCCCATGCTATAGAAGGTTCTGTTGCCTCGTTTTTTGGTTAGACAAATTCATCAGTAAGAGTACTTTGCTGCCAGTTATTTTTGAACATTAGTTATACCTTATCATCTCACTGAAAAGAGTTCTTATCAAACTAAACTAGAAGCTTTAAAGACAGATTCAAAAAAAAAAAAAAAAAAAGCCTATGCAATGTTGTCAAATCACTTGAGCTTTCTCTAGCCTGTGGCAGTAGCCTTAAAGCTGATATTAAATTGAAGCTCTAAAAACCATCAGGGCTAGAATGCATCTGAACAGCTCTACTGGTTATTAAATGTTCTGAAATATTGTCAAGTTACTCAGTAGCCACTGCCCCTAAATGAGCTTCCTTCCCAGACACTGCAAATGCAGTGGACGCTGCCACAACTATCTCTGTGACCTACTTTCTTAAAATCATTTGTGACTTAGGACTGGGAGATGGCTCTGTGAGTCAGGTGTCACACAGGCGTGAGGACGTGGCTTAGACCCTTCAAAGCCTGCTTTAAAAGATCCAGGCATGGACAGGCACAGTGATGCATATCTTTAATCCCAGCACTCGGAGGAGGCAGAGGCAGATGGATCTCTGTGTGTTCAAGGCCAGCCAGGTCTTCAGAGTGAGTTCTGGGACAGCCAGAGCTACATAGTAAACAAACATATTTAAAATTAAAACAAAAAACAAAAGACAGGCCTAGCAGCATCCACCTGTGATTCCAGCGCTGGAGACAAGGACATCCTCAGGACTTGCTGAACCTGTCTGGCTAATCAATGAAGTCCAAGTTCAGGCAAAAGACCACACCTCAGACAATAAGGGGAGAACAAGAAAGATGCTCAGTAATTCAGAGCACTGCTGCTCTCCCAGAGCATATGAGTTCAGCTCCCAGCACCCTGTCAAGTAGCTTAAAAGTGCTTGTAGCTCCAGCTCCAGGGGTTCTAACATCCTCTTGTAGCCTCTGCGGACACACACACACACATACACATACATACACACACATACACGGCATTCATTCACAGACATACACATAAGTTTAAAAAAACAATAAAAATAATAAAAATAAATAATTTTTGAAATAGTAAAATAATAAAAATAAATCATTTTTAAAATAAGATGGACAGCAGTTGATGTAGATACTTGACCTGTGGCCTCCACATGCACACACATGTACTTACACCTACACATGCACACATGCACACACACACACACATACATTATATACATCTACAAAACAAGTACACTTACAAAAGGAAAAAAATACATTTATTTTTATACCGGAATTTAGTGTCAAATGAACTGATTAAATTACCCGATATAAAGGAAGCATGTGAATTCTCACTGATTATTCCTGTAAGCTACAACATTAAAGGTGCATGTCCTCATCTTTAATGCCACCCACTAACCAGACTTTTCTCAAAAAGGAACACCAGGCTGCTTTAAAAGAGTGAGCATAAGACTGTCTACTTTTAGCTTAAAATGAGTCTAGACAGGTCAGGTGTGGTGCCAGATGCCTAATACCATCCCCTAGGAGGCTGGGGCAGGAAGACCATGGGCTCCCTGGCTTATGTAGTGAAACCTTGTCTGGAAAATAAGTAAGGACATAGAAATGAGTCAGTGCATTCTCACCTTGAACCAGTGTCCTAGGACATAGTGACAGATCCCAGCTGAGTTCTGCCCAGAAGCCCTCTTTCTAACCTAACCCGTGCCTTTTCACTCTGGCTGTAGTTTAATGGTGGCAACAGCTATGGGAGGTTTCAGGTAGCCCTTAGGTAGTCTCCTGGTGCCAACAGTCAGCATCTGGCAGCATCTGTCTAAAGTCTGCTCGGCACCCATGACCCATAACCCAGCAGCGACTTCGTGCTCATCGGCGACGTGTGGCAGCATGATTTGCACAATAATGACTCAGCCCAGATTGTTTAGTTCTGTGAACCTGAAGCCTCGATGGGTAGCCATGGGCTAGATAGAATCCTTTGAGTTTGTCTCCCCTGATCAGAGTAGAGTAGTCTGTGCTGCCGATAGTCAGCATAAATAGGTCAGTGTAGAAATAGGTCCCATACCGGCCAGTTCCTCCCTGAGCATTTCAAACTCTCCATATCAGGAGCCTCTACATTAAACAAGGAAGAAAAGGCTAGTGTGTGTGCAAACGTGGGCTAAAGTCCTACGGACGGTCAACCTGTCACTCTCCCTCTCACGTACCTCCCATGGTACATGGAACTGTGAGGTTTGTAATGATCTTCCTATGAAGCAGCTTCAATAGTTGACGCCCTGAAGCCTCACAGAAGTAGTTGAGCATCTCAAGGGAGAAAAGAAAAGAAAAAATGTTTCTATGGCCAGGAGCGGTGCCGCATGCCTTTAATCCCAATCCCAGCACTTGAGAGGCAGAGGCAGGCAGATGGTCTACAAAGGTCAGAGCAGCCAGGGCTCTGTTACACAGAGAAACCCTGTCTCCAGAAACAAGCTACGCAAAACAATAACGAGAGGTTTATCTTATCTCTGCAGTTCTGAGCTCCTGTCACCGTGTAGTTTATCCCAGAGACGGAAGCCTATTCTGTTCTCCCTTTCTTGTTGGCTTGAACATAAAGGTTCTGTTGAAGATTTTTAATTTATCCTGAGCACATATCCACATTGGTCTTATCCATAGGTTCCGATGTAGGCTCTTCTATATTGTTTCTTCAGACGTCCTACCCTGCTGTGTAGGTAATGCCTATTCAGCCTATTCATGGTGCTCTCTACTAACTTCCACCGCTGACTTAGAGTTTTTTACTAAGCCTTAATGCTAGAAAACATTTAACCCTGGAAGCCAAGTGCAGTGATTCAAGCCCGTGATCTGTGATCCCAGCACTCGATGATAGAGGCATGACACACTGTGAGTGTGAGGCCACCTACCGAGTGCAACCTTGTTACACACACACACACACACAAAAAAACAAAAAAAAACAAAAACAAAAAACAAAATAATAATAGTTTAACTATAGAGATTTCCCTAATAAACAGAAACCTCATGGAAAAGTCACCAAATCTTAAACTAAAGCTGTGATCAGAGTAGTCGCTTTTAAAATAAAGTCATGTCATTAAATGATTTCCTGGAGACTGGTTCTCCCTGCACAGAGGCAGCTATTTTCAGTGTAGTGCTGTTTAGCAGTCTATGGTTCTTATAAACTAACTAAACCAGATCTCCTAGAGTCTGGAGTGCCGTTCCTCTAAGAAATGGCTTACAAAGGACCGTGATGAGAAGTTACCCCCGAGGACTCTAGATCAGAGGTGACTTGGCCGGAGGTCAGACAGTTTTAAAACTTTCACAAATGACATGGGAAATCATTCTGAAAGAGTGGTGTGAGATCTTTTTATTGCAGTGGCATCCGTAGGAATTTGCAGGCGTCTTCACTAGCATCCCTCGAACATACCGTCCATGTTCTGGTGGGCCGTCACCAGACGCTAACAGCGTATGCAAATTCATAGTCGGTGCGCACTCTCTCACCACAGCCTTGCCAAATCCCAGTCGTTGGGGACCCATGTGCCATTGTGCGGTCCCAGAACTTGAGTTTGTCTTCGAAGTTCTCCAGGCATCACTTATAATCTTCAGGGTCATAGTTAATACTGAACTTTTGATGTTTCTGCTTCATTTTGTCTTCCTTCAGCTCTGGCCTTGGTCCTCAGCCGAAAGTTTTATATTGTGCCAAACAGGGACCTGAAAGAGCCTGGCTTGCTGAGTGGAGAGGTCAAGAGAACCCCATACAGACCTTTGCATGAGTCTCCCTTCACTTTCTTATAGCTCTCCTCCTCCAGTTACCCTAGACCGTTTGTGGAGAGCCGTCGGTGTTTAACAGAGCCCTTGCAGTCCTTTATGTAAATCTTGTCCTCATCTGCCAGCCCTAAGGAGGCTAAGATGTAGAAGAAGCCCTGTGTCGGAGATGGGTACCACCACTCCACTGCCCGTCATGACGCCTGTCGGCTAGGTGCACCCTCCACTCACCAGTAATAGCAGATCTGCAGTTGAAATGGTATGCTCATTTCAAGACCCAGTGTTTGCCTAACAAGGGTGATGAGCAAAATCTGTCCCAATTGCCCCTTTAGAGCCCGCTGTAGGCAGCACAGGGAAAGGCAGAGTTCGTGGAATAGCTGCTCCCCTTGGGTGAGGAATCCTGTCGCCCTGCCTCATGGCCACATGTCCTCCCTGGAGAGCCTGGGCTACCTCAGGTCTGTCCAGACTGCGGAGGTGTTGGTGTGATGCTCTGCACCCTTTCGGCCCAGGAGAGAACCTTCCTAACATCTTGCTCATGTGCTGACGTTTAGCTCGCCGCCTGCAGCTCAGCCCCTGGGAGAGCAGCGTTGTTAGCAGACTGCTGACGCCCACGCACTCGTTCCTGGCCAGGAGTAAAAGCACGGCTGCCTTGTCTGGAGACACAGGTAAAGTCGGCCAGGCAGGACGTCCTGGTGAGGTAAAGCCCTCCTTTTGGAGCCTGTCTGCCCTTCCCACTTCATCTAACCCCACCTCCGTTCATGCCGGTCTGCGCTTCCCTGTGTTGGTGTCGGCTTTATGCTCTTGGCGTTGTCTTCCCTTCCCATCCCGGCGCAGCATCTTATCTGGGCACCAGATGCCAAGCAGGCAGGTGACACCCCTGACTGTGATCAGATGGCCTCTGTCTGTCTGTAAGATCACTTACCTGCTTGTCTTCCTGCCCCTGTATCTGAACAGATGACCAAGGGTAGGAGATACAATTTAATACCACATCATACAGGCTTAGAAATAGAGCAGGAATCCCTCCCACACACACCCCGATGTAAGCATGTAGTTCCTTCACCCAGCGGCTTCTGCCTCCTGTTCCAAGCTTCTGTATGTAATCTACGAGTTGCAGCCTTCTAAGCTCTCAGGAGTAGAGAAGGCAAATTGAAATGTGCGTATTTGTCACGTTCACTTGGAAATATGCAGAACATACCTAATCCTGGATGTCACATTGTTGCAATTTTATACAATGTAAAATATGCCAGAATGAGGCAATGAATGAAAAGTGGGTGTGATGCACCCAGCCAGTAAGACCCCCGGCCATACAGACTTTGAGTAGCGTCTCTGTCCTGGTGTGGGGTGTAGATTTCCCAGCTCTCCCTGGGCATAGTTGGCCTCATCTGTGGAAGCAACCTCACAGCCCTCGTCCTTTGCATTGAGGAAACTGCATGCCCTCTTTTGAAAAGTTCCCTTTAAAAATGCTTCGTCTCTTCGTGCTCACCTGTGGTACCTACCCAGCGAGCTAACAAGTGTCAGCTGCTCCTCTCTGTCCAGTGTGAGTCAGTCAAGGCCACGGGCCTACACATTCTCAGCACCTCGCACAGCAGCAGTAAGTGCCCACACCAGGCCATGTAGAGGACCTTGTGGGTGTTCACCTGTTGCTCTCAGCACTCACACTTCAGCTGGGTTTTTTCTGAGGGAAAGAGCGCAGCACCTCAGGGTGGTCAGTGTTCTACGCCAAGTAGTGAAAGCAGTCCTCGGCGCGCCAAGTCCTCCAGGGGGCTTGTCCATCCTGTTTTGTAGATACCCCATAGTGTGTGGCCATCATGCACCTGAATGTTGTGTTGTGCGTTGTCTCATTCCAAAGGCAGAAACTTGTCTCTCGCCGTTTCTGTCAGCGCTAACTCTCGGCAGTGCCTTCGCTCCGCAGTCTCGCGCTCACGCCGTTTCTTCATTTCCACTCATCTACTCGCCACCTGCCCCTCCCTTCCTCGTTACGCTTAGTCGAGTGCTTTTTATCTGCAGATTGGCTCTTTATTTTATGACTTTTCTAGTCTATTTTCATTTACCTGCTACGTTTCTGTAATTGATTTTAGTGGAAAACAGCCCATAGACTCAGATTTGGGTATCTACTGGTATATTCACTGGATTGTTATTACCAATTGCATCGACAGAGCTTATATTTAATGAGATTTAAAGGTCTTAGTTTCTATAAAGATTTCCACTTGAAATTATGAATGTAAATATATTGTCTTTTCAGGGACATGTGCTATCACCTTTTTTTTTTTTTTTTTCATGTACCTTCCTGATTATTTTCTTCTCTCCATTTTAGTTTTCTTTCCTACTTCATCTTATTCTCGATTGTCGTTGGCAGAAGAGGGACCTAAATGTATAGCCAGGATTGCAGTAGCAGTTAAGACAGCCACCCTTGTCCCTCAGGGTATTCAGAGATTGCAGGACCCTCCCTGCCCCCCCTGAGCAAGCAGCAAAGCTCCGGTTGGAATCCCCGGTTTACACTTCTCATTTGTAGTCACTGCTCTGGGTTGATTTCCCTCCCTCGCCCCCACCCCTGCCCTTGTCCATGGTTTTCCAGAACCTTCGGAGTATGTGATTGCTGGAGGTCAGGATTAAGCAAGTCAGACATTGTAGATGAACATGGTATCCTCCAATCGATGTTAGCATCTACTGGTCCAGCCTCCTGTTCTCAGGTCCCATGCCCCCAGCTGCATTGCCTTCCCCACTGAAGCCCGGGATGGGTTAGGGCACCGTGCCTCTGAGGGCCAGGAAAAGGGGAAGACTGCCTGGAATCAAACTATGCAGGACATGGAGCGTGCTTCGGGGTGGAGCAAAAACGCTATTGTTTCTTCAGAAGAATGAGATAATCCAGTTTGCAGATTTCAGGTTTTCAGTGATAGATATTCAGAATTTAGTGTCCTTGGAATTTTTAGTGTTTATTTTAGCCAGAAAGTGTTTTTATTTTTTTTTTTTTTGAACAATTAAAGTTGAGGCTTTTTAAATAGAACACCACAGGTACAGTTAAGGAGTTAACCAGATAGAGTGACGCACACCTTAATCCCAGCACTCAGGAGGCAGAGGCAGGTAGGTCTCTGAGTTCAAGTCCAGCCTAGTCTACATAGCAAATTCCAGCACAGCCATGGCCACATAGCAAGAACAGAATGTTTTCTGCCTGTATTTAATGCTTTTTTCAATGCTGCAATGAAGAATAAACCAAAAGACATGCTGAGATTGGATTGCATCCAGGATGGTCTCAGCAAATATTCATGAAGTTGTTCACTATAAGCGATGGGAAAGTGAAATCATCTTTACGATTCCTTCCATTTTCAGTATCAGCCTTGACCTCAGAGCAGGACTGTTCTCCGGAGTTTATTGATCCTTGAGCAAGGCTAATGGGTCTGGTTCTGCCTGGGCACTGTGCGCCTCTCCTCCTGATTAGTAACCCGCAGAAATGCCCTGTGTGGGCCATGGTTTCTGTGGTGCGTCTAATTGACTTGAAAGAGTTTTGTATTAAGGAGCCCTCTCCTTGTCTGGGAAATGAAAGGCCCTTGTGATACTTAAGGGGAAAAGTTATTTCCCAGTGTCTTCCTTTGTGGTCACCACAAGCAAAAGCAAGAGGGCCCTCCTACCTCAACGTACAAAACTTCTGTTTACCATTGAAGGTCAGAAGAAAAGGTTGGTGTCCAAGCTCATGTTCTTATAAGGAGAACTGAGGAAATGGCAGTATTTCGGGTTACTGCAAATAAAGGCCATTTTTTCCAGATATATAGGAAAGGACTGTTCAGCCCCGAGTCCCTTTGCCACCTTCACCATTCGATGTCAGGCAGAAGATCCCTGGGAGTGGGGGTGATGGCGTTCTACCTATGCACAGTAGAGATGTAGTGCAACTCAGTGACTCTCATAGGTTCCACCCCTACAGAGAAACAGCAGAAAGATGTAATGCAACACAGCTTTCTGTATGCAAATAACACATGATTTTAAAACTTAAGATTGCTCTAAACTTAGTAATTTTGAGTTTTTATCAGTACTGTTAAATTTAGCTACATATAAGTTTTTTTAAAGGTTTTGCCTCAAAGTTGGGTGTGACAGTGCACACTTGTAACCCCAGAAATTGCCACAGGTTCGTGGTCAGCCTGGTCTACATAATGAGTTCAAGACTAGCCTGGACAGTACAAATGCACAAGCCCTGTCTCCGAAAGCTAAGACCTGCCACAGGAACTAGATTTACATAAAGTAATTTTATAACCTGGCTCAGGTATACGCCATTATCCTCAGTAAGCATGTTTGCTTTATTTTTAAAGGAAAACAAGATTTTTTTTTTTTTATGGGATCTGAAATTCTGGCCCCTGTGCAATGTTAAATATATTTCCTTAAATCCATTGTTGCATAGTAACTTGATAAATGTCAAGGATCCTTTAAAGGGGGGTAGTCAAAAAAAAAAAAAAAAGTTCGGAGGCTGGAGAGGTGGCTCGGAGGTTAAGAGCACTGACTTGCTCTTCCAGAGGTCCTGAGTTCAGTTCCCAGCAACCACATGGTGGCTCACAACCATCTATAACATGATCTGATGCCCGCTTCTGGCCTGCAGGTGTACATGCAGGGAGGACACCGTATACATAATAATAAAGAAATCTTTTTTTTTTTTTAAAGTTATGTTCTTAGTAAGACTGTAACTGCTACCATGATTTAGCCACAGTTGTGGCAGTCCTAACACCAATGTTCTTCTCATCATTTTAAATAATTGCATCCTGTCTCCCCATACTTTGTGGGGGGACAGAAGAATGCATGGGCTTGCCTTCAAATGAATAAAGTGGAGGGGTTTTTTGCTTTGTTTTGTTTTGTTGCTATTATTAGCTATCCATGTAACGATAGTCTAAACACCTTGTAGCTAAGACTTGGTCAGTTGACACTTTATATCTCCGTTGACATTCCTCCATTGACACTTTGTATCTCAGTTGCTCTCCACTACTGGCTCCTTGACCTTGGCTCCTGAGACCGGTGAAGGCCTGTCCCTTCCTTACTTACATGCTTCCTCACCCCACCTTTAGTTCCATTTTGGAGGTAATTAGGAAAAATCTGCTCATAAGCCAATCTTCATATAAAAACGGCATCACTGATACAGGGTTGTAGCCGAAACGTTGGTTCGTAGACTTACAAGGCTGCCACTGTCCGCACTACTGTCCTCACTGTTTCTATGTCTTTAGTCATAACCGAAACAGACAGGTAGCATTATATTCCAGGTGTGTCAGTTGGGCACCTCACAGACTCACAGGTATAAGGAGTGTTGAGGAGCACAGGGCTGGGCACCTTAGGTAATAACATCTTCTCCCCACTTTTCTCTCTGTCTCTGCTCTGCTCCTTCTGCACCTGCCTCTGGCTCTCTTCGCCTGCTCCTCTGGCACTCTTGTGTGTAAAACCAATCACCTGCACTCTAGTTATCCCCATTTGTCCTCGTTCAGCATCTTCCAGCCCCATCGTCACGCCCTTGAAAGCTGCACACTCTAGAAACACAGTGGATCGACCAAAACTCTTTGTCACACCGCCTGAGGGCTCTGCACGGAGGAGGACCATTCATGGACCAGCGGTAAGTAGCAACCAGAGAAGCTGCTGTCTGGGAGTCCATGCTGTTTCTGTGCGGAGTGGGCACTGCCCAAGCTGTACTCTGGGCACACGGTCAGGTGACTGCGACACAGCATCCCGCCCGTCATGAACCCAGCTGGCTGTGTGCTGCTGCCCTCACTGCCTCTCCAGGTGGGGATTTTTCTCTCCCTAAACATTTGAACTTTGAGGTTGAAACTGTTCTTTACTCAAACACAAATGAGTGGCCGGTCTATTCTGCTGGGACCTTTATACAAATAAGTAGTTAGACTACTTTCTCAAAGTCAGAAAGGAAGTTGCCTTTGCAGGGGGAGCGGGTCTGGCCTGCTGCCCTGACCTTTTATCTCAACTACTTCCTGAAGGTAGCTCATTCAGAACCAGATGTGGATGTCCGTCTATGTGTGCCTGTCAAAGCCTATACATTAAACCGCGTGGGCACATGTATGCTGTCCCTGCTGTGAATGCAGTGAGGTCATTTGTATGACCGTGGGAGTCCGCCTTCATCTTTGTTTAAACTGTGAGCTTGTTTGCTGTTGTCGGAAGATACAGACATTGTTTACATCTTTCGACCCTAGACTTCAGTGATGATGACAACCCAGTCCACCACATGTCATTGCTGGCCTGGCAGGATGAGAATGTGACCCTTGTTATAGAGGCTGGAACCTTAAAACAAACAAACAAACAAACAAACAAAAACATCTTTCCAGGCAGAGCAATTCTAATGTTTGGAGCTGACAGAGCTTTCAAAAGATTTTGCTTAGAGGCAGATTTGAGGGCTGTGAAAGTTTGGTGATTTTGCCTACAGGAAATTTTCTCATGATCCCCTTCAGGCATCTGCTTGATTCATAACTGAGACACACTCACACCCCTGTAGCCAAGGGCGAACCTACTTTCTGTGCAGTTTTACTTCATTGGCTGCTCGAGGCTGTGGAGATCCTGGCTGTGGACAGAACAGGACAGTGAATCAGAACATTTAGGGTGCTCACTAGGTAGGGGACAGTGTTTACCAGCGGACAATATCTTAGGAGGCTGGCAGTTGCCGACAGAATGAAAGCCTGTCACCTTTGGTGGTTACATCTGTCAATGCCTTCTTCGTGTCATTGGTAGGACTTTTCATTGCCTTACTATCAGATACTTAGGGGGACGCCACTGTCAGGAAAATGGCTCCTAGAGCTGCAGCATGGAACCCAGAACTGGTTATAAGATTTGAAAAGTCACCAATGATGTAGGTGAGCTCAGTATTTGGATCTTAAAGTGTCTGTGCATAAGCAAGGGATGTGCTTCAGTGCATGAAATGCTTGCTGCGCCAGTGTGAGGGCCTGAGTTCACGCACCAGCATGAAAGACAGGTGAGTCCTTATCCTGTAACCTCAGCACTGGGGCACAGACACAGGTAGATCCACAGGCTCACCAGCCAGCCAGCCGGTCCAGCTGACATGGCAATCTCTGGGTTCAGTAAGAGACACTGTCTCAAAAATACAAGGTGGAGAAGCGATTAAGGAAAGTGTGAGCCTCTGACTTCCATCCATGCGTAGGCACTGTACACACACATGCTCATGCCCGTGCCAAGGCTGGAGTCGCAGAATCGAGTCAGTTCTGTATAAGCTTCTGAGCAACCACCATACTGTTTTGCATAGCGACTGTGCTGTTCTTCACTCCTGCCGGCCACAATAAGAATCCCAGTTTCTCCGCATCTTTGCCAGCACTGCTATTTTCTGTTTTGTTTTTATAATATCCAATCTAGTGAACGTGAGTGACATCTCGTTGTGACTTTTATTCTCATCTCGACAGCATGGCACATTTTTGTAGATGTGTTGGCAGTTGGTATATTTGTGTTTGGACAGACATTGGTAAAGCCTTTTGTGTCTGTATGCATGTCATTGATGATCCAGCTCAGGGCCTTGTATATGTAAGGGAATTGCTTTTCCACTGAGCCCACCATTGTCCTAAGCCCATTTTAAGCCAGGTAAGGAATTGTTGCATTGTGGGACTTATCTCTTTATTCTAGATAATGGCTCCTGGCCAGATGGGCATAGGTTGCCTGTTCAGCCTTTTGTGGCTTTTGACCTATAGAAAAAAAATTTTTTTGATGTTCATGTGTCCACTTTTGTATTGTTCCTATGCTTCAGGCCCATAAATTAGTAACAGGTCCATGATATGAAACTTTCCTAGATATTAGCCCCATTTTACAGGTTTAAGATGAGTTCGTGTTTGTGTGTTGTATAAAGGGAGGATCTGGTTTCATTATGTCTCATGTGAATCCTTGGTGCCATTTGCTGAGTGGTCCTGCACTCTGTAGTTTCTAGACTTTATCCTGTTGGTCTGCATGCCTGGGTCTATAAACCAGCACCACACTGTTTTACCTGTTACTGCTTTAAAGTATATTTTAAAATCAGGAATGTGAGTGGTCCAGTCTGTTCTTTTTCATATTTTGTGACGTCCAGTTGACTTGAGCAGCTTGTGTGTGTGTGTGTGTGTGTCCTCCAGCATTGTGGAAAGATGATCACAGAGCTTGCTAGTCGTTAGCTTACACCAAGATAGAAACCTTTATGCCTTTGTATGTGGGCTGCCCAGATAGGTGGCAGGATGTAGGAGAAGGACAGAGTCCCATCTGAGGCTCTAATGGCCCTGTGGGTTGAAGAGAGAGAAAGACATCACCAGCTCAGTGTCACCTTGATGCCAATGACCTGCCATAGGTCCCCTCCCTGGGCTGTGATTCAGGAAACCCAGATGCTCAAAGTTAGCCCCAAACGCTTTCCTGACTCTCCCACTCCGCTCTCTTTGATCTTATTTAAGCTATATCAAAATATCTTTACTAGCCACAAGCGATGGTGCACACCTTCAGTTTCAACACTTGGGAGGCAGAGGCAGGTGGATGTCTGTGAGTTCAAGGTCAGCCAGGGCTAAATAAGAGAGAGACCCTGTCTCAAAAAAACAAAACAACAACAACAACAAAAAAACAGGTTTTGCTTTGACTCAACAAGGTACACACTCAAAGGAGAAATGAACAAATAAGCCAAGTATATGAGTGCATCTTTAAAAACAAACAAACAAACAAACAAAAAAACGTTTTTAAAGGGAAAAGAAAAGTCTAACCTTGGTACATTAGCATCCACCCCCCTTAGGAAGAAAGGAAGGCCCTCCATCCTCGCTCCAGTGTCCCGGAGGCACATGGGCTTCCTGTATACCACTCAGGAGGGCCCCACGTGGAGGCTGCATCTGCTCTTCAAGGCCCCACCTGCCTTTGGGAATTGAGGATGGGCTGAGGGTAGCTGTGCAACTGGAATGATTCAAAACTGTCCCCCATGCCATAGGAAAGGGCCCCTTTGCCCTCAGTTCTTCAGTGGTAGGGACCCGACAGAGGTGTTTAATGTTTCCTACACTTGGAGCCAGGGAAGATGGGAGAAGCAACTAGAAGGAACCCAAAAGAGGAAGGAGAGCAGCATTCCCACTGCTCCTGTAGGGAAGGAGCCAGGGCCCGGGCAGCTCCTGGACATTGATATCTACCCTGTCCCTGTTCCCTTGCACTCGGTTCCCACAGATGTGACCAGCCAGGCCTCTCTGCCACCCTGAACAGGCTCAGATCCGTCAGGGTTTTATTTTGTTTTCTTTTGTTTTTTTCTCTTTTTCTGGCCTTTGTTCCCTCCCTCCTCCATCCCCTCTCCCTCCCTCTGTGTATCTCTCTCTCTCTCTCTCTCTCTCTCTCTCTCTGTGTGTGTGTGTGTGTGTGTGTGTGTGTGTATGTGTGTGTGTATCTGTCTGTCTCTCTGTCTCATTGTCTCTGTCTCTCTCTGTGTGTATCTATCTGTCTCTCTCTGTGTGTCTCTGTCCTTGTGTCCCTGTCTCTTTCTCTCTCTGTCTCTCTCTACATGTGTGTCTGTCTGTCTGTCTCTGTGTCTCTATGTGTGTCACTGTCTCTGTCTGTCTGTCTGTCTCTCTCTGTCTCTCTCTCTGTCTCTCTCTCTCTCTCTCTCTGTGTGTGTGTGTGTGTGTGTGTGTCTGTCTGTCTGTCTGTCTGTCTGTCTCTCTGTCTTGTTGTCTCTGTCTCTCTCTGTGTGTGTCTCTATGTGGTTGTCTCTGTCCCTGTGTCCCTGTCTCTTTCTCTCTCTGTCTCTCTCTCTCTACATGTGTGTCTGTCTGTCTGTCTCTGTGTCTCTATGTGTGTCACTGTCTCTGTCTATCTATCTCTCTGTCTCTGTCTCTGTCTCTCTCTCTCTCTCTCTCTCTCTCTCTCTCTCTCTCTCTCTCTCGTGTGTGTGTGTGTGTGTGTGTGTGTGTGTGTGTGTCCCCATAGCTTGCGATTCTTCAAACACTTATCTAGGTTTTCTCTTCCCCTTCCCTTTCTCATACCCTTCGTCTCCTCCTTGTCCACATTGACTCAGAACCTCAGAACACGTCTCTAGTGTTTTCTTCCTACATTGGCCAGATCTCAGGCTGAGTTCCTAGGCAGCCATCAGCGGAGGACTGATGTTTCCACTCACTGTTAGATCTTTCTCAGAAAGACTAACCTAACCTTCCTCACTCTCCCCAAGGAGCATATATATCTATATATGGACTTGTCTACAGTGTCCACATAAACGGGGGGCCCATGCATCTGAAATAATAGATATGTAAACTTTTTTAAAATGACTAAGCAATAGTATTTCCCAGAGCAGAAGAAAACTACCAAAGAATAAAAAAATAGATTATGTGCTTAAAGATTTTCGTTTTTTAAAATGGGGCTCGTAGTATAGCTCAGTGGTAAAACACTTGCCTTGTATAAAGCCTGGAGTTCAATCCTCAGAATGGCAAAAAGAAAAAAAAAATCACAAAATTTAAAAGGAAGTGACTTTTAACATATGTGAGAGACAAGGTAATTCACTCCAGGTAATTTTAGACAGAAAGTATAGGTGCTTTTTAAAAGCCTCACTATACTTTTTATTGTTTATTTATTTTCCTTTTTTAGATTATAATTACATCATTTCCCCCTTTCCTTTTCTTCCTTTTTGACAAAACAATCCAAGTCATCCATCAGATCTACTTTATTCGTGTCATCTGTGTACATTTAATTCCATACTGTTCAGTTGTTAGCTGACAGGGTCCTTTTCCTGCAGTGGGATGGATAGATATGACATAGTTTAGAGATAGTCTTAAACAAATTCTTAAAAACACTAGCTGGTTTGTAGTTTATTGTTGGATTATCATTGGATATGATTATGTCCCTCAGAAAATCTTGATTATTGAGTTTCTCTGACCCCAGAGCCATAAAAGAGAGCGAGACCGAGAACACGGTCCCTTCCATGTCTCCTCCGGCTTCCGACGGACTCAGTCTCCATCTCATCCCAAAGCAAGAGCTCCAGCTCCGGCCCGCCTTCGGTGAGTGTGATGGAGGGGGATGGTGGGAGCGTCCACACTGGCATTCAGGAATAAATAACAAGCTTCCTTTGAACAAGAGGAAAAAAGAGCTTTGAACTGGGCCTCATTAGGGCCTCCTTTTACCCCATAGGGAAAAATACTCATATCTAAATGCCTGCTGGGTTTCCCACTAGTGGGCATTGTGGGTTCTGGTAAGCGATCCTGACACACCCCATTTGTTGCCTAGGCTCCCATCCAAGTCTATGCCTCACTTGCCTGGCGCACCCCGGCCAGCATCCACCTTGCCTCCAGGCTTAGTCAAAGCCACTTCCACTCAGGCCCATCACCCATCACCCGGCAACATCCGCCCTGTCAAGAGAGAAGTCAAATTGGAGGCTGAGAAAAAAGACCCGGAGAAGAGAGTTGCCAATGAGCCATCTGTAAAGGGCAGAGCACCCCTAGTGAAGGTGGAGGAGGTCACAGCTGAAGAGGGGACACCTGCAGAGCCAGCTGATGCTGGTAAGGATAGGCCACCTAGTGTTCTCTCTGTTTACCCTGTTCATTCATGCATTGTTTCATTTAAATTTCCTTTCCTTACTGGGTATTTGAAATTCATATTCCCATTCTTCTCTCTTCCTTTCTTTTTCTCCCCCATCACTCTGTATTGTGAATTCACTGTGTGGCCAAGGGCGACCTTGAGTTTCTTCCTTTTTTTGGGGGGGGGGGAGTTTGAGACAGGGTCTCTCTGAGTAGCCTTAGCTATCCTAGACTCACTTTGTAGACCAGGCTGGCCTCGAACTCACAGAGATCCACCTGCCTCTGTCTCCCGTCATGACAAGCATGAGCCTGGCTGACCTTGGACTTCTTACCTACTGATTCTAACTCCCAGGTTGCTAGGATCACAGCTGTTTGCCACCAGGGCTGCTTTTATGAGGCCCTGGCATAGACTTGGACCTCATGCACACCAGGCAAATGCTCCAAGCTTCTTCCTGAGCCTGGTCTGTACTTTTGAAAACATTTTCAAAGAATTTCTAAGAATATTTTTTAAACTATCACCTCCAGAATTTCTCAAACTATGAGCCCCTGGCCGTACCTCAGACCCACTGTATCAGAATATGTGGTAAAGGGTCAAAGCACTTCCATGCTAGACTTGAGGCCCACTGCTTTAGTGTAGAGATGGGCAGAGAGCAGAAGGCCTAATGCTTGGCTTCTGTGAGATAACTCAGTGTTCTTTAGAAAGTTGGGAGCCACCTGGAGCTAGGACTTCAATATTTTCTTGCTGAAAATTATTTTCATACAAATATAATTCGGGGTTTGAGGATGGGAACCAAGAACAAGTTAAAATGTTAAGGGTGGAAGAAGAGCAGGGTGTTGACGTCATTCTGAAAGAGACGATAAGGACCCAAAGCAGCAAAGTGCTAGTGAAAGGACTGGGCCTGTGTTTCTTTCTGGGCATCCTAGCTCTGATGGAGGCCGAAGCACACAGATCTCAAGTTCAAGGCCTGTCTGAGATAAAGAGTGAGTTGAGATCCAAGCTGAGCAAATCAGTGAGGCTAATAAAAAGATGCAAAGGGCCGGCGAGTAGCTCAGTGGTAGCCTGCTTCCCTAGCCTGCACAAAGCTGTAGATTCAACCCCAAAGCAATGGGGGCGGGGCTAGGGGAGAAAGGGCTCTGTGATTGAGGTGGACTGTAAACCTGAAAGGGAGGGTTTACGAATGAACTCTCAGATGCCTACGCCGTCATGTACAGTCACGATAGTCAAGTGCCATCGTCACACCACACAACTGAATAGCTGTTGCCCCAAGCATCCTTGAGACCAGACATATGGGCAGCTAGCCTACCGGACCCTGGACAACACTGTTGCTTCCTCACACTTCAGGTCTCAAGATACCTCTGGGTAGATTTTTTTTTTTTTTAGACAAACTCTCAGTATGTATCCCAGGCCACTTCCCAAGTGCCGAGATTGAAGGTGCATACCACCACACCTGGCTGAAAAGATGACTCTTAGCTAAGTGTAGTGGTGCACACCCATGGCCTCAGGAGTCGGGGAGTCCTGGGTATGGCCTGGGTCTAAGGATGCTCATTAAAAAGGCTAATTCTCTGGCAACGAAGTCACCAAAGCATAGAGATAGTTGTAATAAGAGGCAAATGGAAAACCTCGTCCTCATCCTGATGGGTGTAGAGCTTCCCACAGAACCGAACACGAGGCTCCCAGTGCACATTTGGTGGCCATTGTTAACTGCTTTAACTGACAGAGTCTGAGCTTTGTCAGACGTCTCACTTACACACGCCGTTTTTATCACCGGTTGCTTGGCTACAGATAGACAGTTCGGTGAGACCGTGAGAACACACAGTGGTGCATGTTCCCTTTTTCTTTGAGAATGATGGATCCCAGGCCTGGGTCGTGGGGAAAACCAGTTTTTGTTTCATTCCTCGAGTTTCAGCTCCACTTGGTTTTCTCCTTGTGCCTATTTGTACAGCTGTTCCAGCCCCGGCCCCAGCTCCAGCTACGGACCCGGCCCCAGACCCAGCACCATCATCCACTGTGGCTGGTGGTGTTCCTAAGACTAGCGCAGGCACCACTGACCCTGAAGAAGCTACGAGGCTGCTGGCTGAGAAGAGGAGGCTAGCCAGAGAGCAAAGGGAGAAGGAGGAGAAGGAGAGGAAGGAGAAGGAGGAGCTGGAAAGGTAAAGGTTGCTCGTGCACTCAGACTTGCTCTATAGCCAAAGATGGCACCAACCGGTTCCTCCTGCCTCCCCTCCAGAGTGAGGCTATACTCATGCACTCTTGGTTTACTCAATGCTGATATCAGACCCAGGGTTTTGTCCGTGCCAGGCAAACACTGTCAGCTGAGCTACAGCCCCAGAACTGCTTTTAAAATCAAATTTCTTCTGGATAGAAACATACCAATAAGGATAAGAAAGGCTTAAAAGGGGTCATATCTAATTCAAGTAACTGTATACATTGTAAGTAGCCCTTCCTATTTTCTGAAGGCTCGGAAGAGGTATGTGCACAGGTACAGGCAGGTGTGGACAGGCAGTCTGCAAATCCATAAGCAGAGTGAAGGTGCAGTTGTCGGGTCTGCTTTTGCAGCTAAGGCATCTTCAGACTAAAAGTTTCTTTACTGTCTTTGTCTCACTGTAAAGCTGCCTAAGACTGATATACATGTTCTTCAAGGCTCCTGTCAGCGGGGTAAGATGTGTAACTGCTCCAAAATTGCCTGACAGACAAATGCCCGTGTGGTGGTTTTGGCAGAAGCATTATATACAGGAAAGACAAACCCATAACCAGGATAAGTATCTACTCCAGTAAGGATAAAGCATTGTCCTTTTCATGGAAGAAGCGGCCCAGGATAGTAAGGATGCTATCTGGTCATCCCAGGGAATACAGGTGTATCTGGGGCCCAGTGTTGGCCCCTGCTGCTGGCAGGTCTGGCACACAGCAGCAGCTGTATCCAGGTCAGCTTCGGTAAGCAGAGGCCAACATGTCAAGCATAACCCCCACATCTCCCGCCATGCCCACCCTGTTCATGTGCCCACCGGGCAGTGACAGGAATGGCTGGGGAAAGAGACTGACTGTCCACAGGATGGGTGCATCCAGTCCCCTAAGCTGAAGTCACCTTTCAATGAGCATTTACAGGGGACACAAGTATCTTCACATGCTCTGCCCCTACCCACAGACTTCTTCCCCAGATGTCTTTCTCATCAGTTTCCCAATCTTGCTCTTCCCAAGCCCCGACCATCCAGCCAGTCCATTGGCTCCAGCCCATGAACAGTCGCACATCTGGTCATCCCTCCTTCCTAACAAAATGTACAGCCATGTGTACTGCCTGAAGTTCTGCCCACTGTCTTAGTTAGGTTTTCCATTGCTGTGAAGAGGCACCATGACCAAGGCAGCTCTTATAAAGGACAGCATTTAGTTGGGGCTGGCTTACATTTTCAGAAGTTTATTCTGTTATCGTCATGACAAGAAGCATGGCAGCATGCAGGCAAACATGGTCCTGGAAGAGGCAAAAAGGCAGCCAGAAGGAGGCTCTCCTCAGCACTGGGCAGAGCTTGAGCACTAGGAGACCTCAAAGCCCGCCCACATAGTGACATGCTTCCTCCAACAAGGCCACACCTCCTAATAGTGCCAGTCCCTGTGTGCCAAGTATTCAAACATGTGCATCTATGGGGACCAGTCCTGTTCAAACCACCACACCCACTCTGAGGATTTATCTTCACCAGCATCCTTCAGGGTTGTCCCAGAAAGGGGCTGTAATGCCACCAGCTATCTTGTCCACTTCCGGGTGGTGCCTGCATAACGTGCAGAACCATCAGTAAACCAAGCCTTCTCTTCCTCAGTCAGCTGATCATAAGGCACATCCCATGAGGCCCTAGCCGCAAGCTTGGCAGCAGACAGCAGTGTATATCAAGGAGTAGAAACCATAGGCATTTATGCAACTTTATATAATTTGCTTGTACCTTCACAGCCTGCTCAGGCATGTATATGATGGTGGATGGCTGCCGTGCACGTCCAGCTTTGTGACTTGGCAGGTCCAATACCATCCAGCTCATGATGGGAAGCTCAGGCTGCATGGTAACTTGGCGGCCCATTGTCAAACCCACAGCAGGCAAAGAGCTGCCTTTCAAAGGGAGAACAGTTGTCTGCAGATGATGGTAGAGCCTTGTCGCAGAATCCCAAAGGTCTCTTCTGTGACTCACCTACCGGGGCCTGCCGAAGGCTCCAAACAGCATCCCTATCTGCCACTGAGACCTCAAGTACCATTGGGTCTGCTGGATCATATGGTCCAAGTGGTTGAGCAGCCTGCACCCCAGCCTGGACCTGCTGAAGAGCCTTCTTCTCCTGCCCCAGGCCCCACAACAAAGCTAGCAGCTTTCCGAGTCACTTGGTATATGGGTCAGAGTCACACACCCAAGTGAGGAATGTGCTGTCTCCAGAATCCAAATAGGCCAACTAAGCTTTGTGTTTCTTTCTTGGTGGTGGGAGGAGCCAGGTGCGATAACTTACCCCTCCCCTTAGAAGGAGTATCTCTGCACGCCCTACTCCTGGTACCATTGTCTGTCTGAGTCAGTGCCATGCTATTGCGAAGAGGCACCATGGCCACAGCAACTCTCACAAAGGAGAGCATTTAATTAGGGCTTGCTTACAGTTTCGGAGACTTAATCCATGCTTATCTCTGTGGCACGCAGGTAGATACGGTGCTGGAAAAGTAGTTGAAAGTTCTATATCCAGCACTTGGCTTGGGCTTTTGAAACCCCCAAACCAACCCCCACCCTCAGGGACTTCCTCCAACAAGGCCACACCTCCTAATCCCTCCCAAGTAGAGCCACTCCCTGATGACTAAACATTTAAACATGAGTCTATTGGGTGAGGGGAGGGGATGGGGTGGGGGTGGGATTCCTATTCAAACCATGCAGCTAGGCATGGTGTTCTGGTCTCAAACTGTTGTTGTGATGTAACACTCTGACCTGACGAGGAGGAAAAGCTCATTTGGCGTACACTTCCAGGTTAACAGCCGATCTTTCAGGAATGCTGCCCTCGGCCTTGCTCGCAGGCTTGTGCATTACTGGCCTCCATATGCATCACTGCCTGAGGTAGACTGGGCTCTGCTGCATAAGTAACCATCACGGCAACCCCCTACAGATATGCCCACATTCCAACCTGATCTGGACTGTTCCTCAAAAGCGTCAAATTGATAGCTCAAGCTAACTACAATGGTTTGCTTAATAAGGCTTGACGGAGCTGGGGAAGACCTCAGGTCTGGTTAGGGCCTCCCCCTTCGCTGTGCCCACCCTTCATTCCACAGGAAGCTTACGTGGCCTGTCTTCCTCCTGAAAAGACATTATCAATCTTACTGTAAAAGGTCACCTTGTGTCTGGCGAGATGACTCATCCGTTAAGAGCACTCACTGGTTGCTCTTCCAGAAGACCTGGGTTCGACTCCCAGTGACCTCGGGGTGGCTCACAAACACCTGTATCTAGTTGGAGGGGTTCAGGTGTGCTCTGCGTGTAACAAGCATACACGTAGCACATAGACACACCTTCAGGCAAGATGCCCATACACATGTAATATTTTGAATTTTGATTTCTTGTTGAGGTACAGATGGGACACTTGATGGTTTTTACTAAAAATCACCTATGCTTAAGTCTCCTCCTTTAAAGATGAATTGCAGATCCTCTGAAAAAAACAAGTTGTCCCCCAAATGTCTGTGGTTGTATGCTGCTTCTGACAGATTGTTCTGGAGAGGAAGGAGGACTGGAGAACACTGATCCGTATCTACGGCGGAATGTGACCAAAGTGCGGATTTTCCTGGCCTCTCTTCAAAGAAGTGTCTTCACCTTGAACCTTCATTCTTGTCTTTTCCCAGACAAAAGATAGAGGAACTGTCCCGAAGGATGGCAGAAGAGCGAAGCCGCAGGGAAGAGGAGTCACGCAGGCTGGAAGCAGAACAAGCTCGAGAGAAAGAGGAGCTGGCGCTGCGTCTGGCTGAGGAAGAGCGGGAGCGGTGGGAGAGGGAGGAAGTGGAGCGCCTGCAGAAGCAGGTGTGGGCCCCGCCCCAGACAGGGGCTGTTCTCAGATGAGAGGGGTGCAAAGCCAGTGTGGGCCCTGCCCGAGACTGGG
>OU015750.1:75726763-75743774 GCA_907169655.1 Acomys percivali
AGAAAGAAGAAAGGAAGGAAAGAAAAAAATTGAAGAACCAATGATAACCTTTTCCTGTTAGTAATGTGTTATAACAAATTGTTCTATTTGATAAGTGTTATACTAAAAAGATTTTCTTTAAGATGCAAATTTGTCACAGTTCCCCATTCCTATTTGTTAATAATGATATGATCAGTCAATTTTGTATCTTATTATATTTGGGGGAAACACATGTCGGGGCACACATGTGGGTCCTGGAAGTAAACTCGGGTTATCAGGGCTCGCATCTTCTGCCAGCAAGTGCCTCCACCTGCTGATCAACTCTGTGGCCCTGAGTTTCTGTTTCCTTTCAGAGTTATAAAGCTATTTAAAACTAATTGTTCTAAAAAATAAAATTAATTTGAACTCATTCTATTTTTGCCTCTTCACATCCCCCAGTTCTCCAATTTTGGAAGAACAGCCAAATGAAAATGGAATGTCTGTACAAAATGAAAATTTTGAAGAAATTATAAACTTACCTGTTGGATCAAAAGCATCCAGATTAGATATCACCAACGACGAGAGCCCAGAAATTCCTTTGAAACCAATTTTGGCCTTTAGTGACGAAGGGACACTTGGGCCGCTACCTCAGGTAGATGGTGTGCAAACACAGCAGACCGCAGGTGAGCGGGTCGTCAGCTTCCTTCTGTAGTCCTCAGAATGATTGTTCTCTTCTTTGAGGGACTGAGTAAGCCACTGTATAAAAGACTGTGCATGAGTTGCCCTAGGCCCTCGCAGCCCTCCCTGCCCTCCCATTCAGTCTGCTGCAGCCAGAGAGCACCCACCAGCCCTGGCGAGCGGCATGGGAGGCACCACGCATCAGACAAGCTTCATGTTGAAACACACTCCTCTGCCTCTGTAAGTGGCGCACCTCTGGAAACAAAACCTGGGCTTTGTGCCTCTTCCCTGAGTCTTTGGTACTTGAATACCGTCTTGGGTTCTCCTGATTTCTCTCTCATTTGGCTTTGGCCACCTCAGTTCCTGTGTTATCACTGTCTTTTTAAAATACAACACAACACAGTGAGGATGGCAGTAGTAAGAACTGCACACTAGGGCCTCCTGGAACCCGAGTGTCTCCCACTCATTGATCATGACTGCTGAGCCTGCCTGTGCCTCCTCCTTACACAGTCCTCAGGACAAGCTACCCCCGAGTCTTCATGCGAAAAGAACAGTATCACATTTTACTAGTTCAGTGGTCATTGCCAACTCTATCGCACAATCCTAGCTATATCAGGACTATCTCTATCCTTCTACCTCTCCCTCTCCCTCTCTCTTCCCAGCAGATCACATTCACCAGTTCTTTATACTGTCATTATGAAGAGAACTGGGCTGAATGCTGAAGTGGAGTCCATAGAGGACTGTGGTCAGACTGTTTGGCTGTGAACCATATCAGCAGTTTAACCAGTAGAGGCCCCTGCTGAGGCAGTCCCCAAATAAATATACCTTCTTTTCTCCCCAGAGTGAAATCCATCCTCTAGGCTGTAAAAATAATCGCATAGCCCTCCTCCCACCCCACCCCCTGCCCCCATGGCATGGCCTTGTGATTGCTAAGCTTTCGGAACTGTGCTGCCTAATGTTCTGTTGGGGATACCTGGCGATGGCTAGTGCTTCCAGATTTGTCACATGCCAGATTTGCAGGAAGGAAAAAGAAAAGCGTCCAGCTGTTTTTCTGCCCCACTGCCCATGTTTTAAGTCATGGTTTACCGTCCCTTTCTCCAGGATGTGGTCCAGGTTCTGATTTTGAGTGATAGAGTGTTCCTTTGGGTGACCTCTTTTTTTTTTTTTTTTTTTTTTTTTAATTAATTTATTCTTGTTACATCTCTATGGTTATCCCATCCCCTGTATCCTCCCATTCTCCCCTCCTTCCCATTTTCCTCTTATTCCCCTCCCCTATGACTGTTCCTGAGAGGGATTACCTCCCCCTGTATATGCTCATAGGGTGGTGACCTGCTGTCCTTCCTCTGGGTGCCACTAGGTCTCCCCCTGCAGGGGACATAGTCAAATGTGAGGCACCAGAGTACATGAGAAAGTCATATCCCTCTCTCCACTCAAGTGTGGAGACTGTCCTGTCCATGGGCTAGATCTGGGTAGGGGTTTAAATTTTACCGCCTCTTATTAATAAGCACCCCTTCATCCTCCGTGGAAGTTTGGAACCCTAAGCCTTGAACACTGAGGGTACAAGACAAATGAATGTAATTTTCTTAGAGGTTTTTGAATTGAAATTTCCAAAGCATAGTGTTTTTTAGTCACTGATATTCCCCCGGGAGTTTTTCCTAGGAATTGCGATCTTAACTTAAATATGCTGAGCCCCAACACCATCTCCCGTTTTTTGTTTCTTTGGGTTGTATTTTTACGTTGCTGGCATTGAACCCAGAGCCTCACGCGTGCTAGGCATTCCAGCACCACAGTTGTGTATTCTTATGTATGATACTATATATTAAGGCACGGTGGTGGTCTGTGAGAGCCTGGAGGCATCTGCGTTAATCTGGTCTCTCTCCTGTCTCCTCATGTAGAAGTTATATGAGCGTTCCCTCCGAAGAACCAAAGCAGACTAATGGAATTTCTACAACGAATGGAATTTCAGGCTGCAAAGGAGCACCTCCCTCAACTTTTCTATAGACTTCTTGACCATCATTTTGAAAGACTTATTAAAGCCAGCTAAAAACAACAGCCTGGGTAGCTTTTCTAATCATTGTCGCCAATTGAGAGAACTGCTCCTTTATCTTGACGCCCCAAGATGGCTTTTTCCAGAGTGCGCCTTCCTAGTAAATCAATATTTTTCTGCATTCTTAAAAAAAAAAAAAAAAAAAAAAAAAGGAGCATTTGACTATAAAAAGAAATGGACTGATAAGGCATGATTTTTTTGACACTGATCTTTTCATTTTTAAACTTCAATATATAAAATTGGCAAAAAATAAAATACCTTTTACAATGTAATACTTGACAATGAGTACCTCTTTGCTCTCTAAGTAGAGTGAATGGGGGGAGGGGGTAAGTAAACCTGTTTGTTTAAATGTTACTGCAAAAAGCAGTTTGTAGCGGCAGAAGGGGGCCAGGTCAGCAGGCCCTGGTAAACACAGCTCATCATGGGTGTCCTGCGGCCCCCGCCGCCACAATCTTTTCAAGACTCCTCTTACAGAGCTATACTGACAAGTTTGAAAATGTGAAAACATTTTTTTTTTCCAGAGCAAGAAAATAATTTGCTGTCCTCTTAAGCAATGTATTTATAAAAGATTTTTTTTTCAGATAAATAAATTAGAACAGTGTGGCAAAGCTGCAAATATGCACTAGTAGATGCACTCCATCTGCTGCCGTGGGAGAACATTGGATGACGCGGGGCTGTCTCTGAAGTTTGTATGTTGCTGCTGTCCCCAGTGATGGTGGGACTTAACTCTCTTTGCCTTATATGATCACGAATGATGCAGGGGGGGGGGGGGGGGGAGATAAATATTTAATATTTCTTTAGATTAAAAATGAATTTGGTTCTGCTCGTTTCAGAGCAATGAAAAAAAAAAAGATAGAATGTCACCTGTGGGTGGGACGAAGACCTCCATGGATGTCCTCCGTCCACGTGGCGTCCATGGGTTTTTCGTTCCTTTTGTCATTCTTCCCTCTTACTGCTGAGCCTAGCTGTACAAACTTGCACTTTCACTTGCTAATATAAATCCAAATTTATTTTCCCTCTTAAGAGACAAGTAAGAGAAAAGGAGAAGGGGCATGCCGAGAGGGAAATGGTTTTCTGTGGAGTGCTAATTAAAGATAAATTCCTACCACTATGATGTATGGTTTATACAAAGAGCGACTGGTTAATCTACAATATGTAGTGAGAGACTATTCATCTATTGGGTTATTTCCTTTAAATCCAAGCACATAATCTTTACCAACAGTTTGTAATTTGTTAAAAGCATTAATTTGTGGGGTTTCCCTGTTACTTGGTTGGTTGTCCGTGTACATCTAGGTATTGTATTAAAAACTTCTGTTCAACAAAATTGTTTTATTTCTTTAAATCTACCAAACATGGAACACCAATAAAATGTTTGTCATAACTTTACCTTAGGGTTTTAAAATGTTATAAATTCTTTCCGGTAAATACACACAAGCACACACACACATCCATTTATCTTCAGTGGGTTTGGGTTTGGGTTAGGGTTTGGGTTAGGGTTTGGGTTTGAGTTAAGGTTAGGGTTCCATCTATGGGACGGGCTTATGTAAAATTCAAAATCATCATTGTGTTTTGTTCGAGTCATCTTTTCCTGTTTATATATTTGAGCTGATTACTCATTAACACACTGAAGCCTTTCCAGGTAATCAAGTTTTAATTAAAGGAATCAGGCGGTAGTGGCGCATGCCTTTAATCCCAGCACTCGGGAAGCCGAGACAGATGGATCTCTGTGAGTTCGAGACTAGCCTGGTCTACAAAGTGATTCCAGGATAGCCAAGGCTACACTGAGAAACCCTATCTTGAAAAACCAAAAAAAAAAAAAAAAGAAGGTGATATAAATGTTTCATTACCATTTTGTTAAGAGCCACATTGCCAGACTGTGCATTTGAGCTCTGTAATAACTGGGATACTTTCTGTTCAAGCACTTAAGGACCTGTGTTTAGTTACTTACTCAAGGAAGCCTTTAGTAGACTGTAAGTGGAATGCCTGAGGATTAGATGTGACCCTCGCCATGGAATAGGTTTGAGTGGCTCTTAGTTTACACCACTGCATGCTGTGTAGAGCAGTTTGGTCATTCTCCAATCAGAGGTTCACTTAAAAAAGGAACCTCTGGCTACTACAGAAAGGTAAACCTCTATGTTTCTCCTGCATTTCCTCAAAGAAGCCAGCAGAGCCTCTGGGAGCTTGAACAAGTCCCTGCCACGTCTGTAAGTGCTCCCACCAGCACCTTCACTGAAAGTCTCTCAGTGAGTTAGGCACCCTCGTTGAACCCTGCAACAGCATCTTAAACCTGAGTGGAGGTTGGAAGAGAATTGGGAGGTTCTGACTAAGTCATTAGCTTACCAGACCTGCTAGATTCTTAAACTTCGTCTCAACCATTTTCTTGGCAACTGCTTCCCCTTCAAGCTGCAGTCACAGAGGGAAACTTCATAATATTCCTGAACTAACCAACGCTTGCTGTTGACATAGATGACAATTTGATGTTTCATATGCCATCTAAGGAACTCTCGGGGCAAAGTTATATTACATGTGCATAAATATGGTTTTCTGGGAGGTGGGGGATGTTATTTGATATGGGATATTCCGTAACCCAGACTCATCTCTAAACTCATCAGCCTCCTGCCTCAGCCTCCTGATCCTGGAATTACAGTGCATTGCCACACCCAGCTCACATTGCCAAGTTTTAAAAGTATCTCTTTTAAATGGCCTTAACTGTTTAACACATGCTGGCCTTGATCATGATAATCCTGCCTCAGCTTCTGAGGATGCTACTGCAGGCTCTGCCACTCTAACCCAAATCAGATTAGTGCATATTAAATGTAATAGTCACCAATAAGTTCACATATCTTTTAAAGAGGTTTTTAAAAATATTTACTTATTATTTATACAGTATTCTGTCCACATCTGTGCCCGCCCACCACAAGAAGGCACCAGATCTCATTTCAGGTGATTATAAGCCACCGTGTGGTTGCTGGGAATTGAACTCGGGTCCTTTGGAAGAGCAGACGCTGCTCTTAAACCTCCAAGTCATCTCTCCAGCCCAAGTTCACATATCGTACTGCAGTGTTTCAAAAGACATCCTTAACTCGTCTGTTGATGCTTGGATCATATTTTCTGGCTTGCCCACTCTTGTGTCTGTTCTCTCTGAAAGAAGGTTCTGCTAGCCTCAAGTTTGCTGCTTCCCTTCCTCTGTCTCCCCGCCCCTTTTGTTTTTGTTTTCTGAGAAAGTTTCTCTGTGTAGCCCCTGGCCTTCCTGGAACTCCCTCTATAGACCAGGCTGGCCTTGAGCTCAGAGATCCACCTCCCTCTGCCTCCCGAGTGCTGGGATTAAAAGTGTGCACCACCAAACCCTGTCTAGAAAAAAAGTGTGCAGCACCTGGGCTAGAAAAATGGCTCAATAGCTAAGAGCTCTGGCTGCTATTCCAGAGGACCCAGATTCAATTCCCAGCACCTACGTGGCAGCTCACAAGTGTCTGTAACTCCAGTTCCAGGGGGATCTGGAAATCTCACTCAAACATACATGCAGGCAGAACACCAATACACATAAAATAAAAATAAATCATTTTTTTTAAAGTGTGTGCCACCACCCACCCCCTCTTTTCTCTTTTTTTTTTTTTATTTTTATTTTTTAGCTAATGGAAATCAACTACTGTGCTAAACATTAAATACATAATGAGCTGTAAATACAGCCGTTGGGTTATGTTAGCAAAAGCATGCTTCTCAAAATTAACTTTCAAGAAACATTCCCCATTTCCTCCCTTCTGCTTTCATTATGAAAACTAAAGCGCACTTAGAAATACTCTAGGTTGGGCTTAGCAAAATGGCTCAGTCATTAAAGGCTAGGTTCACAACCAAAACATCAAGAAACAAGTCTAGACTGTCATTTCTTTACACCTGGTTGGCACCTTGCTGGTTTGGAGGGGACACTCGAAGGCATCGGGGGAAGTGGGAGAGGAGGGCATCATGTGACTGGAAAGACTCTTTCATGTTGAGTGCAAGTAAACTACCTTGTCAGTTATTTCCTCGATGAGTGTGTTTGACAGATTTGACCACGGTCTTAGCAGTGGTAAATCCCTTCCCAATTAGTGCCAAGATTAAGAAAGCTAAGGAGAGATGTGATCACTGTTTAAAAGTATACACTAAAGGAAGTAGCCAGGAAAGTCCTGTTTGAGTGATTGGCTCTCTGATATTTTGCAGGACGGTAGAAGGAGAGGAGAGTCATAAGAAAGCAGAAATAGCAAAATGACTAATAACTGAGCCTTGGTTCAGAGAACAGGTCTGTTGCTAATTAGCCAGACAGCTTGGTGAGTCCTTGGCTGGACTTTCCCCTCTAAATGGGAAGCTAAAGCCCATCTCAGGGTTATGTTAGTGACTAGGGTTGAATGCTAAAGTCTTAGCACATGAGTGTTCGGTAAAGTGATACGATGTGTTTGAGATGCAAGAGAAAGATGTCCTTGGAAAGGCAGATTGGCAGGAAACCTAACTCGTGGGTGGGGATGTCACTGATGGGTGGGGATGTCACTGATGGGTGGGGATGTCACTGATGGGTGAGGATGTCACTCTTTTCCTGGTTTCTAACAGTATCCTTGAGTGCTGTAAGCATTTTTAATGAGATGCCCATTGTGGCAGAGCTCCAGGTGAGCAGAAAGGAAGCCATCCATCGTACTGTTGTGTTTTATCTTCACATTGACCTCAGCCTCTCCCAAGAATTAGCTACTTGTCATTTCTGTATATCTGAGGCATTTCCTGGTATCCGTTGATACACTTGCCCTGTTGACACCAGAGATGCTAACTGCTTTTCCAGAAGTCACTATCTGCCTTGGCCACTGGGGGCTCCTAGAGGAAGCTGAAGACAAAAGTGGGTCCCAGAGCACTCAGTGAGGGAAGGACGGAGTGTGTCTCTTCTGGTTTTATGTAGCAATCGCTTTTCCTCCCTGTGTGGAGTTGCCTTTGTCAGAAGATGCCAGAAGAGAGAGATTAGAAAAGAGCTGAGTCCACTTCTTGGAATGAGACAGCAGAGAGTGTTCTTGCTTGTCCATTGCTAACTGTAACGTCCTCCCCATCAGAGTAGCTGGAAAAATGTCTCACCATTTCTTAGCTGGGCCTGTCCTTCAGTTAGTTATGTTACCAATGACACAGTCAGGGCATTAACTATGCCCCACGCTCATGGATTAATTTATGGCCAGTTGGCAATATTAAGGGGAACCAGCTTTTCTGAGACAGGGTTTCTCTGTGTGGCCTTGGCCCAATAATCCAGGGGTCTAGGGAGCTAAGTGCCTTCCCGAGAGACATTTGACTATGCAGGGGGTAGAGGCAGATGATGAATTCCTACCCACCTCAGACTGGTTCAGGCTAGTTGCCACTCAGTTGTAGAAAGAGCAAATTGCTCTGGATGGATGGATGGATGGATGGATGGATGGATGGATGGATGGATGGGTAGGTGGATAGATGGATGCATGGGTGGGTGGGTGGGTGGGTAGATGGGTGGATAGATGGATGGATGGATGGATGGATGGGTGAATGGGTGGGTGGATAGGGATAGATGGATGGATGAATGGGTGGATGGATAGATGGATGCATGGATGGATGGGTGGGTGGATGGATGGGTGGGTGGGTGGATGCATGTATGGATGGGTGGATGGGTGGGTGGGTGGGTGGCATCCCCTGGCACTGGGATTCTGCAGGACACACTTCTCAGCTGCTTTCTAGAAACTGATTCAGTTAGTGTGGTGGTGAGGGGCCTGAAGTTGTATATCTTAGCAATCATCCCAAGTGATTCTTAAAATATAGCCTCTCTCAGGCAGGTGGATCTCTGTGAGTTCGAGGCCAGCCTGGTCTACAAAGTGAGTCCAGGACTGCCAAGGCTACACAGAGAAACCCTGTCTCAAAAAACCAAAAAAATATATATATATGTATATATATATATATATATACACACACACACATATATATATATATATCCTCTCAGGGTGGGGTGCTTGAGTGCATGCTCCCGTGTGTGTGTGTGTGTGTGTGTGTGTGGGTACTCAGTTGTGTGATGTTCCTATACTCTCTGTGGGTGGGTGTGGTGTAGGTGTGGTGTGTAGGTGTGGTATGTGGGTGTGGTGTATGTGTGATGTGTGTATGTGCATATATGTAGTGTGTACTCAGATGTGTGATGTTCATATATGAATGTGTGTGTGGTTATGGTGTGTGGGGATGGTGATGTGTGTGGTATGTGTGTATGTGCATGTATGTAGTGTGTATGTGTACTCAAGATGAATGATGTTGATATATCAGTGTGTGTGGGTGGGTGGTGTGATATGTGTGCATGTGCATGTATGTAGTGTGTACGTGTACTCAGATGTGTGATATTCATTTACGTGGTGGGTGGATGGGCGGGTGGATGAGTGTAGTATGTGTGCATGTGGTGTGTATGTATGTGTGTGTGTGTGGGTGTGATGCCTCCACCAGTGATGTACTGAAGTGACATAAAGGCCCTTTGACCCATGTGTCAGCTGTGTTTGATCCACAGTAGCCCTCCTGAAGCTGAAAACTGTCAGCTACTGTCTTAGAAGGAAACTTGGAAGTGCTTATGTGTTTAATAGTGACCCTATGGGCTACCTGAAGTGAGCTCCAGTTGTGTCTGTCCATTGCAGTAAACATTAATAGGACTCAGTTACTCTTCAAAGGGCCCCTGGACACAGATTAGATCTTCAAGCCACCAGAACCCCTGCCTGGTTCCCACAGCACTGGTTTGTTCTCATCTCTAGTCAGCAGATCTCTGACCAGACCAGGACACACTTTGTCCCCAAGACTTAAAAGAACCACCAGACCGTGAGAGCCATTTGTAGCCTCACTACACACCAGCAGGGACAGCTGCAAACTAAAGTTGCTTCAGGCATTCTTTCCTAAAATCACAGAGATAGCGCTCGTCAGCTCTGTCCCTGTCAAAGGCCGCCTGAGTGCCCAGTGCCGAGGGCCCCTCTCCCTACCTCCATCTCTGACAATGCGATTCCCCACCATCCTGCAGCTCACACTGTTTCCCGGAGCTCCCTGGTTCTCTATTGATAATGACATCATTACTCACTCTCCAGATGGAAGTGACAAGGGTGCCATAACAAAGCCAGCACTGAGCTGGCAGGCAGGCAGGGGCTTTTGTGTGGGTGTATGTACACTCTGAGCTGCGGCTCTTGAGGCTGAGGAGATCTGTCTGTCTCACAGCCTGGAAATAACAATAAAATAGAGAAAGCTCGGGCAACTTGACAAGATGTTTAAAAACATACGTGGTACAATAAGGTCGTGAGAACAGGACCCTTCGTTATGCCTCTTAAAGCCAAATAACCCAGAAAGGATCTAATGTTAAACTCAAACCACATTGATAACACTAAACTCTGCCAAAAACTGTTTTCTTTCTCTATTTTTTTTTGGGGGGGAGGAGGGGGGGCATTGTGCAGGGATAATTGAGAGAGGTTCAGACACAGGCTTTGTCTTTACCTCTGCCTCCTGAGTGCTGGGATTAAAGGTGTGTGACACTATGCCCTGCTTTCCTTCTGTTTCATATCTCCAGATTATTTTTCTGTTGATCATAATGAGGATGGTTAAGTTTAAGCAGAATCAGCAGCCATATGCATATAACTACGACCATCTCTGTTAAGGGCATACTCTGGCCAGGCCCCGGCGGGGGCAGGGGCGGGGGGGCAGGGGGCAGAGGGAGTCTCACTCTAATCCTCCCCAAACCTGGTAAAGGTAAATCTCATTATTCATATTTCAGAGATGAAGAAATAGAAGGCTTTAGGTGGCCATATGAGGCCAGTGCTGGAGCTGGCTCTGGGAGCCTGTGTCCCTTTTACCAAACACAGCCAAAGGACGGAGACATGAACCTCCGTAACTAATGACACTATCCTGCTGAAAGAAGGATGGATAAAAATTGATTTGAGAACTGAAACACCCAGGAGAGTTGGATGTCGGTTCTCACCTTAGCCCTGAGGTAACATAGTGAATAAAGCCAACAGCAAAAAAAAAAAAAAAAAAAAAAAAAAAAAAATCAATGGTCATGGGCTATAAATATTAACTTGTCTCCCCATTTTGTTCTCCCTGCTGTTACCATGGAGACATAGCTCCTCAATTTATCTGGAATTCAAACCACCCAGGGGATATGACTGCAAGCTTTGAGAGGGGCCCAGTAGGGACAGATACTGTGCAAAAGCTTCAAGCCCTTCTTCCATTTGTTTCCTTTCCTTCTCTTCTCTTCTCTCTCTCTCTCTCTGTCTCTGTCTCTCTCTCTCTCTCCCTCTCTCTGTCTCTGTCTCTCTCTCTGTCTCTGTCTCTCTGTCTCTCTGTCTCTCTTCTGTCTCTGTCTCTCTGTCTCTCTCTGTCTCTGTCTCTGTCTCTCTCTCTCTCTCTCTCTCTCTCTCTCTCTCTCTCTCTCTCTCTCATTCTCCCTTCCCTATGTTCCTTAGAAGATGAATGGCGTGGACCCTGTAACGAGATACAGATTTCATAAAATGGTCCTCCGTTTGCAGGCTCTAAGTAGAAAGAAAGAGCCCTCTATGGTGATGGGGTGTTTCTGGCTCACAGCAGCAGCAGCAGCCACTACCTTGCCCAGAGCAATTCCCTAAGGACTGGGATCTGTCGACAGACCTGGCAGGCATCACCTATACCCACTGGGACTAATCAGATACTTCCTATTATGTAGCCTAAGCTGGCCTCTAGCTCACAGCAATCCTCCTGTGTCAACCTTCTAGGCATTGAAATTAAAGAAATAAGCTACTACACCTGACTAATTTAAGTTTTTATGCTTATATTTTACATTAAGATATATCTGTCTCCTATAGGCAACAAAGATGCAGAAATCACCTTAATAAAAAGCATGATGCTTTAATGTGCCCCAAGTGGGGGGTTTCCCAAAATGCCTAGTCTGGCACTGTTTTTTTCCTTGTTTCTCATGATACGTGTTAAAAACAAATAACTAGAATATCAACAAATGCAAACAAACAAAAGCCTTCATTCATGATGGGGCCATCATGACAGCTAGTGAGTGATAATAGCTAAAGCCTGAAGACAACCTGAGTTCATACCTAAGACCTACCCGGTAGAAGGGACAAACCAGCTCCCAATTGCCCTCTGACCTCTTGCCCTCTGACCTCCACGTTTGCCTGTTGCTTGCACAGGCACACAAACACACACCACTAAATAAAGAAATGTCATTTTAAGCTCCAACGTCCATCAAAATATTACTATTCAGTTTTCCAGACTGGAGATATCCAGGGTGAGGATTGGTGGAGTTTTAATTCCTGAGCTTGGGCGAGCTTAGGGATTGGCGGATTTTCCTGCTTAGGGATTGGTGGGTTTCTGTTTCTTGGCCTTGGGGCCAAGTTGGGGTAAGGGTGTTCTTTTTCCTTTGGCCCTTTGACCACTCCCTGGGCGAGTGGTTCAGGATGCTATATAAAGCAGGCTGAGCTGGACATGGGGAGCAAGCCAGTAAGCAGCACTCCTCCGTGGCCTCTGCATCAGCTCCTGCCTCCAGGATCCTGCCCTGTTTGAGCGCCTGTCCTGACTTCCCTTGGTGATGAACATTAATGTGGAAGTGTAAGCTGAATAAATCCTTTCCTCTCGTGTTGCTTTGGTCATGGTGATTTGTCACAGGGATAGAAACCCCAAGACATTAGGTATCAGAAATATAAAACACATAGTGGCTCAAGACAGTAAGTGGCTCTTCTGTACACTAGAAGCAGGCGTGTTTAAATTATGACTTTAGAACTAGAGTTTCACCTAATATAAGTACCTGAAAAACAGGATCAGAAGCGAACCTAGCAGGCAGGCAGTGGGGGCACACACCTTTAATCCTAGCACTCGGGAGGCAGAGGCAGGTGGATGTCTGTGAGTTCAAGGCAAGCCTGGTCTACAAAGCAAGTCCAGGACAGCCAAGGCTACACAGAGAAACCCTGTCTGGAAAAACAAAACAAAACAGCAAACCTAGCGCCCCTTCCCTGGAGGAAAGAGAGTTCTGTTTATTCTGGAAAGCTCCACCGACTCTTGGATTTTTACCACAGCAGCTCTGCTGGCTGGAAGGTCTCTCAGGTTGACAGAGTGGCCTGGCACCCACTGTTTACTGCCCTGCACCTCCCTCACTCTTTCAGATCCCGCCTCCTGCCCCTCCCTCTGAGGCCTAGTTCTACTCAAGGCCACAGAAAATGGGATCACAGGAATGACAGTCGGGAGAGAACGGCTTTCCAGCCTTCACTTTAACACCAGGGATTTTTCTGAGCACAGTGTGTCACCTTGGGGATGCTGTATGTCCTCGCCGTGGCTTTTTCTACACTGGGATTTGTCCTCTAGGAAATGTACTACAGAAAGCAGAGGAGAGAGCAGAGGGTATTAGTGTGTTGTGTTATTCAAGCTTTTAACTGAAATAAAAAGCAGTCAAACCTTACAAGATGACACCAGCTGTTTCAAGTGTGTGTGTCCATCTTCCCCCCTCTGTCTCTGTCTCTGTCTCTGTCTCTGTCTCTGTCTCTCTCTCTCTGTCTCTCTCTCTGTCTCTCTGTCTCTCTCTCTCTCTCTCTCTCTCTCTCTCTGTCTCTCTCTCTCTCTCTCTCTCTTTCATTTGCTATTGTTTAATTAAACAAGGTCTCACAGTAGAAGTGGGTTTGCTTGGAACTTGCTCTGTAGGCCAGACTAGATACAAACCCATGCTCCTTTTTCCTTAAGCTCCTGAGTACTGGGATTCCAGGCATTTGTCAACACAGCCCCAAAGTGTCTGTTTTTCAAAGACTAAACTTGTGCTATTCAATGGATCCATGGGACAACAGTTTCATGATAGTCACTAACAAATCCCCAAGTACCAAAAGGCAGCTCAGGTATGAGTGATAACACTTTTTTCCTTCTGGTTTTCTGAGACAGGATTTCTCTGTGTAGCCCTGGCTGTCCTGGACTTGCTTTGTAGACCAGGCTGGCCTCGAACTCACAGCGACCCACCTGCCTCTACCTCCCGAGTGCTGGGATTACAGGTGGTGCCACCACACCAGCTGATAACACTTCTCAGCAGTCCTATAAGGAGGGTTTGTTGTCACTTAGAGTATATTTTGTTTTCTTTCTTATTGAGGACTTATTACTGTTTTATGTTTTATGTCTTGCCTGAATAAATGTAAGGGTATTGTGTGTCTGTGTGCTTGGTGCCCCAAAAACCAGAAGAGGGCACCAGATCCCCTGAAACTAGAGTTACAGGTGGTTGTGAGCTGCCATGCGAGTTGCTAAGAACCAAACCAGGTGCTCTGGAGAAGCAGCCACTTCTCAGGGCACCTTGTCTTATCTTTTTAAAAGATTTGTCTCTATTACTTTTAGTTATGTGTATGTGTGTGGGTATGTGCACCTCTGGAGGGGAAGCTACAGGTGGAGAGATGTGGGTGTCAAACCATGATCACACTGCACGCCATTGGCTCTCGGACCTCTGCATTCCCTAAGAGCTTACAACTCAACGGCTTTGCTAAATGATCTACATCCTACTGAGTTTGCCTTGCCTGGGCTAATGCAAAGGAAGATCCTTTTTCTCTCTGTAACCACTTCACTAAAAATGCACTATTTGTTGACAGAGAATCTTGACACAAAATTGAAAAGAATTTCTCTGTTTATGATACTGTATCTTCTTCTGGCTCACAGAAATAGCATATCGCTTCATTTATTGAAACTTTCCTTAATTTCTCTCACAGTGTTATAGTTTCCTGTCTAGAAGTTTCATACATTTTTCTTTATATTGTTAGATATTTATTACTTATTTGTTTATTTATTTAGTTTCATTTTGTTTTGTTTGGTTTGGGTTTTGTTTTGCTTTGTTTCCGAGACAGGGTTTCTCTGTGTAGCCTTGGCTGTCCTGGACTCTCTTTGTAGACCAGGCTGGCCTCGAACTCACAGAGACCCACCTGTGTCTGCCTCCTGAGTGCTGGGATTAAAGGCACGTGAAACCACCACCTGGCTATTTATTTATATATTTGGTTTGTTTGCTTAGTTTTTCTTTTTTGTTTCTTTGTTTTGTTTTTCAAGGCAGGGTTTCTCTCTGTAACTCTTCTGGCTGTCCTGAACCTCACTTTGTAGACTAGGCTGGCTTCGAATCATTATTTCTTAATATCATTATAAATAGTTTCTTTTTCATATTTAATTTTCCAGCAGGACAGAGTCAGGCGGATCACTGTGAGTTCTAAGCCAGCTAGGTCTACAGAGTGAGTCCAGGACAGGGCTACACAGAGAAACCCTGTCTCAAAAAACTAAAAACAGAACCAAAAACCAGGGGTGGGCAGATGGCTCAGTGGATAAAGGAGTTGCCTCGAGCCTGCTGCCCGGCTAGGACGGGCAAGCTCCAGGCTCAGTTTGAAGCCCTACCTCAATAAAAAGTGGAGGATGGTAGAGGAAGGTGTTGACATCAGCTTTGGGCCTCTACATACCCACGCACTGAAGCAAGCACACGCGCACATGCTCGCAACCCTGTAACCCAGCATTCGGGAGGTTGAGGCAGGAGGACTTAGAATTTGAGTGATTCTGAGCTGCACAGTAAGATTCTATCTCAAAACGAAAACAACTAATAGAACACCTGTACTGTATTGTATAATAATTAGTTTCTGATAAGTGGAAATAATTGCTGTTTTTCTTTTCATTTGTCTTATGCCAACAATGTTAAGCTGAGGGAGCAGAATGGGACTCTGGGTAGTTAATCTGGTTTTCTTTTTTAAAATGGCATAAAAGGAGTGTAGTATTCTAACCATCAGATACAATATTCTGATGTGATAAGTTTTATTGTTTGTGTCGATATTAATTGCCAGTTATGAGAATGGCAATTGGATTTATAAAGAAAAACAAACAAAACAAACCTAATCGAGCAGCTCCGCAATGTCCGCACATGTCCAGTAGGTGGAGACAGTGAGCCACCAGGACAATAGCGGGTTTTCAGCGGCTGAGGTTCTGGTTATTTTTATCTTCATCCACAGCACCACCTTGTAGCCCTCCCCGGCAGACGCTATCCTAGCTGAAGCTGGCCCGGGTAAGGGCATCTGCACCCCCTTCCCCTTGATTTTGATCTAACAGGGCGCAATGCTCAGGTAGGGGACGGGGGCGGGGGCGGGGCTCTTCAGCTTCCCATGGCTGGCTGTAGGATTCATTTCAAGCTACTGAACTCATAGGTTGTAATGGATGCGCAGACAGGTGAATACTGTACAGTTATCTTCGCCTCCTCTCGCTGCTGTGGCTTAAATAACAGCAGTGTCTGGGCGATAGGAAGGTAGGATCAGGCGCCACCTGGTACAGGCCTTGTTCGGGCTCCATTCCTGTCCGACAGGGGGGTCACCTTCTTGTACGTACCGCACCGTTCTTGTCCACCTGAGAAGGAAGGCAAGTTTATTGCCAGGCCTCCTGGCCTTGTGTCAGCCATCTCCTCACAGGTGTCTCTGTGACTCATCAGTGTAATTTCTGTAAATGTAGAAACAAATGAACGAAACTTGAGGTAAACGCTGGGAAGACCTGAGCCACCTATGGACACTGGCATTGTGCCTCTAACGTTGTAATTCCTTTATTTCCTCTTCTGTTTGTGTCTTGTGATAGGGTCTCCGTATGCATCCCTGCGTCTCGAACTAGCTGAGCAGCCTAGGCTGGTCTCAAATTAGGGGCAATTCTTTGGCCTCAGCCTCCCAAGAGCTGGAGTTACAAGCACAGACCACCACACCCAGCTGATTAATTCCTTTGAAGTGCCCGCTCACTTCTCTGGATTCTCCTATCACAAACAGAGATAGTTGCAGTGTCAGTGTCAGTGGTAGTGCAGAGCCACATTAGTAGGGATAACAGCAGTAATTAACTCATAACGAGGGCTTGCTGAGTGCCAAATGCTAGTCTAACGGCATTAGACGGTTGTCTCATTCATATGTTTGAATTCAGTACGTTTTGGAATTTAGTAAGGCAGCACCTGCCATATGAAATGTAATCCACAGAAGCAAAATCTCAGTAACAACTTATGGCAAATTGACACATTTATAATGAAACACATCACTGTAGCAAATCACATAGGTTACCATCCTAAGTAGTTTCAGATTTTTTGTTTGTTTGTTTGTTTGTTTTTTTGAGACAGGGTTTCTCTGTGTTAGCCTTGGATGTCCTGGACTTGCTTTGTAGACTAGGCTGGCCTTGAACTCACGTCGATCCACCTGCCTCTGCCCTGGAGTGCTGGGATTATGAAATGTATGATAAAAATGCTCTACCAGTTTGCCTACAGCCAGATCTTACAGAGGTATTTTCTAATTTGAGGTTCCCTCCTCTCAGATGGCACTGGTTAGTGTCAAGTTGATGCAAACATTAACCAGGACACACGGT
>OU015750.1:75751974-75783487 GCA_907169655.1 Acomys percivali
AAAAGCAATAAGCACTCTTAACTACTGAGCCATCTTTCCAGTTTGTCATTTGTCCCTTAAACAGCTAGTTCTTGCCTCTTGAAGCACTGGCACTTGCTTACATGTCACTGCCTGCCCCTCGTTTGTGTTAGGAGTTACACTCAGCTCTACAAGCTAGAGTTTGAGTTCCAAAAGCAGAAATGCTTTGTTCTGTTTTGTAACCCTCTTGTTATAGCTACTCTTGTCAACTTTGCTACATCTGGGCTTAACTAAGATTCAAAAATAGAGGGCAGACCAGTGAGGGCTTTTTGCCTAATTTTAATTATGAAGGTCCACTTCGCACCCAGATAGTAAGGTGGGAAGATACATGCCTTTAAACTAGGCAATACCTTCTGCTCGGAGCCTGAATAAGGACTTGAAAAAAGGAAGTGTTTGCTCTTTGCCTGCTTGTCCGACCCCCCCCCCCCCCCCCCCCCCCCCCCCCCCGAGCAAGCCCATTCCTCCACTGGCATTAGAGCAGACTTCTTCGGGATTCCAGCGTCTACTGAAGACAAGATGAGCCTTCCAGCTTCATAGACTGAGCAACTTCTGGATTCTTGGATTCTCTGTTCACAGCCAGCCCTGGCTGAATTAGGTGGACGACAGGCTGTAAGTCACTCTAATACATTCCCTTTCTATACACAATCACTCTCTAAGTCCTGCCACTCTAGAGACTCCTAATACGCCTAGATACAGGTTTCAGTAACTCTCTGGTTCTCGTGTATTTAAGCTGACTCCTACAGATCTGTCTCTAAGTGTGCAGGGATGGACACCTTCCCATCTCCATCCTGGGGATCAAATCTAGGGACCGGAACGTATTAGGCAAGTGCTCTAACTGTGAATCATAGTCCTAGCCTAGCCCAGGGCTATTCTCATAAAGTCAATCTAAGTGGTTCATGTCCTAAGAAAATTATTATTAGGGTTTGTCAGTATCAATGGTGACTCCATAGACGATGTTGATTTTTATTTTTATTTTTTTGAGACGATCTTATGGAACTCAGATTTTCTACAAACCTGCTGTGCAGCTAATGAGCAGACACTATAAGCTAACAATCACTAATTTATTAGTCATAAAATATTACAGCATTTACTTGTATATTAGTAAGGTTGCCAACTTTACAATCCATATTTCTTCTTGGAATAATTTTCTATTTTTATGAAATGCCCAAATTTCCATTTGGATTTTTCCTCCCGTGCTGTTTTCAGTATATCCGTCATTGTCACAGGAACTGGATTGAGTACAAAGAATGGAGTGATAATGGTGGCATTTTAGGTTTTGAAAAATAACGTCAAACAATAGAATGAACGTCCAAAATAGTATCTAAACAAGAACCTTGAAGCTTGGTTTTAAAAAAAAAAAGCTATCACATATCAAACCAAACCTTTTCTTAAAAAAAAAAAAAATCCGTTTGTTGTGTGCATAGTCTATGGATGGTTATGTAGTACAGCTCCTGTGGAGGTCAGAGGACAACGTTTAGCAATCTGCTCTCTCCTGTTGTGGAGCATTCAGTAGAGAAGACTGGTTGGACATGGACGTAGGGAAGTCTTATCAGCTGGTTGTTCAGGATCCCAGTGTAGCCTGCAGCCTGTCTTGGGGTGAGCTTTTAAGCACAAGAACCATATCCTGGGTTCACACGGTTCAGTTAACAAGAACCATTAGCCAGAATTGGAACTACAGAAGCAAAAAAACAAAGACAGTGCAAATAAGAGACTTTCCCTGAGCTACAGAATTGGATGGACTAGGACTTTGTTTTCGTTTTGGCATGTGGTGCTATCTTTGTGCTGAGTTTTATGACTTCTATCATGGAGTCAGTTGTGCTAAGGTCTTGGGCCCTGTTATACTTCCACCATGTGGTCTCAGGGATTGATCTCAGGTTGTGTACGGTTTGGCAGCAAGTTCCTTTACCTGCTGAGCTCCTCCACACAGGGCCTCAGTTCATTAATCTGTATGTTCCAGTGTCTTCCATTTGGATAGCATATCGATTTATTTAAAGTTAGGGCTGGAAGGTGTGCTTCTGTGGTCGATAGTGTTGGAAGCATCAGGCAGGCCCTGGGTTCAATCCCCAGCATCCCTTGACCCCTCCCCAAATCATATTGCCTCAGATGAAAAGATGACTTTCAACATATAATAGAATTGCACAGGACTTAATTGCTGCAATGTGACCAGGTTTTGACGCTATTAGCATCCGCTGTCTCAATATGAAATGGGAGAGCTGTGTTGCCTTTTTAAGGATAGTTCACTTGACAACGTCTCTGAGCTCCTGCTTACTAAACGTTTTGGACTTGTCAGTGTCCAGTATATACCACAGGTCCCAGCTTTCACCTAGAGTCGGGGCTGGATGAGGAGCAGATTGCCCAACTAAAACACAACCAGGATGCATCCCAGGAAAATCGGGTACTTCCACTTTAAGCTGGTGACTGGGATTGTGAGTACAGGCTGCCCCGGACAGGGTTAAATATCAGAATCAAACTCAGATGCTGAACTTAAGTGACAGGCTGCTAATTTCAACTCTGAAATCCTTCAAGGAAATTAACATCAAAATAATAACGGTTTTAGTCCCGTGGGTAGCCCCGCTTTGATTAAGAACAGCAAGTAAATATGCTTAAAGGTTGTTTCTTTTTCTTTTTTAAAATTTGTTTCAAATCAAGCCTGGCTTGCTTTATTTATAATCTGATCTGGCAGACTGAGTTATGGCGTGCGTTTTCCGGATCCGGATTCACTTTCACACTCAAGCCACCTTGAGAAAGCCTCGGGTGGCAGGCTTTAGCGTCTGGAAGTTAGGAACCATCCCATAACGCAAATGCCCAGACCGACTAAGCAAGTCTCAGGACCGGTTTCCAAGCAAGTGCGTTTAACCCTTTAACGGTCGAGTTAGGCGTCTGAGAAACGCGGAGCTTCCGGGCGGAAGCAGACGGCGTCGGCAAACAAGAGCTGCGTCGTCAGGTTCTCGGTCTTTCCCCCGCAGGCCCAGAATGACCCAGGCCCGCTGAGTGAAGTTAAAAAGTGGGAGCGACAGTCAAGGAGCCCGGGTTCCCCTTAAAACGAGGCCGAGTCGCCGGCGGAAACGGGCGCCCAGGCGGAGAACATGCCCCGCGCCCGTCACCACGCTTGCGCGAGATCCGCCACGCAACTTCCCAGAAGGCCTCGGGCGACGTCCGACAGCGGTTCCAGAGCCGCGCCTAGGCGGATGGGTGGGCGGGGCCTCAGGGCTCTGGAGGCCACGCCCCATGCCGGAAGTGACGGAGTCGAGGTTGCGCGTCGAGGCTACCTCTATGGTTTTCCTCTCCTTCTGGAGTCGGGAAATGGCCGCCGTGTAGTTACCACGGAGGTGAACGCCGAGAACCGTGCATCGCCGTGTCAGGTAAGGCCTTGCGCTGTACTCAGGTGGCTCAGAGGAGCCCGGGAAGACAGCACGGTTGCTTGTTGTTAACTCTTGACAGGCGGGCGGCGAGAAAGGGAGACCCCCCCCCACGCCTGGCCCTATGCCGTTATTTGTGCGTTTCGCCATCAGTTAGTCCTCGGGCTCTTAAAGCGCCGTGGCCCTCGGGGGTGGGGGATGGTGAACCGGGCGAACGGCTCCCTGGCCCGGCCGTGTGGCTGACCCGGGTCCGAGAGGGAACCGTGAGGCCTGCGCGTGCCTCTCTCCCGCCCTTCCCCCACCCGCTCGGGCGCGCTCCCGGCGCAGGCAGGGCTCTGCGCATGCGCGCTCTCTTCCCCTTTCTTTCCCTGCCTATGGCAACGCGGCCGCGTGTGTGGGCTTGGTAAGGGCCTGTCGTTGGCCTCCGGGGAGGTGTCTTTCTTCCCGGCCTGGCTTTTGGGGCCCGGGTGAGATAACGGTGACCTGTTACGAAGTTTGAGCGAGCGGTTGGGCGGGCGGGTCAGCCGCTCTGTGCGTTGCGGTTTAGGCTGCCTGCGTGTCTCGCCTCCGGGGTACATGTCGATTTAAAAGCCGGCTTTAACTTAACCGAGATGGAGGCTCCTGATTTCGTGTGCAACCGCCCGCCCAGCACCTGGGCGTTGGCGGGAAAGTTTCTCGTTTCGGTTCCCTAGCAACTCACTCTTGTTTTAGATCTAAGATGGCTCACTCTTGACTCTTAGTAGTCGGTGCGTAGTTACTGTTTTCTAGCGTGGGATTCAGGTCATAACGGCTGCGTCTAAGAAGGACTTTCTTCCCAGTTAATGCACAAAGCGCTGGTGAGAGTTGGCACTCGCTAGAGATCTATGTATTCAGGACATTGGCAGCGGCAACTGGTGGGCGTAAATGGGTGAGGAAGATAAGTTGAGTTTGTAAGCCTCCCAGTGCTGGCCACGACGTGCTCGGCAGCTAATCTCCTGCTGTGGCTTCGGGAGTGGTGGGCTAATAGTTGCATCACTACCTCGGGCCCCTGCTTAGTTGTAAGATTTGTTTTCTTGGCCTGGGGAGTGGCCAGAGCATTTGGTTTCAATATCCCAAATTGGCGGCAGCTTTTTTATTTAGAGACAGGATTTCTCTGTGTCGTGGACTCGCTTTGTAGACCACGCTGGTCTCCTACTCACAGAGATCCTCTTGCCTGCCTCTGCCTCCCAAGTGTTGGAATTAAAGGCGTGCGCCTTCATTCCCTGCTGTAATTTTTATTTCCTCTTAGAATTGAAAAAGAAGAAAAGGATCGAAATTGAAAGCGAATGTGCGTAAAACTGATTGAAAACCGTCAGTCATTTCAGACTTATATCCTGTTGCTACAGCTTTTATATTTATGTTAAAAGGGAAACGCAGAACATAATTTCTTGTCCCTACTCTGAATCTGCATTTTAGATTAGCTCTCACTGGGATAGTTGGGGTACTGTGAGGCAAAAAAGGACCTTTACTTAAGCAGTGTATTTTCATTTTTTTGTGTGATGGGGGAAGTATGTCTCTAACGTAGTTCACAGTGAACAACTGAGTTCCCAGGGTTGGAGTAACAGGCTTCAGCCACCACACCCAATTAACCGCAGGGTTTCGCACCTGCTGGGACGCCCACGGCTGACTTTTGTCTCAGGAAACAATAGTTAAATTTTGGACTTGAAGGCCGACCTGGAAAAAGCACTGCTCAGTGATTAGTTAGGCTTGTGTCTCCTTGAAGATTTAATGTGGGAAGCAAACTAAACTGCACTAGATTATGATGTAAAAGAAGTGAAGAAAGTGTTTTCAGCTGTATGCAGATCGTTGGGAATTCCAGGAGCTGTATTTGAAACCATTGGTTGACTACTATCCACCAGCTGAATCTGTTTAACTTTTATGGGGGGGGGTGGTTAATGAGAGAATCAGGAAGACCATTGAGTGTGTCTCTGGGTAGTAATTGTGGCCGAAGCTGGGAATATGGGTTTGTGCATTATTGGCACCTGGCTTCTAAAACATTCTAAAAAGTACTGAGTATCACCTTTGAGTTACAAGTGTTTTCTCCAGTTTTGTAGATGGGGCCTCAGAGGTGTGAAACTTGAGGCCACAGAAGCCAGGGAGCAACACAACTTGGTTTAGAATGTGCTGTGGTGCTTTAGTCCATTTATAAGTAGCTGGAGCAAACTGAAAGTTGATGACTAATCGATTTTGCTTTTAGTTATGGAAAGTTTTTAGTACAAAAGTAAAATAGTAAGGTAAGCCTGATGTAATGGCTCAAACCTTTAATCAGCAGCAAACAGGAGGGAGGATCTTTGGGTTTGAAGCCAGCTTGTGCACAAAGTGAATTCCTGGATAGCCAGGGCTCTGTAGAGAGACCCTGTCTCAAAAAACCAAATAAACAAAAAGGTAAGATAATTAAATGAACTTCATGTTCTGGTAATTTATGATTACTAATTTTCAGAATTGTCTTTTGTTCATTTGTGATACATTTTAAATCAAACTGTAAACATTATTAAGCATTTCTGGAATGACTTTTATAGAATACTTGTTATTGCTGTATTGAAAACAGGATTAGTCTTAAATAGACAAGTAGTTTGAAATAAATTTATAGGTAGCCTTCAGAAAACCTGTAACAAACAAGGATGACGTTATAATGCCTGAGCACACACCATGTGCCAGTAGGTAAGCTTAACCTTCTGTATTTATTTAACCATAGAACTATAATAAATACCATGTTTTATACCTGTGGAAATTAAAGCTTGAAGTGTTGAGTTGTCATTTAATGAGTGAGCCTTGATTTTAACCTAATACACTTGAGCATTATGTATCTTTAAGATTTTAAAAGCTGTGATTTTCAGTAATTTGCTTTAAATTTGGATCCCAATATGCTAAATGAATACATGGCTTAAATATGTTTGAAATTGTAAGCCAAAGAATCTACTTTGAGTAGCTTCATCTTAGGTTAGTTGTTTTGTTTTTGTTTTTGTTTTGAGATGGGTCTAAATTGAATAGCCTTAGCTAACCTACAACTTGCTCTATAGATGAGCTGGCCTTGAACTTGTTGAAATGCCCTTGTGTCTGCCTCCTGAGTTTTGAGGCAAGAGACTGGTTTTACAGATGTGATTTTTGTTTTGGTTGTTGTTGGTTATTTGTTTGGAGACAGGGTTTCTCTGTGTAGCCTTGGCAGGCCTAGACTTGCTTTGTAGACCAGGCTGGCCTTGAACTCACAGCAATCTACCTGCCTCTGCCTTCCAAGTGCTGGGATTAAAGGCCTGCACCACCATGCCCAGCCTTTTTTTTTAAGAATTTAAAAACTTTTGAGGCAGTCCTCAAGTTTGTGGTGTTTCTTCTTCATGCCTCCCAAGTGCTGGGATTGCAAGCCTGTGTCACTAATCTTAATGAACATTTTCTTGAATCACTTTTCTAGCCAATCTTACACATTATTCCAAAAAAGTTACAAGGTATTTATAGATTTATTCATTCATTTATTTGTTTGGTTATTTGAGATAAGGTTTCTCTGTGTAGCCCTGGCTGTCCTGGAACTCACTCTGTAGATCAGGCTGGCCTTGAACTAAAATCCACCTCCCTCTGCTGGGATTAAAGGCGGTTACCACCACTACCTGGCTTCAGTTAACAGTCTTAATAGGCAACCTTGGTTGAAATATAGGGGAGGCTTGGCATTTTAAAAGTTGATACTTGAGTTTTATTCATGTAAGGAAGACACTTGCTAGTGCAGGGTACAAAACATAGTCTTTGTGGTCTGGAGATCTCAGTCAAATTCTGGATCAAACATTTTATGGTCTGATTATGTACCCTAAAAACCATGTACAAATCTTTTGCCCCAAACATGTCTGTCTGCCAGATGCTTAAGAATCAAGCTGTTAGAATTTGGGAGTCTTCAGTTTTTCTTACTTCCATATTCCTTGTTTTATATTCCATATTCCCAACAAATACATGAATGTTTATATATAAATTGAAACCAAATTCTAGATCTGTGTCCTTTCCTTCTTTTCTACCATCATGCCTAGGTAACTTTGAACTGTTCAGTTTGCCCCCTTGTCCTCTTTTCTAGGGTCATTATCCTATACACAGCAGCCACCCTAAAATGTAGATCAGATCATTAAAACTCTCCTCATACACCTAGAGATTCCCATGAGAGTCAGAGGGTTGGGGAGCTGGCCCAGTTGGATATATTGCTTGCTGCAGATGTGGGAACCTGGGTTTGGACCCTAACATGCACCTGAACGGCCTGAAACTCGGCACTAGGGAGTAGAGATGGTAGTTGGGGGAGGCTTGTTCAATCTAAAGGGTAGTGAGGTCCCTGGAGAAGCAGTTGAACAAGACATTCTGATGTCAGACTTGGGCCTTACACCTGCTTATATACATATGCATACATCACACATAAGAAAGCAATTATTTCCTCTGGCCTACTAGATGCTGTTTAATGTGTTCCATTTCTACATGTTGTTAAGCTCAAATCATGAGAGACCCCCCCAACAGACCACCTAAGAGCCTAGTCCAAATGCAGCCACAAGAAAGTCTTTATTTATTGCAAGCTTGAGCTCGGGCCATACCTCCTATGCACCGACACAGTAGATGTAAGGAAGTAGCCCCGAGTCCCAATTGAGAGGGGTTTTACACAAAGAAATGCGCGCGCACACACATATACACACTCACTCTCCCTCCCTCCCCAGTGTGGTAATGGTCATTGTTTGATGTTCCCCCCTTCCCTCCCTCTGTCCCTTATATAACTCAGGCTGTCTTGAGTCTTAAAACTTCTCTCTCCTGTTGCTTGGAGTTCACATGTACCACCTTGGCATTGTGATCTTTGATACTGACCGTTGTATCACATACTGTAGTTGCTGTGAACTCTTGGATACATCTGATCAAGCATATATGGTCATTGGTTTTAGTAGCCTACAGCCTATTTTTCCCTGTTACCTCTTTTTAGTGTTTATTTTCTTGGACCTTAAAAATCATGACTTGGAGTTAAGAGGCTTGGCAGTTGATTCTTAGGAATATGCAGCTTAAAATTATCTGCTTGGAAATGTTTAGGCCAAGTTTTAGCTGAAATTCTTATTTCTATGTGGGTGAAATCAGTTAACTTCCAGGTCAGAATAAAAATTTTCATGTAGTGTGTGGGTGAGTATGGCTGTGCACATCTGTGTTTGTATAGGTGTAGATTTGAGGTTGACATTTGGTGTCTTGCGCTCTACCTTTATTTTTTGAGATAGGGTCTCTTACTGAACTTAGACTTCACCCACTCTTCAGGTATATTGGCCGTGATCTCCTGGGGCTCCTCCTATCTCTCCCTCCCAGCTTTCAGATGACCGTGTGCATCACCACCACACATAACTTATTACATGGGTCTGGGGATCCAAACTCCAGTGAAGTGCTAGCCCAGCAAGCACTTAAAACTCAGCCATCTCCCTAGCACCAGGATAAAGTTTTAACAGAACACTAAGTTGGGAAGTTAGCTTTTTTGCCGCCTGTAGTCCCAGCACTCTTCGTGGCAGAGGCAGACAGGCAGGCGGAGTTCGAGGCCATCCTGATCTACAAAGTGAGTCCAGGACAATGAAGGCTACACAGAGAAACCCTGTCTCGAAAAACCAAACCAAACCAACAACAAAAAAACCCTCAAAAACAAACACACACACAACTAAGCTTGTACTAACTTTAGGGTTACATTTATATTTGTACCATAGCCCACTTAAGGTTGTGGTTTCACTAGGCACACGTCTTTAATCCCAGCACTTGGGAGGCAGAGGCAGGCTGATCGCTGTGAGTCTGTGGCCAGCCTGGTCTATAAAGTGAGCCCAAGACAGCCAGGGCTGTTACATAGAGAAACCCTATCTTGAAAAACAAAACAACAAAAAAATTCCCAGTTGTAGGGATGCTATTTATTGGTTGACCCATTTGATTTTACTGTTTCTTCTTTGTAGTTCCAAAATAACATTTTTAAATTTGATAATTACAGAATGAGTCATGGATTTTTTATTTTATGAATACTTTGAGTGCAACTTAATGTCAGCTGTGTATCTTGAATTTCTGTTCGAGTGGTTTTTAATCTTTGCATATAACTGATCTTTGAATATTATTTGCAAAGTTGTAGCTTTTTCAAGTATTGATAACTGAATAACATTAAATATATTTACATGGTAATGGTTAATTAACTTAAGAATATAATTAATACCCTATTGCCATTGCTGTCTGTTTCTTACATGGTTAATTAGATACTTGTGTAAGAATGCTTTTGTTACTGTGGTTGCAGTTGAAGGAATTTTTAAAAATAAGTTTGAAATAAAAAGTTTTTAAGAAAGTAAGCAGAACATTAAGCTATTGTAGAGAATACAGCATTATGAATATTCATTATAGGCTGTTTTCATATGCAAAGATGATGTTAACTATTTTGGGGTTTTCTGATGGATTGACATTTGTTCCCTACAGGTCAGGTGACTACAGTTAGAATTCAGGTATCAGTTATATGATGTTCCGTTGCATTGTGACTAGAAAGCTTTTGTTTTGCTATGCTTTTTTAACTCAGGGTTAGGTTGTGTGGGGTCTCATGTGGCCTGGGGCCTGGAACTCACGGTGTTAACTGAGGATGAATCTAAGCTGAGTCTCTTGCCTTCTTGCTCTAATTTGTGGATTATAGGTATTGTTGTTAATTATTATGTTTTGTCTGCATGTAGGTCTGCACCAGGTTCCTGCTTGGTGTTTTGGGAAGCCAAAAGGATGTCAGGCCTCTTAGAACTGGTTGTGAACCACCATTTGGGTTCTGGGAATTGAGCATTGTAATAGCAGCCAGTGCTCTTAACCAATGAGCCACATCCCTGGCTTCTGTCAGATAGCTGACACAGCTCAGGCTAACCTCAAAGTCACCTACTGCTTAGCTTGGTAAATGCTAGGATTATTTCCTACCATGATCACCTTAGTTAAATGGTGCTGATCAAAAGTTTACTGTTTCCCCAAGTGAGGCAAGGTACATGCCTAGAGGTCATAGTGGAGATGAGTTTGGGCTACTTAATTCAATACCACACCCAATTTCTGTATTACAACCTGTGTTTGTCTGTTTACTATAAACAAATACACCCCCCTCTTTCTTTAATCTTTGCTAGGAATTTGAATTTTAGAGATTAATTTCCCATAACATTCTCCACAGGTCGAATCTTGGCAGTACCTTAAAGACATCACTGACTTCTGGATCCTGCATAAAGCCCAAGGTAAACGACATTCATGTCCTCTAGGTTTTATTTTGACTTACTTGAGAAAATTGACTGCCAACCTGAATCAAATGAAGTGATGTGAGTGTTGTGAACTGTCCGTGGAGATGCAGCTCAAGAAATAGGTGCTTGCCTCATATGCACAAGGCCCTGCCTAGGTCCAACCCTAGTGTTTTTTGAGGGGTGTGTGTGTGTGTGTGTGTGTGTGAGAGAGAGAGAGAGAGAGAGAGAGAGAGAGAGAGAGAGAGAGAGAGAGAGAGAGAGAGAGAGATCTTCTGTAAACTCACATTTTGAGTTTGTTTTAAGAAAAATATTTTTCCGTTCCCCCATTGTATATTAGCTTTTTAAGACTCAGGACACAGAATGCTATTTAAAAACAAAAGGAAACCACCAGCACTCCCTTTTGAGACAAGGTCTCTTTCTGTAGCCCTAAGAACAACCTCAGTGAGATGACAATCCCTTTCTTTCTTTCTTTCTTTCTTTCTTTCTTTCTTTCTTTCTTTCTTTCTTTCTATTTCCTTTTAAATATTTATTTATTTATTTATTTGTTTGTTTATTGTGTATGAGTGCCTTATCTGCAGAAGAGGGCATCAGATCACATTATAGATGGTTGTGAGCCACCATGTGGTTGCTGGGAATTGAACTGAGGACCTCTGAAAGAACCATCAGTGCTCTTACCCAATGAGCCACCTCTCCAGTCCTGCAATACCTTTCTTATCATACCCAGGTTAAAACCTTGCTGCTTTTTACTCGGGATAGTCCTGGCCGTCCTAGAACTCCCATGTAGACTAGGCCAGCCATGAACTTACAAGGATCCCCCAGCTTCTGCGTTCTGAGTATTGTGTTAAAGACCATCCCACTTGGCTTATTATCTTCTCTAATGTACTTTAGTACTATTTTATAACAACAAGCTAAATATTCAAGTACCTACAAAAGTATTTAATGAGCATTAAAATTTAAATATATGAAAACCACAGGCTTTTCTAAGATTAATGCATTGAGTTTTATGGACATGATTACTTATTTTGACTAGTAAGTTACAAATTCGGAAAGTTACACAATTGGCCCTTGACTAACATTGAACTTTGAGGCTGGCGAAGATGGCTTAGCAGTCAGTAAAAGCACTTGCTGTACAAGCCTTGTAACCCCAATTCAGTCCCCTGAATGGAGGAAGGGGGAACCAACTCTTCATAAACTTTATAAAGTTGTCTGATTTTGACCCACATATCATATACCGAAACTAAGAAGTTGGGGCTGTAGAGATGGCTCAGCAGTTAAATGCTCTTCCAGAGGACATGGGTTCCGTTTCCAGCACCCACATGGCAGCCCATAACTACTGTAACACTATCTCTGGAAGACCTCACCGGCACCAGGCATGCATGTGGCTACCTGTACAGGCGCATCATCCATACACATAAAAATGTAAATAAATCAACTTGTTTTTAGTTTTTCCTGCCCTCTGTAAGTGCCGGGAAACAAACTCCTTACCTTGTGCATGCTAGGCAATTCCGAACTCTAAGGATTGAGCCTACAACCTAATGCTTGTTAAGCAAGTGTCCTACTACACAGCACGCTCATACTCATATACCCCCCCTTCCCTCCCTCCGTCCCTCCCTCTTCCTCCTCCTCCCCTTCTCCTCTCCTCCTTTTCTGGATACTAGGTCTTACTAAGTAGCCCAGGCTGGTCCTGAACTCATGTTAGCTTGGGTAGGCTTTGAATTTGAGATACTTTTGTTTCAGCCTTCTGAGTAACTTAAGAGTGCAGGCCTGCCATCTGGGCTAGCTATATGATGGCTTAAAAAATTGGTAGCGGTTTGGAAAAAACTATATGATTTAGAAATAATTGAAAAAATGGCTTCTTCCTCGGCGCTGCCTGCGAGGTGGCTGCCATCTCCTCTGCGGCATCATGGCTGCCCTCCGGCCTCTGGTGAAGCCCAAGATCGTTAAAAAGAGGACCAAGAAGTTCATCAGGCACCAGTCAGACCGATATGTCAAAATTAAGCGAAACTGGCGGAAACCCAGAGGTATCGACAACAGGGTGCAGAGAAGATTCAAGGGCTAGATCCTGATGCCCAACATTGGTTATGGGAGCAACAAGAAGACCAAGCACATGCTGCCTAGTGGCTTCCGGAAGTTTCTGGTCCACAATGTCAAGGAGCTGGAAGTGCTGCTGATGTGCAACAAGTCTTACTGTGCTGAGATTGCTCACAATGTTTCCTCCAAGAACTGAAAAGCCATCGTAGAAAGAGCAGCACAGCTGGCCATCCGAGTCACCAATCCCAATGCCAGGCTACGCAGCGAAGAAAATGAGTAGATGGCTTGAGTGCGTGTTTTATTTGTGTTTAAATAAAACCACAAAAACTGAAAAAAAAAAGAAAAAGAAAAAATGAAAAAGGTCACTTGAATGTAAATATGTAGGTAATACTTTATCACCATAAAATTATTTACAAGTTAAAATTTATGGATACAATGCACAGGTTTATTTGTTATTAAAATATAAACAAATGTAAAGATGCAGTGTTAAATAGTGACTTCGTTAACTCTAGTCATACTACAATAATTTCTTTTTTTTAATATTGTAAGTTACATTTATTAAACTGAACTTAAGATGGTGCGCAAGGAATGTGCTATTTTTCTTTCTTTTTCAATTAATTTTAACATATACATCTATATTATTACACCTACGTAAAGAAACTACATACAGCAAAAGAACCACAGAACATTCAGGAATCACATTCATGTTACGTTCATAGTGTTTTGGCTGTTTGTATTTGGCAACCTTGAATAAAACATTTTCCTAGCTTGGTGAGTCTAAAATTCTGAATGTAACTCAATATCATATCTCATCTCTATCAATAAAATATCTACCCAGACCTAAAGACATCTCAATCCCCAAATGGCTAGGCTCAATTGTGACACTCAACTATTTGGTCTTCAACCCCATCAGAGACTTAAGAAGCAGAAAATTTAATTACCTGAGTAAACAGGAAGTATGGCTTAGCAGCTTCCTAATTTAATAATAAGAGAAAAAATTACAGAGACAGTTTACTGCCTCTGATGTTGGAGCACCATCTTCAGCCTTCTGGCCCAGTATATCTGACAGACATGTTTGTGAGATAGGATTCTCTTTGTTATTTTATCATTCTTTCTTGGGTTTAGAGATGGGAGATGAAAAGAGAGAAGGAGGAATGTGGAGATGCTTGGGGAAGATACAACACTAAGTGGCTTGTTGGGTCAATCCCTCAACTTAAGGCCTTAACTGTACATACAAGGTTAGTTTTAATTCATTGGTATAGAAATTTATATGTTGATGCAAAATAAGTTTAATTTAGATACATTGGTTTAGAATTCAAAGTTAAGATTGTTCTTCACTCACATTAGATAGATAGATAGGTAGATATAGATAGATATAGTGAAGTATTGTATCCATACCACTCAAGTAGAATACAAGGTTTACCTCCAGTACTTTGAAAATGCTACTGCAGGCTGTTTAGGAAAAGTAAGTTAGACAAGTTAATTGTCAATTGATCAAATCATGATCATTTCAATTACTAGTCTATTTATACCTCAAGAAGATACATCCTAGAAATAACAGATAGTTATAATTCTATAGACAGATAAGGTAAAATAGTTAAGGTCTTCAGAAATCTCAGATTCCTACAAAGCCTAGCATTTAAAGATGTTTATATTGTTTTAATGATTCTTTGACAAGAAGACAGGTTAACTCCTGGCAACACCCAGCCTACCTCAAAGAGGATGATGAGCATCAAAGAACCTCCTTATGGAGATGGCTTCAAATGTGGCAAACAAACCACTGGGGGAAAATGTCCTCCTTTCTACCACAGACGGAGTGTTGCCTAAAAACGGCAAGACTAAATACAGGCAGAGTCAATGGCCAAGTCCTCAATTGTTCCTGCCTCACAAATATGTCTGTCAGAAATAATGTACTATTCTTAACAAAATTTCTTTTATCTTAAGTCAAGAAAATTAAAAATGTTTTTAGTTTCTGAATAAATAAGAATATTATCAGTCTGGATTTTAAGCAGCTCTTGATTTTTTACATTGTGTGTGTGTGTCTGTGTCTGTGTGTGTGCACGTGTGTGTGTGTGCGCGTGAGAGACAGACAGAGAGAGAGAGAGAATATGGAAGAAAGAGGACACTTAAAAGATCAGCTCTCTTATCCTGGCATGTGGGCTGCAGTGACTAAACTCAGATTGTCAACTTGTTGATTAGTATCTTTACTGGAGACCATCTCAGGGTCCAAGACCTCTTTAGAGAGAATATGCACTAGTCATCTTTTCATTATCATAACAAATATTTCAGATAACCAACTTTAAAAGAGAGTTTCATTCCAGCTTACAGTCAGGGAGGTTTCAATCCATGACTGATTGGCTTAAATATTTTAATCATACTACAATAATTTCATAACTACTGTTGTAAGCTCCTGTGTATGAATAGCCACTTAACAGCATGATGCTAATCTCAGGTGAGCAGCTTTTGTTAGCAAGTTTTTTATTGTTTACCTGCCCCCCCCCACACCCCAAAAGACAGGGTTTCTCTGTGTTAGCCTTAGCTGTCCTGAACTTGTTTTGTAGACAAGGCTGGCCTCCAACTCACAGAGATCCACCTGCCTGTGCCTCCCTGAGTGCTGTGGCTCCCTGGGTGCCACCACACCCAGCTTTTTGCCCTTTCCTACCACCAAAATACAAGGGGAGCTTTACATGGTCCTGTAAGTTCCAAAGCTGTTAAGGGGTTTCGTGACCTTTAGTCTACAGGAGACTATATGGTGCAAATTGAGGCTTTTGTGTATATAAACAGTTTAGTGCCTTCTTAAATCCATAAAGCACTGTAATAACAGCTTGGTGAGTTTTCTAGTTAATTTGTTTCTAAGGATTGTGTCAGGTTTTTTCTTTTATGTTATGTGTATCAATGCTGGTTGCACATTTGTTGGATTCCCTGTTATAGAAATTCTGGATGGTTTTTAGCTATGTGGGTGCTAGACATTGAACCCCAGTCCACTAGAAGAACAACCAGTGTTTCTTGCTTTTTTTTTAATTGAAAAATTTCTCTTAGAGTATATTTTGTGTATTTTTATACAATATATTATGTTTTTCTCCTCTTAATTTCTTCCAGATTCTTCCCACTTCTTTTCCTTCCTTCTTTCCTTCCTTCCTTCCTTCCTTTGTTTATTTTCTGTTTGTTTGTTTTAAAGACAGGGTTTCTCTGTGTAACAGCTCTGGCTGTCCTGGACTCACTTTGTAGAGCAGGCTGGCTTTGAACTCAGAGATCTGCCTATCTCTGCCTCCTCAAGTGCTAGGATTACAGGTGTGCACCACTGCGCCCAGCATTTTCTTCTCTTCTTAAAACTAACAAAAACAAGAAACACAGAATAACTCCCACAAAAACACAGAACAAAATGCACAAGCAAAAGACTATTAACCCCCCCCCCCAAACCCACCAAACAAAGCAAAGTGAGACAAAACATCTATACTGTAGAGTTTATAGAAATACCACTGAGTTCATATTGTGTTGGCTAAGTACTCTCTGGGGATGGGTTGCCCTGAAGTGTGGTCAGTGCACCCATTGGGACTTCATTGGAGAGAACTGATTTTTTTTCCTTTGTTAGGCGTGATCACTTGCAGTTCCGGGCAGGATCCCCACCTCCAACAGTGCTCTTGACCACCAAGCTGTCTCTTTAGTCTGTATTGTGCCACTTTCTTATGTTCTTTTTTCTAGGTTTCTTTTCTGTAATACTCAAATAATTTCATCTTTTCTACAGGTAGGTAGGTAGGCTTTTGTATTGGGCATAGAAAAACATCTAACACAAGAATAGTCTGACACTGCTCTTCTTGACTTGTAGTTGATGCCTTTGGATTGAGGCAAATAAATAGATGTTACATCCATAGAAATAGATTGTGTTATCCTGAGTATTCTGTACCTGTTATGCAGGTAAAAACAGTTTTATTTAGGAACAGTAGCCTGTTTTATAAGTAAATATTCATTTGAAAATTATTTGTACCAGTAAGCACATCTGAAAATAAGTAAATATCAAAATATCTTTATTTGTGTTGATTTAACCTTTTTTTGTTTGTTTGTTTGTTTGATTAGGAGAAAAGAAATGGGCCGTTCTAATTCTCGATCACATTCTTCACGATCCAAGTCTAGATCACAATCTAGTTCTAGATCAAGATCAAGATCACATTCTAGAAAGAAGAGATACAGGTGAATTAATGTGCTTCTGGTGCTTTTAATAGTGAAGTGATATTCAGTCATTAGTGTCTGCTGTATATGGTGTTAACAAACCAACCAATGCATCATTCTCAATAAAACTCCATGAATTGGATTTGCTGTCTTCCATTTAAATGTTGACATTGTTGAGAATTGTCCAAATTGTAATCTAGTATCACCTGTGATTCAAGATCTGAGGTTTAATCTACTGTGCCAATACATGATGAATTTCTTTGTTTTTGTTTTCCTTATTAAGAGATGAACTGGATATTATATGGATATTATAAAAATTCTTTGGCACTATATCATATTTATTGTTTTTTTGGTTTTTTTTTCTGAGTTTGGTTCTTGAAAGGATTTTTTTTTTTATTGTTTAAAAATGATGTTTTTTTCAAATAATAATATCCATAATACAGAAAGTAGGAGCCTGTTGAAAATAAACATTAGTTTGTAATTTTTCTATATTTTATACATAATCAGCTTTTCTGACTGTCAGTGGCGTTTCACTGTAATTCCATGTGACCTTATTTCCTGTGAGCAATACATGGTGCCACTTAAATGTCTCCTACTATAACTTGTAGTGTCAGCCTAAATACACTCTATCATCTTTTGTTGGCTGTATTGTTACTCTCTCCCATTTCCTGTGTCTAATTTCCCAGGGCCTATTGTAACTTTACTCTCATTGCTTGCTTGGTATAAAAGCTTTAAACAAATGAAGTTTATAAGTTATATATAGCTTTACCTTGTATATATGTTTTGCTTAGCCAGATGTTTCTTAAATGGTAGAATAAGGTCCTTTATTTTTCTTAAATTGATACTTATTTCATTTTTAGTTCTAGGTCTCGTTCCAGAACATACTCAAGGTCTCGTAGTAGAGATCGTATTTATTCTAGAGATTACCGTCGAGATTACAGGAATAATAGAGGAATGAGGCGCCCTTATGGTTACAGAGGAAGGGGCAGAGGGTATTACCAGGGAGGAGGAGGCAGATACCATCGCGGTGGCTATAGACCTGTCTGGAATAGAAGGCATTCTAGGAGTCCTAGACGAGGGCGGTCACGATCCAGGAGTCCAAAAAGAAGATCCGTGTCTTCTCAAAGATCCCGAAGCAGATCTCGTCGGTCATACAGATCTTCTAGGTCTCCAAGATCATCATCATCTCGGTCTTCATCCCCATATAGCAAATCTCCTGTCTCTAAAAGACGAGGGTCTCAGGAAAAGCAAGCCAAAAAGGCTGAGGGAGAGCCCCAAGAAGAGAGTCCTTTGAAAAACAAATCGCAGGAGGAACCAAAGGATACGTTTGAGCACGATCCATCTGAGTCAGTTGATGAGTTTAATAAGTCTGCCACATCTGGTGATATTTGGCCTGGCCTTTCAGCTTATGATAACAGTCCCAGGTCACCTCATAGCCCCTCACCTATTGCTACACCACCCAGTCAGAGTTCGTCTTGCTCAGATGCCCCCATGCTTAGTACAGTCCACTCTGCCAAAAACACCCCTTCTCAGCATTCACATTCCATTCAGCACAGTCCCGAAAGGTCTGGATCTGGTTCTGTTGGAAATGGGTCTAGCCGATACAGTCCTTCCCAGAATAGTCCGATTCATCACATCCCTTCACGAAGAAGCCCTGCAAAGACAATCACCCCGCAGAATGCGCCAAGAGAGGAACCCAGGGGGCGCTCCTCTTTCTATCCTGATGGAGGGGAGCAGGAAACAGCAAAGACTGGAAAGTTTTTAAAAAGGTAAGAACCCAAAGTAGGGCATTTATATTATAATAATAATAATAATTTAAAAACAGCATCTTGGTATGTATTTAACTGGTTTTTTGTTGTTGTTCCTACTTGATAGTACTAAATTGTTTTGATAATGTTTCTATCCTTTATTTTAATATTAGCCATTTTTGATCAGCTCTCAACTGACAATTATAAACAAGGGAAAATTAATGTGGCACTCAACAATATACGTTAAACACAATAAACAGTTTGTGTTAGAGACTCTTTTCCTTTTTGCTTTAGAATCTGAGCTTACAAAAACAGTGTGGTCAAATTACATCTCTTGGGTGGTAATACAGTCCTGCTGTCAGTACTTAGTAAATTCTTCCTGATTTGGAAAAAACATCTTTATATCTCAGTGAGTCTAATGACATTTTAAGTACTTGGTTTAAATTCTCATTTCAAACATTGAAGAGATGCTTACAAACTAATGAAAATTAGGTGCTTAATACAGTATGATTGACCTAAAAAGTGAGACAGTAGAACAAGTATGCTAGGGTTTTTAACTGTGCAACCTGGATTTCCTTAACCCCCACCCCACCCCGCTCCTCAAAATGAGGATTAGCTTCTATTGCCAGCAGTCATCTTCTAGAGCAGATTTTATATGAACTACTTTGTGATTGAGGTAGAGTATTCCATACCTAATATTTTATTAAAGAGTATTTCTGTGAGCTCTTGTTTATAAAGACATACAAGGTAAATGTGGCGGCACATACCTGTAATCCCAGTGTTAGGGAGGTAGAGGCAGGAGGTTCAAGAGGGTCCATGGTAGAAAGTTTGAGGCCAGCCTGGAATACATGAAATCTTTGTGCAAAACTCAAAAAATGAAATCTGAAAACTTGAGCATAAATGAAAATTGAATTTTAACAGCTATATGTATTTTCTACTAAAAGTTAAAATTTAGGCTGTGTTGTATACCAGGATCTCTAAAAATTTGGATTCTTTAGTGTAAAATTGTATGGTGGCTGACCGCATAGTTTTTGAGGATGGCTTTACTTAAGGAAATTTAAAAGTCTATAAATTATGTGTGAATGCTTTTAATGGTTTTAAAAATAAGATTTCTTTTCAGTAGGGTTATTTTCTTTTGTTGGACACCTTTAAATATGCAAGTTATCTACGGGGAATGCCATCCAGAGTTACTGTCCTTTTCTTTTCTTATCCACAGGTTCACAGATGAAGAGTCTAGAGTGTTCCTGCTTGAGAGGGGTAATGCCAGGGATAAAGAGGCTCCCAAGGAGAAAGGGTCAGAGAAAGGCAGGGCAGAGGGAGACTGGGACGACCAGGAAGTCCTAGATTACTTCAGTGATAAAGAGTCTGCAAAACAGAAATTTCATGATTCAGAAGGGGATGACACAGAGGAGACAGAGGATTATAGACAGTTTAGGAAATCAGTCCTGGCAGATCAAGGGAAGAGCTTTGCTGCTTCATCTCACCGCAATACTGAGGAGGAAGGACCCAAGTACAAGTCCAAAGCTTCACTCAAAGGCAATAGAGAAAGCGATGGATTTAGAGAAGAAAAAAACTATAAACTGAAAGAGACTGCATACATTGTGGAAAGGCCTAGCACTGCGAAAGAGAAGCACAAGGAGGAAGACAAAGGCTCTGAAAGGATAACCGTGAAGAAAGAGGTGCAGTCCCCTGAGCAGGTAAAGTCTGAAAAGCTCAGAGAGCTCTTTGATTACAGTCCCCCACTGCACAAGAGTCTGGACACACGAGAAAAGTCCATCTTCAGAGAGGAGAGTCCACTGAGGATCAAAATGATAGCCAGCGATTCTCATCGTCCTGAAGTCAAACTCAAAATGGCCCCCGTTCCTCTAGATGATTCTAACAGGTAATCCACACTGATGCCTAGGAAGTGTTGTAGAGGTAGTGATGAAATTATTTTTCTGAACATGAAATTTACACATTCAAGCCAACGGTGTATTGTGTGTGTGTGTGTGTGCGCGCGCGTGTGTGTGCATGTGTGTGTGTTTTTGATATGTTTCAGACCTGCCTCCTTGACTAAAGACAGGCTACTTGCTAGTACGCTTGTCCATTCTGTCAAGAAGGAGCAAGAATTCCGATCCATCTTTGACCACATTAAGTTGCCTCAGGCCAGCAAAAGCACTTCAGAGTCATTTATACAGCACATTGTATCCTTGGTTCATCATGTTAAAGGTATGCTTAATGTGTTCAGTTTTGTGTCATGAATTAAGCTTTTCTTGTTTGCGAAATAAAAGGTAGTTAAGTTGCTAATTGCTTTGCTAATTGAGTTAGCCAGTGGGTGGATGAATCAGTACTATTAAATATTTGGAAAATACTTTGTGGAGAAGACACTAGTGTTAGCAGTTAGCCTAATGAATATAAAATGATCAAATGGCTCAAGTTAAAACATAAAGATAAATATCACATAAAAATATGATATAGCTTTGTTTAATTTTGAAAATCTAAATATTTCATGTGAAGTAAGGACTGTTTAAAGATTAGCTGTCATTGCTTATGACTTGGTGACACAGTGCATGAATTTATAGCAACTTTAGGCAATATAGTTAGGTTGTTTTACTGAGAATTTGTAATTGTTTTTAAACAGAAATAATAGGATATTTCTTTAGGTTCAAAAAATAATAGAGCTTCATTCCAGCTAAAGTCTTGAGTTCATATTTTCACCAGTATGTTGTTGTAGTTTACAAGCTGCTAATTTCAAAGCCTTTGGGGTATGATTTTGTTTGGGGGCAAGTAGGTAAGTTTTGCTTTGGTTATTTTTATGTTTAGCAGGTTCTTTCCCAGGAAACTCAATGGCTGTTGGTCTTTTTCTTTCTTTCTTTCTTTTTTTTTTTTTTTTTTAAGTTGGTTGTGTGAACAACTCATAGCTGAAATTTGTCACTCACAATTCTTCATGAACTGAATAATAGTTAATGAATTTCTTTTTGGCTATAGTTAGCATGGTAACAACAGTTTCGCTGTGGCTGTAGTAAGCTTGTGAACCGTATTATGACTTTATGACTGTAGTGTTGTGGCATAAAATTAGGAAGCACTAACATTTTTCTTTTTTTTCAATCCTTTTTTTTTTTTTTGACCCGTTTCCACACTTCACAGTTTATTGTTGAATTTTGAGATCAGATTTTGATACATTTTTCCTTTTTCATTTTCTTTTATCCTTTTTTAGAGGATCTGTAGTTATGTTTCATAATTGGTGTTGTGCAACCGATCTGAACAGCTCTTACAGTATATAGAGCTGAAAATGCCCAGTGATGTTTTCTTTTTCATTGTAACTAGGTCCTGGAATATGTTTTGAAATGGCAAAATCCATGTTTCAAAGTAAAATAGCTGTTGAAAGATACAGGCAAAGTTGAATCTTCTGTCTTCCTGGCAAAAAAAAAAATGGCATAAAAACTGAGTTGCTAGCTCAAATTCCTGGGTTTCATGGAATTATGATTGAGGCACTACCCTGGTAGTGGCCGTTTCAAGTTTTAATGATTGGTTATGAGACATTTGCTGGATACTGGGCGGTAAGTGGACACAGTGTATGTTGACCTGTTAAAAAAGCAGATAGCTTGCTTCATAATGTAACATTTCATAGTTCATGACTTTATAGTCTATTTTACATTTACAGCATATCCTAAACTGGTTTAGAAACTAATCAATATTGTTATTACTAATTTAAAAATTGCTTAAAGAAAGATAGAATATCATATGTGCTACAGGTTTGCCAAGATGCCAGAATTTTTTTTTTTTACAAATAAGTGAATTTAAATCAATTTGAAGTGTTGTTTTCTTTTTTCCCAGTTGAATGGCAATATTTGTTTTTTTTTTAAATAAAGCCATTTCTGCTGATATGTCATCTAAGCTAACATAATTTTATTAGTTTACTCAAACTATCTATTATTTTTATTTTGCTGCAGATGATTAGTTGAAGTGAGAACTTTGTCTAATTGGTAGGGTTTAATGACATACTATTACTGTTTCTTTTTTGTTTGTTTGAGGAAGTAGTTTATTAGCATGGAGTTACATTCTTGACTATCTGTTAGTTGTTCTGGGTTATACTTAGTATTGGTAGGACCTGTGAGGACCTTTGCCATCATGTGTTGAGGTACAAGGAAGTAACAGGAAGAGCAGGAATTTTTATTTTAACACTTGATTCTCTTCTGATAGGTTTCTTGATTATTTTTATTTTCTCTCACCTGCTACATGCTCTTCTAAATGAAAATCCCTCTTAAAATCAAGATTGCTAATTAGGCAGTATTTCTCCTAAATCAACAGAGCAATACTTCAAGTCACCTGCAATGACCCTAAACGAGCGGTTCACGTCATACCAGAAAGCTACCGAAGAGCATGGTACTCGGCAAAAGAGCCCCGAGATACACAGGTGTGTTATGGGGAGTGTGAGTCTTTACATGGAGTAAGTGGTATGAGCAAGGCCGTGTGGGAGTGTGCTGTCATCAGACTGAAGTGTTGTATCTTCAAGTTGTAACATGTTAATTTTTTCTTGATTTTTAGTTTAAACTTAGTTTAAACTTGTTAGAACTTTGAAATACCAACTTTAATCACTGGAATTTAAGTAGCTGTAGTTTTGGGGGCCATGGTTGGGGAGTGACTGAAGGAAGCTTTAAACTTGCTGAGTCCATTTAAGGTAAAACACCACGGAAGAGGGCAAGTGTTAAGTCTGGCCTCTAGCACACTGCTGCATCAGGAGCACACTGGTCAATGCCTAAGCATGAACACTTCATCAGCAGATTGCTTTACGGGTAGCCTAAGACAGAAAGGTGAGAACCAAGCACATGGTCACCTGGGTCCATCACAGTATATGAACTCTTGGAAGTCAGTGATTTGTTAAGAGTATAAATCTTGATACTAATGTTGAATACATTAATGCATCTCAGTTCATGGTGACTTAGTGTTTAAAATGATAATAAAAATGTTTTGCCCTCTTTTCATGATTATAGTGTTTAAAAGTCTGCTTTCATTTATATATAAAAATCTACCGAAATCATTTTAATTTGTTTTGTGGTTGAGTCAGGATTTTGCTATGTAGCTCTGCCTAGTAGCCTCATACTCACTATCACTATGTATGTGGTTTACGCGGGCATCAAATTCAAAGCAGCCTTTTATTTCCCCCTCATCATGTGAAATACTGGCATTAGAGGCATTTGCCACCATATACAATTTGTCATTAATTGATACTATATATAATGTTTATTTCTTGTTTTTGGAATTAAGTCAGTAGACTTTTAGTTGTGCCAAACTGGTTTCTTGGGGGAGAGCGGTAGCTACCTAGTTCATCCTGACAGTGGGCAGTACTGTTTTCTTTAGAGTCAGAAGTCAGCGATGTAACTACAAGTGTATGTATTTTCTATTAAGGAGGATTGACATCTCACCAAGCGCTCTGAGGAAGCATACTCGGTTAGCAGGGGAGGAGAGAGGTTTTAAAGAAGAAATTCAAAAGGTATGTTTTCTTTAAGATACTTGTTTTTCATGTGAAGCTGAGCTTGATGATACTGTACTAAACATTATTTTCTTGGGCAAAATGAATGTCTTTTTAAAATTTGTAAATATATCATTTATGGTAGTGCATTCTAACACCTTTTTGAAAATGTGTATCAATGATAAATATCACTCCTAAGAATAGGGATTTGGTGAGTAGACAGATTATAAACACTGTGATATAAATTATATTATGGTTTTTATGACGTTTTGAGATGAGATTGATTAAGTCAGAATTTGAAAATGTCTTAAAGTTAATTATATTTCTGCTTCTTTAAAGAAGTTACTAATTCTGTCTTTTTGAGATGTAGACAATGGAGGCTGTCCTTGAACTCTGACACTCCTGCCTAAGCTCCCTGAATGCGTGACTTACATATGTGCACCATCATACCTGGCTGTTAAGTGTTTTTTATGTGGTTTAAGAAATAGGTATTTTTTCCCTTGGGATCGTTACCTTCTGTTTGTTTGGTCCTATTTCAGTTTGTTTTATCTTACTATTATCCCTTAGATGCCTGTTTGTTTTCTAACAAGACACAAATGGGGAGGAATAGAGGGAAGGGAAACTGTAATTAGAATATATTGTATGAAAAAAAATCTTACTTACATTTAAAAAAAAAAAGGCACCTAGGAGGCAGAGGCAGGGGGAATCTCTGAATTCCCGGGCAGCCTGAGCCACATGTAAGTTCCAGGTCAGCTGTGGCTCCATCAAAAGAAGGAAAATAGGCATTCTAAAAGCTGGTTTGCAAAATGAACTTTAGAACAAAACATGTTTTGTTTCTGTTGGACTACTTAGCAATTTGGCTTTGAAATTGGAAAAGACCCTGTGTAGATATTACAAGTGAGGTGAGGAAGCCAGGGCCTGGGTGAGACTGCAGTGCGGTCACTAGAGTGCTGGACATGAGACACAGGTCCGTTTGGCTGCCTGAAGTGTAGTAGCGAAACATGCAGCAGAGGTGGCAAGGCGTCAGTTCTGTTTTGAGGATGTTAAGGGTTTTGGGAAATGATTAAAATCATGAGCCTTGAGTTTTCTAATTAAAATAATAATGCATGTGTTTTGGGGTGTTTTGGAGTTTTGGGGGGTATTTCGAATTGTTTTGACTTATATTGACAGAGTTACCATTCCCCGTGTACACAGTTTCCAGTGGGGTGTGCTGCTACCTGAACTGGTTTGAAATCTAGAGCTTAGGAATAAGGTGATGTCTTGCACAGGAGGTAACAGTTTAGGAAAAACAGGCTGAGGGGTGAACAGTTTAATACTTAAAAAAAATCTTTTGACCTTAATACCTTAGGTTTAATAAGGGTTAATTGTGTTTATTTCTTCCACAATTTACTCTGTCTTAGTGCTCTGAAAGCATTTTCTCCTCTTATTACTCAGATGAGGTTTTTGTCTGAGACAAAAGTGATAAACTGGTCACCTGACTAGGAGGACATGAGAATTGTGCTTTGTCATCCTTCTGTCTTTAGTGAACAGCTAACATGTTAGTATGCAACTATATACTTAGCAAAACTTACAGAGTAGTTCCACTTAGGTTTCTTGCAGAGTCAGTAATACCCAGGTGACAGGAAAGTTGGTTATAGTAGACTTCTGTTCCTCTAGGAACAGATTGGTGAACAGTACGTACCACATTGAGAGAAACATACCTCAATTTTGTTCATGCTTATGAATATTGTAGTTAGACTTCCCAGAATAAATAGTCTCATTGTTGAATAATATCAAGGATGTCCACATTGCATAGCATCTTACTGATGTATAATTTCTCTTCATTCCTAGATGCCTCTTTTCAACTCCTAAATTATATAGTATTTGACAAAGCAATGGAACAAGGAGGAGGTGAACTGTGACCCAGTTAAACTAATGTCTGTTGCAATCCCTGAATTGAGAAAGGGCAATATATGGCCCAAGATCCTGAGTACAGGATTAAGAATAATATCTTTTTGACTATGTTTGACCTTTGTTCAACCTCAGTTTTATTAATTGTATTACACTTGCATGTCATGAAAGTTACAGAATCCCTAATTTTGAAGTATCTTACTGCATTTGTCAGTTTATCTGGGAAAAGCCTGATGTTAATGAAGCTGAGATAATGAAACCCATAATTCAGACTCTCAAGACTAGGCTGCAAGCCAAATTGCAACTATGGATTATAACTTCTAACACTGTTCAACTATTTGATTAAAAAATACTTGGAAGAATGAGGGTTAATAATGGTTTGCTGAGTAGAAAGATGTATCACTTTGCTGTACAAGTTTATTATGGATTGCTTTGAATACATACTATAAAACTAAAGAATTAGTAACGTTTAGATCTAGTATGTGTTATACAAAGGCTCAGTAAAGATAAGTGTTTAAAAAGTTTCTTAGGATGATGGTAGCATATGATAGAGTAGTATTTAATAGTAAAACACCAGTTTAGAATCTGGTGAAATATAACTATATATGTATGATGCATTTATGTTTCTTCCCTATATTTTATAGGGAAATCTATTTTTATAGGAAAATACATTTTTACATTTTATAAGAAATCTATATTTTACATGTGTTTTCTGCAGGGGGATAAAAAATTCAGGTGTGATTCAGCTGATCTTCGGCATGACATTGACCGTCGCCGTAAAGAGAGAAGTAAAGAGCGGGGCGATTCCAAGGGCTCCAGGGAATCTAGTGGATCAAGAAAGCAAGAAAAAACTCCAAAAGAGTACAAAGAATACAAATCTTACAAAGACGACAGGTGATTATTAACATTGTTGTCTTGACTTAGGCTTTAGCTTCTAATTAGCCTTTAATAATTGTCAGCTTAATTGCTTTCAATTTTGACTATGTAATCGAATGTTTAAATTTAAACAATTAAAATTATTTGTTTTACAGCAAAAATGTATTTGTCTTTTACACGGCTTATGGTGGATGAGGACAAAAACTTTGGAATAGCAAGCTAACACTGAAAAAAAAAATGACAAATTAATGTGTCCTATTATCCAGGCTACATCAGGAGGTTGGACTTCAATGCAGTGCATTTCTAGAAACAGTTTGTGTAAGAACTTTGGTTCGTTATGCTTGATTCCGCACTTTTTCAACTCATAACACCCAGAGTACAAGACTGTTAACGTGATAATCTAGTGGTTTAACATGGGAGAGATGGGGGGGAGGATAGACTAGGAAGTAGGACTGTGCATTAGTCTTTGAAAATTCTATTCCGTGGATACTGTTAGCAGTGGTAAGAGTTACTGCAGGTATGACCTTTCTGGGTGTTGTATTAGAGTCATATAAATTCGATCATTATAGAGTCAAATAAGTAGGAATACAATGTATTATAGATAATTGGTTTTCTTGATGTTCACTAGGTAAATGGTGGATTCTACTTGTGCTTTAAAATTTATGATTGTTATTTGTAATGTTACATGCCTTTTATTTCTATCATGATATTATGGCCCAAGCTATACAAACTGCTCTCACTCAGGGTGTACATAGACTGCAGTCATTTTAGAACTTGGACATAAGGACATTTCAGGCTGGGGCTGTAGCTTAGTGGTAGAGTGCTTACTTAGCATGTGTCAGGCCCTGGGGTTCAGTCCCCAGCACCGCAGCAAACAACAGAAACCTACTCTTTTTCTTTTCCTTTTATTAAAATGACCAAAGATTACAAGTTAACATAATGAAGAACTGAACATCACTGAAGTTTACAAGCTACCAGTTTCTAGCTGGTAGGCTGTATATAGCATGTTTGTTAATTATGTAAAACAATTATTGAACACGATTGGTAACAGACTGTCAGAGTTTACACCCAATTTTACTTATGTAATAATTTTAAAGGGGATAGGCCTTTTTTAAACTTAAAAACATTCCTCATAATATTCTAAATAATTCTTTACCTTAAAAAAAATAGCACATTTCTCTTCTTTATTTTTCAGCAAACATAAAGGTAGAGAGCACGACCATTCTCGATCGTCATCCTCTTCAGCATCACCTTCCTCACCCAGTTCTCGAGAAGAAAAAGAGAGTAAGAAAGAAAGGGAAGAAGAGTTTAAAACCCACCACGAGATGAAAGACTACTCAGGGTTTTCAGGAGTTAGCAGGCCACGAGGAACCTTTGTAAGTAGTGATTGTCTTTGATTATTCAGGAGGCTTTACCTTGTAGAACTGAACCAAGGAGAAATTAAATGTATCAGTTATCTTTCCCAAAGTCAGAATCAGTCTTGAGAAATTAAGTGGTATTAGAAATACTGTCTTGACTATGAAATGCCATTCATTTTGAGATCTTGAAGCATCTATATAAACTAGGTACTTTTTTTTAAACTTTCAGATCCATTACCCTGAATTCACTTACAAATCACTGATTTTGGAAAACATATTTTAAAAACAATTAAAAAACTATCCATGTTTGTATTTCATTTGCCTATTAGGGTCCTTGCTTATGTGTGTACCAGTCACAACTTTTCTAAGTCTACAGAGCATACAATATCTCCATGTTTTTATACAGTCACTATAATTGTTACAGTCTTAAATGTAGTGCACTTTTCAGGTTCATACTTTAATAGGTCTTTTAGGGGAAGAGAAGAGCTTTTCTTGTAGGGTAATAGATGTTCTTGGACACCTGAGACTCTGGTGATAGAATTTTAAGGAACTATGTAACTTTTGGCTAGTGAAAAGGCAGACCTTCCTGTATCATTGCTTAAAAATATTAGTTTCTGGTCTTGAAAGTACATATTCTAATATTTCAGGATATTGTATTTCTTAATCTACTCAACTTCCAGTAGGCTTATTTTTAAAATGGCCATCCTCAGTGGCTTTGAAGACACACAGACAGACACACCCACACCCACACCCACACCCACACATACACTGTGCTTTTGTTACTGCAGTAAAATCTAGAGTTTGCATGTAACTAAATGCCTTTGATTGCATTACTAAACAATGTTGTTAATGTTAATCAGTTTCGAATTAGAGGCAGAGGAAGAGCCAGAGGAGTTTTTGCTGGGACAAATACTGGTCCAAACAACTCAAATACTACTTTTCAAAAGAGACCGAAGGAAGAGGAATGGGATCCAGAATATACCCCAAAGAGCAAGAAGTACTTCTTGGTGGGTGTTAGAAATGTGTTTTATTTGGTTTGCGTTGATTTTCAAAACATCATAGGTAAATACATTTCAGTGCAGATGTTCACCATTTCGAGATTTTCATTGTAATTTGGGCAAACAGTTTTTAAGATACCATTACTTAAATTGTTTGAATCTTTGAGTTCAGATGTGGGTCCCTTTAATTTTGATTATGTACTTGACTTAACATTACACAGTGGGCTGATCAAGGTAAATTAAAAATATGCCTGATTTGATTGCCACATTCAGAGGAAAAATACTGTAGTTGAGTTTAACATCTTTCATATCTGTCTATAAGACAGTTCTAAGTATAGACACTTTTTAATTAAATTGTACTTTCTATCATAGCTTTTTATTTAAAGACAAGGAAAGTAATGTCTTTCACAGTTCTTTTAATGAAGAACCTCAAGGTTTTCAAATTTTATTGGAATAATAGGAAAATTGTATTGAAAAATACAATTGCTAGATTTGCTGATTTTGATTCTTGGTTGAGATGGACATGCTGTTCCTGTTCAGATTGTTTTCTAAGGGTAGATGGGAGGCTGTAAGTCTAAGGGTAGATGGGAGGCTGTAAGTCTAAGGGTAGATGGGAGGCTGTAAGCCTAAGGGTAGATGGGAGGCTGTAAGTCTAAGGGTAGATGGGAGGCTGTAAGTCTTGAAGGGTAGATGGGAGGCTGTAAGTCTTGAAGGGTAGATGGGAGGCTGTAAGTCTTGAAGGGTTATTGGTTAGGATGGTAATTATGTTTAGTTTGGCATGGGAAAAGCATTGTATGTGCTGTATTATAGGGACAACGGATGTTTTAAGTTACCAACACTTACCAGGAGTATTAGTTTTATCATAGCTTTTTAGGGAAGTAATGTTTCTGAGGCTAGTTTTGAAAATTGAAAGCAAGGAAGTGAAAAGTAATGGACCTAGAGGGTGATCAAATTTGAGTGTCCAGAACACACTGTTTACTCAGTGGATAGAGCTTTATTCTGAAGTGGATCTCTCTGGAAAGGATCGATTAGTACACCTTTTCAAAAACGGATTTCTACTTTTCTGTTTTTATTAATGACAATTTGGAAAAGGTAGGTGAACTTTTAGAATGTACAATGTGTAACAGTCATTCAGTTTGTGTTCCTCTGCCAAGAAACTAATAACGAGTTAAAAATCTGGAAAGAATAACGTGTGTGATCAGTTATTGATAAGTTGTTTTAGAAGACTCATTTACATTTTATTTTATTTTTATTTATATTTATTTAGGGGCTGGATAGATGGCTCAGTGGCTGAGAGTACTTGCTGCTCTTACAGAGGGCTCAAGTTCAATCTCCAGCAAACATATCTGGGATCAGATACCCTCTTATAGCCTCTTCTGTGGGTACCGGTGTGTGCATGGTGCACATATACACAAAGCACATGAGCACAATCCCATAAATAGTCTTTCCCCCCCTTTTTGACACAGTCTTCTAATATACCCCTTGACTGTCTAGGTATTCACTCTATAGACCAAGTTGTCCTTAGAGTCACAGATTAACTTGCTTTTGTCTCCTGGGTGCTAAGACTAAGGCATATACCACCACACCTGGCTAAAAAACATAAACATTGTGGTTTTTTAAGAAAAAAATTGAGAGTGTGGGCGTGGTGGTGCACGCCTTTAATCCCAGCACTCGGGAGGCAGAGGTGGGTGTGGATCTCTGTGGGTTCGAGGTCAGCCTGGTTTACAAAGTGAGTCCAGGACAGCCAAGGCTAACACAGAGAAATCCTGTCTCAAAAACCCCCACCTCAAAAAAAAGAGAGAGAGAAAAAAAATAGAATTTAGAAATAAAGTACTCTTTCAATACTTAAAGACAACTAGGATAATCTCAGTTTGGGGCTTAAGGACAAAAGTGACATAAACTTTGATTTCTTATGGTGACTTTTTACAGAGGAGGAAATGAAGGTTTTCAAAGGAACGAATTAGGAGAGACTAATAGTGAGGCTTGCCTTGATCTTGAACATAAAGGATGGGCAGGTAGACTGAGCATGCTAGAAGTGAAAGTGGACAGGTTGTTCGGATAAATATGTTTGGGAAAATTGAGAACCCAGAAACCAAGGTTGTGGTAGGTAAACACAGTTTAGTAATAGCAGCAGGGTTAGGGAAAACATGTCCCTTAGGAAACTGAAGCAGTAGCCAGTACCTGAACCAAGGGGCTATGTTTGAGAAAGGACTTGGAGGAAGACACATTTTATTTTCTTCCTTTTTTTCTTCTTTTTTCTCTTTCTTCTTTCTTTCTTTCTTTTCTTTCTTTCTTTCTTTTCTTTTCTTTTCTTTCTTTTCTTGGTTTCTCTGTGTCCTTGGTTATCCTGGACTTGATTTGTAGACCAGGCTGGCCTTAAATTCATATAGAGA